>CM037874.1:34699800-35393903 GCA_021292105.1 Anadara kagoshimensis
TTTGTATAGGCATATATATTAGAATGTTGTAGGTATCGATGCAACGATCATTTCGATGTATAGATTAAGGTCATGGGTCAAAGGTCAAGGTCACAGATGTGAAATAATACTGAAATGGTTAATTATCTCGAAAACTATAAACTTTTTGTATAGGCATGTATATTAGAATGTTGTAGGTATTGATACACCGATCATTTTGATGTATAGAAAAAGGTCATGGGTTCAAAGGTCAAGGTCACAGATGCAAAACAATACCAAAATGGTTGATTATCTCAAAAACTATAAACTTTTTGTATAGGCATATATATTAGAATGTTGTAGGTATTGATACACCGATCATTTTGATGTATAGAAAAAGGTCATGGGTTCAAAGGTCAAGGTCACTGATGCAAAACAATACCAAAATGGTTAATTATCTCGAAAACTATAAACTTTTTGTATAGGCATGTATATTAGAATGTTGTAGGTATTGATACAATGGTTATCATGATGTAAAGAAAAAAGTCATTGGGGTTTAGTATTTATGTGTTCTTTAAATCTATCAGCTAGCCATTAGTTATCAGGTGAGCGTATCAGGCCCATGGGCCTCTTGTTTAATTCTTTGAGTGAAACTGACAATTAAAATTTGAAGTCCCCTAATTTGCCACTGAACGATGTCGCAGCCTCTTCACCACACTATAATATGGGGTAAGGACTGCTCTATATAGCTTTTGTCCCCAAACACAAATTAAAAATTTGTCAGTGTCCCCCCCCCCACCCCACCCGCACCCCCCAACATAGAATCCTGGATCTGCCACTGTGTTCTCCCTTCCAGTTATATTTTTTTTAATAATCATAATGACAATTATTTCCAGAACATTTTAAAATACTGACTGGATCATAATTGCATCCAAAAAGTGGAGTGCTCGCTTCGTAAGTGGGAGGTCGGGGATTCGAACCCCGACCGGGTCTGTAACACAATACTTGAAAGTTAATAGTGTCTGTTCTTTCGTCAAGCACTCTGCATTACGAATTGAAAGTCACCGTTCTTTTGGATGGGAAATTAAACTAAACGAGGTCCCGTGGTACGATAAAGAACCCTGCAGTGCAACGCACAGACAAAATGTCTGCACCTTCGCCTATAGCTGGCGACATTCATATAAGTGAAAAAAAACTCTTGACTGGGACGTTAAACACCATCAACTACTCAACTCCGAATAGAGGAGAGTCGAGTAGATAAAATATTTAGTATAAAATTCCCAACTCCCCTGTAACCCCATCAAGACAATCAAGGCATTGATGGACCGTCTGCAAATGTCCAGTCGGGAACAATAGAACAAATAATGTGAATGGATAGTGTTAATCCCCATGAATGGTCTGACTGGTGCCGAGCTACCTCAGTGAAAAAAGAAATAGCAGAGTCAGAAGCCCCACCCAGAAGAAATCTAAGATCCCAGCCTACATGTATCTCTTCATGGTACGATACAATAAAAATATCAAGGTGCTAGTCCACACTGAGACAACGATTACATAATAATAAATCATTTTACAATGTCTACTATAATGACTATACTGGTATTCTTATTGCCGAATTCGCGAATCTGGCTAGGAAGATGATTGGTTGGTTGTAATGTTGTTTAACTTCGTATCGGCAATTTTTCAGCAGTTCGCACCGAGATGTACCAGTGTGTTTATGGTCTTCCTTGCACCAGCACGCATTCGGATCGACTTTAAGGTGCTAGCTCACATAGGCAATATGCCACTGGCAGGTAAGGATACGATTCACCCAGTCACGTTATCCTGAACCAATCAATACATTGTCCTCTTTATACCGACTGTCAGACGTTACACAGCAGTATCTTATGTATGATCTGGTCTGGGTTCGAACCCACGACCTGTCGCAACCACAGATGTTCTTCCACTGAGCCCACCGAGGCGGTAAGCTATGGAGATGAATATAAGGAAGAAAATATATTTGAATAATCTCTATCTAAACCTAATTCTACTAAAATCTATGATGGATTCGGATCCATTAATGTGTAAATGAAATGAAGTTGATCAATAGCCGGATTTATTTTATTTGTATTAAAAACTAGAATTCCCACAAATAAAAAAACTCGGCTTGCTTCTTGTAGTGCGACCAGGTAATTAATGTCCACAGTCTGAATTACACAGAGTTGATTAGATTAGAGAATTTTATTCCCGTATCATTGCAACATTCAATTGAAAGAAATTGACAATAAAGTCCCGCGTGTTTGCGCGTGACAAAAACCCAATGGCATACTCAAAATATTTCCATGGCAACGGTAATAAAAGAAAAAAAGTTATGTACCGTTTCTCTAACATATATTACCCATTCATTACAGGACGAAATTTCTTTTCCCGAACTCAGCTTCTCACTGATTATACGGTACAAGCCTGGCGAAAGTTTAACACGGAGTTAACTAATTAGTGCCCGGATCGGCATCCCATCTCAACCCATCGTTAGCTACATACAGTGGCGGACTTAAGGGAGGGGGGGGGGTTGCGGGGGTTGCAACCCCCTTTGAAAAATTTAAAAAGAGAGAGAGAGAGAGCTTTTGACTGATGTGACCCCCTTTTGTTATGTAACAACACATTCTGTATACGTGTAAGACCCCTCGTCTCTGGAAGCTCGCGCCTTCGGCGCACGCACCTAGCATTGATATAATTCTCAACCACCACCCACACCCCCCCCCCCTTTCAAAAAATCCTGGATCCGCCCCTGGTAGCTATTCCAAAGCTGCTATCTATCTCTAGGCACCTTTTCGGCCACTATCTATCCATATCTCAACCACTACACCTGTACAGTGGACCCTATATTCCTATATTAGCTCATGATCAGTGTTAAACCTCCGACAGGTCCGTACTGTAGTATCCTAACTTAGTGAGTGAGAGTGAGTGGGGATGTTTTATCATAGTTACCCATTCAATTCGCCTTTAGCTAGCGTGTATGTATATAAAGGGTTTATGATACAGACACTCTACTACACAAATCTTATATATGTGATGGTTTTATTATCATCGGGGGTGTGTGTGGATGTGTTTCAGTTTGTGTGTGTCTTTTTAAACGAACAACAACCCTATTAAAACCGTTTCAAATCAACCAGTGATATAATGTTTGAATATTGATAACAGAAATAGTTGACCGAATTTCATGAAAAAGGAGAGAAAAATTAATACACGTAAATATCAACCGTGAAATCTTTACTATAATATGATTTTATACTTCGCTGGGAATTTGAGGAGGAATTTTTAATTCATTTTTGAAAGAAAAAATATGCCAGCTATGGTAGCCGGACAGAAATATGTTCGTGTTGCGTATAACAATTTCCATGAATGGTTAATTCCAGCTAGAGCCGTTATAGGGATAGCTTGTTTTGGGCTGTTGTTTGTGTTCATTGGAATTGTACTACTGGCTATTGGAAGGTTAGTATACTAAATTATAATTTTTTAATTTTTAATTTATGAATTTTATTTATCAGCATTTACACTTTTTCTGTCAAAAACGATCTCAACAAAATACAAATATGCATGAAATAAAGCAACAAGCATGAAATAATGTAATGCATATCACCATGCAAGTATTTTATTTAACAAGTGCCGACATATCTTCCCTATTACAAATTTTTGAATTTTCTGAATGAAATATTCAAAAATTTATATTTCATTCAGAAAATTTAAACAATTTGTAATATGCCATGTATTTGTAATATGGCATATCATTCTATGTATGACATGTGTCGGTGACAAGCATTACATATGAACCAAAAACAACATGCAACAAATTATCACACACACACACACACACACACACACACACACATAAAATGGACGACCTAATTGTAAAAATCAACATAGTGCAGGGATATCATTTTGTGGCATATGTAGTTGACGAACATTACTTCATGAAACAAAATACTAGTAACATGCAGCAAATTACATATGTAATATTAATATGCAAATATTTTATTCACAGTATAGTACTACTGTTAATACTTACAGATCTGTCTAAAGTTTAACATACATCTAACGAACGAGAGTCGAAACTAGTAGACGAAATATAGTAAAACCTAGTTATAATGCCCCTCGATAACTTATCTCTACACTATTTTGAAGTCCCAAAACCCATTTTGTTTATGTTTTTCTTTATCCGCCTCCCCCGATTTATCGCCAAACCCCTTTATAACTCCAAAATATGTCTGAACAAATAGTGGCGATGAATCGATGTTTTACTGTATAGATATATATACATGAGATAGTAGCCGAGCGACCGTGATGGCCTGTCGATTCGGCATCAATTCGTTAGCTTAGTGTTAAACTTTTGACAGGCTTTTACTGTAATAACCATATGCATATGTCAGGAAATAATTTCATGGCATGTGTCGTTGACGAGCGTTATGTACAGATGATCATGATATGTAATTTTGAAGATAATTACAATTCAAAACTGTGCATAATGTGTTTCATAGAATCATTATGATATTTAACTTGCCATACTTATCCAATATGAATTATCATACATAACAATGTAATTGATTTTACTTGCTTTTGGCAAGAGGACCGACAGTTGTTATAAAAAACTCTTTGCAATCAACGTACAAATGTTTACAGTTTATAAGCGTATTTGAAAAACAAAATGGGTAGTAATATTTTTTGTAACAATCAAACCCACCACAATTAAATTCTACAATAATTTTATTTTATTTTTAGTTTTAGTTTTATTTTTTATTTTTTTTTATTATTTATTTATTTATTTATTTATTTATTTATTTATTTATTTATTTATTTTTGAAAAATTATGTATCATTAAATGTTCAGAATGACTCGATGACATAATTTTTAAGCCTGTTTCAGTCAATATCAAAATTTTAGTGCAGGATACAAATAAATATTTTTTAAATTTCATTCAACAGTTTATAATGTAAGAGTTTAGGGGACACTAAGTTATAAACACGTAGCTTTGTACATGTTTTATATTTCATTCAAAAATGTATAATATGACAAAGCTCTGATAATATTAAGTTAGTGCACCAAGCTTTAAACATGTAGCTTGTAAACTAACTGGTATTTAACCCTTATTTGACAAGAAATGTCAGTTGTTACAAAAACTCACTATGGCATTCACATATATCTTGAATACAGCTGGACATAGCTATCATATATTACCCTGTTGACCAACTGACCATTGATATAATTACTTTATCAGAATTTTGTTTATATATGAGGAAGGTTTTGTTTACAAACAGTAAGTAAATGTCAAATTTTTATCTTACACACATACATACATACGGATGTAATTTATTCTTGAATTCCATATACATCCACAACGTAATACGTTAATGGAAATGTTGACCCACTGGAGACGGTGATATATTAGAGAGTACAACCCAACCCTGTCTAAGTACAGTAGCTCATTTGGTACAGTGCTCGCTTCGTAATGTGGGAGGTCGTAGGTTGGAACTCCGGTGGGGGTCTGACCAAAACTTGAAAAATCCATTCATTCTTGAAATTAATTAACCACATTGTAAAGCCGAGATAAAATGGACTTTATGAACCGGTGTCCCTTTCTATAAAGGGCACCCAGTAAAGTGAACTTCATTAACTGTTGTCCCTTATATACAGGGACTACATTTTACAGTTCAACCTGCCTTAAAGGCCACCTCTATATAAGGGCCATCTGCTTATAAAGGCCAGGCGAATTATATTCCAATTGTTTTTTATTCATATGATTTAAACTTGTATATAAGGGCCACTTTTACTGGCTTTCTTGTGTGGCCTTTATAGACAGGTTTGACTGTATATCAATAATAAACAGAAGCCCTCTCTATAGAATGGTCTGATTTAAAACGTTGCAACATCATAGAACTATGCTGTACATTGTACTACGATATTGTTATTTCCTAAGTTGTCGAAAAATCCTAACTTTTACTCCACCCTCAACAAAGGGAACGAAAGTGCCGAACATATTTTAATTTTAGATTCTAGAGAAGTGTGACGTTTTCTCGTTTTCTTGGTAAAAACAAGGACATGTGAAATTCCAAGCACATGTCAAAACGCAGCATGCATTAAATTAAATAGTGAATGTGAATTATGTTGTCCAGATGTTCTGGGGTAACATAAATATATGTATGTATCTGATAGAAATTCCACGATGTCAGCCGTTTAATTTCATTTCTTACAGAGGAGAGGTGTATTTTGCCACTGTAATTTTTATTTTATCAAACTCCTTTACAAATCTCTTACAAATAAATTCACTATATCATTACCAAAAGGATTTCGACAATAAGAAAAGTGACAATTAGTTTGCCAATTTTCGAAAATGGTAAAACAAAATAACGTCGGGGAAATATACAAATTGACAATAAGAACCAGGCAATGATAAAATACACTTATTATACACAAGAAATGGATCTTGACGGCTGACACCGGCGAATTCAAAATTACAGGCCAGTCAAAAGTCTTAACCCTAAGCTAACAGAAAGGAATCGAAGCTCGGCTGTGGAGCGGCGAAAATATGGATAGCTTGTGTCGGAAAAGCTGCAACAACTCCTAATGAAGTACAACGCTTAATGAAGTCCAGACTTTATTAGGCGTCAAAATTACGACGCCTACTGAAGTATTCAACGCCATTAGGCGTCGACAATTTCGACGTCCAATGAAGTCCAAAGATTGAGACTATACAAGAGAAGTCAAATTCATTCGTTCAAATTTGAGAACGATTTTGTTTGGTAATATCAAAAAGAATTCTTGCCTGGAACCTCAATCTTTTTACTTCATTAGGCGTCGAAATTGTCAACGCCTGGACTTCATTTGGCATTGTAATTTCGACGCCTAATGAAGTCTGGACTCCTTTAATTATAAGCCTCGGACTTTATTTGGAGTTGTTACACTCCTGGAGTATAGATGAATTGCCGACTCAGCACTAATTCGTTAGCTTAGTGTTAAACTTTCGACAGTCCTGTACTCTAGTTGTGTACATTCAAGGTATTTTTCCACACTAAGTGAACTGATGTATAGGTAAACAACATTGACCTGTCCGTTTGACCTTTCATTAGGAATATTCATATAGGAGGGTCCACACAATGCATAGATAGTGTTGGGGTTCACAGTTAGCACATATACACACTGCCCATGATTAGTGTTCACATTATACAAGTCTTGTCTCTATTACTTACTTTACTCGTCCATAATGAATATTTAAATCAAAGGTCAAGCGGACAGGTCAAAGTTGCTTGCCTATACTCTAAAGGAATTTGTTTGTTGTCTTTGGTGCGTGACATATTTTTACATTTTTTTTTTTTCATTTTGACAAATCTTTGATGCTTAAATCATATTTTTTCGAATGAATAGTATTTACATCATAAAAATGAATGTTTGTGTGAAAATAGGTCAAGTTTAATCCTCTTAAACTTACACTGAAAAAACTCTAGAAAATTTTCTCATCTATACCTCTCCATTCATCCAATGTAGTTATTTTAAGATATATTTAACTGCGGGACCATAACATTTATTACAAATTGAAGGTTGATAATTTAAAAAAATGAGATTAGATTTTACACCAAGACAGATGTGCTGAAAATCTAAAAAAAATGATAAAATCTGATTTCCAATGTGTCGGGTTTTATTTCTTATTCCTAATTTAGCCATTTGGGTATTTGATTTCACGTTTATCCATCTCGTAATGAAGCCATGGCGAGAATCAAAATAATTTTAATCTAGATAATGAATCCAGTACTAAACTAGAAGTAGTGCACACACACACACACACACACACACACACGCACACACACATATATATCAAGTGATTACAAAGTACGTAAATTAAAGGTTGTAATTCGTCAAGTTTTCAATTATAGTGACATCATTTTATGACGTCATATATATAACAAGTTTTAGGAAACCCCAAAACGACACAATAGGTCCGGATATGATTGTCATTATCTTTGGTTTATCTTGGTAAGGAAAGCTGTATGAAATGATTGCTATCTTGCTTGAACTAAGATAGAATTACAATCAATCTAAATGATCAACGCACTTGTCTATTTCTCAAAACATTTATTGGTTTACTTGATTTACGGTTTTCAAAAAAAAAAAAAAATCAAAGCAGAAAAAAAACTTTGCATGAACTACAAAAAACACCATACTACTTACGGTACAGACCTGTCGAAAGTTTAACACAGTGTCGAATCGACATTGTTTGCTATATCTCAATCCCTTCTAGACGGCTGAGCACTAACTATATATTTTTCATTCAGAATCTTTTCACCCACTAGCTATCCATTTCTCAGCCACTCGACAGCTGAACTCCTACTTGTTTCAGTTAGCTCGGTGCTCAGTCCCGCTCGGACCACATGTGGGAAAGTGAATTTTCCTTACCGTTGGCCTTTACTGATTCACCTGGTATCAGTATAATGGACTGGGGGAGTGGTACGCTTGTCTGCGGCGTACTAACTCTGTGAGCTAGCACGGTAAAGTCGCCCTGAGTGCGCGCTAGTACAAGGCAGACCATACAACACACTCGCACTTCACATGCATACACAAAATTGTTCATAGATTAATCCATAGAGATTAATTAAATAGTTCTCGTCGCGAATAGCTGAAAAATTGCTGATGCGACGTTAAGCAACATTCAACCAACCAACCATCGGTGCTCAGTGTCAGTTAACTTTCAACAGACCTGTGCTGTACATATGTTTGATAATGTATTTTTGAAAATGAGAACTAGATAAAAAGTAGAACTTATCTTGAAAAATTTTCTTATATAAAAAATGTTAGTGTAGTTATATATATAACTTGTATATTTGAACTTATCTGATATTTTTTTTTACTTATATAAAAATGTTCGTCACGGTAGTTACAGCATATACCTGTCGAAAGTTTAACACCGGGCTAGCAAACAAGGGATCGAAGTGGTCGAGCTTTGTGCATGGATAGCTTGTGACCCAAAAGGCGACGAGAGATAGATGACAGCTGGTAAATATCGCAATAGAAATATAAATGATAAGGGACCTAGATGAACTACCGAATCTGTCTCCATTCCTTAACTCAGTGTTAAACTTTCGTCAGGCCTGTACTTGTAAATTAGAGTTGTAAGCAACAAGTGGTTTTAGAGGTAATTTTGGAGAGTTATCAGAACTCATGCTGTACGTAAAAATTCTCAAACAAATCATTGCTCTTAGTTTATGCAATAGCGTGGCGAGAGAACTGATAAGTGAGTGATAGCAGAATTACTTTTACAGACTTTCATGTTAAGGTAATGAATTTAAGCTCAAATGGTCGTTTTTACAGTGTAACACTTCGATTACAAACATAAAAAATTACCGATTTATCTTCTTCCACGCGTATTGAATTACTTACAGATATGCGTGTGCCTATAAATGTTAAAAAAATATATAATATCTTAACACCAATCAATTGAAAATGATTTTTTCTGGTTTTTTTTCTTAAAACATATTTTATTACAATAAGAATAAAAATATTGACGGGTTTTGATTAAAAATGGTTTTCATTTGCATTTATTTATTTATTTATTTATTTTATTTTATTTATTAATTTATTTATTTATTTATTTATTTACAATCGAATCTGTCTTCAAGGCCACCTCTATATAAGGATCACCTGCTGTTAAAGGCTGGTAAAATTTTATCCCAATTACTCTTCATTCATATTATTTGAACCTGTACATAAATATAAAGGTCACCTGCCCATAAAGGCTTCATTTACTAGGTCCCTTTGGTGGCCTTTATAGACAAGTTTGACTTTTTTAATTTATTACGGCGTTTCACTGTCACATTATCGGAAAATTAGATATTTTGTGCTTTTTTTATTGCAGATGTAACCATTTTGTTTTTCACTCTAACAACAATTTTTGCTGGAGTAACCTTTATACATAACTTTTGCCCCGTGGTTAACCACAAAGTTTGACATCTTAACATCAAATATGTAGTTGACAAGAAATAAATACACACAGCATTAAAAACCTCATTAAACTTTTAAACTGCATTGTAAATGATTTTTTATCTGGTATAATGGAAAATCTGGACTGGACTTTGGATTTGGAGTCTGGCTAATACACACAGTGTATTATATCTATCCGCAGGGGAATTACCTCCCCTTAATTAAATAGTCTGTATGGACCCTTTAATTAATAAAAGTCAGTGCACAAGTTTGTCAGTTACCAGTGATGATTGTAATTGATATATATCCAGCGGTGATATGGAAGTATTCATTGTCAAATCAAAAACAAAAATATCAAGACCTTTTCTAAACCAAAAAAAAATAATAATAATAAATAAAAATAAAAATAATAAAACCAAAACAAGTACAAACTTTGAAGCTGACAAATGGGGCTAAACACGTGAACTTCCACCTATGAAATGAGGCCAGGTACTTCAGAAGGACAAGGATCTCCTGTTTATTAGCTAGACACACCTGCCACTGTGTATACTCAAAATTGGAAATGAAAAGAAAATGGGATTATTGGACGTCAAATATATCCAGGGTAATTTTAGATACAGAGGCATCATACTTATCAATGATAGTGTGATGACAACCATAAGTTCTAAATGGCTAAAACCTAATTCCAAATTCCAATCCAGGTTTTCCATTATGCCTTTTTTATCTTGCCCTAAAACCTTTACATCAATTATAAATAACGGATGATGGAGACTCCTTAGGGGATTTCCCTTTCTTTACACCCGATCAAAGTTACTTTGTATAAGCAACACTTGCTATTTAGCCTTGGGTGGTCGTATGTTAAATGATGCAAGTGCAGCGTACATCAACTTACACCTCTCTTTGTTACTAAGAAACTAAATCTTTTGATTATTGGAATATATACAAGGTATTTCCAGATGCGTGTCACTTATGTTTCTATTTTATGAAAACGTACCAGTCCATACTGCAAAACCTTAATCCAAAATGCAAAGTAAAAACTTTGCAAATTTAGTTAAACTGGCTAATTTCCATGCACCGTGGAAGCGAGACCGCGTGGACAGGAAGTGTAAGTGTAAGCACTTCCTGTCTAGCTAGCTACACTTGCCACTCGCGAAATCAAAATTAAGAATGGAAATACACTGAACTGAGCTGTAGACAAAATGAGTTTTGCATGTTCTATATAATGTACAATATCGTGTAAAACAGCCCAAGTTTAACATCTACCGGGTAATAAGGCCGGGTGATCCGGAAGGGTAAGCAATTCCTGTCTAGCTTGCTTCACCCACCAGAATAAAATGAAAGGAACACGGATCTATGAGCAAAATGAGTTTTGCTTGTTTTATAGTGTACATTGCCATGTTAAATAGTAGAGGAGGGATGTGAGACCGGGTGCTCCGAAAGGGTGAGCACCTCTTGTCCAGCCAGCTACTACACCCATCCTAGTGGTATCGAAGGTGCCTGTGACTTTGGCAAAATTGAGTTTTTGCATGTTATAAAATTTACAATGCCATGTAAAATAGTCTAGGAGAGATGTGAGACTGGGTGTTCCGAAAGGGTAAGTCTCTCCTGTCTAGCTAGCTAATACAGCCACCCCTTGTGGAATCAAAGGGGTCTGTGACTTTGGACAAAATGAATTCCGCGTGTTATATAATGTATAATGTCATGTAAAATAATCTAGGTATTTGATAGTTATTTTGATATATAGGAAGTTTACGTTTCATTAATACTTACAAACCTAATTCCAGACATCTGTATGTAATTTAAACACCTTTTATCATACTGGGATAACTGTATTTGTAATTAGCGCGACTCCCTTTGATTTGCTCAGAATTAAATTTTCCCAGGTCTGTACTGTATCTTTTGTGTATTGAAATACAAAGTATAACCAGATATACTAACTTATGTTTCTTTTGAATAAAAACTTTTTTTTTAATTTGCTGGTGAAATTTCTTTTGCAATTAATTTTGATTACACACGTGGCGGGTGTAGCTAGCTAAACAGGAGATGTTTACCCTTGCGGAGCACCCGGCCTCACTTCCCTGGTGGAAGTCCACGTGTTTAACTTAACTTGTCAGTTCCAAAGCTTTTACTGTACTTCTGGACTGTTATTCGGACATGGATTAGTGCGTTTGTTTTTGGTTATGTCACTTTAACCATCAGAGAACCGGTCGTTCTGTTCAAATCACAATTCAAAAAAGCTAAGTGAAAACTTTGAATACTGGCAAAAGTTAACCACTTGAATTTCCAACAAGAAAGTTAGACCGGGTGCTCCGAAAGGGTAAACAAGCTACAACCACCGCGTTTAAAATAAAAACTATCAAGTTCTCTTGTAATATAATGTACAATGTCATGATAAAAAGTCTACTTATAGTTTAGTAAGTTAAACTTCCACCCGTGAAGTAAGGCCTGGTGCTTCGGAAGTGTTAGCACCTCTTGTCTAGCTAGCTACACTCGCCACTTGCGAAATCAAAGTTGAGAATGAAAGGTACACGGAAATATGGGAAAATGAGTTTCGCGTGTTATATAATAGACAATGTCCTGTAAAATAGTCTAGAAGGGACGTCAGGACAGTGGCTCCGTAAGAGTAAGCATCGCCTATCCAGCTAGCTACTACACCCGCCCCTTGTGGAATCAAAGGAGCCTGGGACTTTGGACAAAATGAGTTTCGCATGTTAAATAATGTACAATGTCCTGTAAAATAGTCTAGGAGGGACGTCAGGCCAATGGCTCCGTAAGAGTAAGCATCGCCTATCCAGCTAGCTACTACACCCGCCCCTTGTGGAATCAAAGGAGCCTGGGACTTTGGACAAAATGAGTTTCGCATGTTAAATAATGTACAATGTCCTGTAATATATTTTAGGAGGGACGTGAGACCGGGTGCTCCGAAAGGGTAAGCTAGCTATTACACCCACTTGTGTAATCAAAGAAGCCTAGAACTTTGGGCAAAATTGTATAATGTCCTGTAAAATAGTCTAGGTATTTAATGATTATTTTGATATATAGGAGGTTTACATTTCATTAGTTACAAACCTAATTCCGTACATCTGTATATAATTTAAACACCTTCTATCATACTGAGATAACTAATAAGCACTGTCAGAGAAGATTACTTTTTTTTAACTTAAAAGGTTACGCGGCTATACGAGATTCGTTCTTACAAAGAAGAATACTTAATTTATGGATGTGCGCATAAGTCCCGTGTTGTTCATCATCATCATCATCAAATTATTATTATTATTATTATTATTATCTTCCTTCTATAAAACTATTACAGAAATTAGCTGACAAAAGCCTATTTACTACTTTACGATTAAAACCCAGAGATTAAGAAAATATAAAGGGGCTTGTGCAAGTTTACAATGTACATATTGCTTTTCCAACGTTAAACTACGGGGTCAAATAAGTTAAAAAAGTCTCCTCCGCAGATTTAGTGTCAACTTGTAAGTACCTAAGACACAAAGTGACACTAACAACAGTTTTCTTAAAACTAACATTTTATGATTATCACGAGTCCCTAAACCAATGTCCCTCCATGTTTATAGTGTCATTTTGGTCCTTCGGAGAATACCTGTTAAACCTATGTACAGTGTCACCGCAGGCGTGACAAGTTATATAACCCTCCGTGCTCAATGCCCTGGGCGCAATCACAAGGTAAAAATTTCTGCCACATTATCTATAGCTGGCGATGTCTCGATTCTGCCACATTATCGACTGGTGACGTCTCGATATAAGTGTAAAATCATTGACTAGGACACAAAACTCCATTTAATCAAGCAATATAGGCTCATTGGATCACAGTGGCGTTAGTTTGTGTGATGTCACAAATGGGTCCCACTAGTAAGAAAAATAATGGAGAAGCTGAAAATAAAACTATGTAACTTTGATATTAATAATACTGTCATATACCATTTTTTAATGTATTTTATGATTAAATCTAAATAAAAATGGTATATGACAATACATTATGGCAGTTAATAGTCCAAAATAAATGAATCTTGTCATTAGCTATGACAAACTATTGCAAAAAAACGATAGATTTATATATATTTCACAAAGAAAAGACAGAACATATCTAGTCCCGGGTCTTCTTATATCATTACTGAATCCGTTTTAATTTTGCAGCAATAGACGGTCGTTTTTGGAATGAAATTCCTCATCAGTAGTGCTGTGCTATAAATGATTCACAAAGAGAAGGCATATTTTGGGCTTGGGCATATCTGACACAAGGAAAACTCCTTGTATTTGTTTCATGAATAGACGGAATGCAATGGGTATGGTCGAGTCACTTTCCTGATTCATCATAGTTTTCTTTTCCAAAATTTGTAACGTACAGAAGACAGGGTTCGCAATAGAACTGTCATATCCAATTGTCTATCTTCAAACCTCAAAGCTTATTGCAGGCATTCCGTGGTATGTGTGAAATCTGCGGTTCAACAACGCATAATAATGTTTTGTGCTACTTTTGAAAGTTTGTGAAAAAATGCAATTCAAAGGAATATGCAATTTTTTTAATATTTCAGAAAAAATCACACGAAACATATAACATTACCCTTTTATACCTTTGTATCACATAGTTTTTAACTCGCGTTTTTTCGAACTATACATAATTTGCAAATATAACCAAATCTATGTCCAGCAACATACCTGAAATTACACGTCTTTCATTTGAGATTTGCAACTCGCAAGTAAAAGATTTTTTACTAGTTAGTCTAAGGATTTCGACTCATTCGTATCTACTTAACCTTCAATATGTCAGAATTCATCAACGCTTCTCATTTACACCCATAAAGTGTCATGGCGGCCATTCTTGCTGTCTCTTGCTCTTGCAATGTATTCAATATCTGCAAAATGCAGCTGATAAAGACAGGGTATTAAATATATCTTTTATTAAAATAAAAGTCGAAAAAATAACATATAGAACAATACATTTTGAGTATTATTTACTTTTAATAAAAATGAAATATAAATTGTTACTCAATAAAATTATAGTTATTTATATCAATTAAACGCACTTTAAAAAACAATATAATATAGAAACTCTTTCAGGATTTACCTAGAATGCAAATACAGTCAAACTTCTCTATAAAGGCCACCCAATGGGAACAAGACCAGCAAAAGTGGCCTTTATGGACAGATGACCTTTATATACAGGTTAAAAATTTAAGAATAAAGAACAAGTGGGATACAATTCTACTGGCCTTTATAAGCAGATGCCCATTATATAGAGGTGTCCTTTATGGCAGGTTTGACTATGTTGTACAGATTACATAAAAATCGGGTTATATTTATTTTGTGTTCTTGTGTATTGCATATTATTATACATTGTTCATTGATTATTAACTTTGCATTTTGGATTGTCATTGCAATAACCGTTGTATAAGTAAACAACATTGACCTGTCCATTTGACCTTTCATTAGAATATTCATATAGGAGGGTCCACCTCGCGTCAAGAGAATCTTGGTCTTATTCGCGAATATTTGAATTCGCGTTTGGAATCTTATTGAAAACAATATATGTAATATCTGTGTGTTTGAAATATTCGCGTGATATTTGACTTCGTGAATGTGATGAGTTGCGAATTTATGCGAAAATAAATCTCTCGCGAAATAAAAGTGATCTACAGTAATCCAGGAATTACATGATGATCAACAGAAGTTGTATCATACTATAACGAGTTACTATACCTAAACTTTATGGTATGTAACAGCAATTAATAGTATTTGTTTTCTTGAAATGTATCAGCTAGCCATTATTTATCAGGTGAGCGTATCAGGCCCTATTGGGTCCCTTGTTTAATTCTTATGTTTGCCTGTTATTGTATAAATTGTTTATTGTTATTTATTGCAATATTGCCATAAGTGTGTTCGAACCAAAAAGATTTTGAAATTTTTATGTATTACAAAATGGTGCAATGGTATGTATACCAGGAATTACATGATGATCAAGAAATGTTGTATTATACTATAGTTGAGCTACATTTGTATGTAACAGTAATTAATGGTATTTAAATGAGTTATCCATACCAGATATGTGCCAGTAAACATCCGGCAGAAATGATCACACTCTATTCCAGCATTACTTAGCTACATAAACAAAGTTGGTAACGACAATAAAACCAGATATCATGCTTGTATGTCTGAAATGTGCTTGAAAGTGGTCAAAGAAAACCAATAATATGGTACAAAAAAGCCGAAAGTGGAGTACTGGTGGAGTAGAGTTATATTGTTTTATCCCAAGTCAAGATTCTTTTATTGATATCGAGGCGGACTGTTTAGGATAGTGGAGAGAACCATTAACTTTCGTCAAGCGGAAGAACAAGTATTCTCTGTCTAGTATATGCTACAAGTGATTTTTCAACCTTGAAGGTTAGAGGCCGGCTGTGGCGTTCGTTTGACCTTTCGGATATCAAGGACCCAGAAAGAAACACGAAAAAAAACATGATAAGACCACTCATATCTCCTGACTTCGGACGAGCACTTGATAATGGATGATATAATGGTTGAATGTATAAAGTGGTGTGTATAAAGTACATTTTATAGCGCTCTAAAATTTAAGTGTCCTGTCGCAACTACTAATGAAGTCCAACGCCGACCGAATTTTTGAACTATAACGCCCAATGAAGTCCACACTTCTTTAAGCGTTGACAGTTTTGGCACCTGATGAACCCAATCTTGGTGGACTTTATTAGGCGTCGAAATTGTTAATGCTGAATGAAGCCCGGGATCTATTAAGCGTTGCAATTCAAGCCACCATTAGGCGTTGGACTTTATTTGAAGTTGTAACAGTGGTTTCTGATATTATCACAAAGCATATCAAACCGACACGTTGGTATACATGATATGGCGCATTATCGGTTGTTTTATTGAGTATATCTTGATTATTTGACTGGTATTGTGGTATTGTTAAGTGATATGCCTAAGGTATGACGTTAATGACGTCATAGTTCTCAAATGACTTCATGCCACTAACACATGAAGCTTTTGCTGGAAAACAAATAACTCTGTAACACTTTATCGTGGAACACTAGAAAACAATGAACGATATGCATGAATTCATATTAGAGTTAATGGTGAAGACACCTTGTAAGTTTTATCAGGGATATGCATAAAGCGAAATTCTCTCCCAAAACATAATTGGAATGCTTATTGGGCCATTTATATATTAAACCAAGGTTACAACAATAAGACATTAAACTGAAATAACATACACAGACCAAGAAAAGAAAGGTATGGAAATCTGAACTAACATTTTGGGCCAAGGCGTATGAGTTTAAGCGTTTAACGAGTGAGTTGAGTTGAATAATGATGTTTAACGTCCCAGTCAATAATATTTCACTTATATCGAGACGTCGCCAGCTATAGGCGAAGGTGTAGAATTTTTCCCTGTACGTTGCGCTGATGGCATTATACAGCAGGATTCTTTAGCGTGCCAAGCCCACCGTGACACGGGACCTCGTGTATATATAATTTATTTTAAGTACCCATCCTAAAGAACTGTGACTTTCATTTCGTAATGCCGAGTGCTTGCTGAAAGAACAATCACTACCCACTTTTAAGTCTTGAGTCATACCCGATTGCGGATCGAATCCACGAACTCCCTCTTACGGAGCGAGTACTCTACCAAATGAGCTACCGCAGTGGTTTTCAACGAGTGAGGTTAATTGACTTAACTTCGGAAAGACCTGTACATGTACATTTACTTTAGACATGCTATACTTTGTTATTGACTCTCGATTTTGGCATATTGAGTCAGATAATTGGACACCGGACTTCTTAATTAATAATTTTGGATATGTTAAAAATTTCGACATTTGTAGTTAATTTAAACATCGCCGAGAATTTGGCAATTTGGTCTCTATTTGGATAGGTACTGAACTATTGGGTCCTAACTTTGGACATTGGATAACAATTATATAGGGCATTTCATATTCAAAATCAAACATACTCATCCATGTTCGAATCACAACCCAGAAGCAAAGTAAAAACTTTGGAACTGACAAGTCATTTAGACACGTGAACTTCCACCAGGGAAGTGAGGCCGGGTGCTCCGGAATAAAGGGCTTATATTACCAATGGTATCTCAGTGTGTAGATTGGTCTTTTAATATGCTGTATTGCTTATGATTCATGTACTAAGCATTTCATTGTCCGGTCAGACTAAATTGTCTATAATCCTTAAAAACCATAGTTTCTACGTACAATATGTGCTGTTTAATGATGTTATAAGATACTTGTATTACCAGTGGTCTCAAAGTGTGTATTTGTATTATATTATTCTTTTACATATGATTTAATGTTCTAAGTATTCCAATGTCTGTTTAGACTATATTTTCCAACATGCCTAAATACCATAGTTTCCCACGTACAATATGGGCCGCCGTGTGATGCAGTAATTAATTATGATGTTAATCTCCTTAATACCTCCAGCATCTTTGATGATATAATGTATATATGTATCTGTTACTCTGACTTGGTAATATCATCATGTAACACGTGTTATGTGTGTGATAACGGCTTGTTTTACTCAGATTAAGACGTCAGGAACACGCTGATGGCGACTGTATCAGCCACCATGAATGTCCAGTAAACTGACGTGATTAATAATGATATACAAAACAGATAAATATTTTATTGCCATCATATCTTATCTGTAGACAGAAGTGTATAGCAATGGTGCATGGAAGAGTTTTTAGACAGTATGGAACTATATTTTTCAAGAATGGACTCTCGTCATTTTTTATCTTGCTCAGTCTGTTTCAATCGCTTCTGATTGTAAGTGTCCTAGAAGCGGCCATAGTAGTCTGACTAATCACCCCACTAATCCCTCATTTTAATTTTTGACTTGTTAGAGGTTTGTGACCCCTAACAAGTCAAAAATTAAAATGGGTTTTAGTAGGCTGATTAGTCGGACTACGGCCATAGGTGGCCAACTCTTTTCGAACTTATCAGAGGTGTCATTAGCGTGCACTGAGACACAGTACCTCGGTTTTGAGTCTCATCCAAAAGACTATCTAGCAACGAGCTTTTTACAGCTCTAGTATTTACTCTATAATGAAATTCACTGTATTTCAAGTCCAAATAAAAAAATAAAAAATCAGTCAAATCATGATCTCTGTAACTAGTTTATAAATATAAATCATTGTGCATAGCAAAAGAGAACCACGATATTATTTGGCCACCTTGTAATATGGAAACATGAATAATATGAAATACGTTACAATAATCATAATACCGAAACGAAGCAGCTGACTGGTCAAGATATGGAAAGCAAGTGGCCGAAAAGAGGCAGACGAAAAGTTGTCGAGATCTTGGTAACGACTGATCGAGATGAGCTGTCTATTCAGCACTGAA
This sequence comes from Anadara kagoshimensis, assembly GCA_021292105.1. Taxonomy (NCBI): domain Eukaryota; kingdom Metazoa; phylum Mollusca; class Bivalvia; order Arcoida; family Arcidae; genus Anadara; species Anadara kagoshimensis. The sequence continues at coordinate 34,719,087 of CM037874.1, forward strand.
TTCGGTAGCTCAGTTGGTAGAGTGCTCGCTCCGTAAGTGTGAGGTAGTGGATTTGATCCACGGCCGGATCTGACCCAAGACTTTAAAAGTGGGTAGTGATTTTTCTTTTGCCAAGCACTCGGCATTACGAAATGAAAGTCACGGTTCTTTTGGATGGGAACTAAAAATAAACGAGGCCCCGTGTCACGCTGGGCTTGGCACGCTAAAGAACCCTGCTGTGAAATGCCATCAGCGCAACGCACATGCAAAAGTTTTGCGCCTTCGCCTATAGCTTGCGACGTCTCGATATAAGTGAAATAATTTTGACTGGGACGTTAAACACCATTACTCAACTCTGAATTCGTCAGTTTAGTGGTAAACTTTCGACAGGTCTGTACTGTACATAGAGATATATTACTGGGGTCTTTATTATATGGACATTACATCTTACCATGTTGCACTTTCCTGAGCATAAAGGGAAATTTTATTTCTTTTTAATTAAAAGTGATTTGGTAATATTTCCGGTGTAATCCGATAACCAGTACCTAGGGTATTGTTAACTTCCTTTAAGATCGAATAACAACCACATATATTTCAGAGGAAGTTTAAAGTAATGATATCGATGATGATGATTATGTGGTGATGGGTGGTGGTGGCTGTGATGTTGATGTCGAGATCAATTTTACATTTAGCCCTCTCAAACATCCATTGTACAATATTTGAAACATTTTTGATGTTGACTAATATGAAACTGTTTGACACCAAATGTGACACCATAATTACTTTTGTTAAAATGACGTCACTTCTTTTGTTTGTTTCTATATATATGCATGACGTCATTGAATGGCCCTATTCCAACGATTGAAGTGCTTGTCGTTTACGACAATGTTTTAAAATTATTTCAGGATATAAAGCCAAAAACAAGATTTTACAAAAATGAGAAATGTAAATATAGAGCACTGTAACGGCACATAACGGTGGTGTTTAACGCATAAAGATGGTATTGCTTATATATGCGGCGTAAGGGTGACTTTTTGACGCATAAAAGCGTACCTATTATGGGTTGTTCCCAAATATACGTGTTAGAACAAGTTTTGAAAAAATGCGGCAACAGCGCTATGTGGCGTTACAGATCACGTTATTCAGCAATGGAAGTTATAGTACTTCTGGTATATATAAACGCAATTTCTATATGGTTTAAATAAATATCCACCAAATTAACAAAAAACACACTGAAAAAATTAACAACTCTTGCAAAGCAGTCTAGCACTCCAACATACATTCTTATTCAGCAATGGAAGTTATAGTACTACTAGTATACAAAAACGCAATTTCTATATGGTTAAATAAATATCCAAATTAAAAAAACAATTCATATTTTGTACACCAAAAAATTAAACAACTCTTGCAAAGGAGTCTAGCACTCCAACAAACATTCTTGTGTGAAGGTTACAGAAAATCAGATCAGAAAAGCTTTCATAGGAGAATGTTGTATTGTAGTGTATTAATTGACAACAACATAACTCATATTTGTAAAGATAGTTTCTTCTTATCGGAAAAAACATATGTTCCAACCTTGACTATACATCATATACAGTACAGACGGGTCCAAAGTTTAACACTCAGCTTACGAATTGTTCAGAACGGACAGCTCATATCGACCTCTCATTACTGATAGCTACTATCTATCTCTCGGCAGCTTTTCTTTCAGTTCTTTAGCTATCCTTATTTTGGCTACCTGGCAGCCGAGCTGACAGCTCATCTCGGTAAACGTACCTGTACTAGTTAGCTATAAGTTAACAATAATCTATCGAATTTGGTGCCGAGTTGACAGCTAAATCTCGACAGCTTTTTGGCAGCTGAGCACTACATGTTTTTATATGTAGTGGCAGCTTTCAGATCCCTTGTAATCCATATCGCTGTGAAACAGAAGCCGAAAAGAAGTATCGAGTCGACAGCTAAATCTCGACAGCTTTTTGGCAGCTGAGCACTACATGTATTTGTATGTTGTGGCAGCTTTTAGATTCCTTGTAATCCATATCTCTGTCAAACAGAAGCAGAGAAGAAGTATAAAGTCGACAGCTAAATCTCGACAGCTTTTTGGCAGCTGAGCACTTAATGTATTCGTATGTAGTGGCAGCTTTTAGATCCCTTGTAATCAATATCTCTGTCAAACAGAAGCAGAGAAGAAGTATCGAGTTGATAGCCTTTTGGCAGCTAAGCACTACATGTATTTGTATGTTGTGGCAGCTTTCACCTTGTAATCCATATCTCTGTCAAACAGAAGCCGAGTTTCTGCTCCTTTTTGTCAGCGTTTCCTCAATGTTAAACTTTGGACAGGTCTGTACTGTATCTATGATAATCATATACACCTTGTAACTAAGTCAGTCTAAATATAAACTACTTATTACAAGATAAACCAAGAAAAAACAAACATGTATACTTTGTTTATTTTCATTTTTAATTGTAATGTCCGTAATTTGTTTTACAATTTCATCACTAAATACATTAAAATTGGGAGTTAATAATAAACAATAGAGCTAATAAAAAGGAGTCGTAACTCGGCTGCCGTGTGGCCAAGATATGGACAACTAGGGACCTAGAAGCTGCCAACAGATACAAATACATGTACATGCTCAGCTGCCAGAAAGCTGTCTAGATATAGCTGTCTACTCGACACTAATTAGATAGATTATTGTTATATATATATAGCTAACTATCTATACAGGTACCGAGATGGGCTATCGTGACTCTGCAATAACTCGATGTTAAATATTCGACGGGTCTGTATCTTACTATTACATGATATAATATTCCTCATGGGTAGAATCTTCGAGTTTACTGGTAACGTGGAATCTGAACTTGATATAACACTTCTGTCACTTCCACTAGAGAAGTGAGGCTGGGTGGTCCAGAAGAGTAGACGCACCTGTCTAGCTCCACCCACCACGTGTGAGATCAAAATTGAGAATTATTGAGACCTCAAATGTATCCAGGTTTATCAATAATATTGTGATGACGACCATAAAACTTTTTGAGTGTCTTGATAAGCCTAGGTTTGTAATATTCCCAAATCAACTCAGCACTGATCACGATTCATTAGCTTAGTGTTAAACTTTTGACGGGTCTGCATATTATTATTACATGTATGATCTAATATTCTCTGATGTACATCAAGGGCGGAATCTAAGAATTTACTGGTAACGGGGAATGTTAGATTGATATCATTACATTCTGCCTGCTGTGTTTATGCTTGGATTGGCATCTGTATCAAGGAACATAGATATCTATGCACTCATGTCAAAAGTGTTGCATTCCACAACTCGCACATTTGAACGTATTCTTTTATATAAATTCAAAAATAGTAGGTGACTTTTCTAAAAGGAACCAAGTGTTTATTAATTACTAGTATCAAATTTCAACATTTTTAAGCTAATGGAAGTTACATAAAACGAATATATGGTAGTTTTTCAAAGTAGTTTTTCATTAGATAACCAGATATCGAACTCATTATAAAATTATAAAATGGTCCCTGCATATATAGCATTGAGGCAGGCATAATTTTTAGCATGCATGAAATATCTGTATGAAAACTACTATCTTTACTTTGAAAAAAACTTTGACATGAAAAAATCCCTTTTGCAAAAGGAAATTGACCAAAAAAATGCCAATTTGGCGTCATCACACCTTTGTTAAAAATAAATGTCTTGCTATTCATAAATACATGTATAGATGTAGTCAAACCTGCCTTAAAGGTCACCTCTTTATAACGGCAATATGCCTTTAAAGGTCAGTAGAATTGTATGCCAGTTGTTCTTTTTTCATAATTTTTGGACCTGCATAAATAAAGACCACCTGCCAGTAAAGGCCAGTTTTACTGGTTTCCTCGGATGTCCTTTATAGACAGGTTTGACTGTAGATATGCTAGATATGCTAGATATTTTACAGTATCAGCATCACGGTACAGACCTGTCGAAAATTTAAAAACAAGCTAACGAATTAGTGCTGAATCGACGTAGTCCCACATTAGCTATATCTGAGAATCACTCAAAGGAAGATGAAAACTAGCTGAGTCTACAAATTGTACCAGTACTTTGTGTCTACATGTCTAAGTCATATGAAGACGAGCACTGACTGAGACTACAGTACAGACCTGTCAAAAGTTTAACACGTAGCTGACGAATAAGTGCCGAATCGATTTCGACAGCTGTTTTTTTTTTTTTTTTTTTTTTTTTTTTTTTTTTTTTTTTTTGTCCACTAGATCTTCATATCTCACTAGGTAGCCTAGCTTCAATCCCTTTTCGTTAGCTCGGTGTTAAACTTTCGACAGGTCTGTAGTGAAGATTCAGTTTAATACAGATTTATTTACACGTCTAAGACTTATCTATTAAGTACTTATTATCAGCAGGATATACTAGTATTTACCATATTACCTAGATGTTTAATAGACTGTAATGATATATGTATAACACCTGGTCAGTTAAAGTACTGACCTGTCCGAAGTTTAACAGCGAGTTAATGCATAGGAGCCAAAAGCTCGGTGGCCTAGTGGCTGAGATATGGATAGTTAGTGGCCGAAAAACTGCCGAGAGAAGTAAAAAAAAAAGCTACGGAGAGATAGATAACATCTACAGAGAAGCTGCTGAGATATTGCCGAGGGGACTGAGATGAGATGAGCTAACGCTTCGCTACTAATTCGTTATTTAACCATGAGCAGAAATGTCATTTCTTATATTTAAAATTCTTTCTTTTAATAAATATTTTGTACCTTGGTGCTATTTTTTCCATATCTGCTCGTGTGATATAGGGTTTTGATCGGCGTAGCTTACATGATCACGTGACCCCCTGTGCGGGACATGACGTAATATTGCGGGGAAATTGATACACATCAAGGGTCATGACCCCTATTGTCTTTCAACGGGAATTGCAATACAATTGCTTCTGTATGTTTCATCGAAGAGAGATACAGTCATATTGTAAATATTTACTTATGATTACTTACTTATCCTCTCCATCTTCACTGGGACATAAGGCACCAAAAAGCGCCCTCCTTTGCCATATGTTGGACTTGCCCCTACCTGTAGTTCTATTTGAATGGTTCTCCTCCAGAGGGTACGAGGTCTACTAGGCTTTCTTTTCCAAGGTGATGTCCAATTCAATGCTGTTTTTGGTAATCTCATTGAGTATTCTCATCACATGGCCTAACCATCTAAAGCGTCGTTGTATTATTTGTGTGGTGATGCTAATTCGTTAGTCCAGTGTTAAACTTTGGACAGGTCTGTACTGTATGTTGCTATGATCAGATACTGGTCAAGTGTTTGATTATTACTGGTGTAGTACGATACTTGATACTGACCACCTACGGACACTGGCCTTACATCGTTAAGCTGTCTTGACCGTTTGTTTTATTTTCGTCTAATTAAAGACAATGAGTAAACAATTGATGTCTATTTTCTTATATTGACCTGGCATGTCAGAAAACGTTCGTTATCTTGTAAGAGTAAATTCTTTCCCGGTATAGAATTTCCTGTAAATAAAAACACAGAAATAAATCACTAGTATAGCCTAGTATATTGTATTTATTCCGATTGGAGTAAAATTACTCGGCCAAGTTGTTCAAAGCTTGATGATTAACACAAATTTAAGACATCAACAAAAATCAAAATTAGTCATACCAATACCAAATTCATAGATTCATAACTATGTGCTCCAGTTTGATGAAATTTTATTCATTTACGACATTAATTTCACAACAGATTTGAAATTATGCATTTTATAAAGTTTGACTAATCTGTTGAATAAACTTTTCCCGTTTCGAAGAACAGATAACTGGTGTATTCGTTTCAAAGGAAAATAGAAGAGTTATAAGTCCTTTATTTATGATAAGTATGATGTCTCTGTATCCAGAACTACCCTGGATACATTTGACGTCCCATATTTCCATGTTCCTTTCATTCTCAATTTTAATTACACGTGTGGTAGTTGTAGCTTGAAAGTGCTTACCCTTCCAGAGCAGCCGGTTCCATTTTCCTGATGAAAATTCACGTGTTTAACCTTATTTGCCAGCTTCAAAGTTTTTACTTTGCTTTGGGATTGTGGTTTGGACATGGATTTGTATGTTTGTTTTTTGATTTAGAAAAAATTCCATGGTGGTAAGAATTTGCTTATACAATCTTCCTATCCCATGACATATACATATATTTAAATAGTACAACATCTTAGTATCATTCGCCCATGCATACTATTTTTATTATAACCAAAGTTCGTTATCGTCTCTTGTTTCAAGATATGAACTTGGTAAGGGAGTTTCATTTAATAAATTCGGGTACTTGCGTTGCAATGAATAGTCTAAAAGACTAGCAATTTAGTTCCAACGCCGAATCATTTCCTCATTTTAGTATATATATAGATATCTAAAATTATAAAACAGGGAGATTCTGTAGGTTCTTTCTGCTGAGGATGATCTTCATGATGGTATGGAATATACAAAGACTGACTTCATTCATACAGACAGTTTAATGAGTTGGGATAGTTTGGGATGCTTTAAAATACAGTTGACCTGGTCAGTAAGATAAACTGACGTTTAAATGACCAGTTTGTTAAACGAGTTTCAAGATTTAGCTGTCTGTAGGTTTATAGAAATTAAGAAAACATTTCGTGATGTTTTCATGACAACTCCCATACAATGCAACCAATACTACAGCACTACTTGTGTAAAATGCGGACTCGGTTAGACTCTTTTATTGGTTTAGACTTATGGATTGGACTCTTCGACCGGACTCTTAGAATTGAACAAACTTCACATACAATAAAAAATAAAACTCATATAAGAGTCCAACAGTTAGTGCAGGAGTTCGGCCAAATATCCCCGTCAAGTAGTTTAGTCCAAGAGTCAGTCCAATCCAATCCAAGAGTCTAATCCAGTCCACATTTATACCAAGGTTCCAATCCAATTTAAATGACCAATGCGTCATGCTGGCAAGCTCCGTTGTCTTAAAATTATGCCACTTTAAATATTTCTACCAAAATGCATTTTATTCACTGTCAACATCAACTGATTTTGAATGCAATTTAAATCGACACATGACAACATGATATGATTCCTTTTTGTAATACACGAACAAGATTGCGTTCCACAAAATTTCAAATAATTTAATAGGCAATATACATCAGTCAATTTTATCAAAATTCCAACAGCTTTCAGTTGGGAGATACCGGTGTTATTTTAATTGACGGGAGAGTGTAAAGTTTGAAAAACAATACTGAAGTTTTTAGATATATTGAAGACATTTTACTATGTTAAAGTATTTTACAATGTTTGTTTAACAGTTTAAGCAATACATCAATCATGGTGAAATATGAAATTTGTCTTTCATCACCATTTTTCCAAAACATTTAAGTTTCTGTTTCGAGTTGATAAATAAAACATAAATATTTGACGATCTTCACATATGTAAGAAGAGCATTGGCACTGATTCATAATCTTGTGAATGGATTCAGTTTCGAATTCTCAGGGCTTATCGAGGCCCTAAAATTGATCTATGACCGCCATCACAATACAGTATTGTTGAAAAGTATGGTGTCTTTTGTATCCCAAATTATCATGGATATATTTCATTTTCTTTTCTTTTTTTATTTCAAAAGTGACTATGTTGCTAACTATACAGCTGGTGCTTACCCTTCCGAAGAACACGGTCTCACTTACTTTCCTGGTGTAAGTTCGTGTTTAACTAAATTTGTCAATTTTCAAAGTTTTTGTTTTGCTTTTGGGATTTTTATTATAACAGTAATTGACATAGTTGTGTTTGATCTTTCAAGTTTTACTTGAAATCTACATTTTAGACGACGACACCTTTAACGTCCTTGCTTAACAAAAACAAGCAGGAACGTGCTATTTTTAAGACTGTATGCTAGTTGTAAGTAGCGTTTGAAGTTTTCATCCTGTATCCTGTCCCGGTTTCAGCACCACGCTTGACTTGATAAAAAAATTCCCTGACAACTCCTTAAGGGATGTGAACCATGAATTAGATATGGAATCACACAAGTCGACATTGTCCAAAAACGACTTTATTCCGGGAATGGTGTTCGTCGCTTTACCAAGTAATATCTACTAACGTTTCTGTGGAAAAATTATTTCCATTGGATTTGGAATCATCAGGCCACGTTTTGTTGTAAAAACAATGTTGTTCCGGGAATTCGCCACACAAACGTTTTCCAAAAGCCCCACACACAAACGTTAAGGTGTGTTGAAAACGTGGTACAGCGATGAACATCATTTACGATGTGAACATTTTCCCAATCAATCTGAAAAATAAATCATTGGTTTCGTGATTCCCATTTGATACTACGACCACTACGGTAGCTCAGTTGGTAGAGTGCTTGCTCCGTAAGTGGGAGGTCGTGGGCTCGAACCATGATCGGGTCTGGCCCAAAACTTCAAAGTGGATAGTTACTGTTCTTTTGTCAAGCACTCGGCATTACGAAATAATACTCACTGTCCTTTCGGTTGGGAACTTAAAATAAACAAGATCTTTTGTCACGGTAGGTATGACACGATAAAGAACCCTGCTGTATAATGCTATCAGCGCAACGTACTGACAGATTTTTTCACCTTCACCTATAGCTGGCAACGTCTCGATATAAGTGAAATATTCTTGACTAGGCCGTTAAACACCATTACTCAACTCATGACACGATATTTTAATATTTGTTACTAGATATAGCTTGTGTTTTATGCTTCTCTTTTATTGGTGATGCAATAAAGACAACTTATAATCTGTTTGAGTCTGTGCCAAGCACTCGTACACATCTTAAATAATATCTATGTTTATATAGAGCCGATATCAAAAGGATAAAACTTGATACTGTTGGATAGTAATTGGTAACAAATGAGTGTGTTTATTGTTCAAGGCATACCAAAAACAATTGGGGAAAATTATAACAAGGCACATTTTAATCATTTAATTTGAAACCAGACATACAAAACCAGGAGTTTTGATTACTATACATAACAGATTCATTATTAACAAGGCATCGGTCTAAATGTGGGACGGGCATTTAGTGTTGTCGTCGTCGTCGTCGTCGTTAATATTGTTAAACGTCGGATCAGTAATGTATCCGCTATTCGCGACGAGAAACTTCAAAATCACCAAAGATGATTAGTGTAAAAACGTTCGTAGAGATTTTCGGTCTGTTTTGTAGGTGTCTTCCCACTTAGCCAACATTTTAAAATTTCCTATTCCCACTTAGCCAACATGGTTAAATAAACATTTAAGATTTCACCTGGAAAGTTTTTGCTATAGTCTTTTTCAGCAAAATTGTTTGCAGTGCTGAATAATTTCAGTAGAATATCATTCTAAGTTCAAAATTAAATATTTTATTATAAAGTTAATTTTATTATATAGTTAATGTTAACAATGCAAATAAATAATAGAAAATATAAATAAATAAATAAATATTTGAAATAAATAAATAAATGTTTTTATGGTGAATATTATTATTATTAAATATATGTGTCTGTAGAGGATTGGTCAATTTAGACAAAATTATATATTAAGATTTGTAATATTTTTTCCGCTTTGTTTAAATAATCTTTAACAATCTTTACTGAAAACTTAACAAAATATCATACACATTAATAAACTTACAAAGATATCAATGAACAAAAACATGTATGTATTAAACCTTAATTCCTTTCAGTGTAAATATTGCAAGTTTTAAAGCAACATTTTAAATTCATTTTTTTCATCAATTGAAACATGCACGTTTGCCTGTTTTAATAAGTTAAACAATTAAAACATTAATATAACTGAGTTTTCTTTCTTAAATAAAATAATAGCTTTGTTGTGAATACGGTATTTTTCTCTAAAAACTTGAATTTATGCCCCTAAAGCTTCACAACTTCTTAACAAACAAGCGAGAGAGAGAGAGAAAGAGAGAGGTAGGTCTATTATGGTTCATCAACAGAGGAATCATAATCATAATGATAATCTACTTTTAAAGATCTCACACACGAACCTCCATAGACATGATTAAATCCGCTAATGGATTTTTGAAATATCATACAATGCAACATAAAAAATATTTAAGTTTTCCTTTTTCCACATTTTTTATAGAAAATTTTAGTTTTTATGGTGGAAAATTGGTAAATTTATATCATTTCCTTATACACAAAATCAACTTTGAATTTAAAAAAAAAAAAAACTTAAAATGTGTGAATTTCTAACGAGTAATTTTATTGATATAGTTCGAAATTCAGTAAAATAATTTCACAACTAATTTAAAAAAAATAATTCCACAACTATTTTTAAAAAACTATTTTTTATTCAGATTTTGAGATTTTGTTATTGATTTTCTGAAACAGACTTTACCCTCACCTGTAATTAATACCTATTGTCTTTGCTAATCCTACGACGAACACCAATTCCCACTCAGCCAACATTTAAAATCTTACCTATAGGTACAAAATTTCAAAATGTTGGCTAAGTGGGAATGAACCGTTTTGTACTAGACCCTCAGAGGCAGTTGATCACTATTAGTTCATTAGTTTGTATATTTATTTTTCGCAAATATATTTCGCAAATATACAAACTTATTTATTTCCTGAATAAATATTTATTTAAAGTAGACAATTGAAAATTTATCGTAACCAATTGCAAGTATTTATTTATTTATTTATTTATTTATTTATTTATTTATTTATTTATTTATTTATTTATCTAGTGTCTATTTTGCATGAATGAGATGAATTGTAAATAACCAATGACTAGTTTGAGGAGTACATAGGAATCGTCATGTCTGTCTGTCTGTCCGTGTAAAATCGTGTCCGGGCCATAGCTCATAATTGTTTTGGACGACTGACATAAAACATCACATGAATACTCTTTATGATCCAAAGGTGTGTCATGACCTTGAACCAATGTCATACCAGAAAGGTCAAAGTCGCAGGAAAACATTAAACCTATGTAGATGTTGGAGCGGGGGTATTTTGCTGTCAAGAGACAGTTCTAGTTTAATTTTCTTGTGGCTTTACATTAACTTAACAGTACATTTATTTTTATCAAAAATGTCAAAATACCCTTCTTTGCTATTTCTGTTGGCACAATGAGATCCAATGCTCCCGATTAACCTATGCGTTGGATTATAACATACATGTACGCAATTTCGTAATATATTTTCAGATAGAGCAAAACAATTTGGCAATACATATCCAATTATTAATTTTTTGTGGAAAAGTTATATAATTTGCATGGATTGAGAATTGGGGACAGACGGCAATTAAACGGTAGGATTAATACACGTACAATGGAGAACTTCCAACCCCATTCTCTACATTTCTCCACTAAACATTTCATGATTTTCTCTTTGACATATGAAGGTGACTTTCACAAAAACAAATATTAATGTTAGACTAATAAGTATTGGCAAGGTTGTGTACGCAGTGTTCCAATTTCTGATACATTTTGTAATCAGTTTTAGAATGCAACATTAGTTACATAATTATGTAATTATTTATATGCACTTTAAACGATATCGTGTATTTTGATTTTAAAGATGGCATGCCATGTGCAATTTTTTATGCATGCTTTAAAATAAAAGCGAATGTCAGAAATTTTAAAAATATTTGTTTTTTTATTTCTTTGTTTGTTTGTTCCTTTATTTATTTATTTATTTATTTATTTATTTATTTATTTATTTATTTATTTATTTATATTTACTCTTATTGTCTCATTTCATAAGACCAATAAAGTACCACAAAACAATTTTTTCAGTTTGTTATAAGGTGATATGCACACGGAATCTTTAAGCTGATTTTCACAAAATTAATGTGGACATTTTATGCCACGGCTGTGCTGTGATGCCTGCTGTGACTTATATTTTCGCTCTATAAAAAGCTGAGTACGAAACAAGTGGTTAGTTGGTTGGTCAGTTGAATGTTGCTTAATGTCGCATCGGGAAAGTTTCAGCTATTCGCGATGAGAACTATTTGATCAATCTCTGGATTAATCTATGAACAAGTTTGTACATGCATGTGAAGTGCGAGTGTGTTTAATTGTCTGCCTTGTACTAGCGCGCACTCAGGACGACTTTAAGGTACTAGCTCACAGAGTCAGTACGCCGCAGACGAGCGTACGACTCCCCCAGTCCAATATACTGATACCACGTGAACCAGTCAAGGCCAACGGCACGGAAAATTCGCTTTCCCACATGTGGTCTGAGCGGGGCTCGAACTCAGAGCGGTCAGAGACCCTGGATTTGTAGACGGACGTCTTATCCATTAGAACACCGCGACCTCTACGAAGGTTGTTATACATGTATATTACAAATCTACCCACCATCTGTGTCTGAAGAAATCAATAATTTAATTATATCAATAATATTGATGCATTAACAATCAGAAATTCAACATCATCATATGCAACAGAATGCACTCAATCGAACCCATTGTGGCATATTTTGGTCCTTTGTCGTGATTGCAGCAGCTGTAGGCACGCCATTTGAATGATTATGAACAAGGTTTTATGAAGAAAACGCTCATTGAAAATGGATCAATTGTTTGATGTACCATTTGTTGCACTGTCATATCTTTTGAATATTTGTATATGAAACGCCCCTCTTGATATAACAATTTTCATAAGAAATCATTTTGTCGATGTTAAAGATGTAGAATTGTCCTTTTCAATTGTTCGGTTTGATGCACGTAAAATTAATAATGAATTTATTAAAGGTTTGGTGTGAATTATTAAATTTAATATTATATAAAATATGATTAACATGACAATGACAAGTATTTTCAAGCCCTACATAAACACTTTTCTTACCATGTACCTTTCTTTCAATATGACCATGCTTCTTAATTATACACTATGAAAGATTACCATGATATTTTATATAAGTAGTATTTTTGTAATTTTTGGACAAGTCTAAGTTTGTATAATTGTGTAATATACTAATAATTTACATTTGGTCAATGACTGATTGGGCTACTGGTATTAATAAAGTGACAATGGCCATTTTTGTCGAGCTTTACACCAACATTTTTAAGACCATGTACTTTTAATACAGCGAATCTGTTTTTGTATAAGATACTGGTAATTTACATTAATTTGATGGCAGTAAGCTACTTGTATCAAATAATAAACACGTGCACTTAATTCCGTATCTCTTAAAATCTCAATAAGCAGAAAAATGTTAATTTCCTGAAATATTTAATATATTATGTTGTTTATATTGGAGAATAAATAATTCCATGCTAATTAACAGATATTTGTTAAATTTCAAATTCTTAGATGTTGTATATATTAAAGAATAAATAAGTAGAAATAAATAAATGAATTCATCCATTCATTATCAAAGAAACAGCCATAAAAGCAATTAAAAGAAAACTTTGAAAACTGGTAAATTTAGTGAAATGTGCGAACTTTCGCCAGGAATGTGTGGCCGGATTTTCTGAAAGTTATAAAGAACGGAATAATCCGATTTGCTAAATGTTTGTTGATGAATTTTATATTTGTCATTATGCTCGTCATTGATATAAGAAAAGTGAAATTTATGTTGTCAACTCTCTAAAATTGTAAGAGTAACTTTGGAGAAATATGAAGTCTCAGACAGTTGAAACTTGGCAACGGCAATAAAAAACGCTGCTCTTCATAAGAAATAAAACTTAACGACTGATACCGACCATTGTACAAAAGAGTCAGGATTCGAATAATTAATATTGCCAAAAGATAGCCATCTTTATCATATATCAGTTATGCTTCCAGAGCACCTGGCCTCAATTCCCTGGTTGAAAGTTCATGTGTTTCAAAGTTTTTATTTTGTTTTGTGAGTTGTGATTTGAACATGGACTGGTGTGTGTGTGTGTGTGTGTGTGTGTGTGTGTGTGTGTGTGTGTGTGTGTTCTCGACAACAATTTAGAGTCATCAATATACCTTACACAGCTATTTTTACAGAACACTGAGGTAAAGCAATCAGAACTAGAAGAAAATTGTCAAAAGATAGCGAACCTACCATTGGTCATTTATCAGCTTTATCACGTTGATCGATGCTGAAATGTGTAAAGTTAGTAACTAAACCAATTTTACACTTACTGACCAGTACAAATAATTGACCGCCAAGAGTTCAGACAGATAACAAACTGACAACTGACATGTGATATCGACTTTTGTGAAGTATTCGTCTAATTATCAACTATATACTAATGTATAATTGATTAGTTTTAACGTTTATTCTGCAAGTAAAGTATGTATACATTGTTGTATTTCAATGATGCAAAAAGTGCTGGATGGTCAAAACTAAACTAACCTCTGCTGTAGCTGAGTTGGTAGAGTGCTCGCTCTGTAAGTGGAAGGTCATGGGTTCGAACCCCGACCAGGTTTGTCCCAAGACTTAAAGTCGATACCCTCGATAGCTATGTACATCTCGACAGCTTTTCGCAACCACTGCGGTAGCGAAGTTAGTAGAGTGCTCACTTCGTAAGTGGGAGGTCGTTGGTTTGATCCCCGTCCGGGTCTGACACAAGATTTGAAAGTGGGTAGTGACTGTTCTTTCGCCAACCACTCGGCATTACAAAATGAAAGTCACGGTTCTTTCGGATGGGAACTTAAAATAAACGAGGTACCGTGTCACGGTGGGCTTGGCACGATAAAGAACCCTGTTGTATAATGCCATCAACGCAACACACAGGCATCATTTCTGTACCTTCGCATATAGCTAGCGACGTCTCGATATAAGTGAAATATTTTTGACTGGGATGCTTGACTCTATTACTCAGCTCAACTCAACTCAAAACTAAACTAAATTATGTTTTATTAGATCTAGTCCGACTAATCAGCCCACTAAACCCCCATTTCAATTTTTTGACTTTTTGGGGGTTTGTGGTCCACAAACCTAAAAAAAGTCAAAAAATTATAATAGGGGTTTAGTGGGCTGATTAGTCGGACTATATTAGATCTGGCTCGTAAAACCTATATAATGATAAATGATGCACTCATTAATGGATAATCCACAATATGCACGCCAAACGTTTCAATATTCAAGAAGAAAATATTGATACAAAACAAATATACATGTATGTTACGTTAAATGTTTGATCTTAAAATCAATATTTGTTTTAGGATATTATATATAAAGAAAAACATTCCATATGAAATTTGTAAGTTTTGAAAAAAATGACCAATATTATTTATTATTTCAGTATTACAGATGATTTATAGTCATAACTAATATTAACTAGAACTGTTTCTTGAGACCACCTTGGTCCAAGGTCATGGCACACCTTTTGACCATGAAGACAATTCATGTGAAATTTTATGACAGTCGCCACAGCAATTATGATATTTAATAATACGATTCTACACGGTCGGACAGACAGATATGGTGATTCCTACATGGGGGTTAAATATTGGGACCACTGATTCAACTATTAAAAAACATAAGAAAACCTGCATGTTTAAGCTGATTGCAGTCCATCATAGAACAATGTATACCATATTATTTGGCTACTTAATGTTTATAGCTGTACACGTTATATATAATATCGTTTGGTAGGAAATGTTTGGCGAGCGTAGCTAGCTAAACAAGCGGTGCATACCTTTCCGGAGCACCCGGTCTCACTTCTGTCGTAGAAATCTACTTAATTTGCCTGTTTCAAATATATTACTTTGTTTTGGGACTGTGGTTTGGACATTGTTTGGTATTTTTTTGTTTTGGGTGTAACGCATTTTGCTATTTCTTGCGTTGGCTTCTGCCAAATGCATGTTTTCATTTGCACAAATTTTTGTCTTCTATTTTCGACATATTGTTTTCGTCAGATGTTGGCATCGATTGAAATTGTTATGTCTTTTGTAGAACATGAATGATCGTCACAGCTGTAAAAGTGCTTAATAAAGATAGACGCGTAATATTATCAACTCCAGGCAACGCTTCAAGTATTTGTGTTTCATAGCTGACATTGGAACAACATATGAACAATAAGGAATGCCTTTCTTTACAATATCATGTTCTACATTTTTTGTATATACAATACCTTATTATTCATAAATTATGTATTTAAATACGAGTCTGTGGTCAAAATGTTCCTCAATCGAAGTGGGCGGGGGCATATTATAGTGTTTACAAAAATTATCCAATACTTTTCTCGAAAATTCCATAGGTGCTCCGAGACAAAAAAACCTATTATCGATCTACGAAATTGCTTTTTATTTGATTTGTATTCTCATACGTCAAGGTTGTTTAAAATTAATGAAAAAAATCAATCATGTCCCCAAGTACCTGTGGAATGAAACTTAACAGGAACAATTTATGGATGGAGTAGAGGTTTCATTGGCTCTTGGTATTTTGATCGTGTACATGCATGTGGAAGCGCGTGGCCTAGTGGTTAAGGCGTTGGACTCATGATTCGAAGGTCGTGGGTTCGATCCCTGGACCGGGCGATGTGCTGTGTCCTTGAGCAAGACACTTAATTTCACGTTGTTCCAGTTCACTCAGCTGAAAAATAAATGAGTACCAGCAAAATGCTGGGAGTTAACCCTGCGATGGACCGGCGTCCCATTCAGGGGAGAGTCTTGTACTCTCAGTCGCTTAACGCCACCGAAACCGGGATAAGCTCCGGCCTGATGGGCCTAATGGCTCGGGACAGACTTTAACTTAAACTTTTAACATGCATGGTTGGGTATTTCCCAGTTTCTGTTCGTTTGAGGGATCCTTTTGCCTGAAATGACGTATTTTAACCACTGCCCGTGTACAGAACTAAAGATTTTTATAAATGGTCTCAATATCTATTTGAAATACCAAATGTAGCACATGGCGATTAGTTGAAAATAATTATCTACTTTTGAAGAGTATTATTTCATTAAATTTCAAAGTAGCACATGGCAGATGTTTACATCAAAACCGAAAATGTTGTATTGTAACTCAAAACTTGTGAAAACCACTTGACTTATTCTTACATAATCTAAACAATCTAAACAACTGTAGATATTATTTCCGATTTTATTGTCTCCTTTTTCACAAAATTGCTTTGAAAGTGCATATGAAAAACAGATACACGTGCAATAAATAAAATACAAGCTAAGGTCGAATGGTTGCCTTTTTATCACACCTGTTAAAAGTTTTGGAACAAATACAACTCCGCGGATTCGACTACAAAAAACGATGAAGTATACACATATGTCTATATCTTTTTATCACACCTGTTAAAGGCTTTGGAACACGTACAACTCCGCGGAATCTGATGACAAAAACGATGACGTGTACACATATGTTTATCTTTTAATCACACATATATGTCTGCCTGTCTTATCTAGTTTCTTGTGTTCTCAGGTTGTTATATAATATAAACGTCAGTTCAAACTTCAAAAAGTCGAGAAAAAATAGATTGCATGCCACTCTTGAAGCAATAAAATACAAATTGCAATAATATTCAACACTTACTGCAATCGCTTTTAAATTACAATCAATTTTTGGAATTACGTGCAATTCGATGTTTTTGTTTATATCAAATTATTTATTCGTCTAAATATTTTTACACAATTACACATTAGACGAAATTTTGCAACTGACTGTTTGGTCAGATGTCAAAGTCTATTTAAACGCATCTACTATAATTACAAAGATATTAAACCAGCAATGGTATAACTGGTCAATAAAATTTATTTTAAAGATTGATTGATTGATTGAATAGGAGTTTACGTCACAGTCACATGAGTCAAGAATATATCACATATACTGAGACCTCACCAGCTATTGATGAAGTGACAGAAATTTACGTGCCACGCCTACCGTGACACGAGACCTCTTCCGAAGGACCGAGTGCCAAGTACTTGACGAAGAACAGTCACTTCCCACAGTGTGTATTTCAATTCTTGATCATAGCTGGGTTGCGAATCCTGACCTCCAACACACGGGGAGAACAACAGAGCGACCCAGAATTCATAGGAAAGTAACCGATATTCAGCAAGGGAACATGCAAACGTGCTCACAGGGAACATCAGAAATATCTTAACATTGTTATAACAAGGTTATCATATATTATGTCACTTAAAAGAGAAACAGTAAACCGTATAACTTGAAGATCCACTTCATCTTTTTCTTTTTATTGTTAAATCCATGGACCACCAAGAACCGCGTAAACAAAGCTAGCCCATTCAGCAGATTACGTGCTTATTACTTTTGTGTCTGTTAGAACATTTTGCCGAGTTTGCGGTATAATTGTTTATAATATTCTTTGGCTTAGTTACAGAAGAATTAATGATGGTGGTAAAAATAGAAAATAAATAACATATACAGTACAGACATGTCGAAAGTTTAACACTGAGCTGATTATTGGCGAATCGGCAGCTCATTTCGTCCCCCGTTTAACTTTATATCGACTGGTTTTTAACAGCTGCTTTCTATCCTTCGGTGACAACCCCTCAGACCACATGTCGAAAAGTGAATTTTCCTTGCCGTTGGCCTTTACTGGTTCGCCCGGTGTCAGTATAGTGTGACTATGGGCGTGGTGCGGTTGTCTGCGGCGTACTGACTCGGTGAGCTATCACCTCGAAGTTGCCCTGAATGCGCGCAGTGACAGACCACACAACACACTCGTACCTCGTATGCATACACGAACGAGATTAATAAATCATTTCTCGTCGTAAATAGCTGAAAAATTGTTGATGCGACGTTAAGCAACATTCAACCAACCAACCAACCAACCTTCGATCACAAGTATCAGTATCTCGGCAACACTACAGCCGCGATTCGACTTCTTTTTGTTAGCGCAGGGTTAGACTTTCGACAGGTCTGTACTGTAATTATAGTTAAAAAGAATAGAAATTATTAATTGTCGGCTAGGTATGTGTTGTTAAGATAAAGAGAATGATGTAATTAATAGCTCGTTATGGGCGATGTACTGAAGTCGTAGATCTTAAACAGTACTTCTGCTTTTGATAATAAACAATAAAGGTGTTTTTATTTAAAAAAAAACAAACAGATGAAATAAGTATATAAAGGTAGAATAGGATACAACCAAACAAAAACATACCGGCCCAGGTCCAAATCACAATCCTATAAGCTAAGTAAATACTTTGAAAACAGACCAAATTACAGTACAGGCCTGTCGAAAGTTTTACTTAAGAATTGAATTGCACTTTTTACGTTGTTATCGGGGTGTAACAACGTGAAAATTATCACAAATTGTGTAAAACCGCGTAGCGTAGCGCAGCGTAAAAAGTGCAATTCAATTCTTATAATTACCGCATTTGTTGAATGAACAGTGTGTTAAACAAACCATGAAACCAACTGTTGACATGGAATTAATGTTTTCTTGGATGAATCAATGTTTTACCACTTATGGACTTGATGTGAGATGAGGGATTCTGTCACCGGTGGTAGCTGTATGGGCTGATCAGGGACATTTTGAGAAGGTAAACAAGCGGTATTTACGGGTGAATTTTGGAATATAGTATGTTATCAATTTTATTAAATTATTATTGGCAGGCCTACCACTGTCATTATCATTATATATAGTTCAGGCTCAACAATCTGACTTATCTGCACACTGACATTGCATTCCTCAAAATAGGCCTATTTATCTTGATCCCCGTCTATACATTGTCGTGGGGGATAAAATGTCTTTGCTTTTAAAAGGATACGTATGTGATGATTTTCAAACAAAACACCCCGCACTGAGGTTTGTCATCCGAGAATACCATGGTGCGTGTCATATTGCTTGTCGATTTTGAAAAATATTTCATAAATATACAATCTTAAAGGTAAATTATTCAAAATATCGGTGAAAATTAATCAGAACATGTTTGAATTAATTCGTCAAAATTTTAATTCATAAAAAAATCGAAGTATTTTAATGTTTTTATGTGAAATCGTTCCCGATCTCCCCATTTGTTTACAGTTCTTAATAGAATTCAGTTGTTGTTGTTGTTGAGATGGGTAATCCCCGAAACGGGCCGCAAGTAGTTCCGGTAGAAAACGTTGTTATTGGAAAATAACACCGTGTTTTTGCAAGACAACAACCAATGAAAATGCTCTAAATTGTGTAACAACGCGAAGTTTGTAATTATAATGATCTAACGAATTAGTGCCGAATCAGCTCATCTTACTTTATCGATATCAACAGCTTTCTCGGCAGTTTTTATCTATCTCTCAGCCGTTTTTCTGTCACAAGTTATCTATATCTTGGCCACTCGTCAGCCGCGTTGCCACTCATTTTCATTAGCTCAGTGTTAAACTAGGCAGACCTGTACTGTAAGTTTATCCCAGAAAAGTGAGACCAGGTCCTCCGGTGCAACTCCTGTGTAGCTAGGCTACACCCACAACGTGTGAAACAAATGGAAATTATATATAATTATAGCTTGATGGTCAAACTGTAGATTTAGCAACATCTTTTGAAACATTAAGAAGCTAAGAGTTTACAAAATTATACAACATACCACCTTTCACCTTTTGGTTCGAACCAATAAAAGAATTGCATATTTTTGGGTCATGCATGTATAATGTTAGTTCCCTTACTTGCAATTGTAAATGTCGGCGACTAACATCAAGGACAATTTAGCCCATTACACCCACCCCTAGTCAATCTGAAGAATCCTACGATTAGGAAGTGAAAAGCTTAATGCTTTATAGCATAGTATTCTGAGCAAATATAGACAAAAAACATCACGCATCATTCAGTCTATTATATAAAAAAAAGCTGAATTATTGCATGCAATACAGAAGTGCTTACCCTTCCGGAGCATCCGGCCTTCCTTGCCTGAAGGCAGCTCACGTGTTTAACCTAACTTGTTAGTTTCAAAGTTTTTACTTTGCTTCTGGATTGTGATTTGGACATGGATGAGTATGTTTGTTTTTGATTATAAGGTACAGAAAACTTGGTACTATAGTAATTAATGGGAACTTAAACCAAAAATTGTTTCCTGTAATCATTTAGCCAAATATAAAGAAAAAAATTATTTGATTTTAATAAGCAGCCAGTGTATTAGTTAATCGAAAAAGATTGTTCATTAGAAGAAATGTAATACAAAATAAATCACCCTCTTAAAAGTTACAACTTAAAGTCTGATTTTAACTTTGGCCATGGTAGTGTAAAAGAGGACATTAACATGAAAACCGTTGTATTACAGCATTTAGTTTGGTAGATTTTTATTTTTTTATTTGTCTGGCGTCATCATCTTTGTTTCACGTACAGTACAGCCGGGCTAAAGTTCAACACTAAGCTAACGAATTGATAACTCAATTCAGTCCCCTAGTTACCTAAAATACGTCAGATTTTCGACAGTTGTTGTTTATCTCTTGGAGCATTTCGCCCACTAGCTCAACATATCTCGGTCACTCGACAGTCAAGCTTCTACTCTTTTCGTTAGCTCAGTGTTAATTTTTCGACAGATCTGTACTGTATTTTCACCAATCAGACATAATTATTTAACTCCTGGCTTTAAGAGGGTAATAACAAAAACTGAAGTTTAGTGGAGGCGGTCAATGATATATTTGTCTGTTTTCTTGCCAAAGGAGTTACTCTTATATGAAAGAAGTGCTAATAACACCTGTCAGTGCTCAGAGGTACAGGCAAACAACATTGACCTGTCCGATTAACCTTTGATTTGAATATTTATTAAGGACCTGTGCACATAAGTGAACAGACGTTTTTATTTCTTCATGGTATTAATGCATTGCTTATGTATTAACTTCGAATCCTAACCATGACTACCCTTGTAACGGGACCAATGCAATGGTAGGATCATCATATCTGGATATTCCTAATGAAAGGTTAAGCAGACAGGTCGATATTGGTTGCCTAATCCGGGATGTATGCAGTTTTAACAATTTAAAAAAAATGGCATTAAGGTTATGTTATCATGCTCAGTTATGTAAACTGCCAACAATAAGTCACAAAGTCACAACTTTTTTGTACAAGGGGGACTTTTTTGTGTTTGTTTTGAACATCCTGGATCCTGAATCCATTACTAGACACCAAGTACCAGAAAAATGGTGTCGAAGGGTCCTTGGGTGCATGATGGGTCCATCTAACCATTGACAATATAACAACAAGTGCAGCATTAGGATTCGTTACACGGCATCCTTACTATGCTTTACATTAATAAAATTGTACAAAGGATAGAAAATACGTTTTGACACGCTTAATTTTAACACAAATCGCAATCACATTTGGTAAATCTATGATAACTTAAAAATAATATACTAAAACCTGGACTATGATTATTTTTGTTTTTTCAACATCGTTTACAATTTTATTAACATTTCAAATGCAAGACACATTAGAGTGATAAAGTGTGAGAGGTTAGAATATAAATGAAAAGATCTCTCCTTGAAGACATTTAATCCCGACTTTACGGAAGCACAATTACGACCTCTAATTATTTTTTTTAAATAATTCGTTCCTACGGATTAGTAATTCGTTATAATTTGTTCCTTCGATTTCTTATTTGTTCCCATGGACTATAGCTAGCACTTCTTTCCCTCGATTTATAATTCGTTCCCATGGATTATAATTCATTAGAACGAATTATTTTATAACATATATATATTATGTTAGATGTCCTTACTGCGCTTCCATACGACTCAACCCGGTAAAGAGATTTAATTATAGATCAAACATAAAAAATGTTTATAACAACTTTGATATCAGCGAGAACTAGAAAAAGTATGTTGAATTAACTGATAATGTAACATTTTTTCTCTCTCTTATTTTTTGTCCAAATTGCGTTAAACAGATGTACAACATCTCATGACGCCATATAAATTGATAAATCCCGAAGTTTATCATATTAACTACTGTTAACCCATGGGTGTGAATGTACATATGACATTACATAAAACATATGGGTAATCACAGAGAGAGAGAGAGAGAGAGGAGAGAGAGAGAGAGAGAGAGGGAGGGAGAGTCTACTGATTTGCATATTTGCATATCACATTAGATGAAATAGATTTTTTATACTTTTCGTGTGAAGATGTTTCGTAAAAAAAAATACTAAATTTAAATCCAAAGAACAGACTACTTACAGACCGTTTGGGCGGCCACTGTCTCACGGTACAGACCTGTCGAAAGTTTAACACTGAGCTAACGAAACTTAATCGCGAGCTCCGAGTGGCTGAGATAGTGAGATATGGATAGCAGAAACAGCTACAGAGCATTGTGTAATAGGTAAAACAATTTTTATCGAACATGGCTGATATGAAGCTATCGAGTAACAACTGCCTACACTAATTCGTTAGCTTAGTGTTCAACTTTCGATCGGTCTACATCCACTGTATTATGAAAGCTGTTTTATATATAACTCTCGTTATTTTTTATTTTTAGCTACTACTTTTGGTATACACCCCCCCCCCCCCCCCCCCCCCCGTGTACTAGCTCTTTATATCTCGACAGCCGAGCATTGACTACCTTTCGTAAGCTGAAATCTTTCGTTTTCGTTCTTGTGTTAAACTTTCGAAAAGTCTGTACAGTACATTATTCCTCATTCCATATAAAATATCCTCTGATGGTGGTATATAGTAAAATATAAATTTGTAATCATCGATAATCTAATTTTATACAATTCAAATATATATAGTTTTTTCAGAGGTCTGTCAATCGGTGGTGGTATTCTGTTAGGTATTGGTTTGGCATTAACTTTCAGTGATATAATCTGTATAGTAAAATATTTTGTTGTTCTGTCTATCGGCGGTGGTATCCTGTTAGGAATTGACTTGGCTTTTATTGGTGATGTTTTATTTTTTATTTTCAGAGGTCTGTCAATTGTTGGTGGTATATTCTGTTAGAAATTCATTTTGCTTTATTGGTGATGTTTTTTTTATATTTTCAGAGGTCTGTCGATCGGAGGTGGTATTCTATTAGGAATTGGTTTATTATGTTTGTTTGTGTGCTTTCTTCTTTGTCTACATTCCTGTTTTGTATTGAGCCTGGCTGATCAGGAAACACAAACAACGGTAAGTCACAGATACATTTATAAGTTTGATGTCTCTGTGCCCAGGATTGCCCTGTATATATTTGACGTCCTATAGTTCCATGTGCCTTTCACACAATTTTGATTACGTATACACATGTGGCGGATGTAGTTAGCAAAACAGGAGGTGCTTACACTTCCGGAGCATCCGGCCTCACTTCCCTGGTGGAAGTTAACTTGTCTAAACTAACTTGTCACTTCCGAAGTTTGTACTTTGCTTTTGGACTGTGATTTGGACATGGATTAGTATGTTTGTTTTTGATACATTTGTATTGCAATGTGAGAAAGCATAAAGGTTTGGTACGCGATTTCGTTTGTCTAAGGTTGGTGGATTTCTCGACCTTCTGAGAACTAACCTTGTTGATATAAGTGGAATAAATTTGACTGTGACGTCAAACAGCATTACTCCTCTCCCCATTATTTCTAATGTTAACGTGTTCTCGGTGGTCGAGAGGTCTAAAGCGCGGTCTTATACGCCACAGCGACTCTCAACAATTGACGTATCGCTGACCACGCCCACAATGTTCCGACAAAGGTATGGCATGCTTGAATTACACGCAAAAAAATGAAACCTCGGTCTGAATTGCGCTGTTTAATGACGTCACTGACACTAGTACGTCATTAGTTGTCGTGACGCTGCTTTGGTACCGTGATGGCGACCTTTGTCGGAACCTTGTGGGTGTGGCCGGCTATCCTCAATTAGGTAGGGGCAGATCCTATTTTAAGAATAACTGTCAGTTAGCTTACCAAAGACCGGTGGTTTTCTCCGGTCACTTCGATTTCTCCACCATTAACCACCTCGATATAAGTAGAAGAATTTTGACTTGGTGTAAAACACCATTTCTCAACTCCTCTACCATAGTATGTAGAGGAATTACATATCCAATGTTTTTATATGTGATTTCCTTTGTATATTTCTTATTTATTGTTTTATTTTGTGTATTCTTGGTTATTCAATTTTTTCACAAGTATATACAGTAAAGCATTGATTTGTTGTCACCATTTACAAATACAGACAGAATCTATCGTTATAAAGAATTTGACGGTAAATCTATTTAGGCTTTTTCAAGAAAACCCTAACAGAAGATTTTGAAACTTCAAAATACTTTGATACTATGCTAGAGGTTTTACTCTATATGTTTGTTTTTATACACATGGTTCTAATTTATTACTTCAGTGCCAACAAATTTTAACATTAATTATTTCAGGATGCAGTGTATATGGAGAAGAATGAACCTGATTTTATCCCAACATACGCTGTAATTGACAAGAAACCACCACCATCCCCATTAAAATCAGACAGCAGAAATAACACACTCTTAAAGAAACAAGTTACCATCTCACCTACTGTTGATCAAAGAGGTACAAGTATTCCTATTCAGACATGTCCGCCGATGCATTCTCCGCCCCCGTATGGACACCCGAACCCTCCATACCAAGGTCAAGGATCTAACCTTCCGTACCAAGGTCAAGGGTCAAACCTTCAATACCAAGGTCAAGGGTCTAACCTTCCGTACCAAGGTCAAGGGTCAAACCTTTCGTACCAAGGTCAAGGATCTAACGTACCATATCAAGGTCAAGGAATTCAATATGAATACACTAAACCTGCACAACAAGTTACGTACACGTTTCCTATGAGGTCGCAACAACCTACTCCTTACAGCACACTTACGCAGAGACAACCACAATCTTACGGGATGCAAGGCCAACAAGGATTTAATTTCACAGAGGATTACGATAATGCACAGGAAGTGACGCCAATGATGCATCAGCAACAAAAATGGCGGACAAATGACGATGATCTACCCGAACCCCAACCTCTTGTTTATCCATCAGCTAAGCGGCCCATGACTTTTGAACAAACATCGTCCTCGAAAGTTAGCATATATGACAATGTTCAGTTTGGCTTAGATAAAATTGATGATTAAATTTTGTATTCAAGCTGCTTTTAAGGGATATTATGCAAAATGTTAAACTTAGCTTTAACCATGTTAATTTGACGTTTGTTTATGTACAGACTTCAAAATTGTCCCTAGTACACTGTAGTAGAAGCAACGGGATATCTGGCATTGGAATGGATATTAATATCAGCATATTTTGAGAGGATTTGTATGCATCTAGTTACAACTAATGGTTTTGGATTATTAAGCCGTAAATGGGTGGTTTTGAAAAAGGGTCGAGGTATCTTTGAATGACCAGCGGTCACGGTTTTACTGAAGGCATAGTAATCGGTATTCGTAGTTTCAATGATGCAGTAAAAGAAAGCCCTACCATAGGGCAACTAGTGAATATTGTTCAAGGAGGCTACTGACACTTCGCCGATAAACACTTGGTCGGCTAGGGAATTTGATCAAAATGGCAATTAATTATTATTATTATTAATAATAATATGTCGACCTTGGGGCATGTCGACAAAAATGCAATGAAGTGCATCGATTCAAGGCACATAGAGCGAAGGGCATATATAATGGCAAAAGTCTATGAATATTTGTAATATATATGTTGTGAAAATCTTTATAACTAGCCTTAAAAACTACCAAGATGGATAGTAGAATATAATATGTGCATTAAATGCATCTTTTTATTATTTTTGTATGTTTTAAGGTGACCCTTGGGTAATATATGTCATTTAGAGTTATTATCAATCTAAAAAAGCCAGATGGTTTCAATATTGCAAGAAGCCTTTTTACTTATCCGTGTCTAGTAATATTTATCTTCACCATTGCCGTATAGTAGCTACACCCTCATGTGTACAACGATAACAAATCGTTTGTTTATATGTGTGGGGTTTGTTATAACTTAAGAAGTTGGTTTGTGAAGTAAAGTGTATTTTGTATTATTAAGTGTTTTTCAAATAAATTTTGAAGAAAAATCTCTCTTTTTGTTTGATTTCAAGTCTTAAATGGTTATTTTACGTCCAATGAGCGGTTATTGAAACCTCCGTTAGTTTAACCACTTTATAAATAATTTTTTGAAGATCAAAGCCGTTTTTAATCATGTAATTATTTTTATACATGTAATATTGTATGTATGTATATTATAATGTCCAAAAAACGAAATAAGGAACATATGGGGTCTACTCCATTTCTTTCCCCAAAATTTATCTAAATTTGCATTGTACATGATCTTTATGAAACTTCACAGGACCAATCTTTGGTTGTACTTCATTGTCCTTTCGTATTTTAATCATGTACATACTTGAGGATCTACCAGATGGGATTCGTTTAGTGGATACTTTTGAAATGACATCCCATTTCAGGCACAGCTGCTTAAAATTTATTTTAAACCTTTTTTTGGATATACACAAGGTATAGATATCCATTTACAAAGTGGCCAATGTTATGAAGCCATAATGGTCTTCGTGCCAAAGTTCCATTTCTTTATGTAATCGTATTGTCATATACCATTTTTAAAATGTATTTTCATATACCATTTTTTTAAATGATTAAATTTTTAAAACATGGTATATGACAGTACTATATTTGGGATAATGGAATACACGACTTGCGCTATGTTTGTGACTGTAGCGGAATAACGTTCACGCCTCGGTCAAGATTGTTTTATCATATCTGAGTCGACAGTTCTGGAATAGTATAGGAAATCTGAGTACAAAAAGAAAAACATTCGATGTTTAGCAGGTAAGGTGACAACTTTCTTATACTAGGATCTGCAAACTGAAAAAAATATATGAACACCCGAATGGAAATCGGATCTAGGCCATTCGAAGCTCTGAGAGTTGGCCAGAAAATTATACCACTCCGCCAATAAGGTCCCCAATATTGTTTGTGGACAACATTGCACTGCATTTGTAGTTATATAAATATAAATCCTTCAGAACTAGCTTGTTAACTATTTCGACAGTCACATTGAAACCAATGGAAATCAGATCTAGACCAGACATGTGAAATGCTGCGAGTTGGCACCGAAAGTACACCACTCTGCCATTGCAGACATTCCCAACAATGCACAACATTGGTGTCGGTTATATAAAATTTTAAAATCTTTCAAAATATTTTAGCAGTCGCTGACCTTGAAGCGAGATTAAAACCAGGTCGAGGTCATGTGAAGCGCTGAGATGACACAGAAATTATTAAAACTCCACCAATTATAGGTTCCCAACATAGTTTACAGAGAACGACATTGTACAATACTGGTATCATTTATATAAAATTTTAAAATTCTTCAAAATTAACTGTTCTAGATTTTTTTTAGCAGTCAATGACCTTCAAGTCAAATTGAAACTATTGAAACTATTTTATCTGATCTGTGTCCATACCCTGTGTGAAACTGTGATAACCAAAATAACATGTAAACCTACAGTATAGATCTGTCGTAAAATTAACAATAAACTGACTAATTGTAATGAATCGGCAGCTCGGTCCCTCCTTAGCTATATTCAGACAGCTTTTCATCAGCCGTTATCAGATGCTATACCTCAGCAGCTGTTATATATGCCAGTAGGTTTACAGCGACTGTCTACCCATACCTGAGCCACTCGGCAGTCTAGCTATATCTCAGCAGCTGTTATATATGCCAGTAGGTTTACAGCGACTGGCTACCCATACCTGAGCCACTCGGCAGTCTAGCTATATCTCAGCAGCTGTTATATATGCCAGTAGGTTTACAGCGACTGGCTACCCATACCTGAGCCACTCGGCAGTCTAGCTATATCTCAGCAGCTGTTATATATGCCAGTAGGTTTACAGCGACTGGCTACCCATACCTGAGCCACTCGGCAGTCTAGCTATATCTCAGCAGCTGTTATATATGCCAGTAGGTTTACAGCGACTGGCTACCCATATCTGAGCCACTCGGCAGTCTAGCTATATCTCAGCAGCTGTTATATATGCCAGTAGGTTTACAGCGACTGGCTACCCATACCTGAGCCACTCGGCAGTCTAGCTATACCTCAGCAGCTGTTATATGTGCCAGTAGGTTTACAGCGACTGGCTACCCATACCTGAGCCACTCGGCAGTCTAGCTATATCTCAGCAGCTGTTATATATGCCAGTAGGTTTACAGCGACTGGCTACCCATACCTGAGCCACTCGGCAGTCTAGCTATATCTCAGCAGCTGTTATATATGCCAGTAGGTTTACAGCGACTGTCTACCCATACCTGAGCCACTCGGCAGTCTAGCTATATCTCAGCAGTTGTTATATATGCCAGTAGGTTTACAGCGACTGGCTACCCATACCTGAGCCACTCGGCAGTCTAGCTATATCTCAGCAGCTGTTATATATGCCAGTAGGTTTACAGCGACTGGCTACCCATACCTGAGCCACTCGGCAGTCTAGCTATACCTCAGCAGCTGTTATATGTGCCAGTAGGTTAACAGCGACTGGCTACCCATATCTGAGCCACTCGGCAGTCTAGCTATATCTCAGCAGCTGTTATATGTGCCAGTATGTTTACAGCGACTGGCTACCCATACCTGAGCCACTCGGCAGTCTAGCTATATCTCAGCAGCTGTTATATATGCCAGTAGGTTTACAGCGACTGGCTACCCATACCTGAGCCACTCGGCAGTCTAGCTATACCTCAGCAGCTGTTATATGTGCCAGTAGGTTAACAGCGACTGGCTACCCATATCTGAGCCACTCGGCAGTCTAGCTATATCTCAGCAGCTGTTATATGTGCCAGTAGGTTTACAGCGACTGGCTACCCATACCTGAGCCACTCGGCAGTCTAGCTATATCTCAGCAGCTGTTATATATGCCAGTAGGTTTACAACGACTGGCTACCCATACCTGAGCCACTCGGCAGTCTAGCTATATCTCAGCAGCTGTTATATATGCCAGTAGGTTTACAGCGACTGGCTACCCATACCTGAGCCACTCGGCAGTCTAGCTATATCTCAGCAGCTGTTATATGTGCCAGTAGGTTTACAGCGACTGGCTACCCATACCTGAGCCACTCGGCAGTCTAGCTATACCTCAGCAGCTGTTATATGTGCCAGTAGGTTTACAGCGACTGGCTACCCATACCTGAGCCACTAGGCAGTCTAGCTATATCTCAGCAGCTCCTATATGTGCCAGTAGGTTTACAGCGACTGGCTACTTATACCTGAGCCACTCGGCAGTCTAGCTATATCTCAGCAGCTGCTATATATGCCAGTAGGTTTACAGCGACTGGCTACCCATACCTGAGCCACTCGGCAGTCTAGCTATACCTCAGCAGCTGTTATATATGCCAGTAAGTTTACAGCGACTGGCTACCCATACCTGAGCCACTCGGCAGTCTAGCTATATCTCAGCAGCTGTTATATATGCCAGTAAGTTTACAGCGACTGGCTACCCATACCTGAGCCACTCGGCAGTCTAGCTATATCTCAGCAGCTGTTATATATGCCAGTAGGTTTACAGCGACTGGCTACCCATACCTGAGCCACTCGGCAGTCTAGCTATATCTCAGCAGTTGTTATATATGCCAGTAGGTTTACAGCGACT
The DNA here is from genome assembly GCA_021292105.1 of Anadara kagoshimensis. Lineage (NCBI taxonomy): Eukaryota > Metazoa > Mollusca > Bivalvia > Arcoida > Arcidae > Anadara > Anadara kagoshimensis. The sequence goes on from CM037874.1 coordinate 34,749,475, forward strand.
GGCTACCCATACCTGAGCCACTCGGCAGTCTAGCTATATCTCAGCAGCTGTTATATATGCCAGTAGGTTTACAGCGACTGGCTACCCATACCTGAGCCACTCGGCAGTCTAGCTATATCTCAGCAGCTGTTATATATGCCAGTAGGTTTACAGCGACTGGCTGATCATACCTGAGCCACTCGGCAGTCTAGCTATATCTCAGCAGCTGTTATATGTGCCAGTAGGTTTACAGCGACTGGCTACCCATACCTGAGCCACTCGGCAGTCTAGCTATATCTCAGCAGCTGTTATATGTGCCAGTAGGTTTACAGCGACTGGCTACCCATACCTGAGCCACCCCGCAGTCTAGCTATATCTCAGCAGCTGTTATATGTGCCAGTAGGTTTACAGCGACTGGCTACCCATACCTGAGCCACTCGGCAGTCTAGCCTCGGCTCCTTTTCCATGGTTCAATGTTCCTTTCACACAATTTTGATTACACGCGTATCGGGTGTAGCTAGCTAAACAGGTGCTTACCCTTCCTGAGCACCCGGTCTCCCTTTCCTGGTGGAAATTCGCGTGTCTAACCTAACTTGTCAGTTCCAAAGCTTTTACTTTGCTTCTGGGTTGTGATTCGGACATGGATTTGTATGCAATAGTTCAATGTTTAACTTTGGACAGGTCAGTAATGTGCTTTATCTGTATACAACATTTTAGAAATGGAATGAGTAATACTAAATATATCATAAAATTATCAAAGAACACATTGTGAAAATAAATGTTGATATAAATTATAGAACTATCATATTTCTAAATCTGCATCAGTGTGCAGTATACTTATTTATGTCTCTGTTTATACGCCCACAATTCGTTTATACAGTATAGACCTGTCGAAAGTTTAACAGTTGTCGAATTGGTAACGAAAAGGAGTCGAAGTTCTACTGCCGAGTGACCAAGATAGGGATCGATAGCTAGAAGCCGAAAAAGCTACAGAGAATTAAATAGTAGCTGTCAAAAAACTGTCAAGGGATCGAGATGAGATATATATATATATATATATATATATATATATATATATATATATATATATATATATATATATATATATATATATATATAACTACGCACATCAATCTCAAGAACAAATTATAAAGAAATATTACCATTTGTCATTACACATAATCCCCGGATTCCCAATATTTATAAAAGTGTCAAAAGCAACCTACCGATACTACATCAGTCAGAAACTTTAAAAGAACTTGTCCCAGTAAACGATATCATTTTAGCAAACGACTGACGAAAAATTTGAAAAAGCTCCTCACCAAGGCCAGATTTGACAATGAACCCAATATATATGGCACCAATTGGCCAACTTATGTAATAAGCGTTAAACTTTCAAGCGGCCTGTACTGCATCTCCCCATAACATTCATCTATCTTCGACACATCAAGAACAAAGTTCTTATTAAATCCGGGGCCCTTAAGTAATCTGAGAAAAATGAACAAATATTTGGACATTGAGGAATGGATCGTAGATAACGAAAACGAAGCACGTTTGATACACCCAACGAACAGAAATCTAATACCGGTAACGCTCAAAATTACAACACGCCTATCACCTATTAGCACCTACGTAATTCGTCGGGTTTACGTCCCAGTCATAATTATTTCACTTACATCGAGACGTTACCAGCTATAAGTAAAGTGGCAGAAATCGTGACCTTTGCAATGTATTCGAGCAATTTGCAAAGAGGGTTCTTTAGCCTGCCACGCCTACCGTGAAACGGGGCATTGGTTTCCGAGGTCTCTTCCCAAGGCTTTTGTGACTTTCGTTTCTTAATGCCGAGTGCTTGGCGAAAGAGCAGTAACTGGGTTTTTTCTCTTCTTGATCTGACTCGACCGGGGTTCGAACTCTGACCTGTAATATACGGAGCAAACACGTTCATTAACTGGGCTACCGTAATGATGGCAACAGTCTGAATAATCAGCCCGCTATTTCTTAATTTCTTAATGTGATAATACTACAGCTACATGTAAGACACCAAAAAGTTTAAAAAAAACCGTGTTGATACTGAATAACCAAAAGCAACTTCAGGACAAGTTTGAATGATAAAGTTTGAAAAGATCATTAAAATGCCCCCACCTCTCTCTTTCGGGGGATACCATGATTATAATTTCTAGATGTCGAATGCTTGGCGAAAAAAAGTATCTTATTTTCAGGGCTTTTTCGGACCTTGTCAGGTTGCGAACCCCGAACTCCCATAAACAAAGCAAGCATACAACCAACTGAGCTACCGTAATGTTTTTATGTAATTTAGAAGCGTTATACAGTACAGGCATGTCGAAAGTTTAACACTAAGCTAACGAATTAGAACAGAATCGGCAGCTCATGTAGAACCCTCGTTAGATATGTACATGTATATCTCAACAGGCAGCTGTTATCTATCTCTTCTCGGCCACTAGCTATCTATATCTCGGTCATTTAACAGTCGAACTTTGGCTCCTTTTTGTTACCCAAATGTTTAATTTTGTAAGGTCTGTACTATAGCACTATGTAATGAGACATGATACGGTGCATTTAAATTGTCTGTCAAAATTCATAATTAAAAACTAGAAGTAAAAAAAATACTTTATAATATGTTTCCCTTAAAACGGTAAATGCGCACTGTGATGAAAGTTTCAGGAAATCTGAAATTACCCCCATCATAGTTTTAATTTTTTACTGTTGGGGTAAACCCCATATGCTAACCAGCTGGCTAAGGAAACAAAACTTTTAACAAACAAACTCTGGATATCAAACAAAATGGATCGATTGAATGGTCAATGGGGTTTTACGTCCCAGTTAAGAATATTTAACTTTTTTCGAGACATCACCAGCTATAAGTGATGTGGCATAATTTTTTACCTTTGCAGTGCGCTCAGGGAAATGTGCATGGCCGGTTCTTTAATGTACCATGGCGTGACACAAGGCATAAATTTTAAGATCACTTCATTTCGAAATGCAGAGTACTTGGGGGAAAGAACAGCTCAGTTACCTTTTTACAAGCCTTGGTAAGACCCAGCTAGAGTTCAAACCAATGACATCCAACATACAAAGCAAGCACTACCACTGAGCTTCCATAGTGATCAAATAAGGTGAAACATCTGCTATCTTGTTTCTTGTGTGTATATAGAACCCAGGTAATGAGCTAATTATATAATTGGTTGGCCTGGGTCTGTCAAAAATAGTCCTCTATAACCACACTAGTGGAGTTGAGTAATGATGTTTACCGTCCCAGTTAAGAATATTTCACTTATATCGAGACGTCGCCATACAGCAGGGTTAATTTTCGTGCAAAGTCCACCGTGACACGGGACCTCGTTTATTTTAAGTTCCCATCCGAGAAAACCGTGACTTTTCATTTCGTAATACCGAGTGCTTGGCGAAAGAACAGTCACTACCCATTTTCAAGTCTTGGGTCAGACCCGGTAGGGGTTCAAACCCACGACCTCCCACTTATGGAGCGACCACTCTACCAACTGAGCTAACGCAGTGGTAAACAACACTACTGGACATTTACTCCAGTGTCCATCCAAAGTTCAGAGTATTATAATCAATGGCGCTAATATAAATTTGTGTTTTTGTATAGTGCTATGTTTTTAGTTATTTGGTTAAGTACAAAGTGCACGTTTTTTTTCTATTGCAAATTTCTTTCTTCCATTTTTATATTGCTCCATTTATCTTTGCTCGTCTTGTTGTGGTTGTTGCTCTTGGTTACAGTGGCGTAGCATGCATACAAGCAATTAACACTCTGCTTACACATGTTTTCCTTTTTTGTATGTTTAAAAAAAGTCAATCCAATAACATATGTCATTCTGCCAATTGTCGTTTAAAATGATACAAAAGTCTCCATAAATTGACAAAATGTAGACCTGGAAAATATTCAGCAAAAGAGACTTTTGCAAATCTAAAATATTTCGTTTTGCTTTCAGATAAACCCATATATTCGTCTTAATTGGGTGATAAGAAGTGTACATTTTCCTTGAATGAAAAAAAATGGAGCAAATTTTGTTTCATTTTTTTCCTTTCAAAATAAATTTTCAGGGGAGCATGACCCGGACCACCCCCCCCCCCCCCCCCCCCCCGGCTTGCATGATAATTCTTTGATGGCTACGCCTCTGCTATCCATCTCTCGGCAGTTTTTTAGTTATCTAAACAGTTATTTATATCTCTGCCATCTACAGCCGAGCTCCGATTCTTTTCCATTTGCCATGCAAGTTGTGGCACTGGGCACCGGTTTTAAAGGTCATTCCAAAAGGACCCCATGACTTTCATTTCTAAATGCAGAGTGCTTAGTGAAATACAAGTCACTACTTAAATGCATATTCAAGTCTTTGTCCGACACCACGACCTCCCACATAAGGAGCAAGCACTCTACCAACTGAGCTACTGTAGTGGCCTGTGTACATGCTAAAAAACATAATTCGGATATACAGTCCAACCTGCCTTAAAGACCACCTCTATATAAGAACAACCTGCTTAAAAAGACCAGTAGAACTGTATACTGACGTTCTTTATTCATATTTTTTTAACCTGTTTATAAAGGCCATCTGTCCATAAAGGCCAATTTTGCTGGTTCCCTTGGATGGCCTTTATAGACAGGTTTGACTGTAGTGTTAAAGTTACAGAGTGCTAAAAGTAAAGGATAAAAAAAAATTTTTTTTTCAAATAATGCATTTAATAACTACATGTTATATCCCCATAACAATTTTATCATAAATTATAACATTTTAATAATTGCACTAAAATCACAATAAAACTCGTCATTGTTAATGTCCTTATTTCTTATAACCAATAATACATGTACATACATATATATCTATATATAGTGATTAAACCTGCTACCAGGCAATAAGTTATTTCAAATAACATGTACCAATCACATTAGAGTAATAATCAAGAGGCACCAGGGTGCACAAGTAAAGTTGCAATTCCATATTCCACACAACTATCACCAAATTAATAGGCAAATTCAACTTCTTTGCAACTGGACTAATATAAAATATACACAACTATTTAACATCCTATGTATTTATAAGGTTTTTAATTTTACAAATTAAAAATCAGCATCCCCTTCTTGGAAGATGCCAAGGACTATTGGATCCTCAAACCTACTGGAATGAAAGACAGGCTCTCAGCAAGGGGACAGCACTCTATTTTCTTTCAATTTTACAAATTTTTCTGTAAAAACTTTTATTATTGAAACTTGCTTGTGCCTACACGTTTATTTCAAATTCTTATCCTTCTTAAATGAAATGAAAATCATCATTTTTATAAGTATATGTTTCTGATATTTGACTCTAAATTGTTAGGAAAAATATCATATTTCAGATTTAAAGAATTTGGAAAATACAAAACCACAAAAGGTTTAAAATGGATGAGTATCTGTAACCAATTTTACACTGAAAGTTTCTACCATAATAATAATAATTTATATTCATGCCCAATATGAATTATAGGCAAACAACATTGACCTGTCCGTTTGACCTTTCATTAGGAATATTCATATGGAAGGGTCCACCCAATATATATGTAACATTAGGATTCGGAGTTAATGCCTATACACATTGCCCATGATTAGTGTTGACATCAGATAGACGAAATATACATCTGTGATCCCTATTACTTAAATTCACTTGTCTATAATGAATACTTAAATCAAAGGTCAAGCAGACAGGTCAATGTTGTTTACCTATATCTCAGTATCCAAGTTGAACATGTAGATAAAAACATTGAATTGCACAATCACTGTATAGACAAATATTACTGAAGTTTTCACTTGACCTTTAACAAGAAGATTCATTATGGACAAGTACATTTATGTATTGTATAGTTGTTTAATTTTGCGGGGATAAAATTTCGCAGTTCAGACACTAGAACTTATTCACGGGTAGAAAATTTTGTGTTGCAGTAGCCAGTGTTAACAATTTTCTGTATGGATTATCTATGTCTAAGTTTAATGAATCTACATTTAAATATTCACTTGGTATTTAATTTCGCGCTATTAAGTCAAATCGTGAATATAGCGAAATTAAACCCCCAATGAATAAAAGAAACCATACAGTATTGGAAACAAATATGTTAATTTCCTCAAACATAATGGGAAATATTATTTTCAAAGCTTAATAATGTGAATTGTGCATGTATTAACTATGAATGCTAATACTACCCATATATTGAAAGGATTGTGTACATGTACATGTATATGATAAAAAACAAACCCATGTCCAAATCACAATTCCAAAGCAAAGTAAAAACTTTGAAAACTGGCAAATTAGGTTCAATGCACAAACTTTCACAGGGAAAGTGATGCTGGGTGCTCAAGAAGAGTATGCACCTCTAGCTACAACTGCAACATGTGTATTCCTAAAATAGGTCAAATAACAGGTCAATGTTGTTATGCCTAGATCATTACAATTATTTTAAAACACATTTAAATACAAATTGTTCCAGACAAAAGAATTGTGGTACAAGTTCTATACAAACATGAACAAACGGGTCATCACTGTATAATATGTATATTTATAAATAATCACAAAATACATGTACAGCATGGAATAATAATTACTAGGTACAGTCCAGGGCTAGGTAACTCCAAGCTCTCTTAGCAGTAACGAACACTTAACTTCGTTGCCTTATATAGGCATTAATTGTTCGTAACTGCTAAGAGAGCTTCGAGTTACCCAGCCCTGACCTGTCCAAAGTTTAACACTGGGCTAACAAAAAGGAGTCAAAGCTCAGCTACTGAGTAGGTGGATATATGGCTAGGCAGATAGTGACCAAAAAGCTGTCAAGAGAAAGACAGCTGCTGCCTAAAAGCTGTTAAGATTTATCTAACAAGGGGGCAAAAATAAGATGACAATGTAGCTAGCACTGATTGTTATGTTAGCTTAGTGTTAAACTTTTGACAGGCCTGTACTGTAATTGAATAACAATTTAAAACAAAATCATCTATGATAAGCAGGTTGCAAATATTGGAATGTTTACAATAGAGAATTGGGTAATTTGTAACAACTCAAGGGAGATAACTCCAACAGATCAGCAAAAATGAATGCATATTTTTATGAATTATTTGAGTAATATAAACTTAATCAGGAAAATCACAGCCAACAAAAACTTAAGATAGTCTATTTGTTGTGATGGAAAATCAAAATCCACATGATCCATTCCAATTTTACTTTGAATATCCGACATTCTACAGTACAGATCTGTTAAAAAGTTTAACATTGAGCTAACAAAAGGAATCAAAATTCAGTTACTGAGTGTCTGACAAGTGGCCAAATAAACTGCTAAGAGAGATATAGCAGCTGCCTAAATGCTGCTGAGATAGCACTAACAAGGGGCTGAGATGAGCTGCTAATTTGGCACCAATTAGTTAGCTTAATGTTAAACTTTGGACAGGTCTGTATTGCATACTGTAAACATATTTATTTTCACGTGTATTTATTTCCGGGTACTTTTGAGTCTATATAGACAATTAAGATATATGCGCATAGTTAAATTTTCGTGTTTTTTGAAATATGTTCTATAACACAATGAGCATACTATAATTTTCGCTCAGTATTAATTTTCGTGCAAAACAAATGACCGCAAAATAAGCGAAAATTAGTACACCACGAAAATAAATATGTTTACAGTAGTTAGCTCTGTGTTCAACTTTAGACTGGTCTGTATTGCATTTAACACTTATTTCACCAGTCCAAAGAGACAAAATAAATAAATATTTCAAGGAGTTTTTTCATCAACAAAACACAGATTATAAAGCCCATTACATGTGTGTCTTCTATCATAACACACTTCTCCCTAAAAGCTAAAATGTAGTCACTCGATCACTGTGCTTTTGCTAAATTATGGTCCTGAATTAGAATAACCATTCCTTAGTTAGTAGTTACAAATGAACCTCATCTTTCACATTTAAGAATACTTTGTTATAATTAAATCTAAAATGTGTTAGCCTTAGTCTTATAGAATTTCCAATCAAAAACAAGCACAAAGGTTCATGTTCAAATCACAGTCAAAATAAAAAAGTAAAAACTTTGAAAACTTGCAAATTAGATAAACATGTGAACTTCCACCAGGGAAGTGAGACTAGGTGCTCCAGAAGGGTAAGCACCTGTTTGGCTAGTACACCTGTCACACATGTAAATAAGACCATAAAGCATCTGTTTATTGCACTTTCACATTGGCCATTTCACAAATATATAGGCAAACAACAATGACCTGTCCATTTGACCTTTCATTTTGGAATATTCATATACAATGATCCAGCCAGTACATGAGTGTTGTAAGGATTCACAGTTAATGCATAACAATCCATCTTTTCCATAATGTAGCCTGGAATACATGTAAAAAACCTGTGTCCCCAATACATAAATGTACTGGACTGATTAAAGGTCAAGTGGACAGGTCAATGTTGTTTTTCGATACAAATATACATATACAATATACAATGACTATATACATCACTTATAATTGACATCATTTACAGCTTAAAGCATTGACTTAAAATGAAAAAAAACATAAATGCTATGGCTTTTTCCTGTAGTTTTAATACTGTAAACATATTTAATTTCGTGTGCATTTATTTTTGCGGAATAGGAAATTTAGACATATCCATGTAGTTAAATTTTGGCATTTTTGAAATATGCACTTTAACACAATAAGCATAATATAATTTTCGCTTGGTATTAATTTTCGCCCACAACAAACAACTACGAAATAAGGAAAAATTAGTACACAGTGAAAATAAATATGTTAACAGTAGGTCTTAGAAATGCAAACTGAAATGAAACGGAAGAAAACATGACAAACACAACGCCAAAAATGATATAATGGATCTGCAAGTCTCGGTTAAAATCTTAGGTATGAAAATATTCCTTAGAATATGATGTCAGAGAACAGGCATTACTGCTGATCGCCTCAAATGTTCAACTACTTGATGACATCATTTGACAGGGTCTATAATAATGTACATGTATGTTGTTCTTGTATCCAGATATCGCAAATTTACACTGGTCATATAAGAAGACTTTCAGACATTAATATACGGTATAGGTGACTTGAAAAATTCATTTAAATTCAATTGAAATGCAAATAATAAACTATAAATAAAACATAGTGGGTACAAATGAATCTTCAAAAATGTGGAGATTTCAAGACAGAAAAAACACAAACCTGATTCACAACTATTAATTATAAGATTAGAAACATATATGATAAAATCTTCCTTTCTTCAATGACCTCTCTCTCTCTCTCCCTCTCACACACACACACACACACACACACACCTTGTTACTATAAGATTAAGAATGATGAAATATATCTAACATCTCTCTCTCTCATAGTGCAACTTTAAATAATTATTATTATAAAGAATTTGTGAACGAACTATTGGAACAATCGTAGGAATATCTAAATTAGAAACAGAAAGAGCTGTGAAATAGGCACTACTATACAAATTACCAAAAACTTCATAAATATTTATGTGGATTTTAAAAAAAAATTGATATGTTACCGGTATTACAAAATAGATATCTAGGAAGACGAGGAAGCTGATTGAAAAAAATTCAAGTTAAAAATATAGAGAATGAAGTAGAGCATATATTTAAGTTAGAGTTGAGAGGACTTATAGTTTTAATGCACAAGTCAAGTCAGGGATGGTGGAGGAAACCAGAGTACCCAGAGAAACTAGAACTGTCTCTTGAGAGCCAAATACCCCCGACACCGCCCCAAAATTTTAATGTATTCCTGCGACCTTGACCTTTCTGATATGACCTTGGTTCAAGGTCAAGGTCAAGACACACCTTTGGACCATGAAAATATTATTCATGTGAAGTTTTATGACAGTCGTCCAAAGCATTGATGAGATATGTCTCGGACACGATTTTACACAGATGGACAGATACACACTCAAACTAGTGGGGGGCAGGGGGATAAAAATTAAAGAGTTTTTATAGTAGAACGCCTATACAATGCACATGTACATATGAACGATGAACTGGATAATTGAATAAAAATTCAAACATAATGAAAACACATTTCTATTTGTGGTTAATCAACTTTCGTCTTTTTTTATAAGGACAGTTAAATCACTAAGATAATTTTTACAAATAAATAAAAAGGCATCACAGATTATGGAAAAATCTAATCACATACTAAGTACACCAGCAAAAAGTCCTGTTCAAGTGCAATAAATATACTAGTAAATTAACGAAATGCCCCATATAAGTAAAAGTCTCTTTAAGAAAAAAAATACAATACCAGTGTTAGGGGATTACATTTAAACAATCAATAATACAAGACTTATTATGGTCAGTCTAAAATGAATTCAAATGACCTTAAGCATTGTGGTGATAAAAAATGCAATTTTACATATAAACATGCATTATTACAATGTATTACAATACACAAATGATTTTATTTCACAAAAGAATTAAATTTCTGAATATGTTTGATATGTATAACAGATTTCAATAAATCATCCATTTAAATGGCTAATATTATTCAATAAATCATCCATTTAAATGGTTAATATTAATATGTAATGAACAGTTTGATGGATCAAATTTACAAGAAAAAATAAGTTATCATTAAGTAATGGGTTCTGTTAGTGGGCCAAATGATGGAGTTTGATGGATCAAATTTACAAGAAAAAATAAGTTATCATTAAGTAATGGGTTCTGCTAGTGGGCCAAATGATGGAGTTTGATGGATCAAATTTACAAGACAAAATAAGTTATCATTAAGTAATGGGTTCTGCTAGTGGGCCAAATGATGGAGTTTGATGGATCAAATTTACAAGAAAAAATAAGTTATCATTAAGCAATGGGTTCTGCTAGTGGGCCAAATGATCTAAAGTGTGCTTAAAGATCACAGTGTCCTTCATAACTTAAATCCCACTGGAGACAGATCCTAGATTTAGAAGGTTACTCCCACTACGCCACATAACTCAATGTGTACTGTTGCCATTAGAAGTGGAGTAATGAATTTTTACGCCCTTGTCAAGATTCTTTCATTTGTATCCAGATGTTCAGCTCAGGGATGATAGAAAAAAATTGAAATGACCAGAGAAAAAGTCACCAACTTTCAACTAGTCAACTAAAAAAATTTCTCACTCAAGGGACTATCCAAGGTTGTAAGAGGTTCCTTATATCACTGATAACTGTGGTCTCTGTGAGTGCATTAGTAAATAATAAAGCTTACACAAATATTAAGACACGATATAACCAAACCCTGCTGGATAGACCAGTTAAATATATCTTAATAACAATAGTTTGTTTTTTTTACAGACATAGAGGGACTGACAAAAATCCAGAATTCAATTCCTCTTGTGCCTTAAGTTATTTCAAGCTTTTATGCACTTTCAGTGATTTTGTTACAATTTTTGTAAACTACCTTATGCCTTCAAGATTGGTAAAACTGAAGTTCTGAGATCTAGCAAACTGCATTATAATATCCTGCCAATAGCTAGTATCTTCATTGCAAAGACATGACATTGTGAGATTTTCCATTAACATTTTGTGGGTAAGGACAACTAGATTTAATTTTTCAGTGCACCACTGTTGTTTTGGGGAATTTTTCGTGAACAAATTAGGAAATTTTAGTCATTTTTCTCTAGGGGAAACTACCTTTATTCAGTAGTAATTTTACACAAATAAAATCACTGACTTTAATACAGAAAAACCTGTATATTTTTTGTAAAACAATATCTTACTTCTGTTTAAATATGGCATAGTGTGAAATCATAAATTTTAATGGTGTTCCAATTTCCGTTATTTTCATGGATACCATGTCCCACATTCATATGTAAATAAAATAATGTGTATTACAAAGTTACCTTAAACGGAAACAACAGAATCACAAATTTACTCTATTCTATTTTTTCATAGAACTATGAAAATTGGACATCATGAAAATAAATGATTTCACAATATCTGTTATTACATGTATTAGGTGGCAATGTTTTCACGACAAACTAGCTGATCACATAAGAGGGGAGATTCAGTAGTCTATAAAACTAATCACTAGAACTGTCTCTTGAGAGCCAAATACCCCCCATTGACCTCCTGACCTTGACCTTTGACTTATGCACATAAATTTGGTATGTGACATATCGTCTCAAGTTGGTTTACAATTGTGCAAAGTTTAATCAAAACCCATCCATAGACATGGAAGATATGGAGCGGACATGATATTGGGATGTACAACCAGGCAAACAGACCGGGTGATTCCTACATGTATATACCCCCCTAAACTTTGTAAAAATATGTTAACTGGAATGTAAAGAAAGATACAATGTACATGGATAACAATAATAGTATATTAATTTCATAGAATCAATATTTAATTACGTCTTTATGATCTCTTAAACATTTTCATTTTCAAAATATGTTTAAAAAAAAAATCAGCTTTTCAAAATAGATTTAACAAACATGAAAACAAAATGAAAAAGTTCTAAGAAAATTAATTTTGCAATATGTGATCTCATAGTTGCAAGACTCAACTGTGCACATGTACATCCCCTGTTCCACAGGTCAAACAGACAAAATACAGACTACATCAATAAAACAAAAAAAAAATCTGATGATCTTATTGAAATATCGAAAAACAAAAACCTAATCTCTTGCCTTTTAAAAGCTACAAAAAACAAACAAAAACAAAATTTATAACTTAATTGACTCATAAAATTAACAATTTATTCACTAAAAAAAACTTAACAATTTAAATACAGAAGATCCTGCATCATAACAGTTCGGGAAGCTTCAACGCCGGCAACATCGGATCGACACAGTTCAACCAGAAATTCGCACACGTGGAATGATACTGGCGTCCTCCGTATGTTAACTTTGCACAGTCATCGTCTTGATTAAAATTTTTACTGCGAGTGTCCACATTTAACAAACACACACCACAAGCTTTCATCTGTGTAGTAACATCATCCGATTTTAATAAAGCATTTGAAAAATCCAAAGAATTATCATCCGGCTGAAAGAACAAAATATATAATGCAGGTATATACTAAGTGCACATGTATTTATTAATAGCTGACAAGTTTAATTCAAGTTTAATTAATATGAATGAAAATAATACGAACTAGAGCAGTATCTTGAGAGACAAATGCCCCATCCGCAAGTGTCGAGTTGTTATTCGCAAGATTTGACCTTGTAACCTTGAACCTTGACCCTTAACCTTAACCTTGAACCTTGACCCTTAACCTCTTTATGTGAATTTGGTATATACAACAGTTAGCAAGGAAATAAAATCTAATGTTAACAAAGACAATAAATTGTTTAATGAAGGAGTAGGTATTTTTAAAATTAACTTTTACTCACCATAAGATTTCCACCAACCAGGAAAGCTGTTAAATTATTCCAGGATAAATCTACATCTCTCAGAATCTGCTTTAACTTTTCAGTTGATAAATCTGTAAAATAAATTTTTAGACTTTAACAAACTCAAACTACATGTTATATGGAGTAAGATCATTAAGATCTTTTATCATTATATTGAGAAGTGTAAATAAATTCTTGCGATTTAAGCAGTCATTGAGAAAGTATACTAGTGTAAAATTGAATATCCATATATCCTTCAAAACACCATCATATTTATATAGGCTATATGAGAACTTAAGTGAATGAAGGCAATAATGGTGTTTTATGCCCCAGTCAAAATTCTTCCATTTATATCAAATTTTTATAGGATTATACTTACTTAATGACACCATGGCTAACGTTATTCTACAGGACACTCTGTATATTTCAACAATACCTAAAATAAAAAACAATCAGTCTATAAACCATTTCAAAATAAGTTTTTAATCAAAAACTGATGCATTAATTACATGCCTAATCATGATAAACAATCATTAACTCAGATAACAATTATGACAACAGGTGTTTTAATTCTTGGAATTTTCTGACGTCATGATTTTTATAATTCTCTTTGTGAATTACACAGATGTGCACAATGTCCATTCATATTAATTCTGAATGGAATGAATCAAAGAACAAAAGTAAATTGATGCTTAAATAAACAAAAACAAACAAACTTACAGTCACATCCATCCAGATAAAATTTGTAAAATGTGTGGTATGTCAAATTTGTTGTCTCATGCAGATATTCATTTCTATCAATACATTGTTGTTGCGTAACTTGAGGCCAAAAATGGACATGACTTCCAATGTTCAAAACCTGCATATTTTTTCCATTAAGATTTTATCCAAATTGCATAAACAATGTCAAACAGTTAGTGTGACAGTCTTCTTGTGACCAAGTAGTCTGGTGTTGACCTTCAAACCCTTGGGTTTACTGGTTGACCCCAGACAAAATAACATAACAAACTATGAAATAATACCTTCTACATATTGTGATCCTGATTCAGACTTTATTACTTCATTACAAACAGCTGAGCTACTTATGGAGTTAAACACATTATTGGCATCTTTGATCATTCTGTAACAGTTCTCTAGACATCGCTGCCATTCATAAGCATGTTTATCACTTCCCTGAAACAACAAAAACATAAAATTCCTCAAACAAATCTTAAAATAATATACACACAAACAGTAAAACCTCAATGGATTGCCAGTGTTCATGTCTAGAGATGGACCTTTCACTACTGTAGATTGGGAAATTTTTGCGTCATCTTATTTTCATGTGAAAGCACTTTAATATTTATTCGCGCCTTTTACTTTTCGTGTCATGGCGACTCTGTAGTTACAATTTTAATTACTGCCTATTTTTCGCGAAACTTTTATTTTCACGACTTGTTTCACTTGCGAATTTACACCAAAATAAAACAATTGCGAAAATTTACCAATTTACAGTATTGACTCCAAACAATACTTTTGTAACACAAAACTACTATATGTGAACTGTCCCTGGTCCATCTTTGTTGTCTTCGTTTTGAATAAATCCAGTTTTATCTTTTTCTCATACTTTTTTCCTTTCTCACATTTTTTCTTTGACTAAGTCATGTTAATACTAATCTTTTCTGAGAAAAAGGAATCAAGTCACATATTATCATGATTCGATTTTTAAATTCAATATCTTTTCTTTGACTTAACCATATTATTAGTAATCTTTTCTGAGAAAAAGGAATCAAGTTACATTATTATTAGGATTCAATTTTTGAAATCATGGCACTTCTTTATCAAGACATGACACCACCAATGACCAACTAGATTTCAAAATTGAAAATTTACTGGGATGTCTTGTAAACAATCCGCTGATTCTGTCACTTACTAGTATCACTGGTAGTTTTTATACAAAAATGTACATATGTGAAACAAAAACCATACTTATGGACCATTGAATTGTTTTTAGTCTAGTTTAAATTATATCAATAACTTACTGGAATGTCTTGTATTAAGCCACTGTATCTGTCACCCAACACTGGTAATGTACTCTGTGTTAATGATGGCATGTTGGAAAACGAGGAATCTATTCCTGAAACAGGAAATTCATAGTTATAAGTCATATAATAATTTATATTGTAAATAAATGTGATAGCTACAGCTTTCAAATAGTACTATTGGTTGTAAAATGCATGGAATGACAGCTTCTCGGGTTTTATCCATAACACATACAGACAACACTGTCATATAAAATAAAATGGCAAAGTCCAAGAATCACACAAATTATAACCAAAATAGAAAACACAGAAATGGATTACACAAACCCAAATCATACAGATATCCTTCATTAAAGAGTACCTATAACAAATTTTGACTTTTACATGTTATTCTCCATACTGAAATTAAGACTTAATGCAAAAATTTCATTAAAACCTATGCCGAAATAAGGGAGATATCAGCAAAGGTTTCTAATACACCTCCAGTTAATCCAAATAGAAAAGGTCAGTTTATTGCTTAACCTTTGCAATATTACCTTGGTTTAAAACCAAGACACATCACTGAACTATGGAGACTATTTGTACATAAGCTAATGAATTATGATCTTAACATTGATGATTACACATCACCTCTCATTCCATTTAATACAAACTACCATAGCTCAGTAGGTAGTTTGTAGAGTGCTCACTTTATATGTGGGAGGTCGTGGGTTTGAACCCCAGCCGGGGTCTGACCAAAACTTGAAAATAGGTAGTGGCTGTTCTCTTGCCAGGCACTCAGCATTTAGAAATAAAAGTCACTGGTCCTTTGGAAGAGACCATAACAAGAGCACCGCCGAGCGGAGCATTATACGCCCGTGTTATATTGATCGAGTAGTACTATTTACTGAGAAGTATAAGTACAACTAGGATATATGTATGTAAAAATATATGTTTGTATTGTCTACTGAATGGAATACAAACCACATGGTCATACATACAAAAATTTCTAAGTTAAAAAAGGGGCATAACTCCTCCAAAAATAATCCGAAAAAGTTGTAATTCGAACTTGCACCAGATATTAACATCGTAAATGTGTATACCAAATTTCATTTGAATCCATAAATAGTGGTAGGCTCTAATGATCGGAAACCACATGGTCATACATACAAAAATTTCTAAGTTAAAAAAGGGGCATAACTCCTCCAAAAATAATCCGAAAAAGTTGTAATTCGAACTTGCACCAGATATTAACAATCGTAAATGTGTATACCAAATTTCATTTGAATCCATAAATAGTTGTAGGCTCTAATGATGGGAAACCACATGGTCATACATACAAAAATTTTTAAGTTAAAAAAGGGGCATAACTCCTGCAAAAATAATCCGAAAAAGTTGTAATTCGAACTTGCACAAGGTATTACCATGGTAAAGCTGTATACCAAATTTCATTTGAATCCATAAATGTTTGTGGTCTCTATTGAACGGAATACAAATTGTTAACAGACGCCCGCCCGCCCCGACGGACAGCACCGTAACATAATACGTCCCGTCATATGACGGGCGTATAAAAACAGATGCCCCATGGCATGTTAAAGAACTGTCTCCCTGCACATTGCCCCGAGTGCACTGCAAATGTAAAAATTTCAGCCACTTCACCTATAGCTGGTCATGTCTCAATATAAGTAAAGTATTCTTTACTGGAAGGTAAAACCCCATTCAATCAATCAAACTCCATTTGGTGTGTGTGTGTGTGGGGGGGGGGGGTAATAAGTACATACCTAGTCTTTCTGAGGTCTGAATCTCATCACCTAATCCCGGAGGTTTGTTAGTTTCCTCATCGATCTGATCGCCGCTATTCTCATCAGAAGCATTTGACTGATGTAGATCCAAGCTGTCAATTGACTTAGATTCTGGATTAATGGACGTATTTTTGACACTTTCAAAATTTCCAAACTCATTACTTGAAACGGATTGTGTATCACCATCTTGTAAATCCCGAACTCTCCCTTTGTTAAACGAAAGTTCTAGGCTTGATATTGATTGAGTATCCTCCGACTTGTCCACTTTTAGCGACCAGCTTATACTGTCTGGCTCTTTGTTCATATTCAATTCATTAGAAGCTTGAAATTTGTCTTCTTTAACACTATCCATAGAATGTTTTTCAGTTTGAACTCCGCTGAATTTTGAATCATCTCCATTTTGGTCTTTATTACGTTCTTTTCTCGACGAGACAGACACGCCCATTCCGTAAAAGTTATACATCTTATTTTTCTTCACTTCGTCAGGTTTAGGATGCACAATATCTTCGATATCATACCCACGACTAAACACGCCGTAATCTTCCTCCTCCTCGTGAGAGTAATCCAAAGGAGGCGGAGCTCTAAACGGATCATCTAAATCGGCGTCAGATTCTGACATATGTAATGATGACCTTTTGTTCATATCTTGACTAGAAACACTGCTATGATTGGATGATAATTTGACCTCAGAGGATGAACTTGGAATGTTGAGATTGCTATCTGAAGTAGAAACAGTAACAGTTTGATCTGACAAAGCTTGGTTCATACTTAAATCATCGTCTCTGCTTTCTGTAACTACTGGAAACAGAGGTTCACTTTTCACTTGAAATAAATTTAAAATTTCATTCTTTTGCAAATTATCCTTTTTCACAAAAACAAGTCCAGATTCTTTTGTTCCTGGCACATTTTGATTCAATGTTACATCTGAGGTTTTATCCAAGTTTTTCGAAGATCCTTGAAAGTTTGACCAATCATCTTCATTTTCTTCCATAAATATACTGGACTGTTGTGACGGTACCTTTGACAAATCTATAGAGCCACTACCTACATCAGAGGTATTTTGAGTATTTGCTGAAACACTGCTAAAAGCTGCCCAATCAGAACTTTTGTTTTCTGATGATGCAGAGAATTCCGCAAATTCTGGCCCGTTATCAACAGTCAACTGATTAGATTCTGAGGACCCAGCAATACACACATTTTCATTTTTCCCCGTTTGTTCATCCACAGCTTGAAAATCTGCCCAGCTATCGTCTTCTTCTTCGATCACTTTACCACTATTAGCAATACTAGGAGTAACATCCGCAATCGATTCCAGACTTCTCAATGCTGCGTACTTGTCTTCATCACCAATAAGAATATTAGAATCAACTCCATTGCTTGAGTCAGCTGTGGTGGAACTTGTACCAGGTGCTTGTTGGAAATCAGCAAACTCGCTATCTGAAATCTCAGCAGATGGATTACTTTTTTCAGATTTAATAATATTAGTTATTTGCTTATTTGAATTATTCAAAGCCGTGGGCATTTCACCTTTAGGCCAGAGATTTTTAATGGCCGGTATGGCCGCGGGTTTTGCCACACTAGCAGAGGTAGGAAGATTTGAAATGCCCGTATTTGATGACTTAGATATTGGTCTATGAAGAGGACTATCATCTTTGTCAAGTTCATTTCTCTTTTTACCGAAATCGTCCAGGTACGATTCAAACATGCGGAAATCTTCGTTTTCGGAATTGGAGGATGTAAATTGGCTGCTATCACTCGGTTTACTGTCAGCTGACTTGAAGTCATCAAAGTCCTCATCCAAACTGTTAGGTGTTGAAGCTCCTATAATACAAAAAAATCAACTTATTTAAAAATAAATAATTAAAACATAGTAGCATTCTAAATGTATCAAATTTATTTTGGGAAATCAGTCTTCATCAAACACTTGGGAAAAACTAAAAACCAGTCTTTAACAAATTAATTTTGAAGGACACACCATTGATATTGTTCTGTTAATTTGGCTGAGTACATTGTGTGTATTACTATAAATGTGTTTAATTTCGTGTGTATTTATTTTCGCGGCATAGGATATTTAGACATTTTTGCATAGTTAAATTTTTACGCTTTTGAAATATGCACTATAACATAATAAGTAAAAAAATATAATTTTGGCTTTGTATTAATTTTCGTGCAAAGCAAATGACGGCGAAATAAAGTACATCTTTAGAATAGATGGTTTTGGTTAAGAAAATATCCAACGCATGAAGTTTGATTTTCAATACCATATGCAATGTATTCCAATTTGTAAATTCAAACAATTTCACCATTTATGAAAGACCAAAAAGTATACAAGTACCCATTCGAACACCAAAGCCTAAATCCAAAAAGAAACAGCTTAAATTTAGGGAAACATTCACTTAATAAATCTGTTGTCCAGGGACTTTATTAGGCTTTTATATTCCAGTCCACATACATACAGTCAAACCTGTCCATAAATGCCACCAAAGGGAACCAATAAAAGTGGTCATTATGGGCAGGTGACCTTTATATACAGGTTCAAATAATATGAATAAAGAACAATTGGGATACAATTTTAATAGTTTTTATAACCAGGTGGTTCTTATATAGAGTAGGTCTTTAAGGCAGATTGGACTGTATTTTAAATGCTTTCTTATTTGATTGAAATTTAAGACTAGTAGTTAATCAGCATGCTTTATACCTATACCAAACACTTAAACCAAAAACATAAAAAAGAAGAAGAAAATAGATTCCTATATTCTTCTGAGAATAAAAAGATATTGGCCTGTATCCCAATAAATGCATGCTATATAATTTTCAGAGAACAACCTTTGTATATATTGTATTTACTTTTAACACATTTTAAAAAGCTGTCAAGTTAGACAGGTGGCCGTTAAAGAGGACGCTTACAATTAAACAGACTGAGCAACATAAACCATATCACCCACCATTTGCTCAGTAAGCTTATAGCATTATAAAGGACTTTGGTGATAAAACAAAGGAGGCTAAATGAATTTAGGACTTCAAAGTTATAAAGGGACATTATAACAATGTTTTATTGTACATTATATTCTAGCATAAAACTAAAACTGTCTCGAGAGCCAAATACCCCTGCACAGAACAGTTGATGTTTTCCCGTGATCTTGACCTTTACCATATGACCTTGGTTCAAGGTCATGACACACTTTAAGCCATGAAGATTATTCAAGACATGTAAAGTTTTATGACCTTCGTCCAAAGCAGGTATGAGATATAGCCCGGACACGATTTTAGATGGACAGATGGACAGACAGACAGACAGACAGACATGGTGATTCCTATAATATTATATCCCCTTTGTTGGGGGAATAACAAATAAATTAAACAATCATTAAAACTAATTTTGTCTAATTTGTCTAATTCAAAATAAGTATTTATTAATAATTCATTCACATGCCTCATTATATGATGCATTTATTGGTAATATAATAAAACTTAAATATGATGCAGTTTTATATTAATGTAGTTGCTTGTAAAACATAACGATTCCAAAAAATATAAAATGGAATAATCTGAAAAATTAAAATTAAAGAAATTTCTGATTTCTATTTCAAAAATAAAGGGATTAAACAAAAAACAAAATTATAACAATAATTAAAACAAATAACTTTTTTTGCAATGTTTAAAATTTTAAAAACAGCTCAATCATTTATTAAAATAGAATTATCGATACAAAGAAAACCAAATCAATCCAAAAATTTGAAATCAAATATTCTAAAATGAACATATTTTTGCCAAAATCAGCAAGCAATATAGCATCATCACTGGTTTATTCCAGTCAATCTGATTGGTCAGCAATCTTAGAAGCCACACATCACAAGTATTTTCCAGTCAATCTGGCCACACATGACAAGTCTTTTCTAGTCAATCTGATTGGTCAGCAATCTTACAAGCCACACATGACAAGTCTTTTCCAGTCAATCTGATTGGTCAGCCACACATCACAAGTCTTTTCCAGTCAATCTGATTGGTCAGCAATCTTAGAAGCCACACATCACAAGTATTTTACAGTCAATTTGATTGGTCAGCAATCTTAGAAGCCACACATGACAAGTCTTTTCCAGTCAATCTGGCCACACATGACAAGTCGTTTCTAGTCAATCTGATTGGTCAGCAATCTTTGAAGCCACACATCACAAGTCTTTTACAGTCAATCTGATTGGTCAGCAATCTTAGAAGCCACACATCACAAGTCTTTTACAGTCAATCTGATTGGTCAGCAATCTTAGAAGCCACACATCATGAGTCTTTTATAGTCAATCTAATTGGTCAGCAATCTTAGAAGCCACACATCATGAGTCTTTTATAGTCAATCTAATTGGTCAGCAATCTTAGAAGCCACACATCATGAGTCTTTTACAGTCAATCTGATTGGTCAGCAATCTTAGAAACCACACATCACAAGTCTTTTACAGAGAATCTGATTGGTCAGCAATCTTAGAAGCCACACATCACAAGTCTTTTCAAGTCAATCTGATTGGTCAACAAGAAATGTACTCACACATGACATGTCTAGTCATGAAATTGAGGCTTCAGTAAGCTTGTGTCCTGACACCAACTAATTACAAAAAACAGTATTTAGGACATGTTGTAAGTTGAAAAGAATTCCAACTAAATTGGAACAAGAAATACTTGAATTCATTTAGTAAATAGAATATGAGTGCAATAGCCCTTTATTCTGGCACCATACAGAGATAATATATTTTGGATAAATTCTAAAAAAAATATTGTTTTACTTTATCTGGCTGTGTAAAGGAAAACATTCATAAGTTTTGAATGAAAATGTGGTCAAATATTGACAACCTAACAGAATTTTTAAAATAAAATTATCCATATTTGTCACAAAAAGTCAAATGAGAAACAGAACGTAACATGTTAACATAAGAAGTGATGTTATAGTTTATTGATGCCTAAGTCAAGATTCTTTTAAATTACATTGAGGCAATCAGATCTGGCATAGTAGAGGAAAACAGAGTACCCCAAGAAAAGCATCAACCTTTGGCAAATAAATTGACAAACTTCCTAGCACTAGGATTTGCATGCCCAAGTCAGATACAAACCAAAGTCCATGAGAAGGACTGTGATCTGTAGGCACATGCTTTAAACCACTCTGTGATCAAGCCCCTTATGGTAACCACCCCTTGATCAAGCCCCCGATATCCATTAGGAACATGAAATGAAAACTGGTGTTTAAGCAGTCAGGGCTCTCACACTGTAAGTCACAAAGGTCACAATTTGCCAGATTTTTTAAAAATTTGTGACAAAAATTTCATCTTGAAATAGAAAAAATGTCCTAGAAGACTTGAAATTTCTACTTTAGTTAAAAACTTGCAAAAAAAAAAAAAAAAAAAAAATCTTTGCCATTGTGGGCCCTAATTAGCTATTTAATGTTTTGTATTTTTAGTACATAAAACCCAATAAATGTGTAGAGTGCATTTAGCTATCTTATTTGTGAACTATCAAAATAGGTAGTAAAAATATATGGGTTGATTAATCAAAGCCTATAGTAGTCAGTTAACAAGTTTTTGTCATCAATGAAAGCTACAAACTAGTTTATTATACCTCATTAGAAAAATACGATACTATCTGTAATTTGATTGGATCGCTGGATCATGTGATCAGGGTGGAGAAAACATCGTGTATCCCTCTGAAAACATCATATCCCACCTCTTCGGAACACACCATGACGTCACAATGATATGACGTCATCGATGAAGAATCGGTCATGACGTTCTAGCGTTTGTCTCCGATGAGTTCTGATAGGAGAAAAAGCAATGAATCGGAGAAGAAATGATGTTTTCAGGCTGTCTTTTTTAAAATATTTTTCCTTCTTTCTGTCTTTCTTATACAATGGTTATCTTTCGGTATAATAAACAATTTATTGCCTTTGTTTGAGGGAGATATGAACATTTGTTCACCCTTAACAAGTCACATTTCCCTCGGGCTTCGCCCTCGGGAAATATGACTTGTTGCGGGTGAACAAATGTTCATATCTCCCTCACTCAAAGGCAATAAATGTATAATGTGTTACTAGACTAGTCTGTTTAGTAACTGTTACTATGTTAACATTAGTCCTGTTTTACCTAAACTCTGACAGTCATAGTTCACACTATACAATGGTTTGGGAACAGCCAAAACTATTGTCACGAGGTATTGGGCATCAATGTTTAAAATAAACCCAAGTCAAGATTCTTTCACTAATATCTAGGCGTTCAGTTCAGGGATGATGGAGAAAACCAGAGTACCTGAACAAAACCACCAACCTTTGGTAATGAAACTGACAAGCTTCTAACTTCTAAATTGGATTTAAACCTAGGTGGTGAGAGGCACTGTGATCAGTAAACAAGGCTTTAGAACTAATATTGCCACCAAAGACATAATATTTATTGCTGGATACAGATAATATTTTTCACCACCTGTTGCATGTCAAACCATTTTCAACATAAAAAATACAACCAATTTTACGTTGTCAACAAATTATATCATGATAATTGATCCTGACAAACACGTTTTTGTGATGTTACACCATAATATATTTGTCCGGGTTGTCCCTCATGGACGTGATCTGAAAGATACACCTAACAACCAAAAGAAACATACAGTCAAACGTGTCTATAAATGCTATCTAAGGGAACCAGTAAAAGTGGCCTTTATCGTGTTTATGGGCAGGTGGCTTTTATACACAGGTGGAATACAATGCTACTGGTCTTTATAAGCAGGTGGCCCTTATACAGGGGTGAACTTTCAGGCAGGTTGGACTGTACTATGGAATATGTAAGAAAACGTACGTTATTTATAATTATTTTATTATTATTATTATTATTTATAATAGTATTAAATCTTAAAGTGTGTTCTCTAGAATTGAAATATTCAAGTTTTTGCAGTATTTGAAAGTGATATCTTAATTTTATGATCTAAATATATGCAACAAAGATCTTTTTCTTGAAAACAATTTTCTTAGGATCCTTTTTTTTTAATTTTTATGAAAAACACTACCATGTAGACAAAGTATATTTTTCAAGGTAAAACGATTATTTTACATGTAGCTTAAAATTAATCAGCTTTTTTAGAAAGATGTTTTCAACAATTCAATTTTGAAGAATTTTATCAGTTTGTAATATGACGATGTTAAACATGCTTATGTTTCTAGTCATGATACTGTATAAGAAGAAACATTAGTCGCGGTTTTCACAGTTCAGAAATCTTTGCTGAGAAGATATATTAGCAATTTAAGAGTAACCGTGAAAATTGCATATATCTTTCAACATGAATGTTTCTTCTAATACAATAATCAAAATCATCATTGGCTACAAATTTCTGAGAATTTCTTTCAAAAAGCAACCTTTTTGTGAAAAAATACCTTAATATGGACTTTATTTTTACAAATTTTTAAAATTTGGTTTCTTTTATTTTCTAAGAATTGTAGAATCCTGGACATGTATAAATAAAACTGTCTCTTGAGAGCCAAATACACCTGACCCCAACATTGACCTCCTGACCTTGATCTTTGATATGCACGTACACATCCTCTTATGTTGGTTTAAATTTGTGCCAATTTTGATTAAAATTCATCCATAGACATGGAAGATATGGAGTGGACACGATATTGGGATAGACAACCAGACGGACAGACAGACAGACATGGTGATTCCAATGTACCCCCTACTAAACTTCATTTGCGGGGGTATAATAATTTATGGAGTGGTAGTGTATAATATACAATTTGTTATAATGTAAAGAAAGACTGGAATAATCCTTCAAACAGCCTGCAAAGAAACATGCCAAGACATGCTATAAATGACAGCGATACCTTTATCAGTGATCAAGCGCCTCTGTGGTGAAGCTGTAAAGTGCATAAAAACCAAAAGAAATCAAGACAAGACGATTATGTGACATAAATTATGGTTACCATCTGAGAAACAGAAAATACAAGACAAGACAAGACCTTTATGAATGGTTATGATTTGAGAAACAAAAAACAAATGATTACAAAAGCATATATTTACAAAGTTTTTTAAAGTAAATAATAGCACAGAAAAAATATCAACTTTTATATAGCTATGAAAAAGTGGAGTGAAAAAGGAATATGAGATAATATAGAAATATGTTTTTAAGGTGAATTTATTTGGGTGCCTGCTCAAGTGACCAGACCATAAAATGTGTACATTAATACACAGCAAACATTTACATTTGTCACTTATACATTATGAAGATAAAGCATACATCTCTGAAACTCAAGGAATTTTTCAATGCTCTTAAGAGTTATCAAAGTTTCATGGAAATGTCTGATGTTGCAAATGTGTGAACATTGATACACCACGAATATTTCCACTTTAATATACTTCCACTTATATATTTGCTAAATTTTAAAAAAATATGTCACAAAGAGAAAGTGATTTACACTCATAGCAATACTAATAAGGGACAGACTATGGGCTTAATTACATGTATATTCAAGTTAAATATTTACCTATTACAAGGAGCACTACCAACTACATGTAAGTTGGTCTACTCCATACAAGAAATGAGGCAAGCCACGCCCATTAAACATGTAGTCTGCCTCATTTCTTGTGTGTGGGGGTTAGACTAACTTAATTGCTTGTATTCCTTTTTATTATTCATTATCAATACAACATACATGGATGAAAGATCCCAAGCAATTTGTTACCATTAGTAGGAATCAATGACAAGCTCTCGGCAAAGTGACAGCACTCTATATTTGAAAAAAAAAATATTTACATGTATTTACATGTTCTGAAATAAAATTTTCATACCTGAAGAATCATCACTGCCAAAGAAATTCCTAACATTGGAATGATCATACTCCTGTGAAAGGTATTCTTCCATTTTTTCATCAGAAGGTTTGGGTACTTGATAAACATACCTGAAATGATTGAAAATATCACCAGTTACCATAGCAACCATATTGAATAGCACATTTACAAAGGGTCAATAGCGTGGAGTATTAAAGCTGTATGCCCCAGTCAAGTTTCTTTACTCATAATGAAGTTGGTCAGCAAGATGGTGGATGAAACCACACCACCAACCTTTGGTAAGCAAACAGATAAACTTTCTCACACTAGGATCTGTCTGTGTGGGATTCTATCTTAGGCAATGGTGCATTTTGATCTGTGAACTGTCTTTAGATCACACCAACTAACGTGTCTCCGGCCATGTCTATTATGTTCCGACACTGTTCACCATCATGATACCAAAGCGACAGCATGGCTACTAATTACGTATTTGTGTCAGTGATGTTATTAAATAGCACAATTCTGGTCGAGATTTCATTCTTTTTGTGTGTAATTTAAGCTTGCTGGGCCTTTGTCGGAACTTTGTGGGCGTGGCCAGCAATCCGTCAATTAAGGTCCGATTCTCTCAAGTTTTGACAAGATCTAGTATCGAATAATAAAGTTTTCACATAGACTATGCTATTTTGAATTCCATTTTCCATGAATACATTTTGTTATCAATTTTACCAATAGCTGGCCATATATTTTGAAATAAGTGAAGTGTAACATAAAATAAAATTTTCAGAATTCTTTTCATGATAAATATATTGACTGTGACTGTTCATAGTTTCAGTCTATAAAAATAATTACACAAATCATTGCAAAATAATGAGCAGAGGGGCAGGGGGATAATTATAAGCGAAACAACAAACAGTCCTGACCAGACTTTGTAACATGTTGAATTTGACTTACTCGACTTTTGTGGATTTCACTGGTGGAGTCACATGGAAATCACCAAATTCATCTGAAAAACAAAACAGAATAATTATATATATTATATATATATATATATATATATATATATATATGCAACTAATGTTCACTCATTTTATTCACAGAAAACTGAAACCTAGTTACAGCTGGCTTCTGTTTTTAATTTAATCATTATTATATACCTTTGATTAATAGCTCTAAGCGACATCTATCTAAATACAATGTATTTATTATAGAAAGTAAATTTTAGTAATAGGGATCACGCATGTATATTTTGTCTATATAATGAGAAAACTAATCATGGGTAATGTGTATATGTACTAACTGCGAAAACTAACACACCATGTATTGGGTGGGCTCTCCTAAATGAGTATTCCTAATGAAAAGTCAAACGAACAGGTCAATGTTGTTTACCTATATTAACAGCAAGTAACTGTATTCACACCTTCTCACTCTTAAATTGTTCAGTCCACCCTAATATTAAAATCAACTTGTAAACATTGTCATCAGATATCATAAATGATCTACAGCATGAAAGATAAGTCTATATGTATATTGTCACTTATATATAAACAATTTCACAGAGTTATCTTTATACCATACTGACTGAAGTAAATTCATATTGAACAGACACATACCTTGATTTTCATCAGCAGTTGAAGCCTCCTGAAAATCTGCAAAATCATCATTCATACCACCATGATTCTGTTGTGCATGGGTAAGTGGAGTATTCTGGGTAACAGGAAATGTGGCTGGCATCTGAGTTTGTGGTGCATTCTGGGAAACAGGAAATGCTGTAGGAATGAATGCAGACGTGACAGGTTGTCCTGTGTTAGGAAAGGGCTGATGTGATATCTGTTCATTATTTTGAGTTATGAGATTCATCCCCAAATTGTGCTGCTGTGGGGCAGTAGACGCTTGACCACTTGTTGGAACAAACAAACCTTGGTCTGGTTGACTGGATGTCTGTACTGGTCCACCATGTTCTGGACCTAATGGAGATATATTCTGCCCTGGTGTTATTTGGGCTGGACCTTGCTCTGGGACTACATGCCCAGGTGTTGCTCCTGTTGGTACTTGACTAGCTGGTGACGGAGAGGCTTGGCCGAGAAATGGAACAGGAGGCTGTGGACATTGATGTAGTACTTCTATTGAGAGTGAGGTGAAGTTATTCTGAAAAAATATACAAGTTGCATGTGTTACTGAAATAGGATACCATTTCAAAAGTGTCTCCCAAAAAAACTTCAAATAGGAAACCCAACCAAGTGCATGGTGAAAATATGATATCCAATGGCTAATCCTTTGGAAGTTTCATAAAATCTGTTAAACAGTTTTCAAGCAAAGTGCCAAACAAGAATGTATTCACAGCAGAAATGGAGAAAAAACACTATATGTCTCCCCTTTCACTCCATCAATGGGACATAAAAAAGACATGGCACTTACAGATGACAGTCTTAGTGACTCTCACTGCCTAATTGTAGGTTTAAATCCCACTCTGGACAGAACCTAGTGTTGAATCAAAGCACTGAAAGTACCCAGCGAACAGAGAGCGAGAACAAAATGCAAGCACCTTTTACAATTGCTAATAACCTATCATCATAAAAGATGTTATAACTGTGTCAGTTTTTAAGTACAAGTCAAGATTGCATTGAGTCTCATTTTTTCAATATGTAATTTTCTTCACATGTTTTTTCAGAGAAGTGTTTTCAAAGTAGGCATATATTCTACACTGCTGAAAACTTAAGAATCGGATGTTGCATAATACATGCAATTTTCTTTTCTCTTGTACATCTGTATTTACTGTATTTCCATAAATTCAGTGCACATGGTTTTTATTCTTTATTTCTTTTAATTGAAAATGTTTCCATTAAACCATCAATAAAATGCATTTAAAATGCACTGACCTAACCAAATTATATTTTTAATTAAAAACATTATTGTTCAGTTCTCCTGTACATAGAGAAATTTTGTGAAAATTTTGTAAATTTGATTGTTTATACACCAATTGGACCTCATTCAAAATTACATCAGGGCATTTATGGTCAGGTAGGTCATTGCTGTTCGGGTTTTTTCCAGGTGTGATCATCATGAACATTCCAATTATGACATGTGTTCCAAGTAAGAAGGTACAGAAGGGATAATTTTGACATACATGTAGTCATATTTGTTGATTTGTTAAAAAGTTTAAAATTGCTCTATGTACAGAAATAAATTCACTTTTTCATGAATGAAAAATATTTTTTCCTATTAGGTCAGTATATTTTGTGTTAAGTTTTGACAATTTTTTTGTGAGTTAGTTGGAAAATACGACTTTATTCTAGCATTTTTTGTGGAAATACAGTAGAGTTGAAAAATTTATAAGCTAGATTGTCCAATGATAATGGTTTTCTCCAGGCACTCTGGTTTCCTCCACTATCCAAGAACTGAATGCCTTGATGTAAGCGAAAGAATCTTAACTTGTGACACTATTTATATATCCATAATAATTAGTGGCTCTGCCTACAATTTTACCCTTCGAAAAATGGCATTGTATTCCGGAAAAACTTTTTAAAATGGAAACCATGCATCTAAATGTACAATGTACATGTATTTATATAACAATACAGTGAAACACTGATTCAATGTCACGACATGATCAGTCATACCTTTGTGTTGTGAAGGAGTTTTGAGATAAATTAACAGAGACAGGAATAAAATTATTTCTAGACATCAAATTACTGCAGTAAATGTATTAAGAGGCATCAGTGATTTTCTTGTTTTTTAAATGACCTTCTATCTTTAGATTGAGAAAATTGAAGTTCTGAAATATAGCATAACTGCAGTTTGACATGTTTGCATTGCATTAGCTAGGATCCTGATTGCAAACATGTAATATTGTAACTTATAATGTGATCCAAAATTTCCAGACTAAAAACAACTATTAAAGTTATTATTATACTTAGTCTATTGTATCGTTGGTATTTTGGGAATTTTAGTGGTAAAATTAAATTTTTTTGTTATTTTCCAAAGTGAAAACTACATGTACCTTTATTTGGTAGTAATTTTTGCCGATAAAATTATTGGGTATAATAACAAAGTTTGACTGCTTGTTTATTGTGTACTACCTGTGCAAATGCAATGAGTGCCAACATCAGATACAACTCTGGTTTGGTCAGTTGTCCAGGAGTTGCTTTGTTACATAATGACCAAATCTGACCTAGTGATTCCTTGGGTAAACCACTAAGTAACAAGATTGGATACAATCTCTCAGTAGATATTTTACCATCACTGAAACAAAGAATATAACGATACTGTAAATGTATTTAATTTCGTGTGTATTTATTTTCGCGGTATTGGAAATTTAGACATACCTGCATAGTTAAATTTTCGTATTTTTGAAATATGCACTAAAACATAATGAGCATATTACAATTTTCGCTAGGTACAAATTTTTGCATATAACAAAACAACCACGAAAATTAGTACACCACGAAAATAAATATGTTTACAGTAAACTAAATAGAAAATATCCAAAAATGTTTGAAAATAAAGTCTTATACATTTGTACATGGTAGGAAATATTGAACATAACAAAGAATAAAATTTTATGTCCCTAGAATGATGAATATGCAACCAGAAATTTTAATTAATATTAAAACAATGTGACATTAAGCAAGGTGCAAAGTTATCAAGCAGGTCTTTCAATGATTTCATATTCTGAATGGGGCATCTCCGTAGGTATACATTTGTGCCAAGTTTGATCCAAGTCCATCCATAAATGTTGAAGTTATGGAACAGACCAATATTGAGACAGGGTCAGACCGACAGTGTCATTGCTATATCTCTCCCCCTAAACATCATTTACAATGATATAATAACTTTATAATAAAATAAATGTTTGACACTAACAACATCTTTGAAAATGGCACACACACATGCCTATGTTGTGGATGGGAAAAAGCACTTACACACAAGAAGCCTCGTAGACCTGTTTATATACATCAGGTACTTTCTCATCATCCGTGCACCAGCGAGGAAGTTCATACTTCAGACTGTCATGGCGTCCACTACCCGAGGATTTTCTACGTCTTCTTTGACTGGCGGCTGCCATTCTTGCCTGCTCCATCATATGCATTTGTTGGACTTGTCGGTCTGATAAAAAAAACCATCAAGATATAAGTTAAGTAACTTTTATACAACGAAGCAGATAAAACTAATAAAACTTTCTTGAGAGCCCCCAACATTGAGTTTCTGACACTGACCTTTGACTCATGCACATAAATTTGGTACGCTACACATCATCTCATGTTGGTTTACATTTGTGCCAAGTTTGATCAAAATCCAACCATAGGCATGGAAGTTATATAGCGGACACAATATTGGGACTGACAGCCAGACGGACAGACAGACAGGACGATTCCTATATACCCCTCTAAACTTTGTTTGTTGGGGTATAATGATGACCAGGGATATTGCAAGTCTAGGCTTATCAAAGCCCTCAAAAAAAATCACTTGCCTTTGGCAAGAAAAGTCACAAACATTCTTAACAAGAATATCATTGGTAGTATTCTAGCCCGGATACCAGTTGGTAATAAAAAGCAACGTTATCAATAAGCTGCCACTATAAATCATCAACTTTCTGCCAAAAAAAATGTTGGAAAAGTATTTTGTAAGTGAAATTAATTACTAGCTACTTTTAATACCTGAACAAATAAAAACTTAACCAACCAAAGATATCTGTAAGTGACAATTTCCATATCATATGGGTAACCTTTCAAATTAAACATGAAAAATCATATTTACCGTCAAGTATAAATAACCCTGATAAATCCTGTGTTGCTTCATTCCAGTGCCTGGCTTGCTGACTCTCGTGGACTGTTGATACAGGTGCCGTGTGGGCTTGATGTTTAGCATGAATTTCTTTAAGGGATGGTTTGTGGAATGTTTTAGCTTTGTTAGGTGCAGACAGGTCAGAACATTCAAACATCATAGACACCAAATCTAAGATAAACAAAACAAAATAATTATTGATAAATGTACATTTACAGTCAAACCTGTCTATAAACGCTACCTAAGAGAACCCATTAAAGTGGTCTGTATGGGCAGGTGACCTTAATATACAGGTTCAAATAATATGAATAAAGAACAATTGGGATATAATTCTACTCGCCTTTATAAGCAGTTGGCCATTATATAGAGGTGGCCTTTGAGGCAGGTTGGACTGTATATACAGATGTGGATTTATTTTTCTTGCACCCAAGATAGAAATGCCATAAAAAGAGCAGTGAAAGATATCTTCTTCTTGCACCCCAGATAGAAAAATCCATAAAAAAAAGAGGTGCAAGATATCTCCATCTTGTACCCCCCCTGTGCAAGATAGCCTACACGCTGTTTTTCCCGCAAAATTTTATCAACAAACAAAATCAGAGGTGTATCAAAAGCTGAAATTGATTTAAAATTAAAAAATTGTACTTTCTGATGCAAGAAATAGAATCAATCACTACTTGTGGTGCCAGATAAGGAACTCTCAACCCTCGTTCTAATATATTTGGTCCAGAACTCGGCAAGCCTCGTTCTGGACCAAATATATTAGAACTCGGGTTGAGATTTCCCTATCTGGAACCACAAGTAGTGACAGATTCTATTAATCTTGCAACCCTTGTGCATGATGGCCTAAATGCTTAATCCTGATAAGATTATGTACTTTATAGTTGTTTTTCTTCTCTAGAGATTTAATTTCGCTTTATTTGCAGTTTGACTAAATAGCGCCAAATTAAATACCAAATAAATATTTTCATGTAGCATTAATTAAACTTAGACTTAGATAATCTGTACAGAAAATTGTTAACACTGGACACTGTAAAATTTTATACCCATAAATACATGTAAGTTTCAGTGTCTAGACCGGGAAATTTTATCCCCGCAAAACTAAACATTGAACAACTATACAATATATGGGAGGTTAGGCTTGAAAGACCTGAAGATAAGTACAGAATATTGCAACTTTATGTAAAGTATTGAACATCTTACATCTGACTAGTTACATGTAACAAAGATGTCAAAATACTGCGTAGCACTAGAAAAGCATTGACATTTATGTATAAATTTGATTTGCATTTAAAATACAAATTTCTCCTCTTATCTTTATACTACCACTGCGGTAGCTCAGTTGGTAGAGTGCTCGTGGGAGGGTCAGACCCATGACTTAAAAGTGGGCAGTGACAGTTCTTTTGCCAAGCACTTGGCATTATGAAATGAAAGTCACTGTTCTTTCAGATTAACGAGGTCCTGTTTCACATGATAAAGAACCCTGTTGTATAATGCCATAAGTGCAATGCACAGGCAGACGTTCTGCACCTTCACCTATAGCTTGTGACATCTCAATATAAGTGAAATATTCTTGACTGGGACATTAAAAACCAGTACTCAACTCAACTCATCTTTCTACATTTTTCTAGCATATCTGTCATTAGTATCTATCTTTGGTTATTATTTCTTCCTACCTTTCTTTTCTTGATGTTCCTGTACTGGTTCATTCTTTGGTGTCTCCATACATTCGTTTGTTTTATGTTGAACTTTATTCTGTTCCTCAATACTTGGTATTACATTCTGTGTAACTCCCACAGTAACTGGCGACACAGAGCTTACTTGAGATTGTTGGCTTGGTTGATTCACTGCTGCTGGAGTTACTGGGGTACTGTTATTTACTGAAGGTCCACCCATAAAATCGCCAAACGGGTCACCAGATGAATCATCTACCACCACTGCAAAAATAGCATAATTCATCAAGAAAAAATAACTGCCAGCCAGGGTTTTTTCCAAATTTATATAATAGAGTAATGATTCAAGATTCTTTCACTTGTATTGAGGTGGTTAGTTTGGGAATGGTAGAGGAAATCAGAGTATCCAAAGACAAAAGGCCCAATAGGGCCTGTACCGCTCACCTGAGCCGTTAACAGCACAAAAACACAATAAATACTACATTTAACATGTTTAAGGAGCAATAACTCTGATGTGGATATTTAGGTATTTATGAAACTTGCTACTCGCATCTGTGATCTTTACCTTCGAACCAATGACCATAATCTATATATTAAAATGATCATTGCATCAATACCAACAATATTCTAATATACAAGCCTATACAAAAAGTTCATAGTTTTCGAGATAATGAACCTTTTTGGTATTGTTTTGCAACCGTGACCGTGACCTTTGGATCCATGACCTTTTTCTGTACATCAAAATGATCATTGTATCAATACCTACAACATTCTAATATACATGCCTATACAAAAAGTTCATAGTTTTCAAGATAATGAACCATTTCAGTATTCTTTCGCATCTGTGACCTTCACCTTTGAACCAATGACCTTAATCTATATATCAAAATGGTCATTACATCAATACCAACAATATTCCAATATACATGCCTATACAAAAAGTTTATAGTTTTCAAGATAATTAACCATTTTGGTATTGATTTGCTACTATGACCTTGACCTTTGGACCCATGACCTTTTTCTATACATCAAAATGATCATTGTATCGATACCTACAACATTCTAATATACATGCCTATACAAAAAGTTAATAGTTTTCAAGATAATGAACCATTTCAGTATTCTTTCGCATCTGTGACCTTGACCTTTGAACAAATGACCTTAATCTATATATCAAAATGATCATTACATCAATACCAACAATATTCCAATGTACATTCCTATACAAAAAGTTTATAGTTTTCAAGATAATTAACCATTTTGGTGTTGATTTGCTACTGTGACCTTGACCTTTGGACCCATGACTTTTTTCTATACATCAAAATGATCGTTGTATCAATACCTAAAACATTCAAATATACATGCTTATACATAAAGTTCATAGTTTTCAAGATAATGAACCATTTCAGTATTCTTTCGCATCTGTGACCTTGACCTTTGAACCAATAACCTAAATCTATATATCAAAATGATCGTTACATCAAAACCAACAACATTCCAATATACATGCCTATACAAAAAGTTTATAGTTTTCAAGATAATTAACCATTTTGGTATTGTTTTGCTACTGTTACCTTGACCTTTGGACCCATGACCTTTTTCTATACATCAAAATGATCGTTGTATCAATACCTACAACATTCTAATATACATGCTTATACAAAAAGTTAATAGTTTTCAAGATAATGGACCATTTCAGTATTCTTTTGCATCTGTGACCTTGACCTTTGAACCAATGACCTTAATCTATATAGCAATATGAGCGTTACATCGTAACCATCAACATTCCAATATACATACCTATACAAAAAGTTTACAGTTTTTGAGATAATTAACCATTTTGGCATTGTTTTGCTACTGTGACCTTGACCTTTGGACCCATGACCTTTTTCTATACATCAAAATGATTGTTGTATCAATACCTACAACATTCTAACATACATGCCTATATAAAAAGTTTATAGTTTTCAAGATAAAGAAACATTTTGGTATTGTTTTGCTACTGTGACCTTGACCTTTGAACCAATGACCTTTATCTATATATCAAAATGATCGTTACCTCAATACCAACAATATTTTAATTTACATGCCTATATAAAAAGTTTATAGTTTTCCAGATGATAAATAATATTAGAAAGGTAAAAAATTAGGTCATGACCTTCACAATTGACCTTGACACCATTTTGAAGGTAATTACAAGAATATGTCAAAACTGAAAACCCCATGTCATAATCTGGTCAAATAGTCAAGTTTTAACAATTTGAAGCTATTTTACGATTTTTTCAAAATTAAACACAAAAACGCGTAACCTATTTTTTGTCCAAATTTCAAAACATGAACAAACTATAGGCTTAAGACCCTAGAGAAGCCATATATCACATCAGATTTTTTCTCCAATCAATACTTTCGGAGAAGAAGATTTTTTAAGATTTTTGCACCCCTAGGTCACCTTGACCTAGTTATGGTAGCCATGGCAACGCCACGAACAAATCTGAATTGTACCGGCCCATATATACTTCTAACCAAGTTTCATTGAAATCTGTCCAGTAGTTTCAGAGGAGAAGTCGAAAATGTGTGTTAACTACGCACGCACGCACATACACACGCTGCGCTATGCCATAAGCTCACATGACCTATGGTCAGGTGAGCTAAAAACCACAAACTTTCTGCAAGAAAACTGACAAACTTTCTCACACTAGGATCTGCCCAGAGTGGGATTCACACCTAGGGTTAATAGCAAGGAACTTTTGGACTGTTTACTCAAATATACTCAATTTTAGGTGCTATGATTCACTACAAACCAGAAAGCCTCTCAGGACCTCTTACCAAAATGGCACATGCTGAAAATAATCTGATATCGTATATGCAAAATTGTATTTATTATTTCTTATGAGCCTTGAGCTCAAGATACTTTTTAATAAAGAACTAGAACCAGAAACTGATAAGGTATGATATGATGGAAAATGCACATGTAAACTAGAAATAAATGTTAGAACTACACTTATGTCTTTCAATTGTGATCAGGTGAATGTTTATAAAGCTCATTTTAAGGAAACCAATTAATACCACAGTTATGCATGATGTTTATGAAAACAACATGGTCTATAGCCTCTTAACTCTTCAGAGACAATGTAAGACAATATTTATACCTGGTGCCTGTTGTTTAGGTTTGGGCTTTTCTGTTGAGCCAAACATAGATTCAATCATTTTGCTAGCATCTGCTGCTCCCGATTTCTTCCCCATCAATTTCAGTCTTTGTTGCTGTTCATGGAATAGTTTTCCTTTTTTATCATTTTCATCAACTTTCTTTTTATTATCTGGTATTGCTGTATTGGAATGTGGAGTTGGATATCTGAAACAAAAAAATATATGAATATCAAATTAAAAAGACCATATTTACGTTATTGTATGTCTGGATACTTGTTGCTGTTGCAGGGATTTTTCTGGGTATCCACAGGGTCCGGTAAAGGGACCCATTCCCAATGCAAAAAAAAACATACATTTTTCCCAATTTTGTAGTAAAAAATTCCCAATTAGCTAAGTTTATCAATTTTCTGAAAGAAAAAAAATCACAAGATCATCAAAATCATATTCGGAGGATATCTCTTTCTGATAACGATTTCGCTCTATATTAACCCACATTTTGCTAGATGATTTATATAGAGACAAAAGAGACAGCGCTATTTTGCTGTGAAACCGATATAATTTGTTCAATTACCAGTATTCTAGTGGACTAGAATTTCTAATATGTTGTTGTAAATTTTTCCCAAAATTACATTTTTGTTGAGCATTTTCCCAATTTCATCCCAAGGTCCTTTTCCCAAAAAGGTCAGAAAAATCCCTGTGTTGACAAGTATGGAATAATAAAGCTTTATGAACCAGTCAATATTTTTTTTTCATTTCAATAGAGCTGGTCAGTTCTTAAATGGTTGAGGAATTCATAAACTTTCTGACAAAAATCTAACAAGTTGAATCCAAAAACAGTAAGTGGCAATGTGATCTGTAGGATGGATTTAGATCATTAAGCCATAAAACCTTTTCTTCATTACTTGTGTCACTGTATAAGCATTTAGGGGAAAATTTTTAAATAGGGCTCAGTTGTGACTAAAAAAGGCACAATGGCAACTACAATTTTGATTTTGCGAATTTATTTATACAATAATTTGCAAACTTGTCTTCAGAATTTCCAACATTAAAATCTGAATTTGACCGTTTCCAGTACTTTACACATTTAAAGCATTTTAATGACCAAATAAATAAATCATTTGTCAAATGAATGTTGTTTGACAAAGCTTTCAAAAAAACAATTGTTTTTGATTCATTAGGAGCTATACTGGCTTCTAGACTATATTGAACAAGCAAATTCATTGAATTAGGATC
The DNA here is from genome assembly GCA_021292105.1 of Anadara kagoshimensis. Classification (NCBI taxonomy): domain Eukaryota; kingdom Metazoa; phylum Mollusca; class Bivalvia; order Arcoida; family Arcidae; genus Anadara; species Anadara kagoshimensis. Next base: position 34,787,246 of record CM037874.1, read on the forward strand.
CCCCATCAACAGCATGTCTTTTTTGTGATTTGCATTTATGCTCAAAGGGTCATAACTCTGAGGAAAATGAGCAAACCAACTCTGGTTAAAAACATGTGTATCTCCTATCTATGTTAATACTTTTGCTTCAAAATAGTGCATGAAATAGTCTTCATAGTTTTGGAGAATTGGCGCAGACAGGAAATTCGGACAGACGGAAGGAAGGAAACTTGAATTCAATATCATCCTCTTTCTTCCAAAGGTGGGGGTTAAAAAAGTAAATTTGAGTTCTGTTTAGCCATCAAAGGGAAAATTGTGGTCTTGGGACCATGCAGACAAACCAATAGTTTATCTTTTTTTAAAGGTCTAACTCACCTAGCTCTATAATTTTCAGCCAATCTCTGGGTATATGGAGGTGGTGCCATACCAACTGGTGGTCTCATTCTCATCTGTTGCTAGATAAATAAAACAAACAAATAAAATGTGATATAGACCTGGTACATACAAACAACAATAATTCATGCACACGCCATGATTTGTTTAGTCAAACTATGATAGAAGTTTAGCAATAAAATGATTGAAATTTATAAAAACTAGAACTGTTTCTAGAGAGCCAAATATCCCCCATCCCAACATCTACAAGGGTTTAATGCCCCCCCCCCCCCCCTTTGAGCTTTCTGTTATATGTTTTTATAGGAAAAGAGTGAAATTTGAGAATTGAAACTGTTAGAATCTTGCAATTCACATTTGTCAAAAAAAAAACCAATCATGATATGAATCCATTTTAGTTTTAACTTGCCATAACATTTCTTTTGCTGGTTTCAATAATGCCAGCAAGGCATCGCAAGCATAGATCCATTTAAATTTTAACTTGCCATAACTTTTTTTTGCTGGTTTCAATAATGCCAGCAAGGCACCGCAAACATTTTGCTACTTTATTGGATTTGGATCAAGTATATCACCTACTTTCTCCAAATTTGCATTTTGATGCCTACTTTTAGAAATTTGTCTACTTAAAATTATACCAAAAGGCTAGTTTAATGGTTCTAGCTCTATGCCAGTTGTAGTTAAGTTCTGTATACTGAATAAATTTATATGTTATGTAACAGTACCTGCATCTGGAACATTTGTTGTTGATGTTGCATCATGTGACCAGGTGGCACCATCATGTTATGTTGCATCATGGGAAATCTTTGCATGCCTGGTTGTACAAACTGAGATGGCGCTCCCTGCATCATCCCAATATTACCTGCAGATATGTTTTTAAAGTCGATCAGTTACAGAATATGAGTTCGGTAACGGTGTTTAACATTCCAGTCAAGAATATTTCACTTATATTGAGAAGTCACCAGCTATAGGCAAAGGTACAGAAACTTTCCTTGTGTGTTGCACCGATAGCATTATACAGCAGGGTTCTTTATAGTGCTATGCCTACCGTGTCACAGGACCTTGTTTACTTTAAGATTCCATCCGAAAGAACCGTGACTTTCATTACTAATGCCAAGTGCTTAGCAAAAGAACAGCAACTATCCACTTTCAAGTCTTGGGTCTGACACGGTCAGGGTTCTACCTCTCGACCTCCTACTTACGGAGTAAGCAATCTACTAACTGAGCTACTGCAGAGTATTTGAATAACAATTGTTCTCTGTTCAATCATTTTAGTCACCAAAACCAGTATTACTGCTTTATTTATTACTCTTGTTTAAATAATCACTTCATATGTGGGACGTTGTGGTTCAAACCTTGGGATCTGACCAAGACTTGAAAAAAGGTCGCAACTGTTCTTTCACCAAGCACAGTGCACTCAGCATTTAGAAAACAAAAGACACTGATCAGAATAGACCTTAAAAACAAATGCCCTGTTTTACAGTTGGCATGGTATATCAAAGAATCCTCCCTGCACAATGCCTTGAGTATATTTCATCTATAGCTGATATAGTGGAATAGTCTTGTCTGGGACATGAAACCTCATTTAATCAATCTAACACTTATTTAACTAAACCCTTTGTATATTCCATTTTTTTACAGTACGGAACTTTATTCCATAGAGCTACAAATAATTAAAAATCCACCTACCTACCCTAATTGTTCTAAAGGACAGAAAAAAACCCAACACTTTCATAATTTTTCATCTCTATACTTAACATTGTTAATGTATAGAGGAGTGGAGTAATGGCACTTTACGTCCCAGTCTAGATTCTTTCACTTATAGGAAATGGTAAGTTCCAGGATGGTAAAGAAGGCCATAATACCCTGAGAAAACCATCTACCATATCCAAGACAAGCACACTGAAAAAATTTCTCACACTAAGCTACGTTTCTACAATTTCAAAATTATTAGTAGCCAAATTTCCAAGATTTGTGAGTACTTTTTGAGGTAATTTTTCACAAATTTGTAAAAATACCGGGTCGGTTACTTTTTGAAAGAATTTCACAAAAATGAGTAGCCAATGGCGATTTTGGCTACCAGGAATGGAAACATAGACTAAGATCTGTCCCAAGTGGAATTCTGTTAATTTACATTTCAATTTCTGTATTGATACCCAACACATATACTTACCAGGTGGTTGTCCTGGAAAAACAATGTTTCTAAAATATAGAAAAGGATCATGGATATTATTTATATTTACTTTAAAAATAATTTTAAAAATTGTGTAAAAGTTTTAACTTTTCATTTATTGTTATAGTCGGTCAGCGATATTGTGGCAGAGTGTTTATAAACACGGGCGAGTTTATTATACACCCATAAGTATTAATACGGTGCTATCGTATATGTATATTCACGCCTTCATGCATTCATTGTCAACCCCACCTTTATATATCCCTATCTTAGGTTATCTACATAATATAGACTCTTCCATGTTTATAAACACTCTGCCACAATATCGCTGACAGACTATAACTTTTCTATGTTATCATGACAAAACATTTTGGACAAATCATTCCATAGTACAGATTTTTCACAGCCAAAAGCTGTGAAGCCGAAGCTTTCACCATAGATAACATGTGTACATAAATCTAAAACCGATCAAATTACAAAATATCAATTATTCCAACACAACAACCCAGATACAGGTAAAATGAAAATGTGATAATATGGAATTTCCCCGAAATATAGAAAAATCTACAAGAACCTCGAAAGCTTTGTACATATTTTGCATTAGGCCTATGCTAAAATTAAAATAAAACTTCTGTCACAATGACTTGTTGTGCTTTCTTAACAAGCATATTAACTTATTAAACACAAAGTAACTATATGTACCACACTTTGGTCAATCGAATTGTAAGATTGCACAAGGCACATAAATAGATATCACGATAGAATATAGTTTCTGTAAATTCTTAAATTTTTAGATTTACATTTTTATGCTTAATAAATAACCCATGAAATTTGGATTAAAATTCATTATTTAGAGGTTCGAATGTCCATGTCAATTCGGTAAAAAGTAGGAAAATGTCTGATAGACATGAAAAACTATATGGAGAGAAAAAAATGTTGTCTAGCGAGACCTAGCAAACCTTTCCATCATAATCATTCAAGAATTTTGACAGGTTAATTTTTTCAATGGAAACGTCATACAACATGAACATTAATTGTACGAAAAGTAATCGGTGTAGAAAATCGTCGATGGATTAGTAAAACGGAAAATTACTGCTCTACAAAAAGTGAACTACATCATGAAAATATTTTGCGTAAAAAGGACATTTTAACAGAGAAACATTTCCTATTTTGTTGTCCCACCTCTTATCAGCCATTACTGGCACTCTTTAATGTTGAAGGTAAATTAGTCGTATAAATAATTTCCGAATTGGATAGCAAATAATGACCGAATTCCGGAATATAAAAATTGGTAGAATAACTTAAAATTTATTTTTTCTCATGATTAATAAACTTGTTTTATACCATTACATACTCATTACATATGCACTAAACCACGAGAATAAGTGATTTCGTTTGATTAAAATTACTACCGAATTTAAATTTAGTTTCCCAACGACTAAAATTTCCCAATTTTTCCACTAAAATTCCTAAAAACAATAGCGATGCACTGCAAAATTAAATTTAGTTGTCCTTATCCATGCAATAGCAGAAAGTATCACAATATAGTGTCTTTGCAATGGAGATAGCTATTGTCAGCTGCATATCATCATGCAATTTGCTAAATCACGGAGCTCCAATTTTCAGAAGGTAACTTAAAGGTGAACTTGAAATGTAACAAAATCACTAAGAATCGTATCACTTGAATGCAGTTTATATTTATTTCTATTTTAATTATATTGACATTTTACTATTTTTAATGGACAGTTCTTTGAAAATATACACCTGATAGGTTACTTTTCAACCTTATACTTGGGATCAGTTCAATCAAAAAAACCGAATCAAACATTAACACACCAGTCAATGCCAAAACCACAATCCAAAAAGTAAATCACACTGTGGTACAGCGAACACGGGATATTAAAGCATAAAGTGAGCAAAACAGCCAGTGTAAACATCACCAACGTGAGTCGAAAGCCGATTTTTTTTACTTATCTATTCATTTTAACATGTGATTGTGTATTGGGGCATCAATCGGACACATAAACGTTTCTATTGAAATAGTTAAATGCATCTGGTACACTGTTTAAACTTTGAAACAAATTGATAAAGCGCAAGTGCTCACCTGTGATTTTGCCGTCGCCGGGAGTTTCTGTTCAATATTTCAATTTTCACTTCTTAATTAAAAATTCTGAAGCGTACAATTCCTCTAGGATGTTAAGAACTACCAAATTTCAGCTCAATGTATTGCGAAATAAAGGAGCAGGAGACGTTGAAAGATAGACGCAGTGTACTGGGAATTGATTCTCATCATTGTTTTAGTGTATCGGGAATTGCAAAAAGTACGGTTACTTGGAATCGTGTATAACATTATTTCCAAATCCCAATTTTTAAAGAAATTGGGGATTGCGAATGTATGATACAGTTTGTATGCATGGTGCATACAATAATACATAAGTTTCACGGTGCAAGTTAATATTAGGTGTTCATAGAAAAGGCTCTAAGCTTGATTTCAAAATTGAATAAGGTAGATCACCAATATTAAGAGACATAAAGTGATTCAATAGTTTCATAAAAATGTTTAACAATTAAGGATATTCAAACTAATATGGTATCCACACTAGGAAAATATTCAAATTTAAAAGTAAAAATGTGGGTTGTGTGATTTAAACGCAACAGAAAGGCCTATGTTCTAGAAGGTCTGTCATCGATGCAACCCGCGCAAATGTCAATAAAGTTTATGATATTGTTACGACTGACAAGCGAGTTACAGAATGGTATATAGCCAGTTGGCATTTCACAGGAAATACATGTATTACATTTAATTCTGACAGAAAATCTTGCAACGAGAAATGCTTTCAGTTGGTACCAACTTACCAAGGTGTCATATACCATTTTTTGAATTTAATCATAAAATACATTCAAAAAATGGTATATGACAATTATTGTCATATACCATTTTTTGAATGTATTTTATGATTAAATTCAAAAAATGGTATATGACAAAGGCATCTGACAATTGGTCAGAAGCACATCAAGTGCACTTTGTTGTGTGCTTTTTTTCAGAGATTAGTTACTATGGATGAAACGTGGGTTCATCATTTCACCCCAGTGGCCAAAGTTTACACTTGATCACCCTGAAAAAAGACCAATATTGTTACATCAGCTGGAGAGGGTATGACCTCGGCTTCCAGTGATGCTGATCATAATCTGGTGGTAGGTTATCTCCAAAAGGGACAAACAATCAATGGCGCATACTATTCATCACTTATGATGCAGCTACAGAAAATTATTAAATTCAAGAAATGGGGGAAAGCTCAGTAAAGATGTGCTGTTCCACCAAAAGTAGCCTATTTAAATCATTTAAATCAGACAAATCTTAAGAAATGATAATGAAACTGCGGCCGCCAGTTGGTGCTTGGTATATGTGTAATATCTTATTATTATTATTATTAGAACTTGTTCTTGTCTATATAATGATTAAAAATTGCCGATTTAAGGTAAAATATATCACGTTTTAAACAACATCAATTATGATGATTGTGCACCGTTATCAGTATGTAGGTTGCATTTACATAGAACATACTGGCTTCAATACACAAGCTGTTCTTATTTAGAGGTGGTCTTTACGTTAATGTCACTAGACTCAAAAAAGACAATATAGCATTATAAAAACATTTATGTAGAATGTGTAGAGTTTTTTATATCTCATTTTACGAGGGACCATCCTATCCCATTTCCGATTGAGAGGCCGCGGTGGCCTAATGAATAAGACATCAGTCTACAATTTCAGAGTCTCTCACCGCTGTGTGTTCGAGTCCCACTCAGACCACATGTGGGGAAGTGATTTTTCATTGCCGTTGGCCTTTACTGGTTTACCTGGTATCAGTATAATGTGCCTGGGGAGTAGTACGCTTGTCTGCGGCATACTGACTCTGTGAGCTAGCACGTTATTTCGCCTGAGTGGGCCCTAGTACAAAGCAGACCATAAAACACACTCGCACTTCACATGCATGAACGAACTTGTTCATAGATTAACACAATTAATCGTTCTCGTCGCGAATAGCTGGAAAATTGCTGATGCGACGTTAACCAACCAACCCATTTCCGATTGTCCGACACGGCCATTATTTTTGTGCCTTGTTTCAATACATGTTTTATACCCGGATACAAAATTACACGCGTATCGAGGTGTCAGTATAGTTTTTATAGCTTCCTTGTTGAAGCGTTTATGTCAAAAGATGATTTTCTTTTGCGTCTTAAGACTGTATACGCGATTTTTGTGCAATAATATGAGCCAGACAATAAAGCACAGATTCGTCAGTGGATAGGGTCTGGGTCCCCTAGGTCAAAGAAGGTTAAGAAGCATTAGTCTACTGGCAAGGTGATGGCCACAGCATCTTGGGACGCAAAAGGCGTTATTGTGTGTGACTTTTAACCAAAGAGAAGTACATGATAACTGGAGTGTACTATGTAAACTTGCTAGACCACCCGAGAACTGATATCCGTGGAACCGCCGCAACAGGACAACGCAAGAGTACACAGTTGCAAAGTTACAATGAAGGCTGTGGGGCGAAATACCACATTCTGCCTAGCTCGTAGCGACTTCTTCTTTTCCCAAAATTAAAAAATGATACCCGAGGACGTCATTTCAGGTCTGGCCAAGAAGTCGTGACGACAGTTGAGGAGCGTGTCAATGGAAATGACCCTGTCTTTTTCAGTTCTGGGGTGATGGATAGATGCATCAAACTAGAGGGCACTGAATTACATTAAAAAGAAGAGGTGGATCTAATCCGGAAAAAAAGGTTAAGCTGATTTCTTATTGATTCTCCTTCGTAAATAAGCATTCAAAATAAACACATGACACTATGAACTATGTTTAACATGTTAAAATGAAAAAATGTGTTATATTGTTAAAACTTTTTATTTATAAATCAGTTTCAAGACGTTTACTCTCGTCACATTTGTGGATCTGTTTTACATCAGATACCTCCTTCCGACGACTGTCTTATCTTGACCTTTGATATAAAGAAGTCATATTTTAGCTGGTGGATTCGATCTAATGACATTAGGTTAAATATTTTAAAAGATTTCTCAAATTGTAATCTTCATTTTCCTGCTCAGTTCCAAACTACAGAGTTTTTTTCTTTACTTTCACTAGTTGCATTTGCTATGACACTGTCAAACTTTAACAATTTAAGAACGGATTATATTTTGACATTACACATGGGCCTTTGTAATGGTTTAGTAAACACTATTTAGATCTCTCTCAATCTACATATGTGTTTAAGATGTGGTCTATGTATGTCTCATCTTCATCTCGTCTATAATGCATGATTAATAATGTACAGATTCATTAAAACATGAAAATCGCACAACTGGCAAGATATTTGAATCCTCAATTCCCAGTACACCTATTTGCTCCTTAACTGCCAATACCCAGTACACCTTTTTGCAATTCCCAGTACACCGCATGTTATCCTCCAACGTCTCCTGCTCCTTTACTTCGCAATACATTGAGCTGAAATTTGGTCGACATGTAGTTCTTAATATCCTAGATGAATTGTACGCTTCAGAATTTTTAATTAAGAAGTGAAAATTGAAATATTGAACAGAAACTCCCGGCGACGGCAAAATCACAGGTGAGCACTTGCGCTTTATCAATTTGTTTCAAAGTTTAAACAGTGTACCAGACGATTTAACTATTTCAATAGAAACGTTTATGTGTCCGATTGATGCCCCAATACACAATCACATGTTAAAATGAACAGATAAGTAAAAAATCGGCTTTCGAGTCACGTTGGTGATGTTTACACTGGTTGTTTTGCTCACTTTATGCTTTAATGCTTTAATATCCCGTGTACGCTGTACCACAGTGAATCAATACCGTCGGTTTTGAAAAAAAAGTTTTAAAGCATGGTCGCTGTTGAAGAGTAAGCATCTCCCATTTAATTAACCACACCCACCACATGTGAAATCAAAATTGGGAATGAAAGAAACGAAACGACTAAATTTTGAGAATAATCGGTGGTTTCGTTTTTTTTTTTTTTTTTTTTTTTTTTTACAGAATACCATTAAAGCCTTGAATGAAAATTCAGTTATAAACTTTATATCGTCGGAAAAATTAAACATTATATCGAAAAAATATTTAAATATTATTTTGTTTGGGTTGAATACTTTAGTTGTTTAGTATTTACGGTGGCTGATTTAGGACACGCATTTTAAAATTTTTACCTCGAGCGCTCAACTTAAGATCTCGAGCGCTCGACATACTATCTCGAGCGCTTGACTTACTATCTCGAGCGCTTGACTTATTTTCTCGAGCGCTCAAATTATACGATCTCGAGCGCTCAAATTATTTGATCTCGAGCGTTCTACTTACTACCGCGAAATGCTGCAATGGCAATGAGCAAGAAGAAACAGGAACTTGGAAAAGTTAGATTGTATGTATAAAAGCAAATTCTCTCTCTCTCTCTCTCTCTCTTTCTCTCTCTCTCATTCTCTCTCTCTCTCTCCTCAAAGTTTTTATTGAAGCAAATAAGCTCTCTTTCTTTCTCCCCGTCCGCGCTCTCTCTCTCTCTCTCTCTCTCTCTCTCTCTCTCTCTCTCTCTCTCTCTCCTCATATGTTAATAATATGTTATTACAATGAAACTGAAAAATCGAAGATAAAAACATTACCTGTATTATATCCACAAAAACGAAACGAATTATTTCCTTTTCGATCAAGTCCCCGCAAAAATAACCGTGTTCCTTAAGTTGATGAAAAAAGCTTATCCAAAATTCAAATTTTTGCTTTCGTAATTGGCACCAATAACTCTCAATCCTTTGGTTTGCTGTACTTCTCCCGTATAGAAAACATCTCCCAATACCTTGTTGGAGATTGTGGAAAAATGTTTGTATATGTTGTACATGGCTATTTTCTGTTCCGCGGTCTCCTCTAACAATCTGAGGGCAAAATCCCCTGTCCTTTACAGCATTAACGAAGTAGCCACCTACCACTTTCGGGTCACTCGATGTGTAGTTAGCCTCCAACCAAATGACGTGCCTAGAAAAACCATCGATACAGCCATTAATTGCAATACCATATGGTTTAAGTTTATCGTAAGAATCTAGATGCCAAATAAAATTTGGTCCTTTAGCATAATATCGCCGACGAACAAGACGTCTACGACGACGATGTTCTACACCCTCAGGATCCAATAAACTGAGCAATCGCCTTACGTTTTCTCTGCTTATAGTCAAACATGATAGCATACATTTTAAGTGCATAAACCGATAGCCATGAAATTGTCCAGACATACCAATTTGGTCATTTATAAACTCGGCCACCTCCACAATATCCGACCTGTTTTTATAGCGGTAAAAATTATACCTTTTAAGTATCCGTCTTAGTTGTCTATCGCTGAGAAAAATACCATATAGATTTGATAATATCTCGACTATTTCTTTTTGTCGAAGACCAAGCTGGTGACAAACAAATATGATTTCATGGTCTTCTTTTTCCATGACTGTACGACACTTCTTCCAAGTCGAGTACTCCAATAAATCGTTAGCTCGAGAAAATAAGTCAAGCGCTCGAGATAGTATGTCAAGCGCTCGAGATAATATGTCGAGTGCTCGAGATCGTATAATTTGAGCGCTCGAAATAATAAGTCAAGCGCTCGAAATAATAAGTCAAGCGCTCGAGATAGTATGTCGAGCGCTCGAAATCTTAAGTTGAGCGCTCGAGAAAATAAGTCAAGCGCTCGAGATAGTATATTGAGCGCTCGAGATCTTAAGTTGAGCGCTCGAGGTAAAAATTTTAAAATGCGTGTCCTAAATCAGCCACCGTAAAGTATTTGGGTAAGAACGTCGAAATGCAAACTTGATGGTAAAAATTGGCTAATTTCGTGTTTGAATAGTTTTAACCATCGAATGAAAGCAAACTTGACACTGACAGTGGTAAAATTGGCAAATGTAGTGAGTGTGGAAGATGACAGTGTTAAAATTGGCAAATGTACTGAGTGTGGAAGATGACAGTGTTAAAATTGGCAAATGTACTGAGTGTGGAAGATGACAGTGTTAAAATTGGCAAATGTACTGAGTGTGGAAGATGACAGTGTTAAAATTGGCAAATGTACTGAGCGTGGAAGAGCTTTGGCAGCCTAAAATAAATTATTGAGGCTTGTTTTAAACTCTTAAAAAATAAAAAGTGTGTTTCGGAGACTTGAATGAGCATCTTGTCTTATCATACCACAATCATGGCGCCAAGCACTCGGGGATGATTGCGAAATGAAAGTCGCGGTTCTTTCGAATAGGAACTTAAAATAAACTAAGTCCAGTGTCACGGTAGTCGTGGCACGATAAAGAAACCTGATGTATAATGCCATCAGCGCAACGCACAAATATGGGCAACATTTCTGCACCTTCGCCTTTATAGCTGGCGATGTCTCCATATAAGTGAAATATTCTTGACTGGAACGTTAAACACCATTACTCAACTCTTACCCATTTGCTTGCTTTTAACTGATAAAAAGAAAATAAAACTAGAACTGTCTCTTTAGAGCCAAACATCCCCTCCCCCGCCCCAACAGTTTATGTTTTCCCGTGACCTTGACCTTTCTGATGTGACTCTGGTTCAAGGTCAAGACACACCTTTGGACCATGCAGATTATTCATGTCAAGTGTTATGACAGTCGTTCAAAGGAATTCCGAGATATGGCCCGGACAGGATTTCACATATGCAAGGTGATTCCTACATGTATATACCCTCTTCAAACTAGTTTGCGCGGGGGGTATACATAAAGTAGGTTATCTAGTGCTGTAAAATTAAAACTGGTATACTATGTAAATTAAAACTAAACTAACTGATATAGTGTCAGCTGCAGAAACACTAATTCGTTAGCTTGCTAATGGTATAACACTTTCGACTGCGACCAGAATATTAAAATTTTAAACATCTTGCATTTATTCTTTTTTCATTATGGTATAGAATTTTGACTGGATAAATTAATCATGGACTATAGAGCATGCGTGTATTAGATAAATTAATATAATATATATATATATATATATATATATATATAATATATATATATAATATATATATATATATGACAAACTGCTTCATGCTACATTGAACCCTTCTTGTATCTGTGATCCCCGCCATATATAAATCAAGAGCTGATAAGTTTTACCTATGGAAAGCTTTATGTGACAGCCAGTTTAATTTGCAGGTAGCTCAAAGAAGTAATATAAATTTTAAACGACAGTTTTGTAAGTCGCTGGTTGTAGATAACACTAACGTTATTTGAGTACTTGTATGTGTTAAAGATGTTTGGAAGTTGGGTTTTCACTCTGATGGTATTCCAGCTGATGTTGATAGAGACAGAAGGTACTGAAAATGCTTCATGCAGGATAAAACTTACTTACCCTGAACAGAGCAAGTTAAGGTATAAACACACACACACACACACACACACACACACACACACACTGTACTGTCTTACCCTGAACGGAGCAAGTTAAGGTATAAAGTCGCGCACACACAAACACACGCACACATTATCTGTAATGCACATGCACACACGTGTCACACACACACACACACACACACACGGTTAAGGTGAAAGTAAAATACAAAGTTGCAAAATTCAAAATTGCTTTTTTTTCTAATTTTATCACTGAATTTTATTAATGAATTGAATGATAATGTCATGTGCTACTTTTGATTTTTATGAAATAATACATGCAAGACTACTTTCGTACCCCCGTTGGCAATGCTATAACGGACACATCCTTTATAGATGAAACGAATAAACCAATCTTTAAAGATTTCTTGCCTCACTAAACTTTATGTGTATATAGATTTTCAAGGCTTAAATGAAAACTAAATTATGTCACTCTAAAAACATGGTTTGGCCTGTTAATATTTACTCTTGTCCAATTTATTGAACAACAAAGAGAGAGGGAGAGAGAATGGTGTTTTAAGCCCCCCCCCCCATCAAGAATACAGTCCAACCTGCCCCAAAGGCTACCTCTATATAAGAACCACCTGCTTATAAAGGCCAGTAGATTTTTTATCCCGATTGTTCTTTATTCACATTCTTTTGATCTGTGTATAAAGGCCATCTGTCCATTAAGGCCACATTAACTGGTTCCCTTGGGTAACCTTTATAGACAGGTTTTATTGTAATTCATTTATATCCAGACGTCACAGGCTATTGGTGTACATATGACGTGCGTAACGTTGCAAAATTATCAAAACTTTGTTATAATGTAATACTCAGTATATTTCACTATGATGCTATATATATATTAGCCAAATGATAATGCAATAAACAAATTTTGATGTATATTTTTTTCCATTTTAAAGGTAAAAGTATAGGTTGATTCTATTTTATTCTGTCATTTGCCATTTGCCAACTATACATTCTGGTTTTCTTCGTCAAGAAGCTTACCACCAGTGTGCGTACAGGAAAGTTAGTAAAAATACAAAGAGTGTTAAATTAAGAGAAAATTTAAAATGCAAGCCGGTCATGTGATATTTTAGAGACCCGACCTTTAAATGTCTCCTACGTCTTTTCTACCACTGCGGTAGCTCAGTAGAATGCTCGATCCGTAAGTTGGAGGCCATGGGTTCGATCCCCGACCGGGTCATGCGGGTCTGAACCAAGACTTGAAAGTGGGTAGCGACTCTTCTTTCGCCAATCACTCAGTATTCCGAAATGAAAGTCATGATTCTTTCGGATGGGAACTTAAAATAAACGAGGCCCCATGTCACGATGGGCTTGGCACGCGACAGAACCCTGCTGTATAATGCCATCAGCGCAACGCACAGGCAAAATTTCTGTTCCTTCGCCTATAGCTGGCGAAGTCTCGATATAAGTGAAATATTCTTGATTGGGACGTTAAACACAATTACTCAACTCAACTCATGATCGACTCTGCATTGGCTTTGTCACACGGCAGCGTGTTTCACTGGATGGCGGTTCATGGAAAGAACAAGTATTGATGGTAGTCTGTTCTTGAGGATAGTTGCCGCCGATTATTTTGTGTATGTATCGGTGTCCTCATGTAATATATGTTTCAAGGTTGATGGCAACTAACCCGTTCATGATATTATGCATAGTCTATAGTCTGGCATCAGTACTACGAAGGAAAGTCAGAAAGTTCATAGAGCAGCGTATCCAACCAAGCGTAACACACATTTTCTTTACTTATTTAACACAACATTCCGCCATTTTAAACATATCAAGTTTATTTGTAACAACATATTTGTGTAATTCTCAAAAGTGACCATCAAGCAATGATGGAAAATCAAAATGTTGAGGTTAGGGCAGTAATGAAAGTCCTTACAGTAGAGGGATCAAATGCCAAAGAAATTCACCGGCGAATGGCCGAGGTGTACGGTGACAGTGGTCCTGCCTATTCCACAGTGGCAAAAATGGTCAGCTGAATTTAAACGTGGGCGCACCTCACTGAAGGATGACCCACGGTCAGGTCGGCCAGCTGATGCCATCACAAAGGAAATTGTCACGTCTTGGAGACCCTCATCATGATAGATCGTCGAATAAGGATTGATGACATAGCTAGGAAGTGTGACATTTCACATGGAAGTGTATACACGGTTATCCACTAGCATCTTGGGATGTCAAAAGTATCCGCAAGATGGGTCCCCAGAAACCTTAATCTGCAGGATCGCTTCCAAAGGCTCTAGTCAAGTCTGGAGGTTCTTGGCATTTATAATGATAACCCAGAGAGCTTCCATTTACGTTTAGTAATTGGTGATGAAACATGGATTCATCATTGGGACCCAGAAACCAAAAAAAAGAGTCCATGCAATGGAAGCATCCTGGCTCACCCCCACCAAAGAAATTCAAAACCCAACCATCAGTTGGCAAAGTCATGGCCACTGTGTTGTAGGATTCTAAGGGTGTTCTGTTAATCAATTATAAACCTGCTGGAATCTATCACTGGGGCTTACTATGCTGATCTAACGAAGCAGCTGAAAGCTGCTATTAAACTAAAAAGGAGGGGGAAGTTGAGCTGAGGGGTATTGTTTCTTCACGACAATGCTCCTGAGCACAAGTCAAGAATTGCACATGCAGCGATTCGTTAATGCAAGTTCGAACAACTTAATCACCCACACTACATCCTGATTTGCAACCCAGTGATTATTTCCTATTTAGAAATTTGAAATCCTATTTACGGGGAATCAGATTTCCTGATGATGATGAACTTAAGGCTACCACAGAGGCATGGTTTCAGGACCGAACCGAAGACTTCTATTTCAAAGGTATAGACAGTCTGAAAGAAAAGTGGGCTAAGTGTATTGGGGTAAATGGGGACTATATTGAAAAACAATAATAAAATGTATGGTTTGTTGCGGCAATATATACCCCGTTTTATGAACTTTTTGACCTCCCCTCGTAAGTTGACGTCGCTGTTCCAGGGTGCGCAAACAAAAGGTTTTCTAGCATGTTACCAATACTTGAGGCGATGGTATCTGTTGGTAACCCATCTGGCATCCCTACGTTGCACCACTTCAACTTGCAATTGTTGTACCAGCCGGCGTGTTTTTGATGACTTCGCATTTTCAAGATGGAAACTCATTTGCCAATCTGATTCCCATCTCTTTAGATCGTTCTGCAGGAGTTCACAGTCTTTGTCAGATTTGATGATTAAATACAACGAAGTGTCGTCTGTTAGATGCATAAACGTTTTAATACAATTTTTATGTATATAAAACATTTCAATGCTTTGATTGCATTCTAGGTAGGCAGTGTGACGTCATGTGGTCACGTCTTATTGAACTCAGTTAAACGTACAGTACAGACCTGACGAAGGCTTAACACTGAACTTAACGAAAACGAGACAAAGCTCGGCTGCATAGTGGTTCAGAAATGGTTTGTTGGTTGGTTAAGTGTTGCTTAATGTCGCATCAGCAATTTTTCAGCTATTGGTGACGAGAACTATTTCATTTATCTCTATGGATTAATCTATAAACAATTTCGTGTATGCATGTGAAGTGTGAGTGTGTTTTATGGTCTGCCTTGTACTAGCGTGCACTCAGGGCGACTTTTAAGGTGCTAGCTCACCGAGTCAGAATGCCGCAGACAAGCGTAGCACTACTCCAGTCCATTATACTGGTGCCAGGTGAATCAGTAAAGGCCAACGGCAAGGAAAATTCACTTTCCCACATGTGAGATGAACGGGACTCGAACTCACAGCAGTGAGAGACCCTGGATTTGTAGGCTTACGTCTTATTCATTAGGCCACCGCGGCCTCTGGTTCAGAAATGGATAAAAGCTGTCGTGAAATAAAGAAAAAAAACCTGCTGAACAAAATTGTCAGGCGAGATGTAACTAAGATTACCTGCCGATTCGGCAATAACTCGTTCGTATAATGTTAAAAACTTTCGACAGACCTCTACTGCATGTGTCTCGTACGAATGAAAGAAGTTTCCTATAAAGATAAGTTTGATTCAATAGTCCAAAAGATGACAAACCCACTCATCACTTATCGATACTTAGAAAATGTTGAATTGAGTTTTACATCCCAGTCAAGAGTTTTTCATTTATACCGAGACGCCATCAGCTATAGGTGAAATGGCAGAAATTTATCAGAAAGTCATCGGCTTATAAAAGGTCTTCTGAAGGACCCCAAGACTTTCATTTCATTTCTCAATGAAAGAGACGGTCACTGCGTTTTTTAAGCTTTAGCCAGATCAGACTGGGTTCGAACCCACGACCCCCACATGCAAAGCGCCGGAGCGTTCTACAAACCGAGTTACCGTATTGGTTCACCTGCTTCTGAAATTTCTTCCATTCGTACGGGACGCCTGTATGTTTAACTGTCCAATGAAAATTATCGTTAGAAAACATAATCCCATAATGTCAGAATAAAATTATAACATTGAAATGTTTTTTTAATTCATCATAAAAAATAATAATTAAAATATTTTTATGCATGCATCAATTTTTTCCATCAAAATTCTTTTATGCATTTTTTTTTAAAAATGTATTCATTAAATAGAACCAACATATGTTTTTATACCATTGAAATGAAAAATTAATAGCGTATCATTGTCAAAATATTTCTATTGCATTCTATTTTTCCTAATATAGCACCATCATGAAATATATTGTATTATAACAATTTTTAGTAATTTTGCAACGTTTCACACGCCACAGGTGTAATAGTAACAGAAGCGCCTAAGGCGCTATAGGCGCATGGGTCCGGTCGGGGGCATGCTCCCCTCTAAAAATTTGAAAAAATGGCGTAAAATGATGCGTTCGGGCGACACCTGAATCTGATATTTGCCGTCAAATGACACCAGTTAATCAATATAAAAGAAAACTTATTCATTTAAATATAAACATAGCATTCCATGTTCATAAACTTTGTCAAAAAGGCAAAGCAAAACTTTGCTGGATTTGAGTTTTGCATACATGTTTGAACAAATACAGCAGCTTAGTACTAAGTAACTCAAGATTTACTTGGGATTTATATTTAGTCAGTCGTCGAAAAGACCACAGTTTATCAATAGTTACTAACATACACCCTGTAGTGGTTCCTTTAGCAAAAGTCTGAGCTTATAAAATTTTGTGTTCATTATAACTTATTTTTTATCCTTTTCTATTTTCTTCGCGTATTTAAAAAAAACCATTACGATCTGATTTTTACCGAGGGTGTTGCCTCGATTGCCTCATAGTATGCTACGCCCCTGGACTATAACTGGGCTCCTAATTGAATTTTGACTTCTTCTTCTTATGAGAGACACATCTAACCCTGGTATTATCGTCATATACTCTTAATACTTTTACAACGAATATATTTTTTTTGATAAATCTATTGTTGTCCCGTTAATGGGTCTTTGCGAAAGAACAGCCACTACGTATCTTAAGTCTTTGTCTGAATCGGCCGGGATTCGAACCCAAGTCCTCCCATATACAAAGCTAGCAATTAACCAATTGAACTACCACAATGGTTGTCTCCTAAATGAGTGTTGGCTTTACTATGAGAGACACTGCTAATCCCGATATAAGTTTCAATTCATCTTAGTGTTGTTGTTTTTTTTTTCAGCGAGTATAAGATTTTTGAAAAATCCAGCGTGGTCCCGTTAATGGTACTAGGATTTGGTGGATTTTCCGTGTTATTAGCCCTTGGGTATAACAGCGTCAGAAAACATATATTCCGAGACTACCACAATCTGGACACAGCTTTTGATGCCGGTGGAAAAGTATCATTTAGTCTCACTGTTGTCACGGTCACATCACAAATGTTATGGCCCAGTGATTTTCTTCAAAGTACTATTGTAGCTAGCAAGGTAGGTAAAACTCGGATTGATTGATTGATTAATTGATTGGCTTTTACGCCCCAGAATATTTCACTTATATCGAGACGTCACCAACTTTAGGTGAAGTGGCAGAAATGAAATGGGGTTTTACGTCTCAGCCAAGAATACACGTATATCACTTATATCGAGACGATATAAATGATGTGACAGATATTGTGACCTTGTCATGGGGCAGCGATTTTAAGATCTCTTCGAAGACTACCTATTTTCAAGTCTTGGTTAGGCAATGGTCGAGATTCAAACCCACGACCTCCCATATGTAAAGCGCGTACTCTACCAACTGTCGATAAATATAAAAAAGGCTTATAATGAAAAAAACAGAAATTGATTTTGCGCACTGCAAATGTCAAAGCCTCTGTCACTTCACTTCTAGCTGGTAAAGCCTTGATATAAGTGTAATGTTCCAGACTTGGAGATAAAGTCGCATTCAATCAACCTATGTATTTATCGACGGACCACTTTATATTGTCAAAATCTGACTGAACGAATCATTTCGAAATTTTAGAGTTCTTGCACCGTAAGTGTGAGGTTGCGGGTTCGAACCCCGACCGGGTCTGCCCCAAGACTTGAAAGTGGGTAGTGACGGTTTTTTCGCCAAGCACTCGGCATTACGAAATGAAAGTCACTCTTCTTTCGAATGGGAACTTAAAATAAACTAGGTCCCGTGTCGCGGTGGGCTTGGCACGCTTAAGAACCCTGCTGTATAATGCCATTAGCGCGACGCACAGGCAAAATTTCTGCACCTTCGCCTATAGTTGGTGACGTCTCGATATAAGTGAAATATTCTTGACTGGGACGTTTAACACCATTACTCAACTCTAAATGTTGAGGGTTTACTGTACTTAGTCATTAGGTCGTGAAGATATATATGTCAAACAATTTAATTTGTTTACAATTAAAGAATAACTTGTATTTTGCTACGCGTTATGAAATGTGCAGAGCGTTTTTCATGTTAAGACTCAATAAACTTGTTAAAACACAAGTTATTCCTTAAATATAACATTAATGCACCGATGGACTTAAAGTGTACGCCGTATGCATTATCACGAAGTATTTAATATTTTGGAGGTTAATGCCCCAAAACGGAAATAAATTATAAATACTAGACTAAATTGTGAAGTACAAAAGGGAGATAATGATATTGGTTGGTTGTAATATTGTTTAACGTCGTACAAGCAACTGTTTAGCTATTCGCAACAAGAGCAAGTTTATTTGTCTCTAACAATTAAAGGATTAATCCAAAAGCAAAGTCTGTATGCTTTAGATGTCCCAATGTGTTTTACGGTCTGTCATGTACAAACGCGCAGTATACTATATGCTACTTTTAGGTGCTAGCCCATAAAGTCATTATGCCACTGACAAGCATTCAATTGCTCCAGCCGCACTATACTGGCACCGGGTTAACCAGTTAATGCACTGTTCTCCGATTGACAAACGAGAGAACAGTAGGCGGAATTTTAAATTCTTATGTATGATATGACAGGGTTCGAACCTACGACTTATTGGTCTCTACCACTGAACCACCGGTCCGGGAAATAATGTGTAGGACGAGTTAATAATTTCTTTTGCCAAACATTGCCGTCTCCAGTTTATGATTTAGTCAGTCATGGCATAGTTTTCATTGAGCGCATGCGCGTTTCATTTTCGTGTTTTAAAATAAGCTGGATGGCACGTAGTCCGACTAATCAGCCCACAAAACCCCATTTTAATTTTTTACTTGTTGGGGGTTTGACAGCTTCCATTATTGAATTCTTGAAATTTCTGGCAGAAACGAAAACACCCCTTGATAACTTCCAGTATTTTATTACCTCGCTCTTGCTGGCAACACAAACACTTTCTAAACCATTATTTTACCGATCCTTGTTTAAAATCCATCGATATCGGCAGAAATACAAGGTATTCTGATGTCTCTTCAGCTATCTGTCACATTTTTGCATCGTGAAAACATTACTAATCTGCATGCGTTTTTTCGTTTCACATAGTTTACATAGTGCATAGAGTTCATTATTGCATGTATGACCTTCACCTTTCAGTATGGATTGGCGGGTTCACTATGGATATCTTTAGGAACAGTATTCTGTACTATGGTGTTCCCTATAATGTCTGTGCATATAAAAAACAAAGGCGCCAGGAGCCAAGACCTACCTCCAGGTAACGTAAACGTTATTTTACAGTCATTCCACGAGGACGCTAATCACCGTGTACAGAGCTTTCCACGTTAGAATCGTAAAAGCGCCCGTGTGACTCGTATATATGGTATGATAGAATCGCACATCCTAGCTTCGAATCCAAACACTAGGTAACAACAACTTACGTCGTGCTTGGATTCGAAGCGAGACTGCGCGATTCTATCATACCTTATATGCGAGTCACACGGGCGCTCTTACGATTCTAACGTGGAAAGGGTTGTACACGGTGCTAATGTCTTAAATGCATTAAATACGGTGAATTACATGGCAAACCTGTGTTAATTTTACAGCACTAGACGGCCGTTGCGGAATACAATTCCTCATCAGTAGTGCTTGGACCAAAATTGTGAAACCTATTTTTTTCAAATCATTGATTTTAGTGGTGACCAAATTTTCTAATTTTCGTGAATACCCCGAACCACAAATTAGCATGTTAACGAAATATTATATATTACAAACTTTTCTCAAATCACGGACTTATCCCACAAAACGATATTTTGTCTTGGAACTACGACCATTGAACATATACAAGTATATATACCAATCTTTGCTCAAATTACAATCCCAAATCAAAGTAAAAACTTTGAAACCGACAATTTATGTTAAAACATGAGCTTTAGGGAAGTGAGGTCTGGTGCTACGTAGTAGTACGCACTTCCTGTTAAGTTAGCTTCACCTGCAAAGTGTATAAGCTATTTTTAAGGTTTTCTGAAATTGGACATAAGGACGATGCGTCCTTAATATATTCACGTCCCTAAGTAACATGTTCCTTTAGTTTAGATTATGGTTTCACACAGGATATACTTATGTCCTCATTTCCCAGGTGGATGTTTCACTTATTTAACTTAATTTGCCAATTTTTAAAGTTTATCACATTGCTTTAAGGGCCGTGATTTGAACATGGGCCGTTGGTCTTAACATTCTATATGACGAACTCATGTATAAGCACTACTTTCCTCAGAGCAAAACAGACGTATAGCGGGTAGCTACAAAATTCAAAGAATCAAAGTATACAACAATATTATACAAATTTTTATTGAATAAATTTCTGAATGGTTTTAATTCAAAATGGATGTCAAACGTACAAGCAATTTTTTATGAATGTGGTTTAAATAATATATGGTTGTCTCAAACATATTGCAAAAAACATGGTTAGTAAAATGTGTTAAACAGATATTATGCGACCAGTTTTTACAAAAATGGAATAGCGATTGTAATAACTCTTCTAGAGGTATATCATATAAATTATTTTTAAATTCTGATTTTATTGTACCATATTACTTAAGATCTAATTTATCTCTATGTAACAAAATTATTTTAACAAAAGTATAGATGTTCAAATCACAAATTACCAATAGAATTGGGCCGCTGGCAAAATGTTCCTAGAAATGAGAGACTCTGTAATCTGTGTGGTAAAGAGCTAGGAGATGAATATCATTATATCATGAAATGCAATTCTTTGTCTTTAGAACGAAATCTTTATATTCCTTTTCATTTTAGAAATAAACCGAATACTCTTAAGTTTTATAATCTTTTTTCTTCTAACAAGTTGTCTATGTTAAATAACTTGTGTAAATTTATCAAGGTTATTAATAAGAGGATCAGTCCTCCGGGTTAGTGAGTTAGTTATTATTGATAATTTCCTGCATGTGCACTATATTGTATATGTTTTATGTTTATTATTATGTATATGTTCTCTGTATTGATAAAATTCAGTATGAGAAATAAAGAAACTTGAAACTTGAAACAAAAAGGCGTTTTATTACGCATTGTGTAATAATCTAAAACATGTTCGAATCATAATTCATGTTAGACACGTGAACTTTCACCAGGTAAGCAGCTCCTGTTTAGCTAGCTACACTCGTCACGTGTGTAATTGATCCAAGGAGTCTATATGTTTTTATCGTTGATTGTTTTATAATTTCCGTTTTGTATTGACAAATGCCTTGTGATGTTGTCCTCATGTAAAAGTAATCAGTTTCAGTGGCATTCTTTAACTAAGATTTCTTTTGGAATTGTAAATTAACATGTTTATCATAACTAAATACAGATATAAGCTTGAAAAAAGGCACTTAAGTTACCTTATAATTTTAAAGCCAGATTTAAGTTAAGGAAAAGGCACGGTTATGAAAACTGGCCCCGGTTTCACAATCATTCCTTAGCTAAGATTTTCCTTAGTTTAATTTTAGCAAATTGTGGTAATCAATTTTTTGGAACTATTATGAATCATTTAGGTCAAAACTAAATGCAAATGTTTTAATCTAGAAGTGATCTTATAAATGGCACCTTAAATTCCTGATTGTCTTGAAAATTAATGAAATCATAAAGATTTAAAAGTCAACGGTCACCAAGTTTATCAATTTTGTATTTTGCATTCTTATGGGTTGTCAATATTGATGTTTCTGGCGGGAGGTAACACCGTGTTTCAACAGTATTAGGACTTTATTTTCGATACTTGATATACTAGTAGTTTCGAAAACTCAGTATTTTGTGCCATTTTTAAAATATATCGTTTAATTTATTATATAATGAAAGTTTATCTTATAACATGATATATTATTTTTAGACAGGCTTTTATATGTGTCATATACAATTTTTTAAATTTAATCATAAAATACATTCAAAAAAATGGTATATGTAAAATTAAAACTGGTATAATATGTAATACAATATTGTCATATATCATTTTTGGAATGAATTTTATGACTAAATTTAAAAAAAAAGGTATATGACACACACACACAGACACACACACTTCAATTTGGATGGAGAATCACGCGACATATTAATGTCATTGCGTTTCAGTGCCAAGACAAATAATGACATATTTGACCTTTACCCCTGTTATTGCAACAAGACACTGATCAGAAAAAGCGGGAACACCGTGTTTCAACAATTAGGACTTTATTTTACGCTGTAAAAAGACAGAAATGATTAAAAATTATTAATTAATTATGAATTATGATTAAAATATTATTTTATTCCAATAATTCCAAAATATTATTTGTGGCTAAATCGACTCTTTATTATGCAATCTTTCGGAAAATAGTATTAAAAATTTGATTTTTTTGTGACCGGTGACCTTTAAGTTAAGGAAATACTTAGTTCAGAAATGATTGTGAAGCTAGGCCAGGACTATGTACATGTTTCATTCAGCTGAAATCTTATATTTCATTTTTTGAAATGTTTATCTCTAAGCATTTATTTTCAGATCATTTATGCCAGATTTGGACGCCCAACTCATATTTTGTTTTGTTGTATGGCCATTGTTGCTAACCTTGTAGCCATCTCAGCTTTGATCATGTCGGGTAAAGCTGCTTTTGACGTTCTGGTCAAGGATGTTTCAGACGAACTCGTTGTCATGGTACTGGCGGTAATATTTGGTTCTTACTGCTTTGTGGGTGGCCTCGGAACAACGTTCTATATTTCTTACTTCAACACGGCTGTTTCATTTTTAGTGGTGCTATATTTTATATGGACAATATTTTATTCTAATAATACCAAAATCGACAACTATCCACCAAAAGAAGCCTTTTATGAAGCATTGAAGTGCCTAGAAACACCGGAAGGCCATTATCAGTCGTCGTATTTGAACTTCCGCTCATTTCCCGCCTTTTTAAATGGTCTTATCATGTTCTTCATCGCAACAGCCATGTCTTATTGTGACCAAGCGTGTTGGCAGAGTAGAATTGCGGCCAAACCATCCGAGGGAGTTCTGGGATTCTTTGTTGCAGCTCTTGTATGGCTTGGTATTCCGACATCTATTTCTCTGACATCGTCTTTAACATACATGTCGATGAGTTACCATAATGGATCCCACATCATGACAGCAGCAGATATAGATTCAGGTATTTCACTTTATTTAAGGAATGACATTTACTTTGACTGTACTGCATGGAGTTATGCAGTAGAATGGACTGTCTCAAATTAAATGAAAGCCGAAGGCTTTCATGGTTATTTGAGACAGTTTATTCTACTGCATAACTCCATGCAGTACAGTCAAAGTAAATGTCATTCCTTAAATATTTACAATCATTTGTAACTTTTTCAAATAAACACAAAATATAAACTGACATTTTAACACTTTTCATAAAAGAAAAACAACTATAACTACCTCGTTAAAAATTGACTGTTCCAACTGTCGGCATCATTGACGTATCGCCGGCCACGCCCACAATGTTCCGACAAAGGCTGACATCACGGTACCAAAGCAGCGTCACGGCAACTAATGACGTACTAGTATCAGTGACGTCATTAAATGGTACAATTCCCTGCTCGCGTGCTCCATTCAACTGCATCGAGTCATGAAGTAGAATCGAGGTCAAATACTGCATTGAAGCAAAAACAATGTGATTGTAAATATACGTTGTTCAAACATGACTTGCGTTTTCCTTAATATTAAACATGAACATTACTAACAATATGTTTGGGCGGCCACTAGGGGCGCTGATGTCGGTCCACACAGCTTATAAGATTTTCACCTGTGGCTGTATATAGGATTAACGTTGAAAATGTTGCATGTTGTTACAAAAACGATCATAACTTTTTTATTATTCATAACAGAATATTTTTCCTGTTATCTTTTTAAAATATAGAAAAATACCTTTCAGAAATTATTTTCAAAAACAAAATAACTTTATGTTTACTTGAGTAATTTTAACTTTGAAGTCATGGTTATGTTTTACATTGAATATATAGGGAATTACAATACCGACGTTCTTTTTAAAAATTATTAAAAATAGTTCCAATTTTCAAAAAATATTTTTCCTGTTTCGGTTATTTAACAAACATTTCAAAGTTTCTAAATCAGTTTTCAGAATAAAAATAAGTTAATGTTTACTTGAGTAATTTGAGGTTTGAAATACAAAAGTTGAATTTTTTTTTTCATTTTCTGTGACGTAGCTGTCATAATATTTACCTGTGTATGACAGGTCAAATTGTAATATACATGCATAGCTGCTGAGGAGGCGAAACATGTATATTGCTCCGGGCTAATATAGATTGCCTTATAATTCATGATATATAGATTTTATTTACAACTGATCAATGTTAGCCCGGAGCAATTATTTTGTGGTTAAAATTATCTAATTTCAAGTTTGGCAATGATAACTTTATTATGAAGAATTAAAAAAAGTTATAAATTTATTTTAATTCCATAAATATTTTTTTCATTCAGTATTATGAAATTTAACAATGGTGTATTTAATTCAAATAAATGTTTTATAAATATGTTTAAAAAGTTGTATTTTGATAATTTTAATAAATTATCAATTAGCAAATTTTGTATTTATCAAAGTTTAATAAATTAGGAATCCATAAAATTTCATTAACTTAAAATCTACATCTTCATAAACAAAATCAAATTCATAAAAGTTAGACAATACACATTCAGCACCTCTAAAATAAATCAATCTCTCGGAATTTGCCAGTATAGATAAATGTGCTATTGTTGGCTTATTCTCCGCCTTTATATACCTCGCGAAAAAAAACTTTAAGTGTGCACTGAGAAGCTAATTTCACTTCGGAATTTCCACCAGCTTGAGGTCGGCAAGTGCTCAAAGGATCAAACATCTCTTCTCCTCCCCCCTCTCTCTCTCTCTCTCTCTCTCATTGTACGCTATCGCCTAACAGCCTAACGGATAAGCTAATTTCCCTCCGGACTCCCCCCCCCCAGCTGAAAAAGTGTATAAAGGATCAATCTGTTTCTTTCTCTCTCTCTCTCTCTTCTAATAAATTTATTTATTTATTTATTTTTTACAACTGCGGATTCATTTTCATTAAATATTTACATGTATTTAAGTTCTTTATAGACTATTCATGTATTTGTTATATTATTTATATCAGAGACTAAGTATTTAACTTTTTTTATCCCATGATACTGCATTTTTATCATATATTTAATTTATTTACAAATCGAATTCGTGATTCTTTATCAATAATTATTTATTTATTTTAATTACTTTATAGACTATGAATGTATTTATTTTATATATTATTTATTTCAGTGATTAAGTAATTAACTATTTTTTTATCTCATGATATGTCTGCATTTTTAGCATTCATGATTAATTTTCAGTAAATATTTATTTATTTATTTATTTATTTATTTATGTATTTATTTATTTATTTATTTATTTATTTAACTACTTTAAGACTACTCGTGTATTTTTAACATATTATTTATATCAGAGACTGGGCATCTATATATCATTATTCTATTATTTAATTGAATTAAAATATATCCATGGTAATTAAAATATAGTATTACGGATATGATTTAGTGTAGAATGTTCTTATATATGAGTTTCAAACTCTAGATCACTATTTGTCAATCCACTCATATCTTAGGATATTACACATGTCAGAAAGTGGTCTTTACAATATACATGTTAATGATGGTATCATCACCTATTGACGTATAAACACTGAAAGTTTACCTGGGAACCTCATCGATAAACCGTCCAGTTAGTTTATTACCTGATATAGCTTTGGAATGCAGAGTTACCGTTCTTGAAATTCTTAGAACATATTCTTGATAATGGAAACCCAATCACGGTCCCCGTGTTACAACAAAACCGGAAATAGCGTACAGATCGAAGCGAGCGAGTGTTTTAGACGACACACAACGCTCTCTTCGATCAGTAAGCTATTTCCGGTTTTATTGTAACACGGTGACGGTATTTAAAACAAACGATATGCCATGGCTGTCCCGTTTTAAATAATGATGCTCTTCCTTATTTACCTTTTGACGTTAAGCTATATGTCGTGAACGATAGTTATGACGTAATTCTCATTCATAAAATGCTTTATTTTGGCCATCATCACAATATTGTTGATAAGTATGGTGACTAAAATCCCATAGTTCCCTGTTCCTGTCATTCTCAAAGTTTATTTAACACGCGGCTTTTGTAGCTAGCTAAACAGAAGGCACTTAACTTTCCAGAGCATCCGCCCTCAGTAACCTTGAGTTTTTAACTTAATTTGATAGCATCTATTTGAAGTTTTTATTTTGTTTTAGGATTGTGGTTTGGACATTATTTGATTTTTTTTTATTTAATAATCATATTAATTTTATCTTTGTAATGATTTTTTTCGACCTTGTGACAAAACATTTTGCATATTCCTTTTCACTTTGGTTTTTTACATGTACTTAACAATTATATGCAATATCATCAAAATCTGAGACATGTTATTCCAAATCATCTGGTTCTTACAGAGAATGACTTAACAACTCTCGTAAAATTCTATACATCATTTTCAATAGAAAAAACAATGGGATGACTGATTGGTAATCGTTTATCACTGTTTTTTGTTCATTCAGGATATATTACACCATTTGCCATGGAAACAACAATGGGATCTACTGGAGGTTACCTACTCATCACGATGCTAACAATGGCTTTAATGTCTACAGGTTCTGGTGAAGTCATGGCAGTGTCTTCCATTATTGTATACGATATATACAAGATATATATTAATCCTTACAGGTAAAACAACAAGACACATAGATCTAGATCTTGTTAGCGCTGTAAGTGGTAGGTCATGGATTCGATCCCCTGCCAGGTCTGACACAACACTTATAAATAAACATACTAACCCATGTCCGAATCACAATCCACAAGCAAAGTAAAAGCTTTGGAACTGACAAGTTAGGCTAGACACGTAATCTTCTACCAGGGAAATGAGACCGGGTGCTCGGGAAAGGTAAGGACCTCCTGTTTAGCTAGCAACACCCACCACGTGTGTAATCAAAAGTGGGTGAAAAGAACATGGGTTTATGGGACGTCAAATGTATCCAGGGCAATACTGGACACAGGGATATCAAACGTATCAACAATACTGTGATGACGACCATAAAAATTTTGATGGCCCTGATAAGCCTAGACTTGCATTTAAAATCAAATATAAATTATAATGATTCTTTGGATGCGTCATATAATTATAATGCAAAGATTCTATAAACGGGATTTTGGTTTGGTCCCGACCGCAGTAAAATCTACGTTTTACTGTCGGAGTAAGGACGTCGCGTGCTGTTTAGACGATAACGTCATGTATATTCCTACACGCCGGTACACGTGCTTTTGTTTACAAAACAAAATTAATTTGTTTGTAAACAATGTAAACAAAGATTTATTATTTTTTAATATCTATAGACATTTTTTAGCTCAAGTGGCTATATAGCCAGCTGAGCTTATGGCATGGTGAAGCGTACGTGTGTGCGTGCGTCCATAACTTTGATATTATCCTGAAACCAGTGGTCCATTTAAAACCAAATTTGGTGTGGAAAGTCTCTGGTGGAGTAGATCAAAGTTTTTACAAGGCGATAATGTACAGTACCCGTGAGGTCCGCTGTTACTATAAACGGCAACTGTCCATTTAATTTTCTGCGTTAGAAATGCTTCGACATAACATATTTAAATCATATATATATATATATATGTGTGTGTGTGTGTGTGTGTGTGTGTGTGTGTGTGTGTGTGAATTGTTGCACTTGGTGTATTGTGCAAAATCTTAAGGCATAGCAGATGTTATATTTAATTTAAAGTTTGACATGGGCTTGATTTTTGTGTTTATGAATCATATATTTTACTTTAATTATTATTCTAGAACTGTTGCACTCAGTGCATTGTGCAAAATGCTGAGGCATATTCTTAGATACTAGTGCATAAAACAGCAGATGTTATATTTAATTTAAAGTTTGACATAGGCTTGATTTTTATGTTTATGAATCATATACTTTACTTTAATTATTATTCTAGAACTGTTGCACTCGGTACATTGTGCAAATTGTTGAGGCATATTCTTAGATACTAGTGCATAAAACAGCAGATGTTATATTTAATTTAAAGTTTGACATGGGCTTGATTTTTATTTTTTGAATCGGATACTTTAATTATTAACCATAAATGTTGCACTCAGTGCATTGTGCAAATTGTTGAGGCATATTCTTAGATACTAGTGCATAAAACAGCAGATGTTATATTTAATTTAAAGTTTGACATGGGCTTGATTTTTATGTTTTTGAATCGGATACTTTAATTATTAACCATAAATGTTGCACTCAGTGCATTGTGCAAATTGTTGAGGCATATTCTTAGATACTAGTGCATAAAACAGCAGATGTTATATTTAATTTAAAGTTTGACATGGGCTTGATTTTTACATAATATAGTATGCTTGTTTTTGTTACCTACTGTAACATGCTGTATGCGTTTTTCGATACTTGATATACTAGTAGTTTCGAAAACTCAGTATTTTGTGTCATTTTTAAAATATCGTTTAATTTATTATATAATGAAAGTTTATATTATAACATGATATATTATTTTTAGACCGGCTTTTATATGTGTCATATACCATTTTTTAAATTTAATGATAAAATACATTCAAAAAATGATATATATAAAATTAAAACTGGTATAATATGTAATACAATATTGTCATATTTCATTTTTGGAATGAATTTTATGATTAAATTTTAAAAAATGGTATATGACACACACACACACACACACACACACACACACATATATATATATATATAATATATATATATATAATACCATTGGTAAATGTATGAAATTATGAATGAAACTTCATGTATGTTCGTTTTAACGTTCGTTGTTTTATAGTAACATTTAACATACATTGAAAATCAAATGTCTTCCTTTCTATGAAGCCTTTGTGGCAGATAAACTTAAAGTCGGATGGAGAATCACGCGACATATTAATGTCATTACGTTTTAGTGCCTAGACTAATAATGACATATTTGACCTGTACCCCTGTTATTGCAACAAACACTGATCAGCAAACGCGGGGACCTCAACCGTTTGTTGAGCTTCTCAGGGAACAAAAATTCCATTTGGCCGTTCCGTCTTAGTGTAAAACCAAGCGTGAAGTGTTAATTTTATTTAACAAAAAAAAAAAAACCGTAATTTCGAAGGATTATACCAGCCACGTACCTATTTCTCCCACGTATGGCGCATTTGTTTTCCAATTAATACGCTATAGCAGAGCTTGTTCCCACTACGGGGACTTTGTACAACGAAACAGGCTGCTTGCAAATAAATTGTTGACTCAGGAATATTGCAAGCCTAGGCTTATCAAGGCCCTCAAAAACTTTTATGACCGTCATCACAGTATTGTTGATAAGTTTGATGTCTCTGTGTCCAGGATTGCCCTGGATATATTTGACGTCCCATAGTTCCATGTTCCTTTCACACAATTTGATTACACGCGTGGCGGGTGTAGCTAGCTAAACAGGAGGTGCTTACCCGGCCTCACTACGCTGGTGGAAGTTCACGTGTCTAACCTGACTTGTCAGTTCCAAAGTTTTTACTTTGCTTCTGAATTGTGATTCGAACATGGGTTAGTATGTTTGTTTTTGATTATAAGTTCATGAAGCCGTTAATTGCCAAGTAAAAATATATATCATATACTTTTATGTTACATAATGCACATACTGCATATGATCACAAATACGAGAAAAAAAACAAACATACCAGAGCTAAGTAAAAAAAAAATCCAACAAAAATACACAAAGTAGAAATTTTGTAAACTAAAATCTTTATTTAAACACATGAAATTTCACCAGGGAAGTGAAGCTTGGTGCTATAAATGGGTAAGTACTTTTTGTTTAGCATCTTCACATGTGTAATCACTTTCAATAATATTCGCAAAAATGAATAAATACAACATATTTAAAGTGTTTATCTTGGTCAGTTTTTTAATTATAAATATATAGGTCTGTAGCGAGTTTAACACCAAGCAAGGTGACCAAACAATGACTCTGCAGCCCATGCCGTTCGATCGTCTGATCGTTAGCTAAATCCCGACACATTTCTGTTTCTAGCTATCGTCAATGGTTACCCGAAAGCCGAACGTTGAAATAAGACTCCTTTTAGTGTTTAACTTTCTATATAAAAATATATCATATAACACTTCCACGAAACCACTACGGTTACTCAGTTGGTAGAGTGCTCGTACGTGGGAGGTCGTGAAAAATTGGTAGTGACTTTTTTTCTCCAAGCACGGCATTTTGAAATGAAAGCCGCGGGATCGTTCGAACGAATATTTAAAAACCGATGTCCCATGTCACGCCAGGCATGATGCATGAAAGATAGCCCTTAAAGCACTGGAAAAACGTTTCTGTCACTTCACCTATACCCGGTGACATGTCGATATACGTGAAATATTCTTGACTGAGATGTAATCCTCCAATCAATCATAGATATTATTCTTTTCAAAATCAAGTTCATTTAATAAATAGGCTTTTTTTTATTTTTTCAACAGAAAATGTAGGACATTTATCACTTGTATACTTTGTGGCCATGAAAGAGTAAATGAAAATAATACTGACTCAGAATTGGAACATAAAGATGATAAAAACTGTACTCAAGGACATGACAGTTTTCTCCTAAAAAGAGTGTGCATCTGTGTTCGTCAAGACGACCTAGGCGGTTACCATGGTAACAAACAAGAAAGATCAACATGCAAAGCAACATGTCAATGTAAAACGTCTATGAACTGTAAAGATTGTCAACATGATGTAAAGCTACAAACTTCTGGCAAGACATATGGCGTCTATTACAAGTGTCAGACCCATGGTACATACAGACATTACGAGGATGCTCTAATCCGAATGAAAACGTGGTGTATAGTCTGGGTAGCGTTTGCGCATGTTCCATTCGGATTGTTTCTTATGTCTACCAGTATCAATCTACAATGGTCGTTCTATGTACTACAAATTCTTCTGTCGCCATTTCTGGTACCTTTGCTGTTGTCTCTGACATGGGCAAAATGTACACAAGCAGGATTGATCACAGGTTTGTATATCCTCCTGGATAAAAAAAAACTATTTATAATTATGTTTCCCCACGACCAAAGGTGGTGAATCATATTGTTTTTTCTGTTTCTTCCTATTCTGATTATTTTTCTTCTCTCAAGACCTATATGCCGATGCAAATCTCGAAAATGGTTTAACGGATTTAGAAGAAATTTGGTGACACTAATCTGTTATCTTTGTAGATATGCAAGACATGATCAATTGTTTTTTATCTTGAAGGTGGGTGGGTGTAATTTGCGTAATTAATTGTCAAATATATCAAAGTTCTGCCCAATATGTACAAAGAGAGATTAGTCTTATTGAATCTTCCTCTTTAAGAGACTAACATCTGTCCCGGATTCAGAAGTCTATATTTGTAAGTATCAAAGAAAAGATTACGTCTGATACAAAAACAATTTTGAGTGAAAAAAATGAAGTTATAGTAATTTACTGTATATAAATCTATAAGTATATAAACAAATTAGCTATATAGGTGTTACATGATTTAATACCCAGGGAAATCAATTCTGAATGGACATAAGCTGGTGATGACACTTTAATTATACCAAGCCAATGTCATTACCTGAGAGTAACTCCAATCGCCGTCATCACAATGTTGTTCATAAGAATATAAGTATGAAGTATCTTTATCCAAACTTCCCCTGGATATATTTGACATCCCATAGTCCACTGTTCCTTTAATTCTTAATTTTGAATCCACACGTGACAGTGACAAGTGTAACTAGCTTGGAGCACCCGGCCTTACTCCCCTGGTGAAAACTCATGTGCTTAATTTAATTTCCAGGTTTCAAAAATTTACTTTGCATTTTAGATTATCATTTGGACATAGGTCGGTATGTTTGAATTTGATTAATTCTTAATTGGAATCTTGTTTATTTTTAGGATGTTTATTTGGCTTATTGGCAGCAATTTGTGGAGAATTAGCCGTAGCAGCTACCGTTTATCCGGACGGTTTGAATGAATTCATTGCCAATACGTCTGGAGAGTACAGCGTCATATCCGGTGTATTAGCTGGGGTGTTATCCAGTACCCTAGTATGTGTAGTCTTATCACTGAGAACAACAAACATAAAAACCAAAAAGGACGAAGAAAATGAATGGCAGAAAACAATAAGTATCAATAACCCTCTAAACCCTTGGCAGAATATTTACAAAGAGGAATTGAAGCGATATGAACCGGGAACTGATATAACACAGAAACATATGGGCGAAATATTTGCATTGTCTCGTAAAGTTGCTTACATTGGCGGAGGGATATGTTTGTTTGTTATGATTATTCTAATGCCTACTATTCTGTTAACCTTTGACACTTTAAGCTATGATAATTTTTCAGGGTGGATCACATTTAACCATATTTGGTGTGTCTGTGGCGCGTTGTTTGCGATACTAGCGCCACCTATACAAGAATGTAGACAGATATGGAGACAATATAAACAAAATAAAGAAAATGCTCCTATAATTGACCGGAAAAATAAAAATACATGGGGAGAATACAACACAGCTCTGTGAAATAGTTTAGATAGCCGTGCATTTCATTTCCGTAAATTGATGACTTTTCCGTTTAATAAAGATTTTTTTTGAGAGAAAAAATTGGGTTTTCCCAGGGACGTGTGAAGCTAGTAATAAAATTCCATGTTTTTTTTGGCACTAAAATGGATATAAAACCTAATGCATTTTGTATCATAAAAAGTAAACAACGTTAATAGTACATTGTTTTTACAATTAGATTGTTCTGGGGATTTAAACTGTAAATTAATTAATTTTAAAGAAAAGTTTTTGATTTTATAATTACAATTTCATTTAGCTACTTACATTTTATTCGGTATTTACATAATTATTGCTGACAAGTCAATAAGTCAAAATTGAAAACTTTAAACTTACTTACATGGGAGGTTCTTATCCTTCCGGAGCACAGGGCCTCACTTCTCTGGTGTAAGTTCATTTGTCTAACCTAACTTGGCAGTTTCAAAGTTTTAACTTTGCTGATGGATTGTGATTCAGACATGGATTAGTATGTTTGTTTTTTATTTCTTTTTGAATGGTTGAGATCAATTTTGTTGCAAAATGTTATGGTACTTCAAACTTTGTCTGGCTAGTAATTAGACGGAAACACTTTTTTTGCACTTTTTTTTTTTTTTTTTTTTTTTTTTTTTTTTTTTGTTCAACTTAACAATCATTAAAATAAACTACTCAGGGTGTAAGGCGATTCAGTCAACGTTCACGTCCGGACGATCAGGGTCATATTAAGTAATTTTAGCTGTTCTAATCATATCTTTCTATATTGAAGTTGGTTGTTGGAAAAATATACCAAGACATAACAGATGTAAATTCTGTATTGATTGAGGTGGGGAATGTTCAAGTTGAAAATCATTATCAAATTAAACTACTCAGAGTGTAAGGTGATTTCAACTTTATATCTATATGTATTTACTTATTACATTAGGTTGTTGGAAAAATATACTAAGACAGATTATGTGATTTTTGTATTGATTGTGGTGGTGAATGTTCAAGTTGACAAGCATTTAAATAAACTACTCGGGGTGTAAGGTGATTTCAACTTTATATCATATGGGCCATATTTATATGTATTTACTTATTACATTAGGTTGTTGGAAAAATATACTAAGACAGATTATGTGATTTTTGTATTGATTTTGGTGGTGAATGTTCAAGTTGACAAGCATTACAATAAACTACTTAGGGTGTAAGGTGATTTCAACATCAGGCCCTATGGGTCATATCATGTAATTTTGTAATCATGAATTACATATTAATTGGCCGTTGGAAAATACATATATACCAAGACAGACTATATTATATGATTTTTGTATTGATTGTGGTGGTGAATGTTCAAGTTGACAAGCATTTAAATAAACTACTCGGGTGTAAGGTGATTTCAACTTTAGACCATGTAATTTAGTTATTAAAGTTGGTTGTTGGAAAAATATACCAAGACAGAATATATTATGTGATTTTTGTATTGATTTTGGCGGTGAATGTTCAAGTTGAAAATCATTAAAATAAACTGCTCGGGGTGAAACGTATTTACATCTTATATGGTCATTATTATGAAGTTTAGTATTCATTATTTACTTATTAAAGTTGGTTGTTGGACAAATATACCAAGACGGAATATATTATGTGAACTTTGTATTGATTGAGTTGGTGAATGGGTAAGAGTTCCATTTGTACACTCTACTAAAAATTAAATTTTGACTGAAAAAAGTCTAAAAATGACAGATTTAAGCCATTTTGAACATTTCTGTGAAAAATGATTTTTCAAAGATTTTACCACAGGGACCAGTTTCATAATAACATTTAAAAATACCCATAAGTATATAAAAAAGAGTAAAGGGGAACAACGAATCAGATCTTTGACTTGTAGGTACTCCGACAAAATTTTACATTACTTTTTTAATTTGTGTCCGATCATCGTGATCTTGGTGTCATTTTGTTCCAAGATAAATATTCTTTAAATTGACATTAAATTTTTGGACAGAACTTAAAATTTTAATAAAATGTTCACACGTAAAACACAGAAAAATGTTGTAATTTTGCCCGATGTAGCTAAGCCCGTCCATGTAAAAGTACCTTAAAATTCGCATTACTATCATGTTTTTCACTATCAGCGTCCGTGTCAACTACAAATGCTGATGTGGATCGAAGAACTAAATAAAAAGCAATAAATTTCAAAGGTAACCGGTACTCACTTTTAAATCCACAAGCTATTATATCCTATTTTGTTCCAACATGAACCGACTTTCCTCTATCATGCCTCCATCTTGTTATTATAAATGTCGTTATTTTAAGCTGCGATTTGATTGGTTAAAAATATTTCACCCCCTCGGTTGGCATTTGTAGAGTTTTGTCAGTGTATCAAACTTTCTATCAAAATGACTTTATAATGATTTATACTTAAAAAGAAAGATAAAATAAATTAATGTAAATTCATTTTCTTAAATTTTCATAAACACAGAGTGGATTGAAGTATTTTTAACCAATCGAATAACAGCTATAACACATGCGCGAAACATGCTTTATTTATGAGCTCAAAATGGAGGCATTATAGAGGAAAGCCTGTCCGTGTTGGAACAAATTAGGATATTATAGCTTGTAGATTTAGAAGTGAGTACCGGTTACCTTTGAAATTCATTGCTTTTTATTTAGTTCTTCGATCCACATCAGCATTTGTAGTTGACACGGACGCTGATAGTGAAAAACATTATCATAATGCAAATTTTAAGCTACTTTTACATGGACGGGCTTAGCTACATCGGGCAAAATTACAACATTTTTCTGTGTTTTCCGTGTGAACATTTTATTAAAATTTTAAGTTATGTCCAAAAATTTAATGTCAATTTAAAGAATACTTATCTGGGAACAAAATGACACCAAGATCACGATGATCGGACACAAATTAAAAAAGTAATGTAGAATTTTGTCGGAGCACCTACAAGTCAAAGATCTGATTCGTTGTTCCCCTTTACTCTTTTTTATATACTTATGGGTATTTTTAAATTTTATTATGAAACTGGCCCCTGTGGATTTTACATAGAATATAATGGGGGGGGGGGGGTGTTTACAAAAGGAACTCTTACCGGTGAATGCCATTATATATATTATGTTGTGTTCCATTGTCTACAGAAGGGAATATGTTTATTCCAACATACTATACTGTCAAACCTGTTTAATAATACAGATTTGTCTCTACAAGTTTATAAGAAATATAAATGAAAGGATCGGTCCTATCGCTAATAATATAAATGTATTTGTAACCAATGTTGTTGCTCGTGAAATTTTTTGTTTAAATGTTCCGAATTAATTTCTCGATTTGTATGTTATTGCAATACAAGAAATCAAGAAACTTAAAATTTAGAAATCTAAGAATATTTGTCTATTAAAGCACGCAAAGTTGTGGGCTTCAGGTTGTGGTTTGGACATGGATTGATTTGTTTGTTTTTAACTGTTTCTTGCTTTTGTAATGCAATTACAATGGTAAGCGCCTTCTGTTTAGCTAGCCAAACCCGCTGTGTCTGTGGAACATGGAACTATGGGATATCAAATTTTAGATATAGAAACATCATACTTATCACAGTATTGTTGATAAGTTTGATGTCTCTGTGTCCAGGATTGCCAAGGATATATTTGAAATTTTGATTACACGCGTGACAGGTGTAGCTAGCTAAACAGGATATGTTTACCCTTCCGGAGCCCCCGGCCTCACTTCCCTGTTGGAAGTTCACGTGTCTAATCTGACTTGTCAGTTCCAAAGTTTTTCTTTGCTTCTGGATTGTGATTCGGACATGGATAAGTATATTTGTTTTTGATTATCAACAATATTTTGATGAGGGCCATAAAACTTTTTGAGGCTTAATAAACCAACTTTTCCGACTAGTCGTCCGTCCAAATATCGCGCCCGCTCCATATCTTCCGTGTCTATGATTGGGTTTTGATCAAACTTGGCACAAATGTAAAACAACATGGGATAATATGTTTTTACCAAATGTAGGTGCATATCTCAACACTTTTTAACTTTATTATACAATAATGTATTAATATGACGCATGGGTCATGGGCCTTGGTCCAATGACAAAGCCCAAGTTGGAGCATAATTCATCATCACCCATAGTTCTAGCAGGGCTCTACATTGCGAGTAAAACACTCGCATTTGCGAGTAATTATTTGTAAATGCGAGTGGATATGTCAAATTCACTCGCCCATGTGCGAGTATAACGTAGAAAGTCAAATTCGGATTTTCCTTTCCGTTTTCGATAACGAAATTACTCTCATCAACTTTAATCTTTAAAGCGCTTTAAATCATATAGCTCCAATCTGTTAAGTTGTTAAGCGTTTGTGTGATCAAGTTTTCAAGTGTCAATTTCATCGCTATGAGTCGTAAACAAAATCGGCAAATATATATTTATTTTTCAAGCCACGAGTACGAATAATAATCCAGAAGCTTCGAGAATTTTAATGTTATCAATGACCAGGAAAGAACGACCTTGTCTACGACTTGGTGCCAGTGATCACTCGATGGAAAAACAAACGTAATCCTCTAAACTGACTAAAGCGATGACGGAAAGCCGAAACCCGAGTTGGCCTGAAAAACAGTTTCAAACCGGCAAAAGTATGTTTAAAAGATATGGTGTTAAATTTTACATGAGGCAGATGCATCTAGCTAGACAGGAAATTCTTACATACCTGGGGCGACTCGCCTCACACCTCTGAATTAAGTTCACGTATTTTAACTTAATTTTCCGTTTTTCAAAGTTTTTGCTTTGCTTTTGGATATACACTGCGATTTTTGTGTTTTATACCACAACAAAAGTAAATTGAATGAAAAATATTTATTTAAAAACATTGGGCACCATCTGCTGTGCCTACATCTTCAAAATTAAGCAATAATGGGAAATGTTTCCAGTCTAATTGATCCCAGTTAAATTGTATTTATAAAACAAATATGTGGCGAGTAACATTTTTGCTCTGGCTAGTAAACATTTTGGGTTTACTAGCCAGGAGGCTAGTGAAAAAATTTGCAATCGTAGAGCCTTGTCTAGTATGAATAACATCATCTCTGAAAGTAGTCGGCCGAAGCCAACCAATCGGGTGTGGTGAATAGCGATTGGGCCGATTAAAGGCACACATCATTGAAGATTACTACCACTTTACATTTTACATTTTCTTTTACTGATGATGACAATTAATACATAATAACAACATTTTAATGTTGGATTCCGATGGAATCGTGATAATTTTGCAGCGCTAGAATGACACATTGCCCGCCTATTTGCAGATAATAGAAGGGGCGAGTGGTCTAAAGCGAGTCTATACGGATCACAGCGTCTCTTGGTTCAAATCCCAATAAGACAGATCGTAGTGTGAGAAAATTTGTCACTGTTCTCTTGCCGAAGGTCGGTTAACTTGTTTTCTCCGACACACTCCAGTTCCCTCCACCATCCAAGAATTGAAGTTAATTTTCTATATACTACCTGTATACCGTTATCCGAAATATAGTTTTGACAAAAATGCTCGGAATAATGAATAAATATGCATATACATTGTTCATTTTTCTATCCAGTTCTTTATTAAAACATATTATTGACAATATTCATTCACGGTTGAAAATAGCGGCTAAGCGTGATGGGCACTGAAAACCGTTTCAATATCATAATAATTATATAATAATTATATATACTGCAACTACGTATACTTTCTAATATGACCAGCCGCAGGTGCCCGGGGAATGGGTTTTAAGCATTTTATTTTAAAAATATACAGCTATAAATACTAGTAGACCTATGGACCACTTAAGGTAGCGACGGACAGCGGTCACGTGATTTTTAAACAATATGTTGATTAAAAGATCAAAGCCGGGAAACGGAGCGAATTTGATTCGGATAACGGTTACGCGACTTGAAATCCTACTGAAACTTATGAATATTTGTAGTTCACTTGACTTAAAAAAAAAAAAACAAGAGATGGAAGTACTTCTCACGTGAGATTTTTTCCTAAAAAATAGCGGGTTTTATAAATAAATAAAATAAAATAAATCCAGATGTCCGATTGAAGGTACATTATCCTACTACAAACATCGTCCGAGAGAAAAGAACCTTCACTCTGTCTCCAACATTGTAGTCTTAACCACAGGAACTTGTAATTAATGTTTAAATTATACTATCCAGACTTTCTATACTATCCAGCACTAAGAAAAATAACAAGGACAGACACTCGACCTACCCCCCGCCCGCTTCAGACGAGTTTTTAATGTAGTTTGGCCTCCCTCCCCAACTAAACCTGGTTTTCCTCAACTCAGAACATATTTTCTTTCATTTCGTGACCAAAAATATTTCCATCAACTGCTTTAATCGACGATATTTGAGCCAAATTGCCGTACGAGGCGAGCATGGCAATCTACCTTGGACACTTGACCCGGAAGTGATTTCGGAAGTTCTCGGATGTTTACCATCAGTGATTGCACGAACATTCGAGACTTCTCTATCAGAGACGTTACTCGTGGCAATTTTGAAAACGTCTCGCGGCAATTTTGAAAACGAAAGTATCAAGAAACAAACTATGGATAAAGTACGAAATCAGACCATTTTTGAGCGTCAAAGTAAGGAATTTATTGTTTATTTGTGTTTTATGAAATAATTTCTTACATTTGAAAAGTTTTGCTCAATTTAATCTAATGTCAAAGAATCACTTCCGGGTCAAGTGTCCAAGGTAGATTGCCATGCTCGCCTCGTACGGCAATTTGGCTCAAATATCGTCGATTAAAGCAGTTGATGGAAATATTTTGGTCACGAAATGAAAGAAAAATATGTTCTGAGTTGAGGAAAACCAGGTTTAGTTGGGGAGGGAGGCCAAACTACATTAAAAACTCGTCTGAAGCGGGCGGGGGGTAGGTCGAGTGTCTGTCCTTGTTATTTTTCTTAGTGCTGGATAGTATAGAGTCTGGATAGTATAGTTTAAACATTAATTACAAGTTCCTGTGTCTTAACACGGTAGTCTAATAACTATGCAATTGAAGAAAAATAAATTTCCATGTGGAATCATTGTCATCAGCTACTGCTGTTTTAAGGCAGGTCTTCCTGCTAGCCCTAAGTGAATGAGATTCAAGTTGTAAATATGTCAATCGGCA
Source organism: Anadara kagoshimensis (assembly GCA_021292105.1). Lineage (NCBI taxonomy): Eukaryota > Metazoa > Mollusca > Bivalvia > Arcoida > Arcidae > Anadara > Anadara kagoshimensis. The sequence goes on from CM037874.1 coordinate 34,827,779, forward strand.
AGATTGTTCAGAAGGATCTTGCAACTGCAATGTTTTTTTCCGAACAAATATACATGGTATAACAAAAAACTTTTCTTTCAAAACATCTTTTCTGACATCACATTTGTCACTTCGCCGTAAATCCAAAAGAATCTCTCAAACATCTGACTGCAGGGCGATCATTGTTTTGAATAAAGCCGTGTTGACAATTTCAGAGTGACGTAACGAAATGTATACATTTGTGAAGTACTTGTCGGAGGCGCATTTGGGGAGCTTGACTGATTCAATAATATTTAAAATACCTTAAGTGATTTTTCAAAGTTAAATTTGGCAATGCTATTATTGAACTGAATAAATACATTATTTTTTGTTATTTTTATTTTTTTTTGTGTTATATTTACATAAATATTTATCGGCTTTTTGTGATATAATTGATACTACATCAGGCCTCTTTGCAGTGTTCATTCATTTAAATCCCGGCAATTTAAAACAAGTGATCGTGTCTTTAATTTATTCAAACTAATAAATGCGTCAGGTCTGAGTTGTCTGATGTCTGATAAAGATGTACAAGAACTGATAATTATCAAATGAATGACATGCGGTAACTTTGATAAACAAAAACATAAGGAATTTTTCACGTCAATGTAGGCAAGCTCACGTTGCCTCAGTAGAAAATTCAATATTACGTTCCAAATCGGAAAACGGTTCAAATACTATCCATCCCGGATTTCCCGATTTTTGCACGTTTTCCGTCACAAAAACGACATTTACTCAAAAGTTAATCCACAAAAGTATCTTCATTTTCAGATATGATATGCACCTTTATGTGTTCTTTAAAATACATCTTTTTGAAAAAAAGTTATAGTCAAAAAAATTTTAAAGCACATTTTAGAGGGTATAATTGCATTGAAAATTTGCATTTTTCAATGAAACTTTTCTATTCAATTGCCATTTAAGTCTGTTATAGGCATCAAATCATTTTAATTGATTGAGTTTATTTAAAACCCCCTTCATCAGACTTAGTTTAATCAAAACTTACATATTTTATCAATTATTTGCATAAAGTAATAAGTGTTTATATCAAGTGGCTGCACAACAGTTAGAACAAGACAGGGGAGACAACTTTCAAGGGGAATAACTCTTTTTTTAACTCACAAAGTAGACTTGAATTTTTGATATATGATACAGGATATTATGATCTAAATGTATGCAAAAAATTATAAAAATCTATAGTTGAATTATTTTCCATGGCTCTCTCTGTAACCTCCTTAAGTTTGATCCTATTTTTCATAGCTGGATACATATATGATACTCTCTCATGAAAAGTATTTCCTCGGCTAAATTTGGTAAAATATATTTTGGCCCTTTTGGTAATCTTTTCAACATCATGAAAACAATTATGGTTTTATAATTTTGGTCCAAGAACTACTGATGAGGAATTGTATTCCGAACCGGCCGTCTAGTACTGTAAAATTAAAACTGGCATAATATGTAATGACAATCATGAATAGCTATAATGCTCATTCACACTTCATTCGACCAATCATATTTGTACTTTTTACTTTTATGTGTATGTGCTATCGTTCTACTTCTTATATGGTATTAGGAATGCTTTGATTGCGGGTTTTGGTACAAAGAAGTTTAAAAAAAAACTTACACTTGCAATGTTAGGGGTGACTTGTGGCTTGCAATTAGGTATGAAATTGAATATCTCAAATCAATCCAGAGATGATGTGATATTTGATTTATATTACTACCTATTGTTTTGGTCCAGTAGACATTTCCTAACTCATTCATACAAAGTAATCTCTCAGTAGCTCGTACTATTTTTGTAGTTGGCGCTTGTCAGCTTCCATAGATTTGTAACGTCTCGATAGCTCGTAATGAGGATATACTATTTTTATAGTTGGCGCTTGTCAGCTTCCATAGATTTGTAACTTCTCGATAGCTCGTAATGAGGATATACTTTTTGTAGTTGGCGCTTGTCAGCTTCCATAGATTTGTAACGTAATGAGGATATACTATCTTTATAGTTGGCGCTTGTCAGCTTCCATAGATTTGTAACGTCTCGATAGCTCGTAATGAGGATATACTATTTTTATAGTTGGCACTTGTCAGCTTCCATAGATTTGTTTAGCTTGTATTTGCCAGCATGAATGAATTAAATAACAGCATTCAATAAAAAATAAGTTGGCAATAGCAAAGATCGTGAAACAACAAACAAAGGTCCATATTAAAAAAAGAAGGCATCAACCGCAAAAAAATAGGACCCATGATCAAATCGCAGTCCCAAATCCAACTCTGGACGCTCAAAGTATGAAGCACCTCCTGTCTAGCTGGATAAACCTGCCACGTGAAAAATAAAAATTGAGAAAGAAAGAACATGGAACTATGGGATACAAAATATAACCAGGATAAATTTGGACACAGAGACACCATACGTACCAACAATTATGTAATACCGACGGTATTAAAACTTTTTGTGGGCTCTAATAAGCCTAAGCATAAATGAGACCACTTGTGATGGAACTCATGGATTTGAAAAGGTACTATTTATATAACAAGCCAATGGTGTGGTTCAAGTACTTTTATCAAGCCCATACCAATTATGGACTCGGCAGAATGAAACAAAGGGTTCGTTTTTCATCAAAATAACGGGATAAGTAACTACAGTCCAACATGTCTATAAAGGCACTCAATTGATCCCTCAAGGGAACAAGTAACAGTGGCCTTTATGGGTAGGTTGCCTTTATATACAGATTCAAATAATGTGAACAATGAACAATTGGGATACAATTCTACTGGATGGGCTTTATAAGCAGGTGACCTTTATATAAGGTTCAAATGATATACATAAAGAACAATTGGGATACAATTCTACTGGATGGGCTTTATAAGCGGGTGGTCTTTAAGTACAACTTGTTTCTATGAATAAAGGGGTTAGGTCAAGACCCATATTACTATATAATACAAATTATTTCTGAATCGAACGATGTATGGCACGTCATATTTTTAAACATTTTAATAGTAGAAAATTCTGACTGAAGCGGAGTGGTCACAAAAAATTGGAGATCGTCGTTAGACACCTTGTTGTATTATATAGTAATTCATAGAAACAATTACTTTCAGTAATAGGATCAATGTCCTTACATTGTATATTTTAGTACCTACTTATCCGATAGTGTGTTTTAACAAGATAGAAATCGTTAGGATTTATTTATTTTATCTAGAAAATATTATGTCACACGTGTTTGTCCCTTTGTTATTTTTAAAAACAGATTTGCGAGATATCAAGAAAGAAGTCTTTATGTTTGATCGTCTATCTTGGATTTTTGTCCAAATTAACAAAAACCTTGATTTGTTCACTGATAAGCTTTATCTCTCTATCTACCTAATAGATTATGTTATTTCATTATATTGTGCACGTAAATTACGTACTTAAAATAATTATATTTAATCTTTCTATCTCTGAAATCAATCACAACACGGCTGTTGTCTCTCGTAAGCAATCAACTTTTTCTAGAATGTCAAGGTGTTTCCAATGAACTTGTAACTAATGAACTTTTTCTAAAATGTGTGTAACCAATGAATATAAAAACAAACTAATCCATGTCAAAAAACCAATCCCAAACCAAAGCAAAACTTCGAAACTGGCCCCGGTTTCACTCATTTCTTATCTAAGATTTCACTTTTTGCATACGGCAAATTTGAAATCACAATTTTTTTCCTGGGGGGGGTGGGGGGGGGGTATTTTTAAGACATTCGTGGAAGTAATGTATCATATTGAAGATCACGCTAGGCTTGTTGAAAATCATTGAAAATTTAATTTGTAGTACCACAAAATATGGATAAAATTTGCCAGATGCTAAGATTTTTAAGCTGAAATGACAAAGCGATAATTATGTCATGTTTCCCATAATTTCCATATGTTTTTTCAACACATCTTCCAAATAGGTATTTTATGTTCATTGTATTTCCTCATGTACCATGTTCTCTATTTGCCAGAAACAACTGCGGTAGCTCAGTTAGTAGAGTGCTCGCTCCGTAAGTGGGAGGTTGTTGGTTCGAACCCTGGACGGGTCTGACCCAAGCCTTAAAAGTTGGTAGTGACTGTTCTTTCACCAAGCACTCGGCATTACGAAATGAAAGTCACGGTTCTTTCAGATGGGAACTTAAAATAACCAAGGCCCCGTGGCTTGGTAGGCTTGGCACGATAAAGAACCCTGCTGTATAATGCCTTCAGCGCAACGCACAGGCAAAATGTTTGCACCTTGTTATCCCATTGTAACTATGACTGACAGTGTCAATTACAGGTATGTCTGCTTTGAACTGACATGTACTCAGGGCGATTTTAAGTGAAAGCTCACTGAGGCAGCAAATGAAAATTGCTGCCACACCCACTTAGCAAGTCTGCAAAATGAAGTAACTTACTTAATGACAACCTACCCAATCAATATTCGAACTCACAACCCTTGGATTATGTGTCTTAAGCTCTACAAACTGAGCTAAATGTTTCCACTTAAAGTAGAATCAGAAATGGATTACACTCAGTTTTATGGATTTTTTCTCAAAAACCAGTTGAAGATGTGAAACAAAAATTTGGCTATGTATATAACAAGACCCAGCCTAATATATCATGATGGTTTCAGTTTTTCATCGCTTAGGACTTTGCCCCTGTACAGTATAAATTTTTGTCAAAAACGTTCACCTGAAAAAATCTAAGTTTTTGACTCCACCTCTCATGAAAAACCCAACCCTTTTTACTTTGGGTTCCATTCAAAGTTTCAAAGGTGTCACAGCATAGCGACGGACAGCGGTCACGTGATTTTTTAACAATATGTTGATTAAAAGATGAAAGTCGGGAAACGGAGCGAACTTGATTCGGACAACGATCACGCGACTTGAAATCCTACTGAAACTAATGAATGTTTGTAGTTCACCGACTTAAAGGAACAAAAACAAGAGATGGTAATACTACTCACGTGAGACTTTTTTCCAAATAAATAGCGGATTTACAAATAAATAAAATAAATCCAAATGTCCGAAAATCGTCCGAGACGGCGAGAGAAAAGAACCTTCACTCTGTCTCCGACATTGTACTTTTTTTAGTAGTCTTACTACGGTAGCCTAATAACTATGCAATCATTGAGAAAAAACCCATGTGGAAACATTGTCATCAGCCGTACTGCTGTGTTTATGGCAGATCTTGAAGGATCTTCCTGCTTGCAATGAGTGAATGAGATTCAAGTTGTTGATATGTAAATCGGCAAGATCGACCAGAAGCAATGTTTTTGGAGCACATATATATATATATATATATATATATGGTATAACAAAAAAACTTCTCTTACAAAAACATCTTTTCTGACATCACATTTGTCACTTCGTCGTAAATCCAAAAGAATGTCTAAAATATCCGACTGCAGGGCGGTCATTGTTTTGAATAAACCCGTGTTGACAACTTCAGAGTGACGTAACGAAATGTGTATCCTCGACCGTCCGTGATTCGAGACTCTAATAGAAAACGAACTAAATTTGCTAACGCAACAAGAATTTGAGCTGAAAAATAGACAACTGTTTTTTCTGGATAGTTTCACAGTAAATACCTTAATTTTGTCTTTAATGCATGAAATCGTCACTGCAGAGACGATACTCGCGTATAATAACTGAAAACAAAAATGGCCTCGAATCTTAGGACGCTCTCGATTTTAGAACGGTCGACGATACATTTGTGAAGTACTTGGCGGGGGCACACTTGGGTGCTTGACTGATTAAATAATATTTAAAATACTTTATGTAATGTTTCAAAGTTAAATACAGAACTGTATAAATACATTGTGTTATGCTATTTTTATCTTTTTTTTGTATTATATTTACATAGATATTTATCGTCTTTTTGTGATATTATTGATACTACATCAGACCTCCTTGCAGTGTTCATTCATTAAAATCCCGACAATTTAAAACAAGTGATTATGTATTTATTTATTTAAACTAATATAATCAATGCGCCAGGTCTGAGTTGTCCGATGTCTGATAAAGATGTACAAGAACTGATAATTATTAAATGAATGAAATGCGGTAACTTTGATAAACAAAAACATAAGGAGTCAGGCTTTCACGTCAATGTACGCAAGTTCACGTCGCCTCAGTAGGAAAATATTACGTTCCAAATTGGAAAACGGTTCATATACTATCCATCCCGGATTTCCCGATTTTGCACGTTTTCCGTCACAATAAAGACATTTACTTAAAAGTTAATCCACAAAAGTATCTTCATTTTCAAATGATATGCACCTCTATGTGTTCTTTAAAATACACCTTTTTGAAAAAAAGTTTATAGTTAAAAAAAATTTTAATGCACATTTTAGAGGGTATAATTGCATCAAAATTTTGCAATTTTTAATGAAAATTTTCTATTCAACTACCATTTATTTCGGTTACAGGCATCACATCATTATAATTGATGAGTTTATTTAAAACCCCCTTCATCAGACTTAATTTAAACAAAACTTACATATTTTATCAAGTATTTGCATAAAGTTATAAGTGTTTATATCAAGTGTCTGCACAACTATTAGAACAAGACAGGGGAGACAACTTTCAAGGGGAATAACTCTTTTTTTAACTCACAAAGTAGACTTGAATTTTTGATATATGATACAGGATATAATTATCTAAATGTATGCAAAAAATTATAAAAATCTATAGTTGAATTATTTTCCATGGCTCTGTCTGTAGCCTCCTTAAGGCACCTGTACATGGTCTTCCGGATCACGTTGCCCTACGTTTCCATTGTTGCTTTTAGACACGATCAGTTACTTCCTAGGACTATTATGAAATTGACATTGCTGTTACGTTATCTAACATGTACACGTTGATTATTCGTGTGGTGAATGGCAAACAAAAAAACTTAATAAGCAGGATAGGTAAAGAAACAATATTTTTGACAAAAAGTCAAGAACCTTGTGAAACAGAGAGAACTGTAGCTGTTTGACTCTCATGGTTACGTCTAAGCTACTGTAGGTCACCGTCATTTTACACGCTAAACAACTTGTGATGCATTGGATCTGATGGATGTTTCTTCTAGCTGAAGTCGGGGGATTTTTGTCTCTTAATTAAATCTAAAAGCAAATCAGAAATTATCACAAGAAAGCAATGTCATCGTCAGTTACAGCCACAAGACAATCTTGTTCGATATTGACAACAGGCCTTCAACTGATAAAGAGACGGAAAACAACAGGGCCATTGAGCATGGTTAAACCCAGTTTTGTACCAAATTGTAATCCTGTTGATCAAGGTCACGTAGATACATTACAAAGATTTATAGATAATAGTAGTTCATTATTTGTGATGACAGGTGCAGGGATTTCCACGGAAAGTGGCATCCCAGATTATAGATCGGAGGGGGTAGGTCTGTATGCCAGAAGTACAAACCGCCCTGTACAGTATCAGGATTTTATTAAAAGTGAAAAAATTAGACAGCGATATTGGGCAAGGAATTTTGTTGGCTGGCCTCGTTTTTCATCATTTCCGCCCAATATTTCACACAAGGTCTTAAGTAAATGGGAGAAGGAAGGCGTAATACATTGGCTTGTAACTCAGAATGTAGATGCTTTACATTTTAAAGCTGGTAGCCATAACGTAACTGAGTTACATGGAAGTTCTCATAGAGTTATGTGTTTAAGTTGTAATTTTAAAATGCCACGAACTCAGTTACAGAACTTGCTAACAGAGCTAAATCCCAGCTGGCATGCAGAGTCTGTAGATATAGCACCAGATGGCGATGTACAGCTTACTCAAGAACAGATAGAAGGATTCCAGGTAGAAACATATACGAGCATTTTAGTTGAATTGCATGAGATGTGTAACTATACACCAAAAGACCATGGTGGCCTAATTGAAAAGATGTCAGTCCCCAAGGTCTCTCACCACTGTGAGTTTGAGTCCTGCTCAGACCACATATAGGAAAGTGAATTTTCCTTGTCATTGGCCTTTACTGGTCTACCTGGTGTCGTTGTCATGTGACTGGAGGAATGGTACGCTTGTCTGCGGCCTACTGACTCGGTGAGCTAGCACCTTAAAGTTGCCCTGAGTGTGCACTGGTACAAGGCAGAGCATAAAACACACTCGCATTTCACATGCATACATGAACTTGTTCATAGATTTATAGAGATTCATAAAGTAGTTATCGTCATGAATAGCTGAAAAATTGCTGATGCAACATTAAGCAACATTCAACCAACTGTACATCAAATATTGTATTCAGTGTTAGGACTGGCTCTCTAAAAGTTGGAGCCAAAATATTAGCCAATATTGAAATTTAAGAGCCAATTTACAAGAATTTTTCTGACAGCTTGCAGGTTCCGGTAAAAGAACCCATTCCAGATATCAAAAAGCATTCACTTTTCCTAATTTTGTAGATAAAATTTTCCAAGGTGCATGAAAATTTTTGGGAAAACACAAATTTATTCTAGCATTTTAGTTGAAATTTAATTGTACTAGAGGTGTAACAATATGCCCAAAATTGTATTGTGATATAGGGATGAAGCTTTAATATCTTTATCTGGGGGCCAAGCTCGCTTCAGAAACATATTTGTAAAAGTAATAATAGTAAGAGTAAATATGTAAAAAATTTTAAGCATTTATTTTCATATTTTGAAGGTTCCAGCATGTCCTAAGTGTGGAGGGAATTTGAAACCAGAAATTGTGTTTTTTGGTGACAATGTACCTAAAGACCTAGTTAATTTTGTGTTCAGTAGATTGGATGAATGTGATGCTGTCCTTGTATTAGGCTCATCTTTAGAGGTAAGTTACATTGATTTCATTCCAGGCCCCAGTTTCTTAATCATTCCTTAACTAAGATTTCCAGAAATTTAGGAAATCTTGGTAATATATTTTTGGAACTGTGATTGAACATTTTTGACAAAACTAGAGTATAGATATTATAAGCTTGATCTGATCCTAAGCTTCAAAATAACAGTTTAAATTCCTGAAAATCTTGACATTTGAAATTTCAAATTTACCAAATTTAAGTTTAAGGAAAATTTTAGTTAAGGAATGATTGTGAAACTGGAGCCTGGTAGCAAAAATTGCTATTTGGCTAATAATTTGTTTTCAAAAAGTAACCTAACTTAGTCATTAGTAAAGGAATTGTATTTAAAAAATGCTTTAAAAAGGACTACATATTCGCAAATTTTGAAAATTTGACTTCAGTAGTACTAATGTTTTATTTGAGGAAACCAAGACTGTCAATAGTTAAACTTGTTTACTTGATCAACAGGAGACATTTCAACATTTTAGATATACACCTCCAATTAAACAAGAGATTGTAAACTATTTAGTTTTATACATAATTATCTATGGTTCTGGTCATCTAACATTTTTCAGAATCTTCAATCTTTTTCAATTATCTTGTATAAAAATAGATATTGACAAACTAATGTTATCTGCAATTCATTTGGGTTATTCAGGCAGGTAGTTAATAGATAGTAAAGGAAAGCAGAGTGACCGGAGAAATTTACCCAGCCAAGAGTATTTATTGAGGCAGTCAGCTCAGGGATAGTGGAGAAAATTAGAGTGGCCAGCAAATATCACTTAGCTTAAGCATGCATACTGACATATTGAAAGTGATTGAGTTTTTTACTCTGTGTGCAAATCAAATTTTATCAGATGAACACATCAAATAGTTGATAAAATTGACCACCATAACCCCAGCCCACCTCAACGCTTTATAATCATAACTGGTGTCAAAGAGCTGCTTTTAAAATGTTTTTGTCACATGACAGCATTTAAATGATATTGAGAAATAGTGACCTTGAAAAAAGTATGAAAGCCCTTAAAAACCCACAAAAAATAAATGGAATCATGCAGGGATTAACACCCCCACTATTTTAGCCAAAAATTTGTATTTGAAACCACAGTGGTCAGAATCATTATAATTTTTTTTTAAAATCCTATGGTTTATGAAAAATAGTTATGTTACCATTATACCCCCAGCAAACAAAGTTTATATAATATAATTAGGGGGTATATAGGAATCATCCTGTCTGTCTGTCCACTCAATATTTTCCATGTCTATGGATGGATTTTGATCAAACTTGACACAAATGTAAACCTGAGAAGATGTGTTGCAGACCAAATTATTGTGCATAAGTCCATAAGTCAAGGGTCAAGTTCAGAGGTCAATGTTGTGGGGGGGGGGAGAGGTATTTGGTTCTCAAGAGACAGTTTTAGTCTCAATTTCATAATAACGCTTCAGCTAGTGTTAAAAACTTTTTTGTTAATAAATGATGTTTTTTATATGTTTTCAGGTTTTCTCGGGTTTTAGATTTGTCAGTAGAGCATTTGACCAGAAGAAACCGATTGCCTTAGTGAATATAGGAAAGACAAGGGCAGATAACTTAGCAAATCTGAAAATAAGTGCCAAATGTAGTGAAGTGTTGATGAAGATTGATGTTTAAGATTTAAATATCAGGCGTCATGACCAATTCAATGAATTTGTACCATAAAAACAGATAAATGGACAGATAAAAGGAAAAGGTCAAATTAGACCAATTTTTCCCATTTTGACGGGTTTTTTTAAAATTAAAAGTACAATAAATTCAGATTTTTTGTATGGAACTTGTACCAAAATCGAACACTTAACGATTAAAAAGGTACTTAAATGGTAACATTGTGCACTAAAAATGTACTGATCTGGACAAATAAATACATTTGATTGGTCAGCCTGAAATATTCAGTATATTTTTAGATATTTATGGACTGTGATATATGATTGTGATTTTTTCAGCTGTTGATCTTCTGAGTCTATATATTATATGGTTTTTACACTGTAATTTAAAAAAATAAATTAAATAAATATAACAATTTTTATTCTTTTATATATATATATATCTAGCCCAACCTGCCTTAAAGCCACCTTTATATAAGGACCACCTGTTTATAAAGACCAGTGGAATTGTATCCTAATTGTTCTTTATTCATATTATTTGAACCTGTATATAAAGGCCACCTGCCCATAAAGGCTACTTTTACTGGTCCCCTTGGGTGGCCTTTATAGACAAGTTTAACTGTATATATATAGATCATTGTGTTCTGTGGTTGGGAAAATGCCATTGTTGGCCAAGTGCTTAAAAGCATGCACAGGAACAGCTTTTTTCTCCACCTAGCTAGGTTCGAATTTTATATGCGGATTGATCCCACTGAGAAAGTTTGTCAGTTTGCTTCCTGAACGTAGACAGTATTCTCAATGCACTCTGGTACGGACTGACTGACTTGATATAGAAGTTAAAGAATCGTGTTTGTGACTTATAACTCCATTATTCAACTTTGTGGTTGGGAAAGTTCGGTAGATTGGCATTTTAGATGATGACCAAAAACAAACATACTTATCCATGTCCAAATCACAATCCAGAAGCAAAGTAAAAACTTTGGTACTGACAAGTTAGGTTAGACAGTGAACTTCCACCAGGGAAATGAGGCCGGGTGCTCCGGAAGGGTAAGCACCTCCTGTTTAGCTAGCTACACCCGCCACGTGTTAAATAAAAATTGTGTGAAAGGACGTCAAATATATCCAGGGCAATCCTGGACACAGAAACACCAAACTTAACAATAGTGTGATGGCGGCCATAAAACTTTTTGAGGGCCTTGATAAGCCTAGGCTTGCAATATCCTTGAGTCAATTTATTTGCAAGCAGCCTACTTCGTCGTATATCTGTGACATATAACTCTATTATTCCTCTTTGTGGTTGGGAAGGTCTGATACATTGGTATTTTAAGTGATGATACAAGATTATTCCACTTTGGTCATGGTTTTACTGCGCCTATTTTGGCATCATGAAATCTTAAAGATTACAATTTATGTAAATGTGCAGTGTGCAGAATTTTTAAAGAAAAATATTTAAGAATTTTGCCATAATTTTTTTCTTTCTTAAATTCAGATTGCTGTCCACGATTTTAGCGAAAGTATAAGAATACCATGTTAATTTATATTCTTCCAACAAATTTTAACACCCCACTATTGGTACCTCTGATGGTCGTGAAACTTTTTGCTGGGTATGTGTGAGGTTATGGCTCGAACCCCAGCCAGGTCTGACCAAGACTTGAAATGATGGGTAGTGATCTGTTCTTTCGATAAGCACTTGACATTTAGAAATGAAAGTCGTGGGGTCCTTGGGATCCGATGACCCGTGTCACGGTAGGCGCATCGGCCTGCAAATTGGCCGACAATGTCACAGGTCACGATCACATGTAAACTAACGTGAAGCGTTTAACGTTAGTCATAGGCGTGGGCGTCAAAGATCTCTCTCTCTCTCTCTCTCTCTCTCTCTCTCTCTCTCTCCTCTCTCTCTCTCTCTCTCTGCAGATTGTCCCTAACGCTCTAGAAATGTTAAAATTTCTACCTGACTTCACATATAGCTGGTAGCGTGTAGATATAAGTGAAATATTCTCGACGTAAAATCCCCTTTATTGATCAACCCAACGTATTTAAAGAGTAAAGTCACCTTGAACACATACATATATAAAGAGAAATCTACAAGCATCAATTGAAAGTTTTGCCCATCCCCAAAGGGCACAAGAAGTGTTTGAGTGGATTTTAAATAAGGCAAATTGACGACGGTATGATAAGATCATTTTCATGCAACTAGTAATTCGATCACCGTTAAATATAGGCTTTTACTACAACGGACGGCATTTATACACCGTATGTCTCTTCTGTGCCAGATTTCATGTCCAATGTTGAAAAACCTGACAGTGTTAAAATGAGGGAATTGTTCATCTTGTTCGTGTTATGCGTTCATGAAATCAGCGCGAAAACACGTCCTGGGAATGTCAACGGATTATCTAGGACTGAAGGTACGAAAATATCTCGAATAAAATTTATTGGTGACCATCTCTAACATATCTAGTAAGAACACACGCATACGCATTATATATTTATATGAGGTATAATTTTTTTGGTTACACAACGGGCAAATGGCCAGCTCGATTTTATACGTTGTTTTGATTTTTGAAACATTTCGCTACCCAAAAAAAGGATGTCTGAATCCGAAAAAAATCGCCAATTTCAGAAACGTGTTTATTGTTTATATGGTAAAATTAACATTTTTAGCTACGAATATTCACATGTTACAAGACTTGAAATCACCTCCCAGTGACTCCCACACACACGCGCGCGTGCGCGTTTGATGTTTTAGTATTATACATCTCGTGTGCTGATTTTGATTTTTTTTTTTTTAAATCTGTCATGTGCTGATTTTGAAGGCATTATTTTAATAAAAATTCAAAATCGGCACAGGACAGAAAATTGAAAAAGTGAATGAAGACTTATTTTAATTTTAAGCAGACATCGATATCTAAATAGCCGGAACATTATTTATTCATTCATTTTACCTTTTACCTTTTACCTTTTACCTTTTACCTTTTCTTCGAGGTCGGTGTAAGCACTTTGTGCTTCTGGGACCCATTTCTTAGTGTGTCATCCTGGTTGTTTACTATTTCTGTTGTCACTTCCGGTCTTAAGCACTGTGGATTGAACTTTAACTCAATTCTTTTCCAGAAGTCATTAAGCCTGCCTTTGAACATATTAATACTGGTACTATCAACGACATCTTCTGGTAAATTGTTCCAGGTGTTTACTGCTCTTTGGGTGAAGGTTTGTTTTCTTTTAATACTTTTCGAATACTGCTTGTATATTTTATGTTTGTGTCCCCTTGTTTTATTTGTCATCAGACTTGGAAATAACTTGTTGCTGTCAATGTTTTCATGGCCCTTGATGATTTTAAAGTATTCCACAATATCTGATCGTGTTCTTCTGTATTCTAATGATGGTAACCCTAGCTCCTTAAGTCTATCAGGATATGTTAAATCTTTAATAGCAGGTACCAATTTCGTTGCTCTTCTTTGAATATTTTCTAGGGCTATTGCTTTTTTATATAATATGGACCACACATTACTACCATATTCCAGATGCGGACGTACTATGCTTTTATATAAGTGTAAAAACGATTCTTTTTTCAGATGTTTGAACGTCCGTTTTACAAGGCCTAGTTTCTTGTTTGCTTTTTTGACTGCTTGTGCTATGTGTGGTTGAAAGTTTAGGTCTTTATCGATGATTACTCCCAGGTCCTTTTCTTCTTTTGAGAGATCAATATTCACCCTATCTCCATTATTCGGCATTGTATATTTGATTGGTTCTGTAGGTCCTAAATGTAGATGTTTGCATTTATCCGTGTTAAATTTTAATTGCCATGTTACAGACCATTTGTGTGTTGTCCAAATCTCTTTGTAACTGGGTAGTGTCCGTTTCATTGCCTAATTCCCTGTAAATTTTTGTATCATCTGCAAATATCTTCACAAGACTTGATATGGTTTCCGGAAGATCATTTACGTATATTAAAAACAGTGTGGGCCCTAACACACTACCTTGCGGTATACCACTGGTAACTTGTTTCCACTCTGAGAATTGACCGTTTAATACTACTCTTTGTTGGCGTCCTGTAATAAAATCTTTAATCCATCTGAGTGTGTTGCCATTATACCATAATTTTGTAGTTTGCGGAAGAGTCTTTGGTGTGGTACAGAGTCGAAAGCTTTTTTGAAATCTAAATAGATGACGTCTACGGATTTTTGATTATCGAGTGATTTTGTCCAATCATCCATCGTTTCGATTAACTGTGTAACACAAGATCTTCCCTTCCTAAAACCGTGTTGACTGTTTGTGAACAAATTGTTACTTTCCATATAATCAATTATCTTACTTCTTATGATTTTTTCCATCAATTTGCTAACAGTTGAGGTCAGACTGATAGGACGGTAGTTGTTTGGGTCGTTTTTCGGTCCTTTTTTGTGAATAGCGGTGATATTTGCTTCTTTCCATGCTTGTGGCACAGTTCCTTGAATCAGTGATTTATTGAATATTATGCTGAGTGGGTGACATAATGAGCTACCGGTTTCAAATAGGAACTTCGGGTGAATTTTATCTACTCCTTGTGATTTAGCAACGTTTAACTGATTCGTCAGTTTATTAATTTCTAAAGGTGTTACAGTGAAATCGTTAACTTTGATTCTGTTTTCTTTTCTATGTCTGGAACACATGTTAAGTCCTCTACAGTAAACACACTTGAGAAGAAATTATTCAACAAATTTGCCTTACCGATGTCGATTCTACTTTATTTCCCATACTATCGGTTAGGGTATTTATAGTCTCTCTAAATTTCGTTTTGGATTGTATATATTTCCAAAAGGATTTAGAATCTTGTTTTATGTTGTTAATAATAGAATCTTCATACTTTTGTTTGGAGATATTTATCTTCTTCGTTGTAACGTTTCTTGCTTTTTTGTATTTTTGCCAGTTTTCATTAGATTTGCAGTAAGTGTATTTTTTCCATAACCTGCGTTTGTTTCGTATGCACTCTATGACTTCTTGTCAATCCATGGTGTGTTAAAGATCTTCTTCTTCGGTTTACTCACTGGTATATTTGCTTTAATTTCTTTGTTAATAATATCGGTAAACCGGTTCCAAGCATCTTCAACACTAAGATGGTTTAATTCGGTCTTCCAATCTACACTCTGAAGGTTATTATTAATGACGTCATAATCAGCTTTGAAGTAAAGTGGTTTTTCTCTAAAATCACTCATAAATGTACTTTTCATGGTAAGATTAAAAATTAAACACATATGATCACTTTTAGCCAATGGAGGATAGTAGTTAACACTATCTACCATTTCGCTGTCACTAGTAAACACTAAATCCAAGATATTAGATTGTTCATTCTGTCTATACCTTGTGGGGTTTACTACATGCTGTGTGAGATAGCTATCTCTATAGGCCTCTAGGAATTTAAATGTTAAACTGTTTTCATTACATCTTGTTGATTCAGATCCCCAGTCGATGTTTTTTATGTTGAAATCGCCTACTAATAGTCTATTTACGTAGGTATTTTCCTCGATTTTGTAGTTATTGAACAAGAGCCTCAACTCTTCTAAACAGGATGGATCAGAATTAGGGCTACGATATACACACTGTAATATTGCATTATTCCGTTCTAAATGAACATCAACAGTCACAGCTTCTATGTATTTATAGTTTGTGTGGTACTGATAACACTGATATACATCTTTCACATAAATAATACCCCTCTAATTGCTTTATCTTCCAATAGATTAGTGAAGGAAAGATATCCTGGGAGTTGGAATTCAACAGGGTCGATCTCACATTTCTTCTGATTTTTTGGTAAAAATTCAGTGATACATATAATGTCGAAGTTATATTCAGAGACCATAGTATGGAGTTCGTTTCTTTTATTTAGTAGACTATCAGCGTTAGTATACATGATTTTTAGATTATTTCGTTCTGTGACACTGAACTTCTCATTGACTTTATTTACATGTGGTGAACAACTATTTACATTATTTACAGTGTTAAAACCTATGTCCTAATCACATGTCATGGTTAAATCTTGAAAGTTTTCACAGTCAAGTAATCTACCTCCCACGAATGTTCTTTCTGGGTCACTTGATCTTCGTATTGGGGTTAATTCTGCTAATGCAGTTGTAACATGGCAATCCCTATTTACACTATTGTTTGCCAGTACTGAAAACAGGTCTTTGTCTATGTTACTGGTATCTATTTGCAATGAGTTGTCTTGTAAATCATCATCACTGTCTACCTCGCTCTCATCCTGTGCCGTACCTACTAAATGTGAAGCTGTGTCATCAATTACTGTTTCATGATTGTACATTTTACTGCCCTCTTCTTTCTCTTTAGTTCACGCTTAAGTTTGTTTTCTTCCCTTTGTCTTGGTGTTGAATCCTTGACTATAACACATCTTTGTAGTTCCGGTGTCGCTTTGGTTTTGATAGATTTAACATTGGTCAGTATGATTTTTCTTTGGCGTTTATTCTCTAGAATAATTTTAAGGGGACGGATTTTGTCATGCGACGGATTGCCTATTCTAAACGCTACCTTCACTTCCACGTTAGGTACCCCTATAGAACTAAATAATTTATCCAGCATTGATAGGTCATATTTTTTCCTTTCTTCTGGATTTGTGTGTTTTGCTTCGGGCATGTTGAAACATACTAAGTTCATTGACCTGTTTTTTTGGTCATTTAGTTCTAACACTTCTTTTTTAACCTCTAGGCGAATGGAGTCTTGAAATTGCGTTTTGAGATCATCCAGAATCCCAGACTTCAGGCTTGTAATGCTAGCGTCTATTTTAGAGTCCATTCTCTCCTCTATGTTGTTAATTTTTTCTTCAACACTAGTAAGTCTGGTTTCATTATTTACTTTAATATCCTCCAGTGCCTTTTGAAACCCTTGAAAGGTGGGAAAATTTTGCTTACATCCTGGACAAGTCCAACAGAAGCTATCTTGAGACTTAAAAATCCTGTTGAGTTCAGCCGAGATGTTTGCACAGCCCAAACAGAATCTGAGATTACATACTGAACACAAGCAAAACTCTTCCTCCTTTGAGTTACTTAAATCTTTATCACATTTAGGGCAGGAATTACTGGGAAGTCTTGCTCTTTTCCTGTTTTGCGAATGTAACATTTTGTTTGCCATCATTTGAATGTTATAGTTTAGTAACCTCTGCTTTAGCAATTGGCGGTTTTTCCAAGTTGAGTCTTGTTAACAACAAGACGATCCAGGCAATCCTTATTGCTAATATCGGCTCTAGCAGAACTGTCTATTTTAATTGTAACATTTATTAACCTATTACAACAAGGCAATCCTTATTGTTAATATCGGCTGTAGTAAAACTGTCTATTTTAATTTTTAACACTTGTTAACAACAAGGCAATCCTTATTGTTAATATTGGCTCTAGCAGAACTGTCTATTTAAAATTGTAACATTTATTAACTTATTAACAACAAGGTAATCCTTATTGTTAATATCGACTGTAGCAAAAACTGTCTATTTTAATTTTTAACACTTGTTAACAACAAGGCAATCCTTATTGTTAATATCGGCTCTAGCAGAACTGTCTATTTTAAATTGTAACATTTATTAACTTATTAACAACAAGGCAATCCTTATTGTTAATATCGGCTTTAGCAAAACTGTCTATTTTAATTTTTAACACTTTTTAACAACAAGGCAATCCTTATTGTTAATATCGGCTGTAGCAGAAACTGTCTATTTTAATTTGTAAGACTTATTAACAACAAGGCAATCCTTATTGTTAATATCGGCTGTAGCAGAACTGTCTCTTTAGGTTGTAACACTTATTAACAACAAGGCAATCCTTATTGTTAATATTGGCTGTAGTGGAATTGTCTCCGAGTTGTAACACTTTTTAACAACAAGGCAATCCTTATTGTTAATATCGGCTCTAGCAGAACTGTCTATTTTAAATTGTAACATATATTAACTTATTAACAACAAGGCAATCCTTATTGTTAATATCGGCTTTAGCAAAACTGTCTATTTTATTTTTAACACTTTTTAACAACAAGGCAATCCTTATTGTTAATATCGGCTGTAGCAGAACTGTCTTTTGGGTTGTAACACTTATTAACAACAAGGCAATCCTTATTGTTAATATTGGCTGTAGTAGAATTGTCTCCGAGTTGTAACACTTTTTAACAACAAGGCAATCCTTATTGTTAATATCGGCTGTAGCAGAATGGTCTCTTTGAGTTAACACTTGTTAATAACAAGACGATCCCTATTAGTAATACCGGCTGTAGCAGAACTTCCTATTTTAGTTTTTAACACTTATTTACAACAAGGCAATCCTTATCGTTAATATTGGCCGTAGCAGAACTGTCTGTTTTAATTTTTAACACTTGTTAACAACAAGGCAATCCTTATTAAGTTAACAAAGACTTAAATCAGTACTTATCCGCCGTATAAAGTCATAGAGTCTAAACAGCCACAGTCTTGATAGGGCGGAGCTAGGGTGTATACCATCCAAGAGCAATGTGTAATTTTTCTTATATAATACAATTTTTGCTGGTTTGCTGGGTCTAATCAAATCTTGTGAAAATTTTGGCGCTTGCCACCTGTTCAGTCCCCTTATCTTAGAGTTATATGCATCTATTTTACTTTCGAGTTGTTTCTGAGTGGAGGCGGATATGTGAGCAGGTACTGGGTATTTAACACGGTTAAACTCAATAATAGAGTAATACGGACAGTCTAAGAAGATTACATTAGCGGATGAGTTGACGGTATTGATTCTGAATTTAAGAGATATATAGAATTCTAAAATTTCGTCGACAGGCTCTTCGCTAGGAAGTACAGCCTTATCAGTTTTTGTTGTTAATTCGCATGTGCCCAGCCATATAATGATTGTTGGTTTTGAGCATAATCTGGCTATGCTACAAGCCTTAGTGATGATTTTTGAACTGTCGACTCCTACACCTGGATATGAATAACACTGTAAATTCACGTGGTGTCGTCTCGATATTTCATTCTTCAAATATTTAACTTTACTATCTCCAAGTAGGTAGAAATCAAGTGTTGTGTCTGTAACAGGACCAGTCTGACGCTCCAGGCGCTGGTATTTGTTCAAATCTTTGTTAACTTTACTTAAAGACATGCGGGTTTCATAAACGGGGTACAATTATTTAAACAATAACGGTCAACAAGGCTATCCTTATTGCTAATCAATAATATTATACTAAATTGTCAACGAGACTAAGTAATATTCAAGAGTTTGAGATGAATAATCAGCAAGGCAATCCATTATTGATAAAACAGCAGACGGTTGAAAAATCAGAAAATGTTCGAAAAATTTGGTGATGACAAATCAAAACAGGACGTTATTAGACGATATTAGTTCAGGTCCTGCTCGATGAGCAAACAACAAGGCAATCCTTATTGTTTAAGGTGCGATCGTACACAAAAACGTACACAAAACGTTGCCTCGTTTGCCGGGGGGATGTACTGCTTACATATGGCTACATATGGAAAATATGGCATAAATTTAGATATAGGAAAAAAATATTGTTATTATGTGGAAAGCACAATAAAAAGGATCAGTTTCACCTATGATACACAAATTGATGCTTCTTAAAACTGATTAAATCTTTGGATTATGTTTCTCCTCCATCAGGTTTTGGAAAAAGCGTCCATCTTCGACCGGAAGTGACGTCTTTATTGTGGCATAACTAATACTACGGCTGTTATTTTTAAACATTAGTTTGAACATAACCAAGATAGAACATGACATATTATTACACCTTATGTAAAAATCTAGCAATTTCATTGGATAAGAGCTATGTAACAATTTGTACTGTCACATAAAATTTATAATGTCACATAGCGATGCGCGTGACTATGTGACAGTACGTTTGTTCGAGTCGCCTCCCTTCACTTGATCACATCAGCGCTTTGAACAAAACATGTTTTCAGTTGTGTCTACGGCAAGCGTCTTATTGTTATTGATATTGTTTACATTCGCCTGTAACAACAACGGATGATGTTTGTCGAGGTTGACAATGACTTTCTTGGCAATTTGTTAGAGTCTAAAGACTCTAAATCAACTAAACGAATCATTAAGCGGACCGTGGATATGTTTCTTAAATTTCTTGGCTCAAATGACTGTGGATTTGAGACATTCCCGGTCGATAAATTGGATGAAAATTGGTATGGGCATTACTAAAGACGAAGGATGCACATCATGTATAGGTAAAATAAACAAACATTCGGTGTAATAAAATAAATATTACATTTCTGACAGGGTGCCAGTACATATTGTCACCTCTCGAAAAGCATTGTCAGCCTCGGCTATCGCCTCGGCAAACAATGCTTCCTCGAGGTGACAATATGTACTGGCACCCTGTCAGAAATGTAATATTTATATACTGTCACATAAAATTTATAATGTCACATAGCGATGCGCGTGACTATGTGACAGTACGTTTGTTCGAGTCGCCTCCCTTCACTGGATCACATCAGCGCTTTGAACAAAACATGTTTTCAGTTGTGTCTACGGCAAGCGTCTCATTGTTATTGATATTGTTTACATTCGCCTGTAACAACAACGGATGATGTTTGTCGAGGTTGACAATGACTTTCTTGGCAATTTGTTAGAGTCTAAAGACTCTGCATCAACTAAACAGATCATTAAGCGGACCGTGGATATGTTTCTTAAATTTCTTGGCTCAAATGACTGTGGATTTGAGGCATTCCCGGTCGATAAATTGGATGAAAATTGGTATGGGCATTACTAAAGACGAAGGATGCACATCATGTATTGGTAAAATAAAACAACATTTGGTGTAATAAAATAAATATTACATTTCTGACAGGGTGCCAGTATATAAATATTACATTTCTGACAGGGTGCCAGTACATATTGTCACCTCGAGGAAGCATTGTTTGCCGAGGCGATAGCCGAGGCTGACAATGCTTTTCGAGAGGTGACAATATGTACTGGCACCCTGTCAGAAATGTAATATTTATTTTATTACACCGAATGTTTGTTTTATTTTACCAATATCGTCGACCGTCCTAAAATCGAGAGCGTTCTAAGATTCGAGGCCATTTTTGTTTTCAGTTATTATACGCGAGTATCGTCTCTGCAGTGACGATTTCATGCATTAAAGACAAAATTTAGATATTTACTGTGAAACTATCCAGAAAAATCATTTGTCTATTTTTCAGCTCTCAAATTCTTGTTGCGTTAGCAAATTTAGTTCGTTTTCTATTAGAGTCTCGAATCACGGACGGTCGAGGATACATGATGTGCATCCTTCGTCTTTAGTAATGTCTATACCAATTTTCATTCGGCAATTTATCGACCGGGAATGCCTCAAATGCACAGTCATTTGAACCAAGAAATTCAAGAAACGTATCCACAGCCCGCTTACTGATCCGTTTAGTTGATGCAGAGTCTTCAGACTCTAACAAATTGCCAAGATAGTTATTGTCAACCTCGGCAAACATCATCCGTTGTTGTTACAGACGAATGTAAACAATATCAATGACAATGAGACGCTTGCTGTAGACACAACTGTAAACATGTTTTGTTCAAAGCGCTGACGTGATCCAGTGAAGGGAGGTGAGTCGAACAAAAGTACTGTCACATAGTCACGCGCAGCGCTATGTGACATTATAAATTTTATGTGACAGTACAAATTGTTACATAGCTCTTATCCAATGAAATTGCTAGATTTTTACATAAGGTGTAATAATACATATTGTCACCTCTCGAAAAGCATTGTCAGCCTCGGCTATCGCCTCGGCAAACAATGCTTCCTCGAGGTGACAATATGTACTGGCACCCTGTCAGAAATGTAATATTTATATAATATTACTATGGCCAAACATTGACAAAATCAGTGTACAATGATATTGCATTTTCATGTGCTTTTTAACTTTATAATGCGATTAAAAGAAAAAAGGAAGAAGAAAAATCCAGTTATTATACCCCGCTTCAACAGTGGGGGTATATAGTGATAGGTGTGTCCGTCCGTGTGTCCATTCGTCCTTCTGTTAAACCTTAGGGTACGTATCCCTTATCCGCAACTCCTCCTAAACCCTTCAATGGATTTTCATGAAACTTTCACACAATCTTTGTGATATAATATAGATGTTCCCTTCCTATTTAAAAATTTGATCCGATGGATTTTTTTATGGGGGGGGGGTATTTTTTGTGAACTTGTGGCTCAAAGTTTTTCTAGTTCATTGTATATGCTAATGAAGAGTCAATAAAGAATAGTTCTTCTGTATACATTACCGAGTAGCCGTATACCCCCTGAATATGCTCACCTTTTCTTCAAAACGAGAACGATTTTTTCTTTTAATTTTCTTATTTTCAATGATTTTTTTTAAAAATTTCTTATTTTTATTAAAATACCTCTAAGATTATGAATTACTTATGATGAAAGAGTTGTATTTTTTATCTATAACCAATTCGTCATATCCATTGTATCAAAAGGAAAGACCGTCACCAGTACTAGTTTTGCTAGGAATTACATATATTGCTTACCCTTCCGGAGCACCCGGCCTCACTTCCCTGGTGGAAGTTCACGTGTCTAACCTAACTTGTCAGTTCCAAAGTTTTTACTTTGCTTCTGGATTGTGATTCGGACATGGATTAGTATGTTTGTTTTTTATATATTTGTGATAATAGAAGGGAAAAATCAGACATAAAATTCTTACTTATTTTTATACACCCATGTCTAGAAACGGACCGTATAATGGTTTAGCGTTGTCCGTCAGTAAAAGTTTGTCCGACCTAATGTTTACTCCTCCAACGCCATTAAAGACATTTTTACTAAAATTGGTATAAACATTTTTAATCAGCATATCCTATTAGGTGCGCTAGAAGAAGAGGACTGTAACTTTGTGCAAATTTTTCGGAGTTGTGCCCGTTGAAATTTTAATCATATTTTGTCTCTTCAAATGTCGCAGAGCTTCGCCCTTTGAAATTATAATCATATTTTGACGGTCTTTACCAACAGTTTAATGAGAAAGATTTGAATGGGCGTATCTTGCTGTGCACATCCGTGTTCTTGTTAACAGATTGAAACATTTGGAATAGACAACTTTTTAGGAAAGATGTGGGGGATTAAGACAACATCAGTGGGATGTATTTAATCAGATTTTACGATAAAATTGAAAGTAGTTATTAGTGTTATTTAGAGTGTAAATTCTTCTCGATTGAAGTATTGAAATGTATTATTGTACCTCACATATATTAAAACACTTTTCATTGGATGTTTTCAATCACATGACATGTAATAAATGAGATATTTCCCACAGAATCACTGTCAGCGTGTGACAACCTTTCACAGCCATGTGATAACCTCTCACAGTCATGTGATAATACTATTATCAACCGGTGATAACCCGGTACAAGGGAAACAACTCGTACAACAGAACTGTGTTGTCATTTGGTAAACAATAGTTCGTCGTAAGCGGACTTGTTATTAATTATGTATGACAAAGATGCAGAAAACACAAAAAAGGTCACCCAAGCTTCAGTGAAAATACTGGAAATGTATTTGATGGAAACGGAAAGAGAGGTAAACCTAGATTCTACGGAATCTAAAGTATGACCCCCCTCCGGGATTGTTGAAAGTGTAAACTTGCAGCATTGAATTTAATTTAAAATTTAGATATTGTTTGCGTCAATTTACATGGTAAGTTTTGTTTCGGTATAATACCCTTCTGTCGGGTGACAATTCTGGATGTCCACATACCTAGAGGGCAATTATTGTATATTACTATTAATTTGTGTAAAATAGTGTAAAAGTACTCCTGATTTTAGTTTAAATGTGTTTTAATATTTCCAGATATTCTTAATGCCATCCTGTCGGAATCCAAAAAGATCAAAACAAAAAATCCCCAAGAATATTTGGATATTTCTACCAGTAATCCTTGGACAGAAGAATCACTTAACACCAGACGAACAACTTTCACTAAAGAGGATATAGACAAGATTAAAGTTAGTTACTGTGTTTAGATTTCATTGTAATATACAAAATGTATATATACACTTGTAAACAGTACCACAGATACTTAGAAGTTGATTGGTTGGTTGACTGAATGTTGCTTAACGTCACATCGGCAATTTTCAGCTATTCGCGACGAGAACTACATGTAATTTATTAATCGCTATGGATTAATCTATGAACAAGTTCGTGTATGCATGTGAAGTGCGAGAGTGTTGTATGGTCTACCTTGTACTAGCGCGCACTCAGGACGACTTTAAGGTGCAAGCTCACTTAGTCAGTACGCCGCAGACAAGCGTTCCGCTCCCAGTCACATTATACTGATACCAGGTGAACCAGTAAAGCCAACGGCAAGGAAAATACACTTTCTCCACTGAGCGGGACTCGAACTCGAAGCGGTGCCCTGAGGGACCCTGGATTTGTAGACTGACGTCTTATCCATTAGGCCACCGCGTCCTCCCTTAGGAGTTGAGTTGAGTAATGGTATTTAACGTCCCAGTCAAGAATATTTTACTTATATTGATACCTTGGCAGATAAAGGTAATGTAGGTGAAATTTTGCCTGTGCGTTGCGCTGACGACATTATATAGCAGTGTTCTTTATCGTACCACGCTTACCGTGACACGGGACCTCGTTTATTTTAAGTTTCCATCCGAAAGAACCGAGATTTTCATTTCGTAGTGCCGAGTGATTGGCGAAAGAACAGTCACTACCCACTTTCAAGTCTTGGGTTAGTCTCGGTCGGGCGCTTCAGACGGCTATATACTAATAGTAGTATATGGCCGTCATCACAGTATTATTGATAAGTATGATGTCTCTGTGTTCAGGATTGGCCTGGATATACTTGACGTCCCGTAGTTACATGTTCCTTTCACTCTCATTTTTGATTACACACGTGGCGGGTTTAACCCGCAAAACAAGGGGGCGCTAAACCGGAGCAACAGGCCTAACTTCTCTGTTGAAAGACAACGTGTTTAACCATTGTCAATTTCAAAGTTTGTATTTTGCTTTGGAATTGTGGTTTGGACATGGATTAGTATATTTGTTTTTGATTGCTTTTAAAGGGACACAACCTACGAAGTCCCATTATCTAGTGAAACACAGACCCGTGGATGCAAAATGAAACTCACGAAGAAGCACGAATATCAGGAAGTATAGTTTTACCCAGAGTTGCAAAAATTGGAATACTCTTTGAACTAAGATCATTAATAGTGACCCCACCCCCCTTAAACATTATCAATTTTAAAAGTAATTAAAATAAGGAGTTGCAAGTGGCAGACTGGGTTTGTTTCATACCCATAACCGCAAGTCAACAAGTAGATATTGGTTATTAATAATAAGGAGAGCAATCATCCTATAGCTAAACTGTAAACGTATTTATTTTCGCGATCTGCGAATTTTCGCTTTTTCCTCGGTCGTTTGTTCTTAGCGAAAATTATATTATACTTATTGTGTAATTGTGCATTTTTTAAAATATGCGAAAATATGTAAAAAATTTCTATATCGCGAAAATAAGTACACGCGAAATTAAATACTTTTACAGTACAACATAAAAACCTCAAGATAAATGTCAGATGCAATGTATTTAGACAACAGGCGATATGCGTAACTGCAAATGAATACACATGTAACAATATTTTTGTATCTTTTCAGGTTGATGATTATAATGTAGAAGTTCTCTTGGAGAGTATGTCATTAGGTGCTGGTGGTACAGAATTAAAGGTATATTAACACGTGTGAACATGTGAAGAAATAACCAAGCGTGTGATTCTACTGAATTTTGGAACAATAATGGGAACTTACAAATGCCCTCGAAAAGTAATTAGATTTGGTAAAATAAATCCTGGTCGTTTTATTATTCTCACTTTTACATCTTGCAAATATTTCGATTCTCACAGCCGTTTAGCCCTTGCACTGCTGCTAGTGGTTGGGGGTTGTGTTCCGGGACGGCCATCTAGTGCTGCGGAGTTGAGACTAGTTTGGTGATGATTTGAATAGGAAAGTAAATGGTATGGAAGTTTATGTTATCTAATGTTTATTAAAACACAACGAAAATAGCAATAACCTGATTCAAATATATGTAAACTGTCGTTTTTATCTAACTTTAAGTATGTTATTACTCCTTAGTTAGATATACAAGCAAATAGGTAAAATGTCTATTTTAACTTGAAATAAAAAATGGGCGCCACGTGACCATTTTGATTTTTTTAAATCTGAAAAACATACTGTACATAAGGAAAATAGTTTAAAAGTTTCATAACTGTAGAAATTGAATTGAGTAATGGTGTTTAACGTCCCAGTCAAGAATATTTCATTTATATCGAGACGACGCCAGCTATAGACGAAGGTGCAGAAATTTTGCCTGTGCGTTGCGCTGATGGCATTATACAGCAGGGTTCTTTAGCGTGCCAAGCCCACCGTGACACAGGACCTCGTTTATTTTAAGTTCCCATCTGAAAGAACCGTGACTTTCATTTCGTAATGTCGAATGCTTGGCGAAAGAAAAATCACTACCCACTTTCAGGTCTTGGGTCAGACCCGGTCGGGGATCGAACCCATGACCTCCCACTTACGGAGCGAGCACTCTACCAACTGAGCTACTGCAGGGATTAAATCAGCAAAGCGCTAACCAATACGCTCTATTATAAAAATCAAAGATTTACGCGCGCCTCTGTGTGTGTGTGTGTGTGTGTGTGTGTGTGTGTGTGTGTGATTTCAATAACATTCTAAAACATGCGGAAAACGTAATTTATTAGTATTTGCATAGTGTGTAGTTGAAAAAGTTTATTATTTTATATTCTAGCCAAGAGGTATGCGTCCGGATCAGTCTGTAGGTGCACAACTGGCGACGTCGGAGATGATGTACTCCTCTGCTTTGGAAAACATGTTTCCAAACAAACCTGCTAACATTAACTACCGAAAGAAAAGAACGTTTATACCCAGATACGAAAAGTATCTCCATCTTTGGCCAAACGGTGTTGTCCCGTATGTTATTTCGAGAAATACTTTCAGTAAGTATAAACTTCTTATTAAACAACCTCTCTCTCTCTCTCTCTCCTCTCTCTCTCTCTCTCTCTCTCTCTCTCTCGTTGATGAGTGCCATATATCATTTTAGAAGATATTTCATGATATTTCTTTTTATATAAAATGGAATATGACAAAAGATTAAATATTCCCAGATTACGGTTAAAAATCCCTCTCTGTCTTAACCACGATTTTTTTAATTCTAAGGAAGCAATCTAAAGACAGCTTTAACGAACGGCGAATAATAAAAACGATTAAGATTGGTGGATTATCGCTTATATCGTCACACGTACTTTACAATCATGCAAAATCGAGAAAACATTACAGAAAGCTGTGATGAAAAAATAAAAATATGATGAAGCAAAAACAAACAAACCAATCTTTGTCCAAAGCACAATCATATAGTAAAGTAAAAACAAACATACCAATCTGTGTCCAAATCACAATCCCAAAGTAAAGTAAAAACAAACATACAGATTCATGTCCAAATCACAATCTCAAAGCAAAGTAAAAACAAACATACCGATCCATGTGCAAATCACTATACCAAAGCAGAGTAAAAACAAACATACCGATCGATGTCTAAATCACAATCATATAGTAAAGTAAAAACAAACATACCAATCTGTGTCCAATACACAATCCCAAAGTAAAGTAAAAACAAAAATACCGATCGATGTCTAAATCACAATCCCAAAGCAAAGTAAAAACAAACATACCAATCTGTGTCCAATACACAATCCCAAAGTAAAGTAAAAACAAAAATACCGATCTGTGTCCAAATCACAATCCCAAAGCAAAGTAAAAACAAACATACAGATCCATGTCCAAATCACTATCCCAAAGCAAAGTAAAAACAAAAATACCGATTGATGTCTAAATCACAATCCCAAAGCAAAGTAAAAACAAACATACCGATCCATGTCTAAATCACAATCCCAAAGCAAAGTAAAAACAATTATACCGATCGATGTCCAAATCACTATCCCAAAGCAAAGTAAAAAGAAACATACCGATCCATGTCCAAATCACAATCACAAAGCAAAAAAAAAACAAAAATACCGATCGATGTCCAAATCTCTATCCCAAAGCAAAGTAAAAACAAACAATCTGCATGTCATGCAGATCCATGTCCAAATCACAATCCCAAAGTAAAGTAAAAACAAACATACCAATCTATGGTCCAAATCACAATCACAAAGCAAAGTAAAAACAAACATACCGATTAATTTCCAAATCACAATCCCAAACCAAAGTAAAAACAAAAATACCGATCGATGTCCAAATCTCTATCCCAAAGCAAACTAAAAACAAACACACCAATCCATGTCAAAATCACAATCCATCCCAAAGCAAAGTAAAAACAGACATACAGATCCATGTCCAAATCACAATCCCGAAGCAAAATAAAAACCAACATACAGATCCATGTCCAAATCACAATCCCAAAGCAAAGTTAAAACAAATAAACCGATCCATGTCCAAATCACAATTACGAAGCAAAGTAAAAACAAACATACAGATCAATGTCCAAATCACAATCCCAAAGCAAAGTAAAAACAAAAATATCGGAGCACCCGGCCACACTTGCCTAGTGCAAGTTCGCGTGTTTAATTTAAATTGCCAGTTTTAAAGATTTTACGATGCTTTGGGATTGTGATTTGGACATGGACCACGATTGTGATTTGGACGTGGATTGGCATGTTTGTTTTTGATGAAACAAGTATGTTGTTAAGTATTATGATGATCGCCTATGATTCTGGACCAAATACATTTTTCAATACTTTTTATTATTTCTACAGCTGATCCTACTATAGAATCCTCGATAAAACTGGCCATAAATCTAGTTATGGAGCGTACATGTATTCGTTTTATAGAGACATCTTTGCTGGAAGCTGTAGATAAATACGATTACAACGTCGTTTTAATAGGTAACTTTTGGGGACCAGGTTCTGGGTATGTATCGTGGATATTGTTGTATTAAGGGGGATATAAATAGGGTTTACCAAGTAGAGCATGTTCATGTTGTTTTCATATATATATATATATATATATATATATATATATAAACCTGTTTTTTAATTAATATGCCACTAGATATGTTAGTATTTATAGAAAATCACATATCTGAAATCATTTTTAGAAATATTTGAAATTTATATATACTTTTATAATCAAAAACAAATATACTAATCCATGTCCGAATCACAATCCATAATATGATTTTTAAATGACATTTTAGAACCTCCGCGGCAAAACAGTTTTAGCCGTATGGGCTGAACTAAATTTAAGTTTGTTAAATTTTGTAAACTGGTCTTCTACGATTGATATATTTTCCTTCTAAAACTGCGTTGCCAATAACTAAGTAACATATCTGGTGGCATATTAAATTAAAAAACAGGTTTATGTATACAATGTATGAAAATAACATGAACATGCTCTGTTTGCTAATCTCCCTTAATCCAGTTGTTCTATATATACTTTTTAAACTTCTAAACCACAAAATCAATTTCTGTTAAAAATCGTTCGTTGCTGTGTTCTTTTATCAGTATATGAACATAGATTTAATTTAATACTATTAACAACAAACATACCGGTCTATGTCCAAATCACAAAAATGTTGATAAGTCTGATGCCTCTATACCCATATCAAAAATCATATATATAAATTTCACGTCACTTATGCCCATGTTGGATTCATTCTCAATTTTTGTTACACACGTGTTGGCTTATCCTTCCGGAGCACCCAGCTCCACCTCCATAGTGGAAGTTCATGTCTTAAGCTTAATTTCTCGATTTTTAAAGTTTTTTTTCTTTGGGATTAAAATTTGGGCATGGATTGGTATGTTTGTTTTTTATTTTTATTGTCTTTGGGATTATGATTTGAATTTTTTGTGAAGTTACGACCGTTTGAACTTAGAAAATAAAACTTAAAAAATTTCCCTAATTAACAGATTTCAAATTTTTTTGTCTGTGGTTCAAATATTTGTATCAAAAATTGTCCAAAGATTTGTCCAATAGAGTTGCTGTTTCACCAAATCCTGTCAAATTGTGATGAAATTTTGTTGGTTGTTTTGTACCATCTCATCTAGCATAATTACATTTTTACTAAGGTTCCTTAGCTCGCACTTTTTTATATTTGCTATCTTTTCAACTTAATTACGGCTAAATATGTAATAAGATGCAAAACCAGTCTCAACAATTTATTCAGATCTAAATCTGGGTGTTGTCGGTTTGTACGTCCGACTCCAACTGTCATTGGTCAACATAAACAATTTGTAATACAAAATAAACCAATAATTTCACGATAATAATTACATAAAGCCAAAAGGAAATAGTTGAGAAAACAGCAAGATAATTCAAGATATAGGTGTCAATTGCTAAACACCAGGTTCCTTAATCCACCTGCCCTCTAATGGATGGCTTAATATAATCGTGTTAACTTAAATTGGCACCAGTTACTCGTGATTACAAAATTATAAGTGAAATGAATCCTTTAAGATGAGTCTAAATTAAAATAATGAAATAATACTTTGAAAAGAATTAAACTTTATATTAATGATATTCCAATATATTCAAATTGAATTTAAAATCAACCAAATTAAGAAACTATCCGAAAAAATACTGTCAGTTTATCTCCATATCATAAGTTCAAATTACTATCTAGAAGCATTGTGCCTGGTAATTAAACATTTTGATATTTCTTAATTACACACAAGGCGGTTGTAGCTAGCTAAACAGGAGGCACTTACCCTTCCGGAGCATCCGGCCTCACTTCCCTGGTGGAAGTTCACGTGTCTAACCTAACTTGTCATTTCCAAAGTTTTATACTTTGCTTCTAGATGCTGATTCAGACAGATTGGTATGTTTATTTCTGATTTTTTACTTTTATACTATATTTTTTGTATGATGCTAGGACAATTTGAGATATTTTGAGCGGTATTCCTAAGGTCTTTAGTAGTGATTGGTACATACCTATGACAGCTATTTTGGAACGTTTTTGCGATTTGTAGACTTATATTTGATACAATTGCTAATGTATTCAAATGAAATATTAGAGGGACAGTCGCTTACAGTGAAACCAGTAGCAGATTACAGTTTTTGTTGTCATATGTCCAACTTCATGTCTGTTCTGACTTTTCCAAATGCAAACAAATTTGCACAACTTTTTACACAACAGGCTTGATCAAAACTGAACAAGTAAATGTTGAGAATGCATGGTTACTTCGCAACAATTTGTTTCCACAAATTTATGTTCTTTGAACAATACGTTAAACTTTATTGCACACAAATATTAGGTACTTTACAGCAGTTGAGATATTGCATTCAAATTTGGTACATATGAGACCGTCAGGTATTTTAGATCACAATGTGTTTTCGATCACTTATGCAAATTCCGTATAGCGAGCATGCGCAGTTGATTTTTTGGACGGTGCGATCTATTTTTAACAACAGTAGCACGTTTTATCTTCGAGTATAAAAATCACCAAAATACGCTGTTTTAAAAGAGCAATAACTCAAATTTTGTCCATGTTGATAAATACTGCCATGCTTGTTATTCCCGTTTTCCATGTACTATAATATATATTTATATAACTGTTTGTAATTATATAATTCAGCCACTGTGGATCTTCAGTTTACAGTGATTTCTCACAACTGTGACCAGGAAATCTAGTTACTTTACCAGTTCCCCGTTTCAACTTGGTTGAGACAGATCACACGAATATTTTCCACATCAATTGGAACTCTCTGAGTTTTAAGTCCGATTTTATGAAAAAATAACAAGCATTCCGGATGAGACACAATCACTTGCGCACACTAAATTCATGACGTTATAATCATTTTTCGCGAGAACGTAAAAAAAAATTCGATGACGTAGAATGTATTTGATATATACCGTATTTTTTTCCAGAAATCTGTGGTATATCATGTGAGATCAAATGGTCACGTGCAACCTTTTTAGCCAATTGTAAAGATTTCATTGCTAAATATGTGAAATCCAAATAATTTTTTAAGTGTTTATTAAAATAGTTCATAACAAATATAATTTTTGTGTCTTATTGCCCAAATTTTAATCAAAATATATATAAATAAATATACATATTTTTTAAAAATAACTAAATGATTAAATGTTTGACATAAACAAAATGAAACATATCAAAAAGAGAATATAAATACCATATTTTTAAATAAGGGGAGATAATTTTTTTTTAAAAAGGGCCCTACTAGGGCTTCTGCTGTAACTTTCAAACTGATTTATTTTCTTTAATAAAAAAGTACCACTCTAAATTTTATATTTTGTTAAGCCCACTTTCCTCAATAACGTAAAAGTTTGTGATGTAATCCCAGTGCCCGCGTTTTCAAAATAATCGATCTCAAAATTCAGCTAGTTTAGGCCACTTTATAGAGCTTTTTTGTAAAAGTGAGTCAAAATAAATGAAAACTTGTAAATTCATAGAGTTTTGACATGAAAAAGAAAAGGATGATCATCAAAGTTCCGCAAAAAACAAAATATTCAAGATCACTATCATAAATGGCATATTCTAGTACCAAAAATTGACTGACATTCCAGAGATTGGCCTCTTAGTGGTTGGTTACATGGAAACGGTATATAAAAAATCTAAGTTTGATCATTTTTTCTTGGTTTTTTAAATCTACCCATTGTTTAGGTAAAATATTTTCGAAATCTGTGACATGCGATTTCCAGAGGAATTTGGTCCTTACAGAGAATAGCTTTTTAACAGGTTTCTGAGTTTCTTCCTTTGCTTTTACCATTAAACTTAATCATATAATATTTTCTAATAATTATATTCTGTTGAAATAAAAATTCGGCCCGGGAGGGGACACGTGTCGTAATGGTACCTATTACAATCAAACACTTGATATATTTTTTTATCCACAGCTGCGGAAGCTTAGTAGGACCATATCCGTTACCAATGGGAGTTTTAAAAACAAAATTAATCTTGACGATACAAAATGGTATTGTAAAATTGTAAGTTAATCAGAAATATAATCATATTTACAATTTATATATATATATATATATATATTTACCCCACTCACACACAACACAATCATTCACCCACAGACACACACACACATAGACCTATATTCAATCCACGTACACACATTTATAGACCAGCACACAACACTTATACAACACACAGATCACCATTGACCGACAACTCGTACACATTTAAAGACCAGCATACCTACACCCAAACACACATTATTATTAACACATATACTATGTAATAAATAAACCCAGGCAATATATCTATACATTTGTTTGCAATGAAGTTATCATTTTCTTTTTATACTAGTCACTATAGTGTAGAAAGCTAGTTCAAAACAGGTGTTTTGGTAATATATTATTTAAATTAACATTAAAACCTATTTACAATTTTTCATGAATTTTTTTGCCGCATCAAGTTATCTAATTTCAGAATTTTTAGTGGAAAAAAAAAAAAGTTGTTTAAGTAATCATTACTAATTCCAAGTGCCACAATGGAGATTTTTGTAGAGGGTGGAAGTTTGCATAATTGAATATTACCTGACCCATTATGCAGATTAAAATTGGGTTCATGACCTTTATAATTACATGGCAATTTGTAGACCTACATTTTAAACATGTTTGGAAACACTTATTTTTCTATGTGGATACATATACAAATTCCTTTTTATTTATACCATGCAATGCCACTTTTAACTTTAACACGCATTTTTGCTATAAATAGCACAGTGTCTAATATTGTATACAAACATACCTATCACCTATATGTATCTATTGTGTACACCTGAGAAAGAAGCTAATGTGCATATGAAATGTCAAAATGGCATGTAACCTATTTGCATATGACCTATAACCTGTCCTGTTGGCTGTTTGAAACCTTGTCTATCTTCCCACCCAAAGCATGATAAACAAGAGCAAAATTTTTATGATAGTTTCTTAAACAACTTTTTTCTTTTTGTTCTCAAAATTGTTTAATATATGTGGTCTGGTGCGGCCAAAAATTAGAAAAATAATGATATCTGACACTATTTTTTGACTTCGATAAGAGAAAAGATATATTACCAAAATACCTTTTTTCAACTTGTCTTTTTCACTATAATGCGAGGTTTGGTAAAAGGGATCTCAAATTATTACTTAATCTGTTTAAACTTTGCAGCATTAGAACGACGTGTCGGAATAAAATTTTGTCATCAGTAATGTTCGGACCAAAATTGTAAAAAATCAAATACATGTATCTTAAGATTTTGAAAAAAAAACATTACCAAAAGGCATTGTAGTAAATTCACATAAGGCAATACTTGGTTCTTTTTGGGAGAATCATATAATTTTGATCAACAGTATTTAAATATCACTTTTTAATTGAACTATAGGTTGGAACAATTTTACACGAGTTAGGACATTCATTAGGAATGCAACATGAATTTGTTAGACCAGACAGAGATGATCATGTGACAATTCATTGGGATCGTATTCTCCGTCGATACCTTTACGCAATTTTAGAATACAAATACGAAACTGAGGACACCGTTTGATTATGCTTCTACGATGCAGTACCAGCTACAGGTATACGAGTTATTTTCAGAAGCCTTGGTTATGGACATCTATCCAGATTTGTCTTTCAAATTGGTGAAACATTATTATTGCAAGCCTAGGCTTATCAAGGCCCTCAAAAGTTTTATGGTCGTCATCACAGTATTGTTGATAAGTTTGATGTCTCTGTGTCCAGGATTGCCCTGGATATATTTGACGTCTCATAGTTCCATGTTCCATTCACACAATTTTGATTACACACGTAGCGGATGTAGCTAGCTAAATGGTCTCACTTCCCTGGTGGAATTTTTCACATGTCTAACCTAACTTGTCAGTTCCAAAGTGATTACTTTGCTTCTAGATTGTGATTCGGACATGGATTAGTTCCTATACGATTTGATTTTAACTAAAAATCCCAGTATATAACATAAGAAATTTTACATGACATCGCATGTAACAGGTATTAAATTTTACAGGTGTAATTATTATATATACTAATATAAGATTTTCAATATAGTCACATAAGAAGGTAAAGAAGGGATTATTTTAACCTAGTTACTTTGTTAAAAACTGAGAAAATCTGACAGAATTTATTTATTTTTCTAATTACTTCAGCAAATTTTGTTTTTTTGTTGGATTTTATTTTTGGAGTTTCCATTTGAACTAAATGTCATAGATATATAGTATCCTTTAGTTAATTACATGTATATGAAATTATTCGAAACAAATTGGGGGCATGTATAATTATTTTGATTGACTGATTTGATACCCCTTAAAGGTTGTGCGGAACGATTACTAGTATTTCTTCTGAATACGGAATCATTCGTAATTCAGGAAATTTATGTTTTTAAAACATCCCGCAGAGACATGAGGAGATGTTGATCATGTGGTACAGCGACGAAGCCCATGCTGACTAAACTATTAAAGCTATTGGTTTTAAGTTATTTCCTACACGCATTTAATTCTCCCAAAATAAAAATTTGCCATTGATTGGTGTGTTGATACATAAGGCAGTGGTAGAGACCTACTAGATGAACATCTTCAATTGAAAATGAAATGGAAGACTTTTAGTTTAGGGTAGTCGTTTGATATTAACGGCTCTGGTATATTAGGTGTGTGTGTTTCTGGTTCAACACATTTTCAGCACTTTTGTAATTATTTTTTTTTATTTATAAGTAATGATGCGTTCACAACATCATTTTGGACTTCATGCTCTATTTGTTCAAATCTTTATTACTTTAATTATATATTATACCAGTGTTAATTTAAAGGCACTAGACGATCATTTCGGTATGCAATTCCTCATCAGTAGTGCTTGTACCAAAATTGTGAAAGCACATTTTTTCAAAGGGTTGACAAAATATACAAAAATTTAGTACTAATTTAAAAAAGTGACAAAAAAAAACTTTGATGAAATTCTATTCATTTCAGATAATGAACAGCTCGTTCCACAAAGAAATGTCACTCCCTAATTTCAATAAAGAAACGTCACCCCTCATACGATAACAGTAGGAACAAAAAACAAGTATTTCATTTAGAAGTGATTAACTTAGAATCAATTACATTGCCTGGCATCAACACAAGCTAATTTGCAGCTAGTATTTTGAAGAAGCTTGAATAACAGGCCCAGAGACAGTGTGCGATACAATTTTTGACATTCTGATTTCTTGATCTGATATCAGCGATTTTTAACATATCAAAACAATAATGTTGCATATTGTAAAGAAAGCATTTTGTATCTGTTTCCAACATTATCATGGATATATTTTTCATGTTCCCATCATTTTCAATTGTGATTACATATATGGATGTTCAGTTAGTTAAACAGTAAATCTGTTGTAATTACATATTATACCAGCTTTAATTTTACAGCACTAGACGGCCGTTTCAGAATACAATTCCTCATCAGTAGTGCTTGGACCAAAATTATGAAACCAAAATGTTTTGAAGATGCTGAAAAGCTACCCAAAGGACCAAGATATATTTTACCAAATTAAGCTAAGGAAATACTTTGCATGAGGGAGTATACCCTAGTTTTTGAGAAATTTCAAATTTTAACTTGCGGGAAATTTAAACAATTATAGAATATTTCTGACAATAATACGAAATTATTGCCTACTGAGTTTGTGATATCCTGGGGTCACCAGCCACCACCAGAGATATCGGCTCAGGGGTTTAAATTACATATTATACCAGTTGTAATTTAATGTCTAATTTTGCTTTCTATTTTGTTTATTACACAATACTTAATCTTTTATCATTATCTTATCTTTTTCTTGTTTAAGGGACCGACTAAAATCTTTCCCCAACAAACACTGACCTTGAGAGACCCAGAATTGAACTTCTTGATGGGTATAGGCAAACCTTTATCGTACTATGATGAAATGAATATAATTAAAGCATATAAATGCTATGGTATGTAGGTTTTAGATTACCATATATAGTATGAGCTTTTGCATACTGCTCTCTGTGTGTGTGTGTGTGTGTGTGTGTGTGTGTGTGGTCAGAAATATATGTCGGTGCAATTAAGATTTTTATTGCGGTACGATGGATACCTGAACTAAGTCAAGATGTTCTTATTACATATTATACCAATGCTTATTTTACAGCACTACAAGACCGTGTCGAAATATAATTCCTCATCAGTAAAGCTTGAACCAAAAATTGAGAAACCAAACTTTTTTCCAAGGGTAAAAAATATCCAATGCGTCAAATCTATAAAATTTATTTAACAAAATTTAACTAAGAAATACTTTGCTTGAGAGAACATTGGTTTTGAGGATTTTAAGATTTTAAATGTTCGGGTTGGACCGTGTTGGAACAGATAATGATATGAGACTTGAAGTTTTGATGTTTTCATGATGTCAATTTTGATTATATTTTAGATATTTTGAAATATTTAAATGCAGAAATATTTTAATACACCGTTTTTTAATAAAGCCAGACTAAGATAAAAGGTCCGGTTCATGTGATTTAAAAAAAAATTTATATATATCTTGACAACCAGGTCATAAAATAATATAGTTAATGTAAATTTATCTGCAACAACAAAATCTCAATTACAAAATGAAAATGTGCGTAAATTTCTTATTGCGCTCATTCGGTTCAAGATGAAAACTTTTTGATCTAGTTTTATGAAATTTGGTATAACCGTTGCTCGTCTCAAGCGTGCGCTTTAAATTGATTTATGGGACAAGAAGGTCAAAGGCACAAAGCTTAAGTTTCATATGTTTCATGTACTGACAAGAGCTTATTTACATTTGTGGGAATGATATTTGATTTGTTTGTGCCAATATCATAAATATTTGCTAGTTTCAAAGTTTTTTTTTATATTTTTTTAGAATTGTAATTTCGATTGGTGTTTTTATCCTTACTACAACTTATAGGAAATTACATATTATACTAATTTTAATTTTACAGCACTAGACGATCGTTTCGAAATACAATTCGTCATCAGTAGTGCTTTGACCAAAATTATGAACCAAAACATTTTTTCAAGAGTTGAAAGGAAACCCAAAGGAGCAAAATATATTTTACCAAATTAAGCTTAGGGCTATTTTTGCGTTGTAACGTGTTTTGAGTTGTCTTGCTTCCGATATTGTCAATTTCGTTTAATTCAACTATTGGTTTCAACATTGTCTTTTAGATGGTTGTCCAATTAAGACCTGTAGTAATGGTGGTGTAAGAAATCAGACTTGTCAATGTATTTGTCCGGACGGTCTTACAGGACCAGATTGTAACCAAGTTATCAATGAAGGTAAGGTTCAGATGAACGGTCATTGAGTAATTTGTGCAGGTGTGACTAAGCTTTAATGATGACCAAAAATTCCAAAAGCAGGTAAACCTCAGTTTGAACAGTAACACAGTCACCAGTACAGGTAAACCTCAGTTTGAACAGTAACTTACTCACCAGAGCAGGTAAGCCCCAGTTTGAACAGTAACTTAGTCACCAGTGCAGGTAAACCTCAGTTTGAACAGTAACTTACTCACCAGAGCAGGTAAGCCCCAGTTTGAACAGTAACTTAGTCACCAGTGCAGGTAAGCCCCAGTTTGAACTGTAACTAAGTCACCAGTGCAGGTAAAACTCAGTTTGAACAGTTCCTTAGTCGCCAGTGTAGGTAAACTTCAGTTTGCACAGTAACTTAGTCACCAGTGCAGGTAAACCTCAGTTTGAACAGTTACTTAGTCACCAGTACATGTAAACTTCGGATTGAACAGTTACTTAGTCACCAGTGCAGGTAAGCCTTATTTTGAACAGTAACTTAGTCACCAGTACAGGTAAGCCCCAGTTTGAACTGTAACTAAGTCACCAGTGCAGGTAAGCCTCAGTTTGAACAGTTACTTAGTTGCCAGTGCAGGTAAACCTCAGTTTGAACAGTAACTTACTCACCAGAGCAGGTAAGCCCCAGTTTGAACAGTAACTTAGTCACCAGTGCAGGTAAACCTCAGTTTGAACAGTAACTTACTCACCAGAGCAGGTAAGCCCCAGTTTGAACAGTAACTTAGTCACCAGTGCAGGTAAGCCCCAGTTTGAACTGTAACTAAGTCACCAGTGCAGGTAAAACTCAGTTTGAACAGTTCCTTAGTCGCCAGTGTAGGTAAACTTCAGTTTGCACAGTAACTTAGTCACCAGTGCAGGTAAGCCTCAGTTTGAACAGTTACTTAGTCACCAGTACATGTAAACTTCGGATTGAACAGTTACTTAGTCACCAGTGCAGGTAAGCCTTATTTTGAACAGTAACTTAGTCACCAGTACAGGTAAGCCCCAGTTTGAACTGTAACTAAGTCACCAGTGCAGGTAAGCCTCAGTTTGAACAGTTACTTAGTTGCCAGTGCAGGTAAACCTCAGTTTGAACAGTAACTTACTCACCAGTACAGGTAAGCCCCAGTTTGAACTGTAACTAAGTCACCAGTGCAGGTAAGCCCCAGTTTGAACTGTAACTTAGTCACCAGTGCAGGTAAGCCCCAGTTTGAACTGTAACTTAGTCACCAGTTCAGGTAAACCTCAGTTTGAACAGTAACTTAGTCACCAGTGCAGGTTAACCTCAGTTTGAACAGTAACTTAGTCACCAGTTCAGGTAAGCCCCAGTTTGAACTGTAACTTAGTCACCAGGTAAGCCCCAGTTTGAACTGTAACTTAGTCACCAGTTCAGGTAAGCCTCAGTTTGAACAGTAACTTAGTCACCATCGCAGGTTAACCTCAGTTTGAACCGTAACTTAGTCACCAGTGCAGGTTAACCTCAGAATGAACCGTAGCTTAATCACCAGTGCAGGTTAACCTCAGAATGAACCGTAGCTTAATCACCAGTGCAGGTTAACCTCAGAATGAACCGTTACTTAGTCACCAGTGCAGGTTAACCTCAGAATGAACCGTTACTTAGTCACCAGTGCAGGTTAACCTCAGAATGAACCGTAACTTAGTCACCAGTGCAGGTAAACCTCAGTTTGAACAGTAACTTAGTCACCAGTGAAGGTAAACCTCAGCTTGAACAGTACCTTAGTCACCAGTACAGGTAAACCTCAGTTTGAACTGTAATTAAGTCACCAGTACAGGTAAACCTCAGTTTGAACAGTAACTTAGTCACCAGTGCAGGAAGGACTAAGTGTTAATGATAGCCAATAAATACAAATGCAGATAATCCTAAATTTCAAAGGACACAAGTCATCAGTGCAAGGAATTTTCAATTATAATGGTAACAAAGCCACCAATAGAACTGTAACGGTCATCATATCACTCATACACGTAAGATGTATTTGCAGCTAACTGCACATGCTAATTTTATTTTCCTAAAAGCAAGTAAGGTATAATTTCAAAACACAACATAAAAAGTTACACCTTCTTACTTGAGTTGTGTATTATAAAACCTAATGAATGGATGAACAGTGAAACTTCTTCATAATGACCTTCGATAATTTTGACTCCAACTTCTTGTTACAAAATATTGAATTATCACAGTCTATTGTCTCTTACGCTATTTTCATATGTCTCTAGTTGCGATTTATCAGGTTTGTGGCTTGAGCTAGCAAAACTTTCTCGAGTAAAATTGTTTTCAAAGATTTTTTTTTAATTTATTTTTTTTATCAAGTGTATCTTCATTATTTTTTTCACGTTTAATAGTTTACAGTACGTTCTACATTTCCTTTGGTTCTCATCAGTTCTAATTAACTGCTTCTTTTTAAAGCGTCCAGTGCGTTGTTATGAAATGCACAAATAATTTATTGAAGATTCTGTATTACACGTCGACATATAACAAACCATTTTTATTTATTTTTCACTTAGATATTCTAATCAAAAACAAACATACTAATACATGTCCGATATCACAATCCAGAAGCAAAGTAAAAACTTTGGAACTGACAAGTTAGGTTAGACACGTGAACTTCCACAAGGGAAGTGAGGCCGGGTGCTCCGGAAGGGTAAGCACCTCCTGTTTAGCTAGCCACCCGCTACGTGTGTAATAATATTTACTTATTGATTGCATGTTATATTACAGTAATTTTTATATGGACTAGAAAAGTTACCTTTTCAACTCTTAGCACACTCTAATTGCATCAATACAACATAAGTTTTTTCCCATTATATTATCA
Source organism: Anadara kagoshimensis (assembly GCA_021292105.1). Taxonomy (NCBI): domain Eukaryota; kingdom Metazoa; phylum Mollusca; class Bivalvia; order Arcoida; family Arcidae; genus Anadara; species Anadara kagoshimensis. The sequence goes on from CM037874.1 coordinate 34,869,325, forward strand.
GTAATCTGTATGTGTACATGTAATTGTACTGGATATACTAGTATTTGACGTTCCATATTACCATGTTTCTTACATTCTCAATTTTAATAACATTCATGGTGCGTGGATCAAGCTAAACAGGAGGTGCATACCCTTCTGGTCACCCGGTCTCATTTCCTTGGTGGAAGTTCACCTGTAAACCTAATTTGGTAGCTTCAAAGTTTTAACTTTGCTTAGCAATTGTGGTTTTGACATGGATTGGGTATGTTTGTTTTTGACGATGGCACCTTGTATTGTATGAGCATTAATATAAGATGCAAATCTATATTGATTTTCCTTTTTAAACGTGTGTATGTAATGCCCCTGGTTTAAAAATAATAATAGTGATGTTTGGGACCTCCCAATACTACTATAATCACGATACTGGATATTTACTCTGAAGTTGTGGTTTAAAGTACCAAGTCCAAGTATGCGTCTGTCTTTTCTTGTCTTTACTTATCGTTTTTATCATTTTCTTAAACAGTAATACTACTCTTGGAATAAAACGAATATTAACTTTTGGAATTTCTTTATAGAAAGATTCTTCTTGTTACGCATTGGCCACTGATTTTCATATATAGATGGTCATTATAGCAGGTCTTACTCTATATTCTCGTGCTCTTAGTAGTGTTGGCTCTTGCTTTCTACATATTGTCTCAATTATAAATTTCTTTTAATGAAAAATACATTTGTACTTTCATGCAATGCTTTAACTAGCTTTTTACACCTGTAACAATTTATTTTTTGTTAAGTGATATATAAGTTAAATAAAAAAACAAACATACTAATCACAATCCACAAGGAAGTAAAAACTTTGGAACTAACAAGTCGGGTTAGACACGTGAACTTCCACCAGAGACCGGGTGCTCCGGATGAGTAAGCACCCCCCTGTTTAGTTAGCTACACCCGCCATGTGTGTAATCAAAATTGTGTGAAAGGAACAGGGAAATATGGGACGTCAAATATATTCAGTACAATCCTGGACACAGGGCATCAAACTTATCAACAATACTGTGATGACGACCATAAGCTCTTTAACGGCCATGAGAAGCCTAGGCTTGCAATATCCCACATCAACAATTTATTTGCAAGCAGCCTTTATATATTTGCTTATTTACAAAATAGACATTTACATAAAGGAAATGTTAATTTAGTCTTAGACATTTAATATCTATTGATGATGCTCATTTTCTCACAGGTATTTGTGGAGGTATTATTGATGTAAGAGAAGACAGTGAAGTTGTACTCGAATCCCCGGATTTCAACACAACATTTCCACCTGGAGGCGCTAAATGCTACTGGCTGCTTAAGGTTAATAAATAATAAATTACGCGTGACGTGAACGCCATACTTTTACTTTATGACGTTTTTAGAAAATGGTGGACGAATTAAAGCACATGTTACGATAATGATACACAACGTTCCATTGTATCCATTGCTGCAGATCTCATATTTACAATATAATAAGTCTAATATCAAACTAATAAATACATGGTTGACATCCGAGACAATACATGTATAATTTAATTTTTTTACGTTAATCTTGCATTACGATTACGTCACAACTTAAGGAACGCCTGTGTGTTAAAGTTACCATAGCGACGTGAAATATCCGAATTTCAAGACAAGATTAACATTTTTGGAATCACAAGAAAGTATACTTTCAAGATCTTATAAAAAAAACTCAAAATCAATATTTTATGTCATAAGAATCGCTTTGTCATGAAGCGGCTCAAGTGTCATTAGGATATATAATATTGTCAATTCTTTTATCAGAAGATGACGCACTGTAGCATAAATCGGTTTAATGGTCCAAAAGTGTGGTTGTGTGACTGACGTGCCGCAAATATTGGATATGTTTATGTTTTTGATTGAAGAAAATTGTGACAAATTTTAAATATAGAATACCATCTTTTATATTACATTATCAAAGAAAATAAACATTAGGATATTTTAATAATTAAGTAAGAAATTTTGATAATAGTAACGACATTTTTGTAATAATTAAGTAGATTAAGTTCATTTTATATATCTTAATTTATTTTAGGCACAACCGGGATATGCGATTATGATTGAAATTGATGAACTAAGTTTGTCATGGAATAATGAATCAAGACGCTGCTATCATTGGTTAGAAATAGCATACAACCTTGTTGGTCAACCAGGACCAAAGTAGGTGTTTATACCTTGTCATACTATAGAATTATTAAATTTCGTAGATTCCCAAGTTTCACTGATTTCGTGAAGCCCTTGATGTCAATAAAGTATTAAATAAATAGTGCACTTGGTTGGGGAAAATATGGAGGATTATCTCCCCTATAATAAATTCCCAAGGGTAGCCAATGATCCATAATTCTATCAACCAAGGGGACTATTTACTTAATTATACCGTTCACTTACTTTTTCTGATAACGTGAAGTAGACTAGACATAATTCGATTCAAGATAATCGGGAGCTCCGAATAAAATGGAGGGATATACGGTCAGAAGTGGGATTACAGATTACTCGTTTGTTTCGTGCTAGACGGTGAACATTGCTATATCCTATGGCAACGTTGACTGCTGTTTCATATCACGAGATCAGAAATTACCAATAAAAGTTTTAGAATTTTCTGTGAGATACATTGATTAGATATAAATTAGGTTTATCATTTACCACAAATAATTAAGTCATTTTCCGAAGACACCACAAAAATAAATAATGTTACAGTATGCCTTAATCTGACTCTTTCTTTTTTATAATTTAATTTTTTATTTGGTTTTCAAATACATACAAAATGTAATACAATAATAAATTGTTGACTCGGGAATATTGCAAGCCTAGACTTATCAAGGCCCTCAAAAAGTTTTATGGCCGTCATCACAATATTGTTGATAACTTAGACGTCTCTGTGTCCAGTGTTGCTCTGGATATATTTGACGTCCCATAGTTCCATGTTCCTTTCACACAATTTTGATTACACACGTGACAGGTGTAGCTAGATAAACAGGAGGTACTTACCCTTCCAGAGCACCCGGCCTAATTTTCTTGGTAGACGTTCACGTGTCTAACCTAACTTGTCAGTTCCAAAGTGTTTACTTTGCTTCTGGATTGTGATTCGGACATAGATAAGCATGTTTGTTTTTTTGTTTTTTTTTTTTTTTGTTACATCTACAAAAAGAAAGTCAAATAATTATACATCAATTTATTTGACTTCAGGTATTGTGGCGACAGCTTTCCTAAGGGTAAAGTTACTACAAGCAGGTATGGTGAGCCTGACTTAATGATGCTGAAGTTAGATACAGAATCGGTGTCCGGGATAGAACAAATCGGAGGATTTAGACTTAGAGCACGAGCCTATGATGTATATAGCACAGACGAAAATGGTCCAAATGTTGCTGGTAAGCAATTTTATCTGTGTTTTGAAACACACGGTTATTTTTGAATAATTTGGACCCCGTGTCTGATGATTCTAGGGGCGGGTGATATCTGCTTAGTTGTTTCTATACATGTAAATGATTCATCATTTTCTATGTTGTGTTGAGAAATAAAAATTGTTCTCCGGTTTAATTTTGTATAATTTAACCATTTGTCTGACAATTCGAGGACGGGCGATGTTCGCTTATTTTTTAGCTCACCTGACCGAAGGTCATGTGAGCTTATGGCATAGCGCAGCGTGTGTATGTGCGTGTGTGCGTGTGTGCGTGTGTGCGTCGTTAACACCTATTTTCGACTTCTCCTCTGAAAACTACTGGACAGTTTTTAATGAAACTTTGTCAGAAGTATATATGGGCCGGTGCAATTCAGATTTGTTCGTGGCGTTGCCATGGCTACCATAACTAGGTCAAGGTGACCTAGGGGTGCAAAAATCTTAAAAAATCTTCTTCTCCGAAAGTACTGATTGGAGAAAAAATCTGATGTGATATTTGGCTTCTCTAGGGACTTAAGCCTATAGTTTGTCATTTTGTGAAATTCGGATAAAAAATAGGTTACGCGTTTTTGCGTTTAATTTTGAAAAAATCGTAAAATAGCTTCAAATTGTTATAACTTGACTATTTGACCAGATAATGACATGGGGTTTTCAGTTTTGACATCTTCTTGTCAGTATCTTCAAAATGAGGTCAAGGTCAATTGTGAAGGTCGTGACCTAATTTTTTTACCTCTCATTATAATTATTATCTCAAAAACTATAAACTTTTTGTATAGGCATGTATATTAGAATCTTGTAGGTATTGATACAACGATCATTTTGATGTATAGAAAAAGGTCATATGTTCAAAGGTCAAGGTCACAGATGCGAAACAATACCGAAATGGTTAATTATCTCGAAAACTATAAACATTTTGTATAGGCATGTATATTAGAATGTTGTAGGTATTGATACAACGATCATTTTGATGTATAGAAAAAGGTTATGGATTCAAAGGTCAAGGTCACAGATGGGAAACAATACCGAAATGGTTAATTATCTCGAAAACTATAAACATTTTGTATAGGCATGTATATTAGAATGTTGTAGGTATTGATACAACGATCATTTTAATGCATAGAAAAAGGTCATGGGTTCAAAGGTCAAGGTCACAGATGGGAAACAATACCGAAATGGTTAATTATCTCGAAAACTATAAACATTTTGTATAGGCATGTATATTAGAATGTTGTAGGTATTGATACAACGATCATTTTAATGCATAGAAAAAGGTCATGGGTTCAAAGGTCAAGGTCACAGATGGGAAACAATACCGAAATGGTTAATTATCTCGAAAACTATAAACATTTTGTATAGGCATGTATATTAGAATGTTGTTGGTATTGATACAACGATCATTTTGATGTATAGAAAAAGGTCATGGGTTCAAAGGTCAAGGTCACAGATGTGAAACAATACCAAAATGGTTAATTATCTCGAAAACTATAAACATTTTGTATAGGCATGTATATTAGAATGTTGTAGGTATTGATACAACGATCATTTTAATGCATAGAAAAAGGTCATGGGTTCAAAGGTCAAGGTCACAGATGGGAAAACAATACCGAAATGGTTAATTATCTCGAAAACTATAAACATTTTGTATAGGCATGTATATTAGAATGTTGTAGGTATTGATACAACGATCATTTTAATGCATAGAAAAAGGTCATGGGTTCAAAGGTCAAGGTCACAGATGGGAAACAATACCGAAATGGTTAATTATCTCGAAAACTATAAACATTTTGTATAGGCATGTATATTAGAATGTTGTAGGTATTGATACAACGATCATTTTAATGCATAGAAAAAGGTCATGGGTTCAAAGGTCAAGGTCACAGATGGGAAACAATACCGAAATGGTTAATTATCTCGAAAAACTATAAACATTTTGTATAGGCATGTATATTTTGATGTATAGAAAAAGGTCATGGGTTCAAAGGTCAAGGTCACAGATGGGAAACAATACCGAAATGGTTAATTATCTCGAAAACTATAAACATTTTGTATAGGCATGTATATTAGAATGTTGTAGGTATTGATACAACGATCATTTTAATGCATAGAAAAAGGTCATGGGTTCAAAGGTCAAGGTCACAGATGGGAAACAATACCGAAATGGTTAATTATCTCGAAAACTATAAACATTTTGTATAGGCATGTATATTTTGATGTATAGAAAAAGGTCATGGGTTCAAAGGTCAAGGTCACAGATGTGAAACAATACCAAAATGGTTAATTATCTCGAAAACTATAAACATTTTGTATAGGCATGTATATTAGAATGTTGTAGGTATTGACACAACGATCATATTGATGCATAGAAAAAGGTCATGGGTTCAAAAGTCAAGGTTACAGATGCGAAACAATACCGAAATAGTTAATTATCTCGAAAACTATAAACATTTTGTATAGGCATGTATATTAGAATGTTGTAGGTATTGATACAATGTTCATTTTGATGTATAGAAAAAGTTTATGGGTTCAAAGGTCAAGGTCACAGATGTGAAACAATACAGAAATGGTTAATTATCTTGAAAACTATAAACATTTTGTATAGGCATGTATAGTAGAATGTTGTAGGTATTGATACAACGATCATTTTGATGTACAGAAAAAGGTCATGGGTTCAAAGGTCAAGGTCACAGATGTGAAACAATACCGAAATGGTTAATTATCTCGAAAACTATAAACATTTTGTATAGGCATGTATATTAGAATGTTGTAGGTATTGATACAACGATCATTTTAATGTATAGAAAAAGGTCATGTGTTCAAAGGTCAAGGTCACAGATGTGAAACAATACCAAAATGGTTAATAATCGCGAAAACTATAAACTTTTTGTATAGGCATGTATATTAGAATGTTGTAAGTATTGATACAACGATCATTTTGATGTATAGAAAAAAGGTCATGGGTTCAAAGGTCAAGGTCACAGATGCGAAACAATACCGAAATGGTTAATTATCTCAGAAACTATAAACTTTTTGTATAGGCATGTATATTAGAATGTTGTAGGTATTGATACAACGATCATTTTGATGTGTAGAAAAAGGTCATGGGTTCAAAGGTCAAGGTCACAGATGTGAAACAATACCGAAATGGTTAATTATCTCAAAAACTATTAACTTTTTGTATAGGCTTGTATATTAGAATGTTGTACGTATTGATACAATGATCATTCTGATTTATAGAAAAAGGTCATGGGTCCAAAGGTCAAGGTCAGAGATGCAAAACAATACCGAAATGGTTAATTATCTCGAAAACTATAAACTTTTTGTATAGGTATGTACATTAGAATGTTGTAGATATTGATACAACAATCATTTTGATGTATAGAAAAAGGTTATGGATTTAAAGGTCAAGGTCACATATGCGAAACAATACCGAAATGTTTAATTATTTTGAAAACTATAAACTTTTTGTATAGGCATGTATACTAGAATGTTGTAGGTATTGATACAACGGTTATCATGATGTAAAGAAAAAAGTCATTGGGGTTTAGTATTTATGTTTTCTTTAAATCTATCAGCTAGCCATTAGTTATCAGGTGAGCGTATCAGGCCCATGGGCCTCTTGTTTTTATATTTTAAGGGCATAATTTGCAACTCTAGGAACTGGTCAATATGTATAATTCATCGCTTTTCTAAAGCTATGTTGATAAATAAAATTGTTTTTCGGTTTATATGTTGTTGTTTATGTTCAATATTATTAAAAGTTGTAGTTAATTTGAAGTAATTTGAAAGTACAAAATTACTTTTCTCAAACAGTAACCATTAAATCTGTTGTATGGCTTAATAGCTATACAAAAATTGACATTTTTGCACATATGATACTTTATCATGCCTACGTCTTAAATAACATTCTATTTATTACCTGTTTCCATGCACTATTTTTAACTAGATTTTTTTTCATTTGTTAAGGATGCCTTCTACCCCCTACGGTTGCCAACGCTACAAATAATGTTGCTGATGTTGGACGGAAATATGGAGCAATTGTATCCTATGAATGTGTTGGCGATCACACCATGTTCGGAGAAAGCTCTTACATCACCTGCCATGCCGATGGTACATGGACAAACATTTTATTCTACTGTGAACTAAGAGGTAGGTAATTGTGCATAAAGCTGTATTTTATATAGAGAAATTGTTTGTTTTCAAAACAATATTTAAACATTTAATACTTATTCTGTTTTTCCCTTTAATATAACCAGTTTCATTTGAATTTTATATCACATTCAAACCTTAATCTGGATATATTTGACGTCATATGTTCCTTTCATTCTCAATTTGGATTACACACGTGACGGATGTAGGTAGCTAAACAGGTGCTTATCCTTCTGGAACACCGGTCTCGCTTCCGTGGCTGTAGTTTACGTTTTAAACGTTATTTGCAAGTTTCAAATCTTTTTTTCTGTGCTTTGGGATTGTAATCTGGGCATGGATTAGTATATTTGGTTTTTATTCCACTGGCAACTACGAGGTAATTGCTCATAAAGTTGTATTTTAGTCAAGGCTATTGCATTCCCAAACTTGATACATTTTAAGTTTTCATTTTATTATGTTTAGTTTGATTTTAATCACACGTAGTTTTTTGCGTAATGGAGCAGGTAAAACTGTTCCCGATTTTCAGAGGTGGTTATAGTTGAATATAAGCATTATAATCAACCACAAACATACCAATCAAATCACAATCCCAAAAGGAAAGTGAAAACTGGCAAATCAAGTTAGACCCGTGATCTCCGGAAAATGGTAAACTACATCGTCTACCTTCATATATCCGCAATGGGTGAAAACAAAATAGAGTATGAAAGGAACATGGAACTTTTTTAACGGGGACCTCAAAATGACAGGGGAAATTTATGATGGAGAGACATGGCCGAGTGATTCTGCCAGTGGCTCTACTAGTCAAGTTATGTGTAATCGAACCTTTCTCGGGACCTGGAAAGTTTCTGATGGTTTGCACGAAATACTAGAGCAGTCTTTCGTATGACACTCGCAACTAAGTTTTTATAACAAATGCACTCTAAAGACGCATTTGTAGCGTTCAGAAAGGTAAAGGGATGCTTATTTCTGGAATCGATTGAATCAGACCTAACGAGACAGCTGGTGACTAAATTTAACATATTTAAGATACAAGTATTAACCTTTAAATGTATTATCATTTTATTAATTTATACTTATAGAACCTATTTATAGCTGTGATTTTTCGAGTGATGACTGTAATATTATCAACTTATCTGGACCAGGAGATACTTACTCATGGAAACGATTCCAGGTCAATGAAGAATCATTTTTACGAATAGATCCATCCCTAAATCAAGACCAGGTATGACTATCTAATACTTTGTAGTATATACAAACCTATTACTAAACTTGTTTTAAATTTGTAGCACTCTGTGGACGTTTCAGAATAAAATTCCTTATCAGTAGTGCTCAGGCCAAAATTATGGAAATCGAAATATTTTCAGATGTTGAAATGAAAAAATATAAGGACCAAAATTTATTTTACTAAATCCATCTAAGTAATTTCTTTGAACTACTTAGCATAGATTTGGTTTTTTTTTTTTTTTTTTTTTTTTTTTATTTTAATTATAAATTTTATAATTACGATGCAGATAATTTATGAATAATGTTTTTCTGCCAATACAATGAATTGCCTCCAGGGTTAACGATATCTTTGGGAATGCTAAACCCACCAGCAGAGATACCAGTATATCGGTTAATATTATTATTCAACCTGTTTTAATTTTGCCGCTGTAGACAGTCGTTTTGGAAATAAAATTCCTCATCAGTAGTGTTCGAGCTTGCACATAAAAACCTGTAAACTTAAAAAATTACTACCTGGCAATTTGATACAAATAAAAATCGAATGATGTCAAAGAAAGATATAAGCAATCAAGACAAGGGAAGACAACTCCTGGTTATATATATTCCGGCTTTGTCCGGGGCTTGATTTTATGACACATATTACCCAGTGGTATGGTACTATCGGAAAAACACCAACAAAACCACTAACTAGTGTTTAAATTTATTATACATTGATTTAATGTATGGGGCTTGCAGTCAAAAATAACACTGTTATTGGTGCGTTATCAGCTGAATTGAAGTGGTAGTTTTGAACTTTTAAGAGAGGTCATGGAAATGTGTTTCAAAATGCTTATCCTATTCTATTTCTACACTGTGCATACTATGAATATTTACGGTATAATTGGCATTAGGAAAACAATATTTATGAATAAAAAGCGAAAACATTCATGGTTGTTTGGTTGATGCTGCTTAACATCGCATCAGCAATTTTTCAGCTATTCGCGACGAGAACTATTTTATTAATATCTATGGATTGATCTATGAACAATTTTGTGTATGCATGTGAAGTGCGAGTGTGTTGTATGGTCTGCCTTGTACTAGCGCGCACTCAGGGCGACTTTAACGTGCTAGCTCACAGAGTCAGTACGCCGCAGACACGCGTACCACTCCGCCACGCCGGTCCATTATACTGATAACAGGTGAATCAGCAAAGGCCAACGACCCACATGTGGTCCGAGCGGGACTCGAACTCACAGCGGTGTGAGAACCTGGATTTGCAGGATGACGTCTTATCCCTTAGGCCACCGCGGCGAGTAAAATTGAAACAGATACGCAATGTGTGTGTGTGTGTGTGTGTAACGCTTTGCTACATGTAGATACTCTTTTCTTTATATTTTCAGTCGGCTTATAAGTTGGTAAATTTTGCAATCAATTTCACTCTACAAGAGTTTACAGAATACTGTATAGAAATTTCATTCTATCGTCCAATTAAAAGGAGCCCATGCACTTCATTCTTTGTCACACTCCAGTCGGACCTAAATAACATCAACCCAAACGCTCTAACAATTATTGGCTCCTGGTATTGCTTTAATGAGGGATGGGTTAATGCTAAATCTTCGTATACAACTGATGTTACAGGGCTGGTGAGTATACTTTATTTTTATTATTACAATTAAGTTGTTGACGCAAGGGTATTTTAAGTCTTGGCGTCTAAAGGTCAGAAAACTTTATGACTGTTATCAAAATACGATGTCTTTGTATCCAAAATTATCCTGAATATATTTAACGTCACATTGTTCTATGTTCCTTTCATTTTCAATTTGATGTTGATAACCCAAATAACAGGTGTAGCTAGCTAGACATTATGTGCTTATCCTTGTCGGTTTTTACTTTGATTTTTGGGTTGTGGTTTGAACATAGACTGGTAAGTTCGTTTTTTATTTGAACACATGATATGAAAATCCCTAAGGCGCCGATGTCAATTTACTTGGCCTGTCTAAATTGCATTCATTTCTGTTTATCGGGTTACCCGTCCTGTTTTTTAGCGTTGGCTTGAACCTTGGCGGCCAAGTTGTTTAAAACGCTGGTTTACATATCACAGCGTCTCTCACTGCTTCAGTACGAATCCCTCTCGTGTCAGATCCTAGTGCGAGAAAGTTTGCTAGTTCGATTGTCGAAGATCGGTGGTTTCCTTTGGGTAATCCATTGCCAACCGACAAACCAGAGCTGACCCGCATTGCTAAAAGAGCAAAAAATCGAAAATCGTGACTGGTGATTAAAACATCACTAGTCCACTCCATTCCACTTTATGTTGTGACGCTGCCATGGCATATTATAGCACTATATAGCCATTTTGGAATATAATTTCTCATTATTGTGCGTCTTTTATACTTAGAGACAGACCTTAATTAAAATTGCTGTATTATCATTTGGTGTCTCATAAAATAACCACAATATATGTGTTTAAAAACAAAAATACTAACAAGGAAAAATACACGAAAAATTGAAATCATTACATTTATTTCTCTATATAGAGAAAAAATCAGCAAATTTACCGTAATATCGTGATTAGCATAAGAACTAAAACACCCGTTATGGACCCCATGTTCTAAACCATTGATAATCACGCCAGAATCACGCCTGTGTCATAAACTTAATCAGTTTGTCCACTTTCAAATAATGTGATCCTAATGCTTTTTTACAAATAAAAAAGACTTCAAAACTACATACTTCATTCATCTGAAATATTTCTTCTCCATGATTTTGTGAAAACTGATGCCAATAATAATTGTGATATATAAGTAATTTACATTGTAATTGTTGACCTTAGTTGAACCTTTTAATATATGCATATAGGGTAACTTAAGGAGCATACTACAGCTTAATTTTAGTGAAAAATGTAAAAATTTCTCTATGTAGAAGAATAACGGAAAAAGTAAAGATAAAACTAAAAATATTTCTAGATGCGCTTTTTTTTTCAAAACAGAATATGATTGTTAGGTTTCGAAAATTTAAAAGGTATAAAAATTATTTATGAAAACAACTGTCTCTAAACATTAAAGATGAACAATAGTAGCGCTTTGATTAAAATTGTGAAACCAAATTTTTTTCAAGATGTTGAAAAGATACTCAAAGTTGACGATGATTTAAATTTATAATTTTCCATATCAAAAACAAACATATTAATTCATGTCCAAATCACAATCCCAAAGCAAAGTTAAAACTTTAAAACTGACAAATTAAGTTAACACGTGAACTTCCATCAGGGTAGTAATGCCGATTGCTTCACCCGCCACGTGTGCAATCAAACTTGATAATGAAAGGAACATGTAACGTCAAATATATTCATGGAAACTCGGAAACACATAGAGTTGAGTTGAGTAATGGTGTTTAACGTCCCAGTCAAGAATATTTTACTTACATCGAGACGTCGCCAGATATAGGCGAAAGTGCAGAAAATTTGTCTGTGCGTTGCTCTGATGGCAACATACAGCAGGTTCTTTAGCGTGCCAAGCCCATCGTGACACGGGACATCGTTTATTTTAATTTCCCATCCAAAGAACTGTGACTTTCATTTCGTAATGCTGAATGCTTGGCGAAAGAACAGTCACTACCCACTTTTAAATCTTGGGTCAGACACGGTCGGGACTCGAACCCACTTACGGAGCGAGCACTCTATCAACTGAACTACTGCAGAGGTTTTTGGACACATAGACATCATACTTATCAACAATATTGTGTTGACGGTCATAAGTGTCCTGAAAAGCCTTGGGTTGCAAGTTGTAAGCAGCTTGCTTTGGTGTATGTTAGGCAAGCAATAAATAAAGATATATTTTTATTACCTTGTATCCATGTTAGTCCACTAAGATACATTTTTTTTCATTTAGATCAATGATGATTTTTTAATTAATTGATAATAATATAACCTTGTAAAAACTCTATTTTAATAAATAATAATCCGATTTTTAATTTATTAAAATTAAATTAAAATGTAATTATAAAATAGTAGTCAGTGTGAAATTTTATAAACAGCCCTCAATTTCGTCTACTAAAATGGTTGCCAAATCGACCCGGAATTGTGTCTGGCGACCTACAGTTTGTAAATAGTGGCCAGCTTATCCAAATAAAATTTGAACTTTTGTTACCAGAGAACAGATTTTATTTCAGTGTTAAAGAATTTTTGTAATACTGTTGCCATTTCAGGCAATATAATGGACACTTTTTTATTAATAACACTGATGTATGTAAGTAATTGTAAGTCAATTTTTAAAAATATGCATATTTGTTCTCCATACCTAAAAGATGCCTTAATAATTTTCCTTGATTTTGAAGAAAAGGTTGCTTGGCCACTTGAGATTTCCACTTGCCACCAGAAAATTTAAATTGGTGGCCAGCTGACCACTTAGTTTTGAAACCCATCTTTAATAATCATATATTTTTTTTTTAAATTGTGAATGGGGACAAATATAGACCAGTGAGAGTTCTGTCAAATGACAATTATAATTAAATATATTTTTTCTTTTTTCAGCTTTATATTGAGACAGAGACAAATGCCAATGAGGCGTTTAATTTGGATTTTGATAACATCGTTATCCGAGAGGGAAGATGTGTATTGGACTTTACTAATTACTAGAACAACAAACAGATGTTTCCAAACCAGATTGATTTTTGACATTAATTTTGATTCCATTGTACAATGAGAGTTTTAATAGTCAATTTTTTGTGTTTTTTTTAAATTGTGAAAAATAGATAAAATAAAATCGTTATCCGTGAGGGGAGATGTGTATTGGACTTTACTGCTTACTAGAAAAACAATTTGTTTGCAAACCAGATTGATTTTTTAAATTCATTTTGTTTCCATTTTACTAAAAGAGTATTTTAATAGTCATTTTTGTGGGTTTTTTATTGTGAAAAGAATGGGATAAAGATAACATCGTGATGTGTATTGAACTAACTGCTAGTACACGAACAGACTGTTTGCAATGTCACAGTGTATAATTTATTCTTTAACCTAAATTAATACATAAACACGTTCATAGATTCATCTTTCTTTATGTTGTTTAATTTATTATCACATACCCATTGAATCTTACTATAGCGATACATTACATTTTCTTGCCATGTGATACAAAGGTCCGTATCGCACATGTGCAATACAATATTCCGTATCACCATAGTAGCAGTTTTTCCAGTCAGGTATCAGATTTTTCGAATCAGATCAAAAATTAATATAAAATTATTGGTTGTGAATTCATTGACAGATTAAGCCAAAGAAAGCTTTTTCATTTAGTTTGGTACGGTATGTGATAAATACAAAACCACATATGTGTATAACTTTCAAATAATCACACATACAACAATACGATTTATTTAAGTTTGTCATAGCAACGCCCAGCTGTACGAAGGTGAATTCAATACAAAACAAACATACTAATACATGTCCGAATCACAATCCAGAAGCAAAATAAAAACTTTGGAACTGACGAGTTAGGTTAGACACGTAACCTTCCTACAGGGAAGTGAGACCGGGTGCTCCGGAAGGGAAAGCACCTCCTGTTTAGATGCTACACCCGCCGCGTGTGCAATCAAAATTGTGTGAAAGGAACATGGAACTATGGGACGTCAAATATTTCCAGTGCAATCCTTGACACAGAGACATCAAACTTATCAACAATACTGTGATGACGACCATAAAACTTTTTGTTGCTACATAATTAATTCTCATACAATTACAGATGTTAGATAAAAATGTATGATCCCATAAAAAAGCTGAACAATAGAGTGGAGTAGGGTTATAAAGGTTACGCACCAATCAAAATTCCCGCATCTATATCGAGCCGGTCAGTTCAAGAATGGTGGAGAAAACCGGAGTTCTCCGAGAAAAACTTTCTCACGCTAGGTTCTGACCCGATTTGGGATTTTTATCAAGGCAGAGAGTATGCCAAAACAAAACCAAAAATATGCTTGATCGTGTGTGTGTGTGTGTTTTCAGGTTTCTAGGAAGTGAAATATAGATATCGACATCACACGTGGGTACATGTAAGATAATGACCACATTAGTCCCTGATCAATTATCGTGCATTTTAGTAACATCTTCAACAGTGGAAGTAAGAAAAATGAATAATGTGCATATAAAGTTATTCAAAGATGTGGAATATGATACTGTGAAATCAGTCATTTTCGTTGTGTCTAATTTCCGTCGATCTTAAAAAATACAATATTGTTTGGTGTTAAATTTTCTGTTTAAGATAACTACCATTTCGTTGACATATAATTTCGTGACCAGAGTATTCATGACAGCAAAAAACAGACACCGCAAAATTAATGTTTGAGCAGTAGTATTTATCAAATCAAGGCATTGGCTTTTACATGTGTATACAAAACTATGATGATGCCCATTTGAATTTTAAATTTTAGTCGTGTTTAACTTGAACAGATCGATTATAATGCCGACAAGTGTTAAAAATAATAACACCCTGTAATGTGTCTGATTAATAAATCTGAAAAGTGCAAACGAACGCCATGAAATCTGGTAATTACATGTAATTAATTTTAAAATGAATTTAACTGACAAAAGCAAGTACTTTTAAACAATTTTTAAATTCGATAAAAAATCTATTTATTTTTGTTAAATATAATTATAATCTTTTAACGCGCATTGCCCACAAGTCCATTAAGATATTTTAAAAAGTTCAGATTTTTGCTTGATATGAATTTTTAAAACAATATTTACTATTAAGATTAAAAGCAAATCGACACGTAGGAAATGTACATTACAGTGAGTACAGACCTGTCGAAAGTTTAACACTGAGGAAACGAATTACTGTGCATAAAGGCCATTTTGAACATGGATATATTGAGATTAAATATTTAATTCTAATTTGTTGTTAAAATTTAAATTATATTTCAGCACAGAAAAAAGAGACCTAAGTGGAAAAATATGTTTTGTTTTAAATCGGTCTATGTGAGTGTGTACATACCACAAATTTTGCCATTTTTTCAAGAGTATCAAAATGGTTAATTATAAATACTCCCATTAGGTGCCTCATTATCTTTTGGTTATATGTAGGTCGACCAGGTGTGATTTTGTTTTTACTCAAACACGCAGGTGAAAGGTAAATTTTTACCCAACTTTTGTATTTCGAGGCTCAAATGGTTAGCTGGAATACACATTTTCTGTCAAAAATGTGATTTTTTTTCTATATACAGACGTTAACCAAAACATGCAGCATTGACAAAAATATACTTTTTAGTTAGGTCTCTGAATGATGAATAAATATGCGCTGTTAATTTTTGCAAGCACTTCTTTATTAAAACGTAATTTACAATATTCCATGTTCAAAATAGCCTTTATGCACAGTAGTGCCGAATTGCCAACTCATCTCGACACCTCGTTAGCTATATCTCGACATTTTTCGACTGTTACTATCTATCTCTCGGCAGTTTATCGTTACTACTGTATTTCCACAAATTCAGTGCACATGGAATAAGCAAGAATAAAGTCATATTTTCCAACTCACAAAAAAATTGTCACAACTTGATACAAAATTTTCTGACCTAATAGGAAAAAATATTTTTCATTCCTACAAAAGTGAAATAATTAATTCTGTACATAGAGCAATTTTTTTGAACTTTTTAACAAAACAAATATAATTATGTCAAAATTATCCCTTCTGTACCTTCTTACTTGGAACAACTGTAAACGTTATATCTAGAATATCCATGATGATAACACCTGGAAAAACCTGAACAATAATGACCTACCTGACCCTAAATACCCTGATGTAACTTTGAATGAGGCCCAATTAGTGTATTCACTTGATCAAATTTCCAAAATTTTCGCAAAATTTCTCGATGTACAAGAGAACTGAACAATGATGTTTTTATTTAAAAATATAATTTGGTTAGGTCAGTGCATTTTAAATTCATTTCATTGATAGTTTAATGGAAACATTTTCAATTAAAAGAAATAAATAATAAAAACCTTATGCGCTCAATTTATGGAAATACAGTAGATGTCTGTATCGCGACAGTAGAGCTTCGATTTATTTTCGGTTTTTTTTTTTTTTTTTTTTTTTTTTTTTTTTTTTTTGAGTGTCAAATTATCGACAGATCTGTACTATAGACAACAGAAGTACTCGATACTCTTAATAACAAAGTACTGAAAATACGTCAATCCCAAATATACTGTTTTTATTTTTATAAAATATTAACCAAATATCTATATTGTTCTTAAATATTCGTGTGTGTTATATGACTCTTGTATTAGCAGGCCACTACGAACTATTTTTCTGATTTGAAACAGATTGTATTGATTATTTGTTTCATTGATTGATTGGTTGATTTGATTGATTGATTGATTGATTTTACGGGGTTTTATTTCTTGATTGATTGATTGATTTCACGGGGTGTTATTGATTGATTGATTGATTGATTGATTGATTGATTGATTGATTTATTGATTGATTGATTGATTGATTGAATAAGGATTAGGACCAAGTCAAGGATCGTGTTAATTATATCGGTTCGTCACCAGTTATATGTAAAGCTGCAGAATGCAAAAAAAAGCCAATGCTCTTATGATCAGTTTATAATATAGGTTCTTGTTCGTACCTCATCCATCGTGACATGAATTTTATTCCCTGGGCCTTTCTTGACTCCCGTTTCTATATACCGAGTGCTTGTTAGAACAGTAATTGCTTATTTTCGGATCAGGTTGTGAATATGACCCCGATTCAAAGAAATACCTCAACTGCATCATGCTGTTCTCAGCATCCATGGAAATATTTTGCATATTGCCTTTTCTACATTACAACGCATCTCATTACTCTCTCTCTCTCTCTCTCTCTCTCTCTCTCTCTCTCCACACAGCCGGTGATGCCTGGTGACGTTTCGATATACTTAGTAAGTAAAATATTCTTAACTCAGTCGTAAAATCCCATCCAACTGACCAAATATCTCTCTCACACACACACACACACACACCCACACACACAGACACACACACACCGATTAATTTTTTCAAGTGTATTTACAAAACGGTATGTTAAACAAAACCATTTCTTTGGCCTTTTGTTATAGAATCACTTTGTTATTCTTTAAACTGACATATGTGTTCAAGTTTTATTAAAAATTAAAATTATTTTTATAAACACTTAATATACATATATTTCTTCTGGATTAACATTTATTAGATTTGTGATTTCTTCATTCAGTGTTTACCATGAAAGATTATTATTTTTATTTTTTCAAAGTGAAGTCCCAACTTTAAATGCGCAATATAGGATGAAACTAATTCATTGGTAAAATTATGTAGATATTATGCAATCTGGACAGAAAAGTCAGCCCGATTTTTAGAATTCATAGGATCCGATTTACAAATGGTTCTCACGACTTGGAAGGTTTCCCAGCTTATACAGAATTCCGGTTGTCTAAGGATCCATTATACAAGATTTCGGTTTTCGCAGCATCCGGTTTTAACAGGATTCCGGTTTTCACAGCATCCGGGTTTTCAAAGCATCCGTTATTTTTTACAGGATTCAAGTTATTTCGGGTCCGTTTTTTACAGGGTTCCAGTTTTAACAAGATCCGTTTTCAACTTTTTAACTGTTTTCATTGTATATTTGCAACAATGAACGGTGCGGAAATTTAATTAAGATGGATGTAAACACGTGAGTAAGCCGAAGGTTTTTTAAACTCCGAGTGATAGAACTTGGCCTCACAGTACAGTTGTTGTTTCAACGTTAGCTGGATGGATACCTTTTTTTATATGATTTGCTTTTGGTCGGCGATAATTAAAATTTGGATAAACCTCAATGGTAAGTTAATATTAATTTAATCAATTTTTTATTATTTATTTATTATTATTTATTTATTTATTGTCCGAAATAAATAATGTTTAAACTAAATCACAAAACTTTGAAAACTTGCAAATGGTTAAACACGCGAACTTCCACCAGGAAAGTGAGACCGTGTGCTCCGGGTGTTTAATCAAAGACTTCTATATATTCTACCAAGCTTAAGATAAACCAGCCACACGTGAAATCAAAATGAGGATGAAAGGAACAACTTATTTAATTAAAATCGTAAAAATCATTTTTAATCTATGCTAAGATAATTTCAATTCCATTTCGTTATTCAATTTATTTATTCGAATTTTTTTATCAATCCCAATTGTGTTATTTTATTTTAGTTTTGTTTATCGGTGGTTGTTTTCTTATTAAGAACTTCAAACAGTTTAATGGTCGTTATTACCATACTGTTTTAATTATACATACGTGTATTTGACTTCACATAGTTCAGTGGCGTAGCTAGCAAAAATTGATCTGCACGCCGTGCAAGTAATGCTAAGGAAAATTTACGATGCGTGTATCGAAGGCACGAAAAGGGTCCGGGGAAAATTTTTAAACGTTGGTGTCAAATAGTGTAATCTGATGGCATTTCAGAAAAGAATTGGTGCTATCCGATGACATTTAATAATGATAAAAATTAAAATTTACATTCCAAAATCATTGTATTTGACCCCCCCCCCCCAAAAAAAAATCTGTATACATATTAGTGGTCCGAATTTCCTAATGAGTCAGAAGAGCATATATCTTCTATATTTACAGACATTATATAAATACATGTAATAATAAAATAATGAAGGAAAATTCATGTGCACGCCTGTGCGTCATGGCGTTTAGGGAGCTGCGCTACTGTAGTTTTATGTTCCTTTCATTCTGATTCCAAACGTTGCGGGTATATGAAGCTAGCTAAACAGGAGCCGCGTAATCCTTCCGGAGCACCCGACCTCATTTCTTGCTGGATGTTCACGTATTAAACTTAATATACATTATCTGGTGAAAGTTCACATAAATCGCTTACTTTGCTAGTTTTATTTTTCTTTCGAGATTGTGGTTTGGACATGGACCGGTGTGCTTGTGTTTGAATATAGTAAACCTAGAAAACTGTATTTGACGTCAATATAAAGGGTTTTACATTATAATATATTTATGAAAAATATGTAAAATTTAAAATAAAAACATTTTGGCAATAACAGAGTTGAGTTAAATTGAGTAATGGTGTTTAAAGTCCCAGTCAGGAAGAACATTTCACTTATATATCGAAGCGTCGCTAGGTAAAGGCGAAGGTGCAGAAATCTTGCCTGTGCGTTGCGCTGATGGCATTATACAGCAGGTTTCTTTATCGTGACACGGGACCTTGTTTATTTTGAGTTCCCATCCGAAAGAACCGTGATTTTCATTTCATAATGCCAAGTGCTTGACGAAAGAACAGTCACTACCCACATTGGCCTTGGGTCAGACGCGGTCGGGGTTCGAACCCACGACCTCTCAGATATACGGAGCGAACACTCTACCAACTGAGCTATCATGTGACAATAACAGAGGTTTGTGGGGGAAGTTAAGGTGTATGACCTCTATCAAATCAAAATGAAATATTTTACTAATGGATAATGACACCTGGTTCAATGAATAGACATATAAAAGAACAACAGTATAATTTTCATAACAGCTCATTTAAAGATTTTAGGTATTGTTGTATCGAGTACATTCCAATGTCATTGCTCTTGTTGTCTTTAAATAACGATTCCAATAATTGTATTGTTTATTTTAATCTTCTGCCATTCATGTGCTACATGAACTATATATTGAATGTATTTATAAAATCAATTTTAATTTTAAAAGTAAACATATTAGTTGTAATTCTTTGTGCTAACAACTTCTTTTTTTCTTTGGTTGAAATGTTCTTTTTTCGTAACGATTGATGACCAATGCCGTATTTTTCACATTTTTTGAGACTGTGATGTCAGCGGATATGATTTTTTTAACTTCCTACGGGAAATTAACTTAATTATCACAAAATGTATAATTTTTCCAAATATTATAATTAGTTTAGCTACTTGTCGAAACTATGCATATATATCATATACCATTTATGAACGTATTGAATGTTAAAATTCAAAACCCTAAATATAGAAATTTGGATCAAAATAAGAAAAACAAAATCTGTATCCACATACAATTATTGTCATATGCCATATTTAATGTATTAAATGATTAAATGAGAAAATTCAACAAATGGTACACGTATATGTGACGCGCATTGCCTCACGGTTTTCGAAGTGCGTGTGTGTATTAACAATATATTACTGAAACAATTAACCCCCCCCCCCTCCCTTTTCAGAGAAAGAGGGAATATTGAATTCGACAGAAGAAGCATAAAAATGATGGATACAAGCCATTTTGAACATCCCTGTGAAAAATAATTTCTCAAACATTTTACATAGAGGGATGGGGGACACAAACAAAATAAAGTCTTACTTATACTTGGCTAAGAATAAACATTGTCGTGGTGTACTTAGAATTTACTTTAAAAAATACGAACATCACGGTGACGTGCAATTAAATGATACACATAAATTTGTTTGACCTTGTATCAACTATGGAAAAGCCTCTCTCCATAAAATTATTGAATCATTCAATTAAATATTACTTGGAGTATAAGTTCGTTTCGCTTCTAGTAAGAAGATTGGTTTGTCCTTGTGTCATATACCATTTTTTGAATGTATTTTATGATTAAATTCAAAAAATGGTATATGACAATTGGATCAGCTATGCAAAGTCTCTCTCTCTCTCTCTCTCTCTCTCTCTCTCTCTCTCTCTCTCTCTCTCTCAACATTTTTGAAATCATTTATGACATCAAGTTTCGTATAAATTACCGATATAGAACTGAGATAAAAAATTATTGTATTCACAGTTGTTGCAACTTTGGAGGATGGGAGCCAGGATATTTTTCTGAATAAAGATAAAGCTTCAGTTTTCTTGCATCACAGATCTAAGAGAAGTTTGAGTGAGGAATGTAGAGAGGGCTGTTATTATGAGGAAGCGAGAGAAGTGGGGATGACTGACGCTCAAATTGTAAGTGATAAACTACAGTACAAGTTTAATACTAAGCTAACGAATTAGCGCCAAATCGACAGTTGGGGAATAGTGTTTAACGCCCCAGTTAAGAACATTTCACTTATATCGAAACGCCGCCAGATATAGTCGAGGTGCAGAAATTTTGCCTGTGCGGTGGTACGCTGATTGTATTGTACAGCTGGGTTCTTTATCGTGTCACGCCTACCGTGACACGGGACCTCTTTTATTTTAAGTTCCCATCCGAAAGAACCACGACTTTTATTTCATGATGCAGAGTGCTTGACGAAAGAACAGTCACTACCCATTTCAAGTCTTGGGTCAGAACCGTTCGGGGTTCGAACCCGCGACCTCCTACTTAAGGAGCGAGCAATCTACCAACTGAACTACCGCAGTGGCACAAAATCGACAGTACATTCGGACCCCTCGTTATCTATTATGGATCTCTTCTTAAGGAACTGTTCTCCTAGAGTACGGTGTTGCTTGGACATGTATAGTACCCGAGCCGGTAGGCTCTATTATCATAAAAAAATTTCCCGCACATCACATACTAGTAGTTCGGTGTTTTAACAAACAAAAATACCCGACTTATTCTGAATGTGCTACATAGACGTGCTATATAATCATTATAAACTAGTCCTGCAAAACCGTTATGGGTTATTACAGTGAACGATGGCGGATCTAGTTCACCGCCATATGGCTGTTGTTTCATTTCATTCAGTTGCACAGTTTTGTATATTTTGTTGTCTTTTATTTGCTATTGCAGAAATCATACATGATGACGTACAAATGCTCATGTTGTATATCCTGTTCATCTGGGTACTACTGTAGCAACACAAACACAGATTATTCTCATATCAACAATCTACAAATAGCGTGTAAACGTAAGTAACCATCGGACTACAGTACAATAAAGCAATATTCGATGTACGTTTCAGAAAATGTGAATAGGGCACTAAAGGACCATCATGATGTCCAAGTAAGGTATACCAAACCACTAGTCCGCCAATTTTTGCTACCTTGTACTGTTTTGTCATACCGTTTATATTTATGTTGGGGACATATTTTTTTAACATTTTGTTTTTAGTTTTTTAAAATTTATTTATTTATTTATTTATTTTATTTTATTTTATTTTATTTTATTTTATTTTATTTTATTTTATTTTATTTATTTGAACGCGAGGGCAACTCTGAAAACTCCAAAAGCCAATGTCGTTATTGCATTTTGCAAACCTTTCTATATTACCAGTATTAGTATATATACATTGTATATATATATATATATATATATATATATATATATATATATATATATATATATATATATATATATATATCCGGATACCATAAGAAAACGAAGGTCATCTTATCTTCCAAGGCTACTTACTTACAATGAAAAAATTATGTTGATAATAAAGCTTATACTGCGGTGCTAGGAGCGTCTATTCGCTCGTGATAAATCATTTCTGACTGGATGAACACTTCAATTCAAACCGGAGATAATAAAGGTTTTGGCTCAAACTTTTCTTACATGTTCTGAGCGATGCTTATTTTTAATGAACTTTTGTTTCTCTTTCATTGAATACTTCATATTGACTTATTAGATGACAACTTCCACAAAATCGGAGTTTGTACATCTTTCTCAAAGTATTTTTATTTAATCACTGGTACCCCTAATTTCAGGTGATGGTGGATGGACCAATTGGTCAGTTTGGGCCAGTTGGAGCTCTTGTTCAGCGACATGCGAATATGGTACATGGTCTAGGTCTCGAACCAGATCCTGCACCAATCCTACAACAGATGGTGGGGTAGATTGTGTTGGGTCCACGTCCGAGAGTGAGACATCTTCTTGTATTGTTGCCACATGCATTGATGGTATGGTTTTTATTAATTTTACTTTAATTTGAGGGTGTGGTGATTAAAGAAAAGGGTCTATTATGATCAAAAGAAGTTTTTTTTTTTTTTTTTTTTTACTAAACTTGGTTTGCATGATTACCAGGACACGACACTGTTTTATAGAGAAGAAGAGATTTGTGTTTTCTTATGAAATGTTTCTTTGATGTTTTAATCGTATTTGCTGTCTTTTTAAGGTACTGTCATATACCATTTTTTATTTTAATCATAAAATTCATAAAAAATTATTAAATTTTAAAAAAAATGGTATATGACTACAGTACAGAACTTTCGAAAGTTTAACACCGAGCTAACAAAAAGTAGCCGAAGCATGACTGCCAAGTAGTAGAAAACATGGGTAGCCAGTAGATAATTATACCAACCACAAACAAAGTCAAGTTTAGGAGCTGTATAGGAATCATCCTATCCGTCTGTTTGTCCGTCTGATCGTTCGTCCCGATATCGTGCCCGCTCCATATCTTGGCGGATTTTCATCAAATGTTGCACAGATGTAAACCAACTTTAAACGATGTATTTCGGTGCATAGGTCAAACCTGCCTTAAACGCCACCTCTATATAAGGGTCTCCTGCTTTTAAAAGCCAGTAAATTTTTATCTCAATCGCACTTTATTCAGCTGTCTGATCCTGTATATAATGGCCACCTGACCAAAAAGGCCACTTTGGACGGAGGTATCCCCCTTTCAAGACACTGTTCGAGTTCTGTTATACGTTACTTTTAACTTTTTAAATTTTAGTACTGGGAACATGGACTAGCTGGTCATCATGGACTGACACGTCATCATGCCCTGTAACATGTGGCGGTTCTGTTTATGGACAGAGCCGAACACGGAACTGTTCCGATAGCGCTACAACGACAGTGGTTCCGAGTGTACCGGAAATCAGAAATGTCACATGTGTCGGAAGTTCCGACGAACAACAAAATGTAACGTGCAATACAAATAACTGTCCAGGTATGTAAAATAAAAAGTAGGTCACAGTGACCTAAACCCAAATAAGTACCATCATTCTTATTTATTTCATTTCTTCAGATGAGATGGTCAATGTGTGATTATCAAAAAAGTAGACATACCCGGTAAAAAATCAAGATTTTAAGATTGTCATGGAGCGATTGTTCTGTGACTTGTGAAAATGGCATTCGTACTCGCACCCGTGATTGTAACCATCCGCCTGCAAACCATGAAGGAAAACCATGTCCGGGTTGTTAAAATGGTCGAGTTTTGTAACTGAAAACCAAAAATGTGTCTAATGTCTTGTCAATGTGCATAACGTTGTCTCTTATGCTCTAGCTTTTGTTTGTCGGCCAGTAAACGTTGTTCAGTTTAATTTGTTCAGGCGCTCCGAGTTTCTCACACGTTGCCTCAGTGAGAGTTTGGTTATTTAAAAACCAAAATAAGTCTTATATCCGTTTGATATGATTAACATTGCCCCTTGTGTCTTGAAAACTTTCGCTTCAAACCGGCGGGTAGTCCCCGCCATTACACATTGTCGCTGGTTTGTTAGGGTAACTCCGGATTTCTCGAGGTTTACGCTAAATATACCATTACATTATAATATATCCTATTTAATATCAAAACTTTCGTTTATCTTCCCTTACGCGTTGTCGCTGGATTGTTCCGGGCGCTCCGGGTCTCTCCAAGGTTATCACCAAAGCTTAGGCTTAATATTCCATTACATTCTAATCTTTTAAATACCAATTAAGACTTTCGTTTACCGTACGCGTTGTCTCTGGTTTATTTAGGGCATTCCGGGTTTCTCCTCGGTTGCTGCACCAAAATGTTTAACACCGTAAATGTACCATTGTTTAATTTGCGTTAAGGAGTTATCTTAAATAGCATCAAAACCATCAAAATTTATGTTTTATTGTTGTAGTGGATGGAGACTGGACAGCTTGGTCCAATTGGACAGATTGTTCAGTAACCTGTGGTAACGGGACTATAACCCGGTCACGTGATTGTACAAATCCCTCCCCACAATATGGAGGTAACAACTGCAGCGGGAATTCCTCAGAAACTGATGAATGCAGTACTAATGTCGAGTGTCCAAGTAAGTAGCAAAAATACAGAGATTTTTTAAAAGTAGTTTTCAGGGTGGATTTTGGGACTTGCTTTAAGGAAATATTTTACATTGCATTAAAACCATTATGGTACTACCTCTGTAGATGCCGTTAGCTCTTTGTCGGTCTAAAGTAACAAAGTAATAACGTTTATGGATTTTTTTTGTCTCATTTTTTCTTTCACTTTTTTTTTTTTTTTTTTAATCGATTTTTGGCATTTTCTGAATTTAATCCTACTCGGTAATTACCTTTTTGTCATGGTCTTTGTTTTATCTTAATCCAAACAGGTCTCTTTGTATATATATCACAGTGTCTTCTGAAGCTTTCGCTTATTTTTAGAAGTACAACACTGTGTCGTAAATGGTATCTGTTGATTGCTTTAATACAGCCAAAAGCCAAATATGTCTATAAAGGCCACCCAAGGTACCCGGTAAATGTCGCCTTTAAATTTATGGATAGTTAACCTTTATATATACAGATTCAAATAACATCAATAAAGCGTAATTGGGATCAAATTTTACTGGTCTTTAAAAGCAGGTGACCCTTATATAGAGGCAACCTTGAAACCAGGTTCGACTGTACATTTTATTTTCATTTGCTATGTTTTAGTAGTTTTTACATTCTGTATTTTACAGTCGCGTGTTCGGCGTCGCAATATACTTGTTCCGGTGATGGCCTCTGTATAGCTTTAACTGCTAAGTGTGATGGAAATGTAGACTGTTCACAAGGGGATGACGAACAAGGTTGCTCTAATCAAAGTAAGACTTGATTGCAGGATCTTCGCGTTAGTCTATTTCCTTCTCGTTTGTTCCAAATGTTGGTAGAGCTAAGCTAAGGATAAAAAACTTTGAGCTGACCCTGAAAAAGTGGTCATTATCATTTTACACTGATGAATATTGCATATAATAATTTTACACTGATGAATATTGCATAATATAATGTCGACTGTTTAACACCAATCTAACAAATAGTGGCGAACGGGTAGCTGATCTTGGGCTCTCGTTCCCTAGAAATGGACAGCTTTTCGCTCGAACTTCAACTTCTTTTCGTTAGCTCAGTGTTAAACTTTCGACAAGTCAGTGCTGTATATCGTCATAGATGTCGATTAAAAAACAACAGGAAATTTCCCTCTGATGTATTTGTATCACAAATTGTTTTGACTTTAAAAGATGATAAACATTACATGATCAAACAGTGAAATATATGAAACGACTGTGATGACTGACGCCCAATTGCATTCAGAAATTTTTGAAATCGAGAGTTTTAACCAGTTGAACTTTGAAATTAATCTTAACGCTATTCTACTTATCATTAATTTCCATTTAAATCTTTAATTTTAAATCTCCATTAAGGCTTAAGATAAATTGTACAAAAATTCTATATTTTCCAGGTAGCGGTAGTCATGGAAACTCAACACTTCAAGGTACGTTTAAAACATAAGAAAAATGTTGTCTGTGATGTTCCTTTATTGAAAATGTTTGTCAATTTGTATTGCATACCTTAAACTAACAATAAAGACCACTATTTTACATGCATCATTTTCAGTATCTGTGATGTTTATGTGCGACCAGAAACACTTACACAAACCTTTGCTTTGATTAACTAAAACCAAACATACCGGTTGTGTCAAAATCCGACAGGATAATGCCAAACGTAACTGAGTAAAAACTTTGAAAACTGACAATTTAATTTCAGTTGTAGATGTTAAATTTCATTAGGGAAGTAAAACCGGGTGATCCGGAAGGATAAGCACATCCTGTCTAGATAGCTAGCTACACCAGCAACGCATGAGATGTATAAAATATGTTTCATCACAAATAACTAAATAGTCACTGATGTAAAGTGTTACTATAAATGTAAAACAACGAAATACCTTTCTTAACGAACGTAATTTTTGTCGCCGGGACATTTCTACGATGCTACGATCAATTTTATAAAATGATTTTTTTTTCTTTATATATTACAGGTTTAAACTTATGGATGTTGATAGGTGGGTGTATTTTGGGATTTTTAACGCTGGTTGTGTGTTTCATCGTTGGTTACAAAGTGATCAGAACGGATAGAAACAGAGTTAATGGCGGGAAATCTAAAACTGGTCCTTACAAAGTTACAAAAGTAGAGAAATTAACACAAAAACAACAAGACAAACAACCCTATCAAGTGACAAAAGCAGTGCAAATATCACAAACATCACAAAGACGACAAAAAGCATTAAATTTTTAAGTTATAAAATTATTCATTTTGTCATATACATATTTTTTCAAAAAATCATCATGAAATAAACTGTGCATTAAAATTTATAAAATCATAAAATTATTCATTTTGTCTTATCCATATACATGTATTTTTTAAATCATCATAAAACAAATTGTACATTGAAAGTCATAACATCATAAATTATTTATTTTGTCATACTCATATTTTTTAATTTCATCATAAAATAAACTATACATTAAAAATGCATGTATAAAACTTTTTAGATTAAAAATCCATACAAGAACTGGTTTCTATTTTTCAAAAACACAATGCATAATCAAGTAAGAATTAATATAAAAAACGTATTTACAATAGGAATCCTCCTGTACATATGGCTGTCCATCCCAATATAATGTCCGCTCCATATCTTCTATGTCTATGCATGGATTTTGATCAAACTTGTTGCAGATGCAAACCAAAATGAGACGATGTGTCGCATACCAAAGTTAAGGTGCTTGGTTGTTTCTGTTGGTTCTATGTACAGAATAAACATATAGAAGGTTTTATAAAGGTACAGCGGCTCGGCTGTCAAGTGGACGAAATGGATAGCTTGTTTTCAATAAGATGCCGAGATAGATAGCAGCTGCCGATATATAGGAAACCACCATTGGGTCTGTACTGCATGTAAATGGACTGTATGTGACGATTCTTATGGTTGGTTGGTTGGTTGAACGTTGCTTAACGTCGCATCAGCAATTTTTCAGCTATTCGCGACGAGAACTATTTAATTAATCTCTATGGATTAATCTATGAACAATTTTGTGTATGCATGTGAAGTGCGAGTATGTTGTATGGTCTGCCTTGTACTAGCGCGCACTCAGGGCGACTATACCGTGCTAGCTCACAGAGTCAGTACGCCGCAGACAAGCGTACCACTCCCCCAGTCCATTATACTGATACCAGGTGAATCAGTAAAGGCCAACGGTAAGGAAAATTCACTTTCCCACATGTGGTCCGAGCGGGACTCGAACTCACAGCGGTGAGAGACCCTGGATTTGAAGACTGATGTCTTATCCATTAGGCCACCGCGCCCTCTACGATTCTTATGCATGTAAGAAATCACGTCTACGGCACGTCGAGATTATCACTTATATCGAGACAACACAGCGTGTACAGTTATAGTAACCAAACCCTCTGTAAAACTAGGTTTCACCATGAAAATCTTGTCTGGTTTTTTTAACATACAAGCAACCGAGCCTTGTGGTTTTCCTCTTTGTAATATATCAAATGCATAACCAGGAACGGGGGCAAGTACGTGTATTGTCATCCGTGGTCCACCAAGGATAAGGAGAGAGAGAGAAAGGCAGGGATTAAGTCTCGAATACTGAAAAATGCGCCGCGGTTTACTCTGCGGTTTAACACCAATGCCAGTATCCGTCGGTTCCGGTGTTGCAACCGATATAGAAAACGCATCTAATACGACGGAGGAAAACTTCCAAGTGCAAGCGAGACAGGGTTTTTTATCTGGTCTCTGGGTCCTTAATTTTACACATTTCTCTAATTTAGTACTGTTACACTGAACTTCTCTCCTGAATCGAGCTGGGCTTCAAACTCAAAACAATTCAGCTTTGTCACTGTGAGGTAATGATGTTTTACGCCCCAATCAATTTAATATACGTTCGCTTATATAGATGCAGTGAGTTCTAGGATTGTGGAGGTATTTGATCTATTGCATGCAAACTAAAAAATACTGGTATGGGATGGGGATCGAAACTAGTCCTGCCAGAAGCAAGTTCAAAATTAAATCCAAAGGCGCACTACGTTTTGGGTGCCGCGACACATACATGATGTTACAAACAAGACAAGTATCTGGGTTAGACGCCGGTAGCCTATACTGCATTTTACAGATACCTTTTTCTACCCGACTTTCTCTTGGAAAGGATTGATTGAATGGAATATCAAGAATCTTTCATTTATATCGAGACGTCACTAGTCACAAAGTGGCAGAAATATTTACTTTTGGAGTGCGCTCACGGTCACATGGGCCAGTTTCATGATACAAATGTATTTTTTAATGCTGCCCAGGACAGTGTGCAGGTAAGTTTTTTTAGTGTGTAACAAAGGACATTGGTTTTTAAGGTCACTTCCAAAAGACCCGGGGCCATGACTTGCTCAGTCTTTATACACATAGACGAGCCATTAGCCTTAGGCTTGTATGAATGCATTCAAAGTTAATGTGTTTTCTCAGTGGTGCTTTTAAATTATCTGAAAGCAATCAATATGTGCATAGGTAGCAGACCTCAGTAGTGATAAGGCCTGGTGTGGGACCAGCTGGTGCATATAATAAACCCAGACGGGTCTCTCATTTAAATTTGTGAAAAGGTTGTACTTTGCAATATTGCCAAAGTGAGAGGTTCTTAAATTTGCAAAAAATTAACCTGAATTGGTTGACTATTGCACTATATTTGCGGCGTTAGGACTTCTGACGCAACATGCACATATGTGTTTATGCCAAAATTGGCTAATTTTGAGTGTCAATTCACAACTGAGGTCCTTTAGATGATCATCCCAGCGACTAGAAAAGCTCTGAGAAAAAAGATTGACCAGAACCGCCCAATGATTATTATATTAACTTTATCCGACATCGAATACTTGATAATCATGAACCGTTCGAATCTTTAAACAAGCACAGATTAATCTATGTCTTGGTAATTTAAGTTATATCTATGTTGACGCCGACCGAAAAAGCTTTAAAGTAGTGGGATCAAATGTACTTACTCTTCCGGAGCACCCGGCCTAAAACCCCTGGTGAAAGTGCAATTGACAGTTTCAAAGTTTCTACTTTGCTTAGAGATTGTGATTTGGACATGAATTAGTATGTTTGAACTTTTCTATGAAACAATTATGGCCGATTTTAATTGGTAAGGGGTACAAAATGAAGTTTTTTGTTATTTAATTAAATGTTTTATAACAGAGCAAGAGTAAAACACGTGTTATTATAACACAACTAACTTTGGACTATCGTAACAAACGTGACACCTTATCTGTGATGTAATATCTAGGGTGCTCTTCACACAGCTGGATATACAAAACAACAACAACCTGGGAAATCCCTTCAGTCAAGAAATCTCATTGGCTTAAATTTTTGTATGACGTCAGAATATCCCTAGTATAAATTTATAATCCGCCATTTTATGTGTCCATTTGTCATTTGATTTTCAATCGGCTTGGAAGTGTTACGTAAAGTTCTACAAATCTTAAAAAGTTTCAAAATGGAGAAGCCACCAAATTCGAACGTCACTTCGGGTAGGATATGCATTAACAAACTATATAGAATTTCACTGTCATTATTTTAAGATGTTAAATGGTAAACAGGTGCGTGTTGTGTAACTAATAAGCTGGTTACACAACACCCAAATAGAACCGGTGTTTTCCACTTTACACTTGTCAGTTTGTGACCAGAGCTGTCATTGCTGGATTATACACTATAAACAAATATCCATATGTTGATTGATTCAGAATCAGAGATTTTACACAAGTACATATTTTTTTTACATTTAGTTCATTCAAATTAATTAGAAGAACTTTGTTTCTTATCTAAGGTTCTAACAATCAGAGGGAGATAACTCTGTCAAAATCATAAACCAAGGGTAACCCGAAATACCGGATCGGCCCTAATTTACAGGATCGACCATGCGATTTACCGGATCGACCCTTATATGTGCTTATATGGCCACATAGAGTAAATTATAATGTTGATATCTTTAATATAAGATGTAATCAATCTTATTTTGATTTTTTTTTTTTGACACACAATCATTAAAAAAATCTTATTATAGTCAAGGGGAGATAAATCTTATGATGATTATTAATTGATTGGCACACTTTTAAGTGCGTATCAATAAATAAAATAACCTAAAATAGTATTAATGTTATACTATTTTGATTTATATTATATATTGATAAATTATAATCAATACGTCACTTTTCTGACATGTACACTCTTTTCCAATAAGTATATTATTGACTGGGAATAAGTATAATCTTGACGAGGAAGTACCAATCATTCGTTAAATGCAAAGGAAAAAGCACTTCAGGACTATAAAAAATAAAAGTAATAATTGAATACAAATTGACACATAAATTCATTTATTTAGACAACATTAATTAAAGTAGCAAGTATAAATATAAAATTATGGAAACAAACGTAACCGTGATTATGACATCGCCGGGAAACAAATAAAATACATAATTTAAAGATGAAATATAATCAGACACAAACGATAATCAGACAAAATATAATTAACGACTCGACTTATTGATATAAGTTTAAGAAAAAAACCATTGACTGGGACATATATCTTTACATTTAATAAAACGTTGAATATATACAAAACAACGTAAAACAATATCAAATTACCACACCCAATAAAATCAATACCGGTACATACAAAACGTAATTTAACAAACATAAAACTAGGTCCTATTTAGTAGTTTTTCCAGAGTTTTATAAACGCGCGCGTCTATGCAAAATGGAAACAGCGTAAAAACACTTCGTGAACGATAAAAAGTACCTAAATGGCAATCTTGCGCACTAAAAATGTACCGATCTGGACA
Source organism: Anadara kagoshimensis (assembly GCA_021292105.1). Taxonomy (NCBI): domain Eukaryota; kingdom Metazoa; phylum Mollusca; class Bivalvia; order Arcoida; family Arcidae; genus Anadara; species Anadara kagoshimensis. The sequence goes on from CM037874.1 coordinate 34,901,801, forward strand.
AATAAATAAGCCTGCCATGCCTCCATACAAACTTTCGTTCATATGCGTGATATTGGACGTATTTTCATCACATGTTGAGTCAATAATAAGTCTCAATCAATCTGGTCTCAGAACGCAGTTTCATCAAAGGAACAAAATGATTGGGTACGAACTAATCACTATATCTTTTTAAAGACCATTTGTGTCCACATACATGTATAACCGTGGGTATTGGTGGAGCTGACTTATTTACCTACAACTTTTCTGGGGTGGTGTTCGGAAAAAAAAACTCAACGGAAAGTTGGGGATATATGATTTGATAGGATGTTTAAGAGCAGCAGTCAAGGCATAATTTAAATCCATCATGATTGCAAATTTGTCAGTTTTCCTGGTTTCTTTTACTAGGTCGTCAAAAGGGATCTCTCATAGGATGCTTAAGAGCAGCAGTCAAGGCATAATTTAAATCCATCATGATTGCAAATTTGTCAGTTTTCCTGGTTTCTTTTACTAGGTCGTCAAAAGGGATCTCAATTTGATTATATTGTAAATGTATCAGACCTTTATAATGTTAAACCAGTTAAAAGGATAACGGAGTGGTATAATGACAAAATTTCTTTGGAAACATGGTCCAACGGCCGGGGAATTGCTTGGAAAATCGGAATTTCTATGTTATATGTTGTCAAGAAATTTGATTCAAAAGAAAGGGTTTCTTATTTCAGATTCCCATTGTTTCTTTCTCTGTTATTTCAGTCTGAAAAATAAATCATTAAAACAGTGACAGAATCATGACTCAATATAAAATAGTTCCAATTAATAAAAATTAAATGAAAAACATTATTTATCTGTGTAATGTAATTAAATATAAATTACTCTATCTCTCTCATTTAATTTCAAATTAAAAATGAACAAAGTTTCACGCATTTTTAAAAGAAAGCATTAAAACATTATAATAATTTTAAATAACCAAATTTTTTAAAAAGTTACTTTTTGTGTCTAAATATTTTTATGACGTCGGCAGGGGCGGATACAAGATTTTTTGAGAGGGGGGGTTGAGAACTATCCAGGATTTTTTAAAAGGGGGGGGGGTTGAGATCTATACAGGATTTTTTTTAGGGAGGGGCGAGAATTATATCAAGGCTAGATGCGAGCGCCAAAGGCGCGAGCTTCCAGAGACGATGGGTCTAGGGCAGAGCCCCGATAGGGGCCAAGAAAATAATTTTAATCAGTCAATATCTCACTCTCTCTCTCTTTAAATTTTTCAAAGGGGGGGTTGCAACCCCCGCAACCCCTCCCCTAAATCCGCCACTGGTCGGGTCATTATTTTATCCGAGCAACATTATGTCAATAATAACTTTTTACGGACTTCATGGACAAAAGGCCGCCGCGTGCCGTCAATCAACTAATTAACGCCTCCTGTTATTACCACTGATAGCGAAGCCCTGCTGAGTCAATTAAAGACATTAATGGACTTACCTGGTGCGTCTACGGTAACGGATCGACTTCAAGATTTGATTGGTCCAACGTGTTAAAGGAAGGCGGTCCTTTTGCTTTGGCATGCAACATGGCGATTTGCATAGTGTTGAACCTTAACTAAAAATAATAATGATATTTTCGAGCATCCATGATTAAAACAATTAAAAATAATATGTATTTTTCATCATTGATATCATATAAATATAATGTTGCCCTTATTTTGACTCTATGTGACAATATAAGGGTCGATCCGGCGCCGATCCGGTAAATCAGGGCCGATCCGGTATTTCGGGTTACCGATAAACCAATGGTTTGCAATTTTTTTTTGAGAAAAAAAAGATCAGTGTGATCCAAATGAAATTTTACCCCGAAAATTTGGAAACTTGTTGCATTACATTTGGGTAAAACCATGAGCTTTGTGAAGTGGTGATAGTTTTGAGTGTAGAACACATTGTTACTGTTGACTGCAAACCTTTTAACCCTATCATCTATTAAAATGTTTATTAATGGCAGAAATAATTTGGTCTATTTTGTAAGTGCAATAGTGTGCAATTGACTGTGAGTGCAATATACTAGAAAAGGAACATGACAATTTCAATCTTTGAAGTATATACCATATTGACCAACAGAATATGATTGAATATCACTTTAGTAAAGTCCTTTAATTAATTTTTTACAAATTTTTGCATTCTGCATTTCTGTGTCACCATGTTGCGATTCCCAATTTTTATAATTAAAAAATTCATTCTATGAAGAAGTGAGGGAATCAAATGTAGCTAGTCGCAGTAGTGTTGTGTTCTAATATAATAGATATAATAGAATGATTTACTGCCAGACTTTTAGCATTGTGGTAGAATGTTCACTTTTCACCCTGGAGTGTGGGCTTCGATCTTCAGGCGGGGCACTCTGTTGTGAAGTAGTTTTTTCTGGTGTTTCCTCCCTACTTTTACCATATATACATTAAATCACATATTGACATAATAATTCAAGCACATGTTTTCATCCAGATTTATGCTTTAAATTTAATTATTTATATATATGTTTATTATTTTCAGTTGCCCTGGTAGAGTCCAACAGTCGACCATGTGGTGTACAACTTGTCAGTACAGCCAGAACAAACAAACAGGCTGATCCAATGGACCTTGTAGAGTTGGCACAAACTATACAAAAGGTAAGACATGATTACCTAGAGCTCACCTGTTTTATTTTTGTATTTTATTTAAGACTACTAGTCACTACAGTATCTCATTCATAAAGTGCTTGCTCCATTTGAGTTCTTGGTTTGAACCCTGGCACAGTCTGGGTTTGACCAAGACTCTAAACTGGGGTCTGTTCTTTATTGACTCTAATCTAATCAAACACTGTTCATTTAGGAATAAACATCACAATGACCTTTAGAATAGACATGGAGTTAAACTAATGCCACTTGTCACAAGACTGCAAGCCAAAAAACCTTCCCCTGCACAATTTCAGGAGTGAATTAGCAATTTGCATAGTAAAAATTTCTGCTGATTTAGTTAGTTGTGTTGTGATATACTGTGAAATATTCTTGTCTGGGACATTAAACTCCATTCAGTCAATCAATTTGTGTTCATGATTAACCGTTGCAATTATTCTTTGATAGTCATTCATCAGCATTGCATTATTAACAATAAAGAAACCACACTTTTTAGCCTGTCTTCATCAAAAAAATTTCCAGAATGATCTTTTTAATTGAAGTCTAGTTGAAGGAGATACATATTATGTACATGGGTCATGTTGTGTCACTAGGTCAAATGATAGAAGAACTCAAAGGATACAAACCAAGTTTGTTACGTTTAGATCCAGTAGAAGTGATTAATTCTCAAGTTAATGTCCATGGCAATCAAGTTCTCTAATTTAGATAAGGTGAAAAAGTGCGAGAGTCTTGTGGGGAAATTTTTTGAATTAATTAAAAATAAAAATTAATATTTTGGAAATATTTTTAGATATAAGTCTTTTCTATTTTTTATTCAGGCAGATGATATGGTTAAAGCAGTAGCTGGTAGTAAATTAACAGTTATAGCCGATCAGATTAGATATCTCCAGGAACAAGCTAGAAAAGTATGTCGTATATAATGAAATAGAAGCATATATATTATAATACTCAAATATATTTTTCCAAGTTAACTAAAGTCTGGTATGGGCAGTAAGGGGGTCCTCAATTGATCACATGTTTCTAGGGCCTATGCAGACCTGAAAATCCCATTGAATTTTTTAGTCTATATTGTCCTGCAAATATCATAATTCATATACAAAGATTTGGTTTTCACAATAAACAATTTGTTTGTAAATGGACAGCTACACGTATTTGCTTCAATTGTTCTTTGTCAGAAGCATATGGTTTGGGCCTAAATGACTCAAGACCTCAGTGGTCAAGTGGTCTTAAAGACCAACTTAGGATCACAGCATATCACAATGTCTGGGTTTCAATCCCAACAAGGGCAGATCTTAATTTGAGGAAGATTCTGAATCTCTTCTCACGGGTCAGTGAGCGTCTGCAGGTATATCCCTCCACCATTGATAAACTAACAACCTTGATTTCCTAAGGCACCAGCTCCAAAACATTTCTATTTTTTTCAGACATCTCTAAATATTCGGAATACCCCACTTGAGTTGGGTACCCAGATTTCCTCTATCATCCCAGAAATGACACAGTTTATTTGAAATAAATTCCAGCCAACTTTTTCCAGTTCATTTATAAAAATTATATTTCCAAGAGCACTCTGGTTTCCCCCATTATGCGAGAACTGACACAGTAAATTCCAACCAACCTTTTCCAGTGTATTATTCATAACATTTAAATAATGTCATATTTATAATTCTTGAATTTCTATTTCATTAGGCATTAGAAGAAGCCAGAAGAGATAACATGCTACACCATGCTGCTTGTAATATGGTGAAGAAACCTGGGACATTTTATTATTTATATGCACGAGAGTCGGGGCAGGAATATATGAGTATATTATCACCTGAGGTAAGTAAACATTGAATTTACAGTAGATTACTTACCTACTTAGTCCACTTCATGCTGGGAGCACATAAGGCCTTTTACAGTAGATTAGTCTTCTATAATGCCAGAATGAACCTCTGTTCCGGTGGTCTAAAGTGGGCTCTTATGGATTGCAGTGCCTCTCATTGTCGAAAGTAGTTGTCCTACTCGGATCAAATTCTAGTGTGACAGTTTGGGGTTTTTTTTTGCCAAAGGTCAGTTGGTTTTTTTCTGGGCACTCCAGTTTCCTCTATCATCCCTGAACTGGCCGTCTTGAAATAATCTTGACTGTGCATAAAACATCATTACTCTAGATCTATTCCCAGTCATCAAGCCATTGCCTATGCTTGTTTAAGTAGCTTATATGAACTGAGTGTCCAACTTCTATGGGATTGAATAAAATTCCATGGAAAGGTAAACCCCAACTTTTTCTGTTGGAACCTTTTAATTTAGCAGTTAGGCATGGTTGTTTCCTGTATATACAGTATTAGACAAATTTATGAAGTAATTTACTAATTGTTTCATTTTATATAGTTGCTAGACTACTAGGCTATACCTTAGTACTATCTATAATTCATACTTTATTTTTTACAGGAATGGGGTCCATCTTGTCCGCACACATTTATTGGAGCTTTTAAATTAGAACACGATATGTCCTGGACACCAATTGAAGATGTGCAACAAAGAAGTGAACAGTTTGCATTAATAGACAAAATTTGGAATGCTCAAAAAGCTATAACAGACTCATCTTCCCCAAATTTTGCGGGAATTACAAAGGACTCTCGTAATTTAACCCAGACAAAGTTAGAAGATGTGACGGATCAGAAATCATCAAGTTGATCTACATACAGTTATAGTTTTAAGTTTTTTTCATAAAAATATATAATTGTTACAATAGGCAAATACTGGTATTAATTGTTGTTACAATAGGCAAATAATATTGAAATATACTGGTATATATTGTTACAGAATTTTGAACTGAGGCTCAGTTACAATAGGCAGGTTTTTATTCAAAATTGAGATTTCAAAAACATATCTTTTGTCTATGTTTCTCTTCAAGAGTTAAATCTATATGACTGTTTAAACTGTTCTTTATAAATACCTGAAGTTGTATAGTCCCATGGTAAATTGTAAAATTATAACATGAACATGTATATTTTGCTTTTGAAAAAAACATTTTTGGAAACAATTTGTTTTATATTTATTGAGGAGTCTCTATGGCAGGATGGTCTCCAGTGCATGTTTTAGGATCTCAGTACCCCTTACTGCCTAGATTCCACTCAGGGAAAATCCTATTAGAAAAAATAAATTTCAGCTTGTTTTTCTCTCAGATGATACAAGTTGCTTGACATCACATAAATCTTACACAAGTCAAAATCCTTTTTTTCAATCATTGATGCAAAGTGACTTAATCATGGCTCTGGCATATAATATTGAGATTTTGTGAACAATACATGTATGTATATCATCTTAACAAGAAAAAAATATATAATTTTCCTGGGAACAAAATGCAAAAACAAAAAGAAAAAAAAATTATTGGTTTTGCCTGATATGTTATATATCAAGTATATTTATCTGAATAAGATATTCTGTTTACTATGCAGCTTCGAAAAAAAAATTATTACACAAATCTTGAAGATGCCTTGAATGCTTTAAGGGTCTTCAACAACCAGGTTATATTAAATACACCCGGTTTATCCTTTTACAAGTGCAATGAGTAGTAACCAGAATTAAGATTTTTTTTTTGTAAGGTTATTTCACTATACACATGGGTTTTATTAATTGTGGGTATTTTTTTGAAATTTAAAAAAAACTGTTGTGTAAAAACAGTTAATGATTAATATTGAAGTATTGAACACTTTTGTTATCTTAATTGAAGTACATCTATAAATCATTATTTAGTAATTACAATGTATTACATGTATAAAAGAAATGATTGATGTACATTTATAGATTTAAGGAAGTAGTTTGATACTGTAGGAGGAAATTTGCAAGAAACCCTGTGATAATTTATATTTATTAATCATGCAACTTTACTTGATTTTAGCTCTTTTCAGTTTAACGGTGTGTGTGTGTGTGTGTGTGTGTGTGTGTGTGTGTGTGTGTGGATGGGTCATTGCATTTTACTGAGAAAGTTTTTGTTAAGAACATTTGTATGCTAAAACTTAAGTATGTCAAAATGAATAATATGGAAAGATTTTGGCCATTTTTGACCATTACTGATTTGGTACCTAATTTTGCCATTGACCACAGATCTTTTGACACAAAATTTATTAATGTTTCTCTGGAACATTAGTCCAACATTTTAGATATGCAAAGCAAAAACCGAGACTTAGAAAAATGACATCAAAAGATTCTGAATTTGGACTTTCATTTGTTTTTCATGAAATCAATGTGAAACCATCTAAAATCATAGTACAATATACAAACTTTTAAAATATGTATTTATCCCAAAAACAAAAAAATTTGACCAGAAGCCTGTTTTTTGCTTGGTACTCTTCATTTATTACTACAGAATTCATTACTTTTTTTAAATTGGGAGATCATGAGATGGTAAAAAATAGGTACAACACTAGTATATGTGAAATAAAAGTAAATCATGTAGAATGTCAGTACATGTAAATATTTGTTGGGATAAATGTAAATACATTTTTATGCATGTACAATGTTTGTACAAAATGTCAGAACTTATGTGGCATCATTACTATAACAAAATAAAAAAATATTGCAGTAATATTGTTAAGCATTCTTGTTTTTCTCTCATTCTTGGAGACCAGGGCTGGATAACTCGGTCATCTTAATAGTAACCAGTGCTTAACATTTATATACCTCATCTCACCTATCCTCTTTGTGCCTGCTGGGTTTTCGTAATCATAATGATTTTTACTCTACCTGGTGATTAGTCGTGTTGAAACACCATGAACTTAGACAGAGGACCAGTGGTTTTCTGTTGGGTTTTTCCTTCACTTAGCCATGGGTTAAAGTTATTTGAGGTGCCGGAGACTCATCTATCACCACCGTCACTCAGCTGCAATTGCATTTCCAGGGCCACCAGACATGAAGCTAAGACATGTGATTCGCTGGCAGAACATTTTTGAGACGGTTGGCATATTACTGAAGGTTTTATAAGGTGAACCTTAGTGACATTGGAAACACCCCTCGAGACTGTACCAGCATTTGACCCCAACACCTATATACATGTACGTAATAAAAGTGTTAAGTATTCATGACTTTAAGATAGTTGATTGAATGGGTTTTATGTCCCAGTCAAGAATATTTCACTTATATCAAGCCATTACCAGCTGTAAGTAAAACTTACCATTGCAATGCACTACAGGCAATATGCAGAGAGGATGTGGCACTGGGTATCGGCTTTTAATGTCTCTTCCAAAAAATCCCATGATCCCAGGGCGAAATAAAAGTAGCTACCTATTTTCAAGTCTTGGTCAGAACCCTGTCAGGGTTTGTGTAAGATTTTTCAGTTCGCTTGCCGTAGGTAGGTGGTTTCCTCCACTACCCCAAAATTGTCTGCAAAACTCTATTACTCCACTTACATTTTCCGAGCATCCGGCGAATCCAGGATTCCTGCTGTGTCCTGACTTTCACAGACATAATGGCAATGGTACTGCATGTGCATCTAGGTAGAACTTTGGAATGATGCTGTTCCAAGCTATAACAACCTGTATTTATCTGAAGATGTTGCTATTTCAGGTCACTATGACTTTGAATCTTGATGGACACCACTCTTTGGTTAACTTGAAATTACTTGTCAGTCCAGGTATTGATTGAATGGAATTTAGCATCCCAGTCAAGAATATTTCATTTATATAGAGACATCATTAGCTATAGGCGAGATGGCAAAATGTTTTACCTTTGCTGTGTGTTTAGGACAATATGCAGTGAGGGTTCTTTAACTTAAAGCTTTGTCTCTGGTGAAAGAACAATCAATTTCTATTTTCAAGTCTCCACAATCTCTCGAATATGAAGCAAGTGCTCTGACCACTAAGCTACATGTAGTAAACAAGTCAGGAAAAATCCCTGAAAAGGTTCTCTGCCATCGCCAATGGTTCCATTCCGGAGAAGATGTTGAACGATTAAATGAAATAGTAAAGGACAACTAGAAAATGCCTAGGTTGTGGTTTATGTTGAGGTTTCATTTGGATGGGAAAAAAGATTACCGGTAGTTAACTGTTGACATTTACAGACACAGCAGAAAATGAAAGGATCTTCAATTATTCCACATGGTACAAATAATATCCACAGGGAGCAAACATATTAAAACTGGCTATTGTGACCACCTCCATATAAACTTTTATAAAACCAGCATTTGAAGGTCTCTGCTATATGTTTCAAGAACCTCTTTATAAAAATATTAAGACCACCTGTCTGTTCTTAGGTGACTGTATCACCTGTGTATAACTCTATATTTCTTAGGTCCCATGGATGGTCTTTATATACAGGTTTTACGATACTTGCAAAGGAGAACACAAAACTACAACTAACAAATATAAAAAAAATCAACGCAATATTTATTTAGTTATCCACATGCCAGTAATAAATTGTGTAAGATTTTCTTTTGACCATATTTAGTATAGAATGCATATTTTTGTCTGGACGCCATTTCATTTTGTTTGTTCGACTGGACAATTTTTTCGTCTTCATCCAATGACGTTTCATAAGCATTACAACAATGCTTTCCATATCTGAAAAAGAACAAAAAGATTTTCTATATGAAATATAATAAAGTCAAGTTTATTACTGACCATTGCAATTGACCTAGTTAGTGTGAATGATGATCATCAAAGTACCATTTTTGGAGCGGAGTTGACAGAATCGCATCATCCTATGCATTCAAAAGTTTGTTGGTTGATACTCAATATCTTATATTTGATAGGTAGTGGCTAAACCTGTAGACAACCCACCCAACCATCCATACACACACACACTTTATTTATAATTTTTGATTTTCATTAATTCTAAAATTATTGCAAGTTTCAAGTTTGACTGGGAGATTTCCACCAATATACACAAATGGGGACATGGAAACTTGATCATTGCCTCTTCAGAGGCAGTCTGATGGTCGATCCATTTTCAAATGTATGCTGTTATTGACTGAAAAGCAGTTGAAATAATACAACAAGAACAAGAAGAAGTGATAATTAACTTACCCCCTGATCAGATCCTTCATCAATGGTGATAAGTCAGGTATGTTCTCTACAAAATAAGAATTATACCATTAAAATTTAATCATTACCAACATGTTCACTTAAACATTGAACTGTTGAGATATGCAGGCCTAAGATAAAACACTTGGCAGCTTGCCCTGACCAAGTTAAAACATTCCAGACCCAGTGATGACTGGAATTTTATTCAAACTTAGCCCAGTGCCAAGTAGGTTATTTGTCATACTTCATCCATGATTCTTATTAAAATGTCAAAATAGAATGCTAAAACAAAATAGTGCTAGGTTAAAACTACTTGGTGTCAAGTACACAACATCTGATTACTTGCCAGTCTTCTTATATTGATTCTTAAAGATTCATTTAATTTCCTCTTGTCATAAATGGTTGAATATTTCCTGGTGCAATGTAAAACAACATTACAACTGTAGCGGTTTTGGTAGCTCAGTGGTAGAGCACTCGCCTATAGTGTGGGAGGTCCTGGGTTCGATCCCCAGTCTGACCCTGCATTTTATTTCCTTCATGTTACAGTTTGATGGCCGGTGTGGCCCTTGGAAGTGGCGGACTGCCATGTACGGGCCACATAACCAACATTCAACATAAGCACCAAGATTAAATTCATCAATAAAATGGATTCAGTCGATGAAAAATTCAAATGTACTGTCATTAGTTAATAACTTGACAATTTGCTTACCAAATGAGAGGACATCATTTTGTTCAGATTCATCATCACTCCAAAATCCATCTTTATCTTTATGATCTGTAAAACCTTCTTTGTTCATTACTAACACCTGGAACACAAGTAAATTAGATGAATTAGGATCTCTGCCAGCAGGTTTGTTTTTTGGTGCTTTGCACTTATGTTTTAAGGGCAATAACTCCCAAGAAAATTAGTAGACCAACTTGGGTTAACGATATGCCCATCTCTCAATGTTGATGTTTTTCACCAAGTTTCATGAAATAGTGCTTCATAGTTTTGGAGAATTTGTGCAGACAAGAATTTTGGAAGGACAAAAGGAAGAATTGTGCAGACAAGAATTTTGGAAGGACAAAAGGAAGAAAGGACGGACGCAATCTCGAATTTAATATCCCCTCTTTCTTCAAAAGGTGGGGGATAATAAAACAACACTTTCAATCATGATGAAAACAAAATCTCTTGTCACTCAGACAAGGACAGTAAAAGAGTGGAGTTTAGGAATGGTGTTTTATGCCGCAGTCAAGATTTGTTCACTATCTTGTGGTAATAACTTCAGGCATTGTGGAGGAAACTGGAGTGCCGGGTTTAAACTACCTACCTTAAGCAAACAAGCAAACAAATTAACAAACATTCTCATAAAAGGATATGTCCTAAGTGGCATTTAAACCTAAGTGGTGAAAGTCACTGTGATCTAAACGCTGGCACATTAGACCATGTGGCCACTGAGGATTTAAACTTAGACAGTAACAGGCAATGTGATCTGTATGCACTCTTTATACCACTTGACCACGAGGCCCAGACAGTGCAGGATAAAAGACCACTAAATTTTGCAGTATTTTTTCACAAATTTGATATATACTGCATATTGCTTTATTTTCACGGTGTCAAATTTTCACGGTTTGACGATGACTAGTGTCTTCACGGTGTCATATTTTCGTGTCTTATCTGATTCAAGGAAAACGACTCTAGCAAGATTAATTGGCTTGTAATACCAGTGTCTATTCACGGTGGTTTAATTTTCGCGGGAATACACTTGACCGCGAATATAGCGAACATAAAACCATAGCGAAATATAAAAATTATACAGTAGATAACTGTAAATGTATTTATTTTTGCAATGTACTAATTTTCAATTATTATCCGTTATTTGTTTTGAGCGAAAATTATATAATGCCATTTGTGCTATACAGAATATTTCAAAAATGCGAAAATTAAACCACGTGGATATATCTAAATGTCCTATACCCTGAAAACTAATACACACAACATTAAATACTTTTACAAAACTTTTTAAAAGAATTTCTCAACAATTAGTAGCCAATAGTGATTTTGGCAACCAGGATGGGAAACATAGCTCAATACTAACCTTTAGGGTGTCATAAAGTTCTATATCCGTTTCAAACCCTTGACAGCCTAAAACAAAACTTCCTCCCTCAGTCACCAACTCCTGTAATATATTTAATACAAATAATGAAGATAATTAAAGTACATGTAGATAAAATATAGCTGTTATCAGAAAAATTGTATATACTACTGTACTAGGTTTAATATTATCGGGTCATTCATTCATAGAATCTATTGAAATACTGGAGTTTTTGCAGTATTTGAAAGTGGCATCTTAAATTATCAATCTAAATGTATGCAATAAAGTTCTTTTACTTGAAAAACAAATTTCTTGGATTTTTTTTTTTAAATTTGAGAAATAAGATGTTTTTCAAGATAAAAACATCATTTTAGCTAATAAAAAACACCCAGCTTTAGCAGAACAAGATTTTTCAACAAGTTAGTTTTGTGAAGATTTTTGTGTATTGCGAATTATCAATATGCATTTATGATTAAGATAATTTGAGGTATGTGTACCGGTAACTGTTTGGACCAAACAGTTTTCCTTTGTGATCTTCTGAAATCAATTGATCAAACCTGTCTAGCAATCAATCAGAATGTCAGCAGTGAATTAAGAACAGGAAATATCTTGATAAAAAACACCAATTTAAACTCACTTAACTAGGTAAGTGTGGTATTATTGGTATACCAGTATATGAAAACACAATTTCGTAATACATACGTATCGGGATATGGCAGATCCAACAGAGTTATACCAGTATTTTTAAAGTCAAGTAACCTTATTTTTTATAACCCACATTAATGCACAAACTCAATTCGTTTGTTAAACTCAACTGGGCAAAATATAAATATTACGTCATATGTAAACCTATCAACCAGATATGAAACAACCAAATACGAGTCTATCCGTAATTAACATGTACTAACAACATGGCCAACAGCGTGGATGGGGTTGTTGCATATCTAACAATATGATTAACCGTACAACATTTGATTGATACAGTTTAAAGGTCCTTGGCTCTTTGCCTTCATCCGTTTTGAAATAATATATTGTGATTTGTATCGTGATACAGCATCTGCGTATCATAATATATCGTGATACAAACATCTTGAAAATACCCATCCCTACACTTAACAACACTTACACTCTCAATCAAGAAATTCCATTTGTCTTCCAAAAGTTCCTTGTCCGATATATCTGGTATTGACTTTGCTACTTCAAGGAGGTATTCCATTGGCATTTCCACCTGATGATATAAAAAAATCAAAAGTTGAAATAGAAGACTGTAAACCAATTTTTATTCACAGATATTAACTTTCCCAATTCTCTTGCCAAAGCCATTTCCAGACTACAGCCCAACCTGCTTATAAAGGCCAGTAGAATTGTATCCCAATGGTTCTTTGTTCATATTATTTGAACCTGTATATAAAGATCACCTGCCCAGAAAAGCCACTTTTACTAGTTCCCTTTGGTGGCCTTTATAGACAGGTTTGACTGTAGTAACTTTCGAGATATTGTCTATAGCTGAAAATTTTGTATAAAAAATGCTGTTTTCAAAAACAGGTTCACATCTATTAAATACGCAATTATTTTGACCTTGTGAAACAGGTGAAAGTTAATCAGAATAAAAGTTGGGTAATAGTATTGAGATTTTTGTTGAAAAATGTCCATTGGAAGTGAAATAGTTAAAACTTTATAACCAAATCAAACAAGTTATTACTGTATAAATGCTTATTTTTCGCTGTGGTTTTATTTTGGCTAGATTCACTGTCCATTGTAGGCTGCAAAAACAAAACACAGCGAAAACACAGCATTTTGAGGCATTCCATAATGTTGCTCGAGAAGACCACAGAAAATTGACACATCCAATACACTAGTCATTGTCAAACTGCGAAAATTTGACACAGTGAAAATAAAGCAATATACAGTAGTTATACAGTACAAACCTACACTGTCATAAAGATTATCTGGATACATCTCAGCAAAGCCGTACATCTGTAGTAATCTCCAGTTGTCTAATAACCCATAGGTATTGTATACCTCCTCTCCCTGTGATATACCATAAAAGATGTGAATGGTTATTGCAATCATGATACAAACAGGAAAGGAATTAAAATTCAAATTCTTATAGATAGAAGAATAAACACAACTTACAGTGAACTTACAGCAAATATAGATATAAAAACCCAAAATGTGGTACATTGTAAAAAAAAAGAACACAAAAATACATGAAATTTTCTATTAAAATTTTGTTTTTAATAAAAAATCCACCAAATTTTAATGTCAAAAATATTAATACTTAAACAAAATGTTAATTTTGCATCCAGCATACAATAGTTTTTGAAACAGTGACAAGATTATCAGGTTTTCAAACATAATTTTAGACAAAAATATATTGTAAAGTATTAAATTTAACTATATACTAAAGATTTTTGTAATGATATAGTAACAATAATTTAAACCCATTATCCCAAAATTAAATACAATCCTAGTGCAGAAGGTATTCATGTGAAATAACCCAAATATAATTTGCACTAAAACTTGAACATGCTAAAATTTGAACACACTAAAATTAATACGTTTACAGTAACTGCTGGCATTCAAATTTATGAACAATGGTGTCAAGAGACCCCACTCCCCCCCCCCCCCCCCCCCCCCCAAAAAAAATTAAAAACCTGGACTACCCAAAAATAAATGTTAACCATATAATTATGTACCTGTTTAATGGGTTTATAGCAACCATTTTCAGAGCATCTTTTTCAAACAGAAGTTTGGCATTATTCTTAGAAACATGATTGAGTATGTCGGCTAACGGGACCATCATGGGTGGAGAGGTACCGATTAAATCATCATCAACAAGGTCATCTTCTCCGGGATCCTTAAGGGGTTCTGTGAAACTGTATGACATCACAAAAGCAACCATCTTCTTGTACAATTCAAAGTCTTTACAAACTTCTCTGCAAATATGCAATTATATGAAGAGTTTATGTGCAACTTTATCATCTACTATTAGTGACTAAAATTTCAGAGAGTGAAGTGGAGTGGAGTAACAGAGTTTTACTCCCTGTCAAGATTTTTTAAATTATATCGAAGCAATCCGTTCAGGAATGTGGGGAAACTGGGGTTGCCAGAAAAAACAACCAACCTTTGCCAATCAAACTGACAAATTTTCTCACTCTAGAATCTGTCCCATGCAGGATTTTAACCTTGGCAGTGAGAGATGATGTGATCTGTAAACATGTGCTTAAGAACTCTTGGCTGACCAGACTGAATTTCAGACAGAGAAAGTAATGATGCCTTATATTTACTAGTAAGTCACCTAAAAAGTTTGGCAGTTCTGGAATGATGGACAACTTCACAGGTACATGTGCAAGTGCATGTGTATGTGAAGAGACCTTTCACAATACATGCATTTATTTTCATATATTTTAACCAAAAGGACAAAGAGAGGAAGTGCAAGAGAGTTAATACTAATAATTACCTAAAGATGTCTTTATGTTTATCTACAAATGGCAGTACAAGCTCCTTGAATTCTTTTGACATCATCAGTAAATCTCTGTCTACTTTTGATGGCAGTCCAGTACCTTGTAGTAATTTATCCCTTTCTGATCTGCAAAAAAATTAAAGAATTTTGTAAATACAGTAAATTTAGAGACAACACTTTACAACATTATATAGCAATGTTTTGCCTATACATCTATACACAGCAAAATTTTATACACATGAATTCCATTTGGTTTTTCACATGAATACCACATTTAACATGTAAATTTTACATGAAATTTTTCACATGAATTAATTTATTGAATGTAAATTTCATATGAAATGTTTCAATGAATTTCATGTGAAAACAATAGTAATGGTATTAATTAATAAATACAATTATGTCTTTCCTTGTAAATGCCTACTTTTTAGTAAAATTTAATTTTTCATGTGAAGTTCTTGGAATGCCAAGGTCCCTCTCATATAATAGATTTACCATTTAAAGCTGAAGATGGGACAGACATCAAGGGTATGACAGCCACTCTTTTGCCCTTTATGCAGATAAGCTAAAATGAGCTTGTACATAAAGCATCAGTATTGTGTATATCATGATATCATAACTTAAAACATTTTACACATAGAACTTACTTTGACCAAAATAAAGGTAAGTCCAGCTCTTTAAAGTCTGGGACTAGATCCATGTAAGACCTCCATTTTGATTCTGGATTATTATACTCGTACATCAAGGTAATTAACAGTGGAACCCAACCACTCTCACTCTTAATCTTCATCAGTTCTGAAACAATACAAAATATATAATAAATACAGTCCAACCTGCCTTAAAAGCCACCTCAATATAAGGAGTAGAATTTTATCCCAATTGTTCTTTATTCATATCATTTGAACCTGTATATAAAGGCCACCTGCCCATAATGCCACTTTTAATGGTTCCCTTGGGTGGATTTTATAGACAGGGTTGACTGTACTGACAAGCCTCAATGACCATGTGGCCTAAGGGTTGGCTAATGAATAACAGACACCTCATCATCTAGTACACATTCAAATCCCAGAGTGATAATTTGCCAGTTCGCTTGCTAAATTTCAGTAGTTTTTCTCAAATAACTCCAGTTTCATCTACCATTCCTGAACTGACAATTTAAACTTGATATAAGAGAAAAAACTGTGACTGGGGCATAATAATCTATTACACGGTGGCGAACCTACGTCATAGACGCGACTTCGTAAACACAACAATGGCGGCCAAACGATCGACTCGCGGTGAGTTTTAACTGAATTTCCATACTTCCCATCAGTTTATAGTTATCTCAACGTGCCTAAAGAAGGCAGAATAACTTCACGAACGATCGGTTGATGTATATATATTCTTAGAGCTGCTAGTTTTTTCAAACATTCGCGTCAAAGTAAATTTTTGTACCACGATGTCGGGCACACATTTCACGACGGCAAAGGAAAAAGTTGTATTTTCACCATTTAAACTCGTCCTACTGACTATAATGTTACAAACGGGATATGAATAAACTAAAGGTAATATGTATCAAAGGAAAAAGTCCCAAAAACTGGGCCTAATAACAGCTATTTTAGCATTTTTGGTTTATTGTAGTCGTGCACACTCAGCAAAACTCCTTGCCACTTATGTTGTCGTGCACACATAAAAACCCATCCAGAACAGTTTTTACTGTCATTATAAATGTTTTACTTGAAATGAATCAATATAAGGAATTTTGAGTAGAAGTTAAATGAAAAAGCTTGCCTTAGAGATTGAAAAGGTCATTGCTGCCATAGAAAGGTCTCCCTTCACCAAGCGTGCTAGGGTCAGGATTCCTTCTGCAGCGAAAACTGGCCATATTTTTTATCATGTAAAATTCCAAAAGCCAAAGAAATGGTTAGCAGCTACTTCTGCTGTTGGTTCAAAAATTTCAAGTGATGTTACATATTCCAAAGAAAAACCATCAAAACGTTTCAATAAAGTAGTACTGGGAGGTGAACATCTTGCAGATAGATACAAATATTATGCAAAGTTTGAAAGCCATATCTTTAAAATAGTATGATTTTAAAACCAAACAGAAACTGAAAATTCATAGCCAGTCAAACAATAACAAGGCTTCATGTTTACCAAAATAACTAGCCTGACATTTAAATACTGTATTTGTATGACACTATTCACTACTAATAAAATATTCAATATTATTGGTGTGTTTTTAAACAAATGTGTGGTAAAATTAATACAGATATCATTTGTAATTAAATATAAAAAGCCTGATAATAATAATAATATTAATATCAAAAGAAACGCAAAACACGAAAGAAGAAAATATAATTCAACAGAAATCATGAAAGATAATATTAATGGTATCTGTCACATCCCCATAGCATACATGTACAAGCCAAGTTCAACATGCCCAAATCCATAGAAATCATCAGTAAAACTTGTTCAAAACAGCTATACCCATAAATACTGTGCATACTGAATGGTATAGTTTGAATTGCCGATTGCACAAAATTTGTACCTCCCATAGCTCAAATTTCTGATAAATAGCAATTTAAGAAAATCAGCACGTGTCAAAGTTCTAATATTAGCAAATTTTGCCTAAAATAAGAGTTGCACATCCTTCTTATAGAAGACTGTCGCCAAATCATTTCACTCCACATACAGAAATATAGATGACGTTTTATCTCTGAAAATTCCGAAATTTTGAGAATACGTGAATGGCATACATCCTGAAAATACGACAGATTTTTCAAGTTCTGCTTCATATTTGGACTTGTACCTCAATTATGACATTCACTAAAGGCTACATTTAAAGCTACATGTAAATGACGACGTGATGACTTCAATTTAATTGTCAACTTTCTGTTTCTTTGCAACAATATACTTGCTTCTCTTGCTTATGGTGTATTTTTAGAGCTTGTTCCCAATTCAGGAACTTTATACAGTAAAACACGTTTATAACGAAGCCCTGGGTATTCTATTTTTAACTTCGTTATAAAGCGACTTCGCTATATTGTCATAAATAGACTTATATAGCCCAATATTTTACAAGCAAATTGCTTACAAATAAATCAAGATCCTTATAAAGTTTTAAAGCCGCCATCAAAATAGTGTTGATAAGTATGATGTCACTGTATCTGTATCAAAAATAACCCTGGATACATTGGACGTTCTATAGTTCCATGTTACTTTCATTACGCACGTGAATAGCGTATGTAGCTAGCTAAACAGAAGACGCTTTTTTGGTGGAAGTTCATATATTTATCCTAATTTGTCAGTTTTAATTTTGCTTTTGTATTATGATTTGGACATAGATTAGTATGTTTGTCTTTGATAGGTATGTTTGTTTTTTATTATACATGCACAAGTCTGCCAGACAACTACTTCCTGTTTCCCGACTTATTTATTTTTTTACGTTTACGGTGGTTGAAGATAAAAGGGAAGCATACTATGTGAGCTACTGATCACAGATTTCTTTTTGCTATATGGCACTGAATCATCAGTTGAAAAGGAAACCTTATTTTGTGGTGTAAACCACAGCAGTCGTGATGTACACCTCTTAGAGGTTGAAGAAATAGGATAATCACAACAACAAAGACAACAACAATTGAAGTCTGGACTCCATTCTGTGTAGAATTCTTTAATTCATGTTAAACACATGACGCTAAGTCTTTAAATTTTTCAAATTGAAACTTTCCTATTCGTCTTACTACAAATTTTAAATCGGGAAAGGTTGTCAAGATTATTTCACCAGAGCATTGCAAATCTTAATTAAATAATAAATGTTCTATTCTACCTTTACCTTGGAATGTCGAAGGTTTAACTTCAGGTTTTCTTTAGATTATGTAAAAAAAAAAACTCTTTTTGGAGTTAATTTTTTTAATCAACGGAAGGAGAAGCTGTTTACCAAATAAAATACGGTTTTTGCTGGAGAAGGAAGCCCGATCCTGACACGCGTATTGAAGGGAGACCTTTCTATGGCACCAATGACCGTTTCAAACTCTAAGATACGCTTTTACTGCTATTTAAAAATTCCTTATATTGATTCATTTCAAGTAAAACATTTATAATGACAGTAAAAATTGTTCTGGATGGGTTTTTTTTATAAATATTATGTGTGCACGACAACATAAGTTGCAAGGAGTTTTGCTGAGTGTGCACGACTACAATAAACCAAAAATGCTAAAATAGCCGTTATTAGGCCCAGTTTTTGGACTTTTTCCTTTGATACATATTACCTTTAGTTTATTCATATCCCGTTTGTAACATTATAGTCAGTAGGACGAGTTTAAATGGTGAAAATACAACTTTTTCCTTTGCCGTCGTGAAATGTGTGCCCGACATCGTGGTACAAAAATTTACTTTGACGCGAATGTTTGAAAAAACTAGCAGCTCTAAGAATATATATACATCAACCGATCGTTCGTGAAGTTATTCTGCCTTCTTTAGGCACGTTGAGATAACTATAAACTGATGGGAAGTATGGAAATTCAGTTAAAACTCACCGCGAGTCGATCGTTTGGCCGCCATTGTTGTGTTTACGAAGTCGCGTCTATGACGTAGGTTCGCCACCGTGTATTACTCTTCTCTCCTTTGCATAGGCATAAATTTTGGTAACTCTACCTCAGTTATATGTTTCAGTATTATAAGTCTTCATCAGTTCCCAAAAAACATAGAGGAAAGAAATGTGTAACATTTGAAAAACATTTTGTTTGCAACACCCAGCACAACCAAGAACATGACACAAGCTATACAAGTTAATGACAGAAATAGCTAAACATGTAATGTGAATACTAGTTACAATGAAAAACAGTTATAAAATTCCCTTCCATCCGATGCCAGGAATCAAACCCAGTTCGGGCGTTTGTAAAGCGAGCACTCTACCGTTTCGCCTAAAAGGTACCCCATAGGTGAGCAGTAGTAACGTCTCTTAATCTGTACATAGTACATACTATAAGATGTAGCTATATCGTTACATTTATGACATTCATAATTAGACTACCGGTATTACCATATTGGGACAGCAGATTGAAAACTCTCAACTTTTGATCTGCACTGAGAATCTAATACTCTCTTAATCAACCAATTGTAACAGGAAAGTGGGAAAATGCGGCAACCAAACTTACTGGACTTGAACCCAAGACCTTCCCAATACAAGTAGGACAATCTATCAACTGAGCTACCCGGCCATTCATGTGCCTAGCCCACCACGTTATTTCCTTCCAATTTTTTATTCAAATACCTTAAATCGAAATCACCAGGTTCCACCCTACCCTTGTTGGTTACTTCCTATAGTAGGACGAGCCCAAAATGTAACAGAAAGGGGGGCGAATGCAATTGGTTAAATAGGGACTCAAACCTCACACCTTCCCAGAACTTGTGGAAAGATCTACCAACTTAGCTACCAAGCCACCCATTGTGCCCAGCATGCCACACAATTAATTCACAATGGTTTGTAAATATTAACCACACATAAGCATCAAACCACTTACCACATTTCACATCGTCTTGTATTGATGATGTTGATGGATTTAACAAACAACTTCTTGGAATTTGAAACAGACATTCCTCAGCATCTATGTCGCCAATAGCAACCATACCAAACTGAGCACATGATCCATCTCTACTGACCTTCACCTGAAATTAAATACAGAAAACATAAATGTGTTAGCTTATTCAAGACTGCAGTTGCAGAGGTAATCTGGATAAATGTGAAGTTCTGACAGCAACAAATAAAAGGAATAAGATCCACTTCAATTACAACATCCATAGACATATTGGGACATGCAGAAAATTCCAAATACCTTGGACTAAACATCGAACACCCATGTAGACAAAATCACCAAGAAAGCAAACTCCTCTCTAGCCTTTCTTCTGAGAAATATCAAAAACTGCCCAACAGCTGCCAAGGAACAAGCATGCAAGACATTTGTTCGCCCTATGATAAAATATGCTGCTCCATCTGGAATCTACACACCTAAAGAAACATCAACGCCCTGGATTGCTAGATTTGTAACATACACTTATTCTCGAACTAGCAGTGTCACCTATAAGGCTATATTCTATCTAAGCTTGGTTGGGAAGATCTAAGGACCAGAAGGGCAAAAACGAATGTAACCATAGGATACTGTATAACAAGAAATATTCGTGATGTATTAATATTCGCGGTATTCACAGTCAAGTCTTAACTGCGAAAATAAGTACACCGCTAAATTTTCTACATGTGAAACAATAAAAATGGGCCCCACAAACACCGATAATGTCAATCGGCGGTAATTTTACACTTCTTAATGAATAGAGTTCTACTTGTATATAAAAATATATAATCTAAAATTATATATAAACTTTGACGGCATATATTTAAATAAAATCAAGAATTATAAAAATAAAGTGATTACTCCATTTAAATTGGAATTTCGGGACATTATAATCTCTCCATACTCAGCCATGTGTAAGCTTCATCTGTGTATCACACTGAATGTAAAAGTTTTATTTGGAATTTTATCGTGCACTTGAGATTGAAATTTATAGCAAATTTTGCGTGCGATATATTTAGAAAATTTGTGTTCATATTTTACTGTATTCCCCGGTTTTTTTTATTAAAAATAACTTTAGTGCTGATGTATGTTGTATAATTTTACCTAGATTGATCTTCACGGTTTATTGAACACAACCGTAGTCACTGTAAAGTAAGCGATTAGGAGGATTAACTCCTTTGATAATTTAAGAGATAATTAGTATAATTAGGATTAATTACTCAGAACACAGATTTGACACCTGTCAGACAATCTTATAATGTGGGGCTTCAATTCGGCGTTTTATTTGCAACATCGTCGGTGAATTTTAGTAGATATAAGAAATTTAATTTAATTCCTACCAACTCGTCAACTGCGAAAGTAAGTACACGCGAACAAGTTGCTGAAGGTAAAACCGCGAAAGTTTCTACCCGCAGATATTTCTCGTTATACAGTATATCTTAATGTAGCTGACTTCCCTGGATACACCCATGTAAGTCCAGCAGGAACTACCACCACAGGACACTCCACCCAACTCCTGGTGTCTTGTGCAAGAACTGTGACATGTAGAAACTCATTCTTCCTAAGCACCATTAGAACTTGGAACAACTTACCGAGGCTGTTGTCAACATCCCATTCTTGGGAGCCTTCAAGCATGCTCTGGCAACACCAACCAACTACAACTAAGCAGACCCAGTTCACTTTTACCACCATTTTTCACTTGTACAGTTGTTTTACCAGTTCCGAATTTTTACTAGTTCCGAATAATCCAAAATTTAAATCCCGCTCAATTAAAGGAATCGCAAAATAACTTTATCAATTTGTTTCTACTTGAAAGTATGGACATTAATTGTTTAAAAAATATAAACTTCAACCGCATCCTAAATGTATGTGCAAGACAGGTCGACAAATTGTTGGTGACCTAGTTTAACGATATAAACAAATCATGATCACGGAAATGCTTTTTTCAAGAAAACACAAAAACCACGTGTTGTTGATGACAGATGCCGATATTTTGGATACGTTAAAAATAAGTGCTATCAATAACTTATATACCATTAAAATTTTTAACTTTTATTTTCTCTCGATCTTTCAATAAACTGCACTTAAATTACTGTTGTGATTTTACCAGTTTCGAATAGGTAAAAAAAAAATAAAAAAAAATAACACTAATAATCTCCTACAGACTCTGTCTCCTTCAAATTGTGTTGCCGACTATGGACAATCAATTTTATTTTATTTTTCCCGTGTTTTTGTATTTTGTTGTACAAATAAAAAGTGCATTTACATAATTATGTTAATGACTTTATAAAGTATAAACGGGGATTTGATAGGATGTTTTCAGAAATATAATGTTAATATCTTGCAGCGAGAACTAATTTATTATGGTCAACGGTTTCATATGTAATTGAGGAATTTTCTTAATTTTTCAATAATCATTTTCTGCTTTCAAAATATTTTGCATGTTGTGTAGTAACATTACAGACGAAAACATTTTGGATTGTTATTTATTAAAATCTGATATTCAATTTCAGAAAAAAGAATGTGGTAAACGAACAACTGAGAATGCAGAAATTGTAATAAAAATTTAGTCATAAAGGAGTTGAGTTGTTTAATGTATGGTGTTTAGTGTCCCAGTCAAGAATATTTCACTTATATTGAGACGTCGCCAGCTATAGACGAAGGTGCAGAAATTTTGCCTGTGCATTGCGCTGATGGCAGCAACAGCAACATCATACAGCAGGGTTCTTTATCGTGCCAAGCCTGTCATGACATGGGACCTCCTTCATTTTAAGTTCCGAAAGACCTGTGACTTTCCGTAATAAATTATGGTATACAGAGACTTTATTATAAAAGCTAATGGTATTGTTAATCTTAATATTAAGCTATTCTTAATCTTCAATTTTGTAATAGCATTGCTATAGTGCAGTATTTGTCATGTATTTCTAAACTTACTTTATGTTGTTTTGGTAATAATAATACACATTCTGTTGGCAATTTGGTAAGTATGCTTTCAGTGGAGTAGGTGTAAAAACTGTAAATCTCTCTAAATATGACTGGAAGAATAGCGGTAAATTATGTGCAAATTTGCACCTACTGGTGAACATAGCAAAAATATGATATCTTTTTCAGATGCAACAATACATGCAACACCTTTGTTGTTATAATTATAATATTACCTCTATTTATAAAATACTCGTCAGTACATTTGTATATCATCTAGGCTTCTGTTCCGATAGTAAACTTAATAAGTAAAATGTGATGTTAATATTAGTATTGATCAGATCAGATGTTGTAACACATTATTCTATTATTTCTTATTCTTATGTTCAAGTAATAAATAATGTAAATAACTCGGCTTTATGTGTTGTCTTTAAAAATCATAGGAGAAAAAATGAAATGCTATTGAAAAATTACACATTTACATTGCATTATGAATACTGTAGCAGGTTGTAATGGAATAAAACTATAAAGTTTGTGAAAATCTAGGCTACGAGACAGAACTATGGCAGAATAGCATTTACATACCTCATCATTTTCTGAAGTAAACCTTAGTGCTAAGTACTTTTTAAACATAAAAAAAAATAGTCATACCAGTATCTCTCTCTCTCTCTCTCTCTCTCTCTCTCTCTCTATTTCCTTCAGACTCCCATTTCAACTCAAATGAGCTAAACTACAGAAATTAATATTATCTGCTAGTAGAGCATTACGGGTCCTTTTGTGCCTCTTGTTTTAACATTATTTTTGCTAGTGCAATATAACTTGAAAAAACTCTAGATTAATTTTTTAATTTATATTTTATTTAATTTTTTCAATAATTTATGTTGGTTTACTATTTTTATTAATAGTAAATCCTAGGTAAAGATCGTTAATTGTTTTAAAATTAAAAATAAATATACTGAAGATAAATGTACGTTTTCTTTACTTTTACCGTAATGTTTTCCGTCAATAAAGTTCGATTTCTTTATACTACATGTGACGGGTAACACTGCTTTAAAAATTCATGTATAGTTGTCACGTTATCTCCCCGTACTCTTCAAAGGTGCCCCCTTGTTCGGAAGTGGCAATTCCATTCGAAACTAGTAAAATGGCTGCCGATTGTTTTCGCTAAACCGTCGCGCTTCCTTGGCAGACTTTAAACAGTAACTTAGCATGATCGGAATCAGTAAACATTTGTATTATTACACCACATAAATTTTAATTCCTCTGCTTGTCGATGACGTCGGCAGCAGCGCTTATATGAAACCCTGTTCGGAACTGGTAAAACGACTGTACCTACCGGAATTTTACTTGCACCTGTTTAATTTTGTTTTTATCCATTGGCATATGCAGACAACAGCGCGAATGTACTCAGATTTCAGAGAAGCACTTACAGAAGAAGAGGGGGGAAGAAGAGACTGCATTCTCATCAGCTCATAATTTAATTCACCGGTGTTTTTAAAATGCCCCCCCCCCAAACTGGGGACCTTTTGAAATGTCACTTAACCTATTACACTTACCTTACAGTTGACATTGAAGTTATTTTCAGAACACCATGAGATAAATTTCGATAAATTTTCACTTTGTAGAGCTGAAGTGGATAATTTCCCATCGTTTTGTAGGGAATCTGATTCGCATGTCCTTTTCATGGGCGCAGACATGTTTAAATTCTGCAGGTAATTGATTTAGCGCCAAAATTTTAATAAACTCTATTTATTTTTTCTTCTTTTTAATTTAAAAAGTATGAAAATATATTACTGTAAATAAATAAATAAAATTTAATTTCTATCATCAATGAAACATAAATATTTATTTATGAGAAATTTGACCAATCAGCGTCTTGCATTTGCCAAGACCGGGACTGCATAGTTTACATGCAGGCAAGGTGATTCTCATATTTTCTTCACAGTTATCAAAGAGAGCACATGAATGGGAGTGAACTCAAAACTGGATGAATTATCTTTATAACATTCGTAACCGTTAATTTTAACAAATAAGAACAATGTTTGCAATACAAAGACCCGTGAGTGTCACGTCACAAGTTTCAAACTGGAGTGAAAATTCACACACTGAAAAACAGCAACTGGAGGGAAATTTGAGATTGCTTGACATCATGTAAGTTATCATATATCAGTGAATAGTGTCAGAGGCCCCAGGTCATTTAGCACATTACCGATGGAGATGGTAATTAATTGATAAAACTTTTCATGACTCGTACAAGGAATGGTCTATTGCTATGAAATGTATATTAAAAAACTAAAAAGACCAATAGGTGCCTGGGGAATGGAGTTTAAGCATTTTATATCATAAAAATAAAGTATTTCACATTTATCCAAGTGACACTCTATACTATTGTAGCATTTGTTCATATTTTAACGTATAATATTATTATATCTTTTGTTTCCTTTTTCTTAGGACTTTGTTTAAAACTATATAGCGGTACAGTGAATGGAATAAATAAATGCTGCGGCGTAAACCATAACAGTGTATTTTGTGAATACAAACCCTTGTTTCACTATAGATATGTGACATGCTATATTTTTTATATAAAATGCTTAAAATTCATTCCCTGGGCACATGTGAATTGACTTGTAGTGAAAATTTCCTTCCCTATCACTGATATATATATACATGCAGTGCTTCAGATTGTCGGTGCGCCCGCGCCAATCCCGCATTATTTTAAAAAAATGGCGCATAACATTTGCTTCCAATGGGTCCACGTGGCGCATGGTTTTTCTTAGCCAAATTGATCGTTAATAATTTCTTCCCAAAACTACATATTTGATTCCATGGGGTTTTCCGATTTGACTTTCTGTTTTCGTTTTCTATCGGAAAATCTCTAGCGTCTATGTTTATCTCATAATCAGCATATAGACAGGACTCCCTACAAGCCCCTTCTCTTCGCTCTATGCGTCGGTTATTAACATTCAAAGGGGGAGAACTCGCAATAAAACTTGTTATGACCTCGCACGTTGTCGTTCATTTAATATACTAGCGGCAACCATGGCTACGATATGCAGACGACTCTATTCACATTTTTTAAAACAACACAAAGCGCAGAGAAGTAGATGCACATAAAATGAGTCATCGAGGTGAAAGAGATTAAAATATATCGTAAAGGTTAACAAAATATAAATTAGCAGATGACAAGATCGCTTTTGGTGCATCATATGAAGATGTCAAATGTCGACTTTCACTTTCAGTCACGTGGTCGTGGCTTAACATTTAATTATGTGTCAAAACATGACCCACTATAACAAAAAATGACCCCTTGTTATTGGACCTGGTGGGCCCTTGTAGCCCACTATCTGTAAAAACAATCTGAAGCACTGTACATGTACATACAAAATGTATGGCACGTAAACAATGCTAGCCTTATCTTTATGGTGTTTATATTTGTAATGTTTATGTCATTGACTTGAAAGCTTGTAGTATTAAAGCAATCTTAATTGGTACATGTATTTGAAAATAAACTTAAGTTATAAAATTTTATTTGTTAATAGGGCCTATAGATATACCCGTATTTTGTCTGCATTCAGACATGCTGTAAACCCCTCTAACAAGGCGATACACCATCTCAAATTTTACTTTTAATATGACTCATGGTGTGACCGTTAAAACAGCACAGCAGACCACTTGTGGCTGAAGTTTTTTTTTATTCTTGTTTTAGCCTAGTTGTAATGCCAATGTCAAACTTTTCGGAACCCTAATCTATTTTTGAAAAAATCCAGAATCTGTTTGAAATGATTTGTTTGGAAGTTGCTTGAGATCTTGCTAAACCCTGTCCCATTTTCATTTTAAAAATGGCCAGGTATTGCAGGAAATTTCACATATAGGCTTCGACACAAATTTTTCAACTCACTAGTATACAGATTGTTGTGTTGGTGTAATGGACTTTAGTAGTATGTTTGGTTTTAGAATTACATATATGAACACACCATATCTATGGCGAAAGCTGTGCTTTCTATAAAGCTGTCTGCTGTTGCATTTACCAAAATTTATGACATTAAATTATGCTTAACTTTTTTCGAAATCTCATAACTTAAATATAAAGTTTGATATTTTTCACTCCCTTGAGGCTAGCCATGATGATAAATTGCTGTACACATTCATGATTACCATATATAATATCTCTGCACCATGTAAAACATTGTTGTAGTATTGAAATTTCACATGTCAAAAAACCAGGCATATGGCAGTGCCAACCTTTTTAACTTGTGATGTAATATGTTATAAACAAACATCACTTCCAGTATGCACATCAGTATCTTCAACATGTACAGACATGGACACACTTGGCCTTGTTTTATTGTCACTGCCTTTTGAAGTCAAGGGTTGTGGGTTCTTACTTCACTCTGGATTTTGACATGTTCTAAGACTATTTGCATCTCCTGTTCATACCAGAACTTTAAAAAGCTTGTTACTCAGTAGTCTTTCAGATGATTGAGACTCAAAACTGAGGTCCCATGTCTCAGTGCACAATAAAGACACCTGTAAGTTTGAGTAGGCCATTTATGGCTACAGAGGACGCTTACAATAAGAACCGATTGAAACAGACTGAGCAATGTAAACATAAACATGTAAAATTCTTAGAGTGGCAATATTTGCCTCTCTACAGAAATATTCTATGGTAATCACAAATGTAGATAGATATTTTCCGTTAAAACAATGCTCAAAGTCAAAGTAAGTGAACAGTATCAAACATTAAGTTTGTTGGATTTTTTAATGAAAACTACATCGTTAAATGTCATAAACAAACTGAATGTAATAGTATTAATTATGGTTGGAGGAGTGAATAAAATGGGGTTTGAGATAAATGTCCAATTCAAGATTATTTCACTTATATTGAGACATCACCACATGTAGATCACAGCCCCTCTCACTGCCTAGGTTTGCTGGATCACAGCACCTCTTGCCAATATTCATTGGTTAAATTCTGCAGGCACTCTGGTTTCCTCCATCATCCATAAACAGATGACTTCAAGTGAAAAAATCTTGTCTATGGCGTTAAACTCCATAACTGCACTCTACTCCCTTTTTGTATATATTATAAGATATCAAAATACCTTGCATATGAGTATACTCCCAGCAAACAAAGTTTAGGGGAGGGTATATAGAAATCACCCTGTCTGTCCCTCTGTTTGTCTATCTGTCTGTCTGGTTGTCCATCCCAATATTGTGTCCACTCCCTATCTTTCATGTCTTTGGATTGATTTTGATCAAACTTGGCACGAATGTAAACTAACATAAGGCGATGTGTCACATATCAAATTTATATTCATAAATCAAAGGTCAAGGTCAGGAAAGTCAACATGGCGGAGGGCTGGCGCAGAGGGTATTTGGCTCTCAAGAGACAGTTTTAGTTTAAAAGATTCCACTACATCTTGAAATTTTCATATGATTCATGTTTAACATGTACAATATCCATTTCAGAGAATGTAATCAGGGAGCCAAAGATGTCAATGTTATGTGTTGTAAGTTTAATGCTGATGGTACAAGACTAGCTGTTGGATTGAGTGACGGAACAATCAAGGTTTGTCTTTAACCTTCCATTTTTGAATATCACACCAGAGTCTCTTATTCTGCTTTAGGATAGCCAAGTGGTCTAAAGCGCTGGCTTATGGATCACAGCGCCTCTCACCTTTTAGGTTCATTCTCCTGCTTGAGTCAGATCCTCATGTGAGAAAGTTTGTCAGTTCACTTGCCAAAAGTTGGTGTGTTTTTTCAGGCACTCCAGTTTCTTCCACCATCCGAGAACCAATCAATTCAATATCAGTGAAAAAATATTGACTTCAGCAAAAAAACTCAATTACACCACTCTTATTCTGTTTAAAAATTTGTATGTGTGTTTTTGAAAAAAAAGTTTATTTATTAATGTTTTGAATACTTTATTTAATGTTCATCTGAACAAGCTTGTAATTATTGTCATATACATAGAGAGTGCATTTGACAGCTACAGTGTCCATTGTTTGTCAAATAGCAATTTTACTTACAAGTGCGGTTTGAGATTTTCATCTGTAGACTTTCCCAGGCCAACTTTGAAATAAATGTTAAATTCTATAGTCAATTTATAAACAGATTTTTAAATGACCATTTTAAATCTGCCATGAATATGATGATGAACCCAAAGAACACATAGTTTCTAAAGAATTTTTAATATTCATAATCCCGGTATTCTGGCAAACATGTTAATCCATGATTTTATTTGAATTCATAAATTGTATAAATAGATAGATATATATGGATGCATGTACCAATATGTATTTTATTAACCTTAGGCTAAGCAAAATATATATGTAGTTCAGGTTTCACTCTAATAAACTGGAGTTGGTAGGATATTTATTTTAGTTTTTTTTCCTACAAAGTTTTTTGGTCACTGGCACACAAATATATTGCAGTTTGAAGGAAATATTAAAAAAAAAAGAAAGAAAGAAAACTGATCACTTCAAGATCTTTCACTCTAGTACATGTAAAAAATTAAAATATTTATTATCTTTTTAAATGCTGCTCCATATATAGGCTAAAGTTGTAAAATCTGAAATCTGGATAGGAACAGAAAAAAAACGTTGGGGTCAACATTACTAAAATTGTTTTGTCAGGAAACTGGAAAACACACTTTTTTGCTTAGCCTTTTGATAAGATGTTTTTTCTTAATTTATTTTGGTGAACTGTAAAATTGCATATTATGGTAATCCCTTTATCCCCAATATTCATTTCCCTCATGAATCAAAAGTCTCAAAACAGACATTTCATTTAAAAAATTGCTGCTTAAAAAGTCAACAGATTAGACATTCAATTGCAATTGAATTGAATTGATTTAGGGGATTTTTTTTTCACTGAAGTTCAGTTATGATGTGTATATGTACAGATCCATAAAGATTTTTTTATTATGCCGATCTATTTTATTTACATGTCAGTGGTGTTTGTATTCATTCTGTCAAAAACCACATTAATTTTTTTTCTTAAAAGCCCGGCAGGTATGACATGTGATAAAATATCCCTAAAAAAAGCCAAGGTCACCAATAATCTTGTTAGTACTACCGTTTATAAATATTTAAATTATATACATTTATATATATAGTCAAACAACATTGACCTGTCCATTTGACCTTTCAGTAGGAATATTCATACAAGAAGATCAACCCAAGTTTTAGACCTCGCAGTTAATTACATATATACAATCCACATGTTTATTATGTGTGTACACACGAAATAAACACATGTGTGTTCCCAATACATAAGTTTACTCGTTTATGATAAATATTTAAAATTAAAGGTCAAGCAGACAGGTCAATGTTGTTTGCCTATGTAAAGCTGTAATTTATTCGGTAATGGATATGTTTGATATGTGTTATAATCCTATCTTAAAGTTGATCTCTTGATAATCCCATCAAGTCACAACCCTAACCATAAATATAGTGTACGAAAATTCAAAATAATTTTTTACGTTTTAGTGCCTCCATTGAGTAAGGTTATACCTTTAATTGGTAATAATAAGTTGTTTATTTAACCCTATGCTATAACATTGTTGTCTACCATTTATGTCTCAACCAATAAGTACCACATAAGGTAGCTCAGTTGGTAGATTAATTGCTTCGTAAGTTCATATGTGGGAGGTCATGGGCTGGAACCCTGGTCAGGGTCTGATTAAGACTTGAAAATAGGTAGTGATTGTTCTTTCATCATGCACTCAACAGTCACCTTTAAAACTTTTGCAGGCAGCAGGTGTGAATTGTTACAGAACCTTCCCTGCACATTGCAAATTTCTGCCACTTCACATGTAATGATGATGTCTTGATCTAAGTAAGATATTCTTGGCTTGGACATAAAACCCCATTTAATTTATAAATCAGTAGACAGAATAGTATAAGACTGGAGTTATTGACCATCATCAAATTTGTTGTAATTTTTATTGATAATTATAGCTGCATGTTACTAACAAGAGGCCTAAATACTTTGATTTAGAGATAAAGATCACTGCAGAAAAGAAATTCTTCTTTGGCAATTTCTGTATGATATTCCATGAAAAAAAAACCACACACACACATAGAGAGAGAGAAAGAGGGGGGAACCTTATTAGCCAAGTTGTCTAAAGTGCCTACTTGAAATCCTATTTAGACAAGTCATTGTATGAAAAAAAAAATCAGTTCACTTGCCAAAGGTTGATGGTTTTCTTTAGGCATTCTGGTTTCCTCCATTATTCCTGAACTGACCACCTCAATATAAGTGAAAAATGAAAATATGAAAATAACTTCTTCATCAATTATATTTTGGAAAAATGATGTGATTTAAAAAAAAATGCAGAAGCAATTGTATTGCAATTCCCATGAAAGGCAATTGGGGTCATGACCCTTGATGTGTATCAATTTTCCCGCAATATTACGTATGGTCCTACACAGGGGGTCGCGTGGTCATGTGAGATATGCTGATCTCGCATGGCTTAAAATCCTGTCTGACATGAGCAGGCATGGAAGAAATAGCGCCAAGGATTAAAATATATCAAAATATTTATTAAAAGAAAGAATTGTAAACATAAGAAATGACATTTCTGCTCATGGTATTTCAAGGGGTAATGCAAGATAGTGTGGCACGTGCCAAATTCAAGATGAAGGGCTTTGTTCTTCATCAAATTTGGCATGTGCCACACTTTCTTGCATTAAGCCTTGAAATACCATGAGCAGAAATGTCATTTCTTAATTCTAAGTAAGACAAAAATAGAATATAAAGTATTTAAAAAAAAATTTTTGTCTACTCGGTTGGTTATTGATCATGAAAAAAGTGTTTATTTAACCTTATACATTGTATAATTATACCATAGCAGTATTCATATATCTTCATTAAACTTAAGTTTTTTTCTATAGTTTAACAAAGGAGTGAAATTTTAAAAAATATTTTTAATGACTGTTCAAAGGAATGTGGTTAATCATTAAAATATTTTTTTAACACAAACAAGAATATATACACACAATTTCTCTTTAATTTCTTTTTTTTTTTTTTTTTTTTTTTTTTTTTGTTTGGTTGACATTATGAGCTAAAACACATTTTACTGATTACTCTGCAGATCAAACTTTGCCTTTTTGGTTCTACTGTTCAAACACAGATCTTTGTCAGTTCACTTGCTAAAGGTCTGTTGTTTTCTCCAGATACTCTGGTTTTCTCTACCATCCCAGAACTAACTGTCTCAATATAAGTGAAAGAATCTTGCTTGTGGTCACTGGTGTTCATTTTTGAGATTTTTCAGAAGGGTCCATTTTCAATAACTGTCCTCTAAAACACCATAACATCAATATTTATGCATTCATGTAATGTTAAATTTGTCGCCCTAATTAAGACCTTAATAATGAAGCTATTTGGCAAAATAAGGAATAAATGTCCCCATGCCCCCTTTTCTAGGATGAACCCTGGGTGACCTAAAACACCATTACACCAATCCACTGATTTTGATGTGATTGTTTAGATTAGGACTGGACATCATTTATACATCGATATATGGATATATCATCGATAAAAGCTATTGATAACATATATCAATACATTTTTTGAGTACCGATATACCCGGTAAACAAAAATGGCCACCAGTTCATGGCCAAGGTTGGAGTAGCCAATGACGCATAGATTTAACTGGTTGTAATGCATTATAATTACAACCCATCATTTTAATGTACATGTATCTCAAAACCAACTGAGAAAATACAAAACAGAGTGCATATTTATAATATTAGAAAATGACACCAGACATGCCAAATACCAGTATTAGTGTAAAATAATCTGTTTATAAAAGATTCATAAAAAATACACAATTTTAATGCCTTTTCCAATATTCATGCAGTTGATATATCAATATTCAAATTCTCATCATTGACAGCTCTAGCTTAGATTGGTCTCAAAGTACATTAAAACTTCAATGTATTTGTAAATCAAATGTAAATTGAAGTACATACTCGTATCATGCATATGAAATGTTTTGATTTTGAATGAGTTATGAGGAGTTCCAATTTTCAAAATCAAAACAAAGTGAGTGAAGGTCACTATAAACTAGGTTTACCATTTATTCTGGGTCAAGAAAATTATCAAAACAGATTTAATTTCATTTTAAGTAGGGCTTTTAACACCCTTTTTTAAATCATATACCATAATTTTGTTGTATGGTATTTTTGAGTTGGAAAATTCAATCAATTTGTACAACATTAAAAATTTTATGACTTGTTGACTGATTTTCTGTTCAAGATATAGAGTACTTGTAATTGAACAATATTGGTTCAATTTTGTGAAGACATTTTCAAATTGAACCATTTTGTTTTAATTTTATGAGAGTTCTTGTAAAATTAAAAAATTGGTTTAATTTTATGAGAGTATTTTAAAAGAACAATATTGTTTTAATTTTACGAGGGTACTTGTAAAATTCACAACTTTGATTTAATTTAAAGGTTTATCAGAAAAGTTACCGGTAAAAGGTTTTTTTTAGAAATTCTAATCCATTGCTGTAATCTTTTTTAATGGGAGAGTTAAACTTTGAAGTTAAGTAATAAAAAATACCTGATGTCATAAAATAAAACTGCCAATGTTAATAGGGCATTAGAAATAAATTTTGAGATTTTAACAACTCAATAGGCAGCTGTATAATTTATATGATTGGGAGAGCCATTTAGCACATGGATTTTTTAATGCTTTCCTAATATACAGTTAAACTTCCATTATTCGAAGTTGAAGGGTCTTAAAAAATAATAATTCGAACCTCAGACAGTGAGAGGTGTATAAGTGTATGCTTTAGACCACTTGGACACCAAGGCCCATTAACAGAGCAAAATTTATAATATTAACAGACCTTATCTTAGATTAATCAAAACACTATAGCTAATAAACAAATCCAGTTACAAATTATGACGAGAAACCAATATTTATTTTTGCTGAGCCTGTAGAGATACAAATCATACAATTGTGAAACAAACAGTGAAGTTGAAAGTAAATGAAATAAATAATTAATTTGAAATACTTTATATAACTATTAACACAATGTTTTTACATTGATTTGACATACTTGTTTTCTGTTTAAATCAGTGATGAAAACAAGAAAATGAGTTCCGTAATACATATAATCTATATTCTAATGACTAAATTAAACTAGAGCAGTCTCCTGAGACAAATATCTCCATCCCCAACATTGCAGAGTTGGTTCCAAGATTTGATCTTGTGACCATGACCCTTGACCTAAGCACTTTAATTTGGTATGCAACACATTATCTAATGTTGGTTTACATTTCTGCCAAGCTTGATTATATTCTATCCATAGACGTGAGAGATATGGAGTGCATGGACACAATATTGGGATTGATCTACAGGGTGATTTTTATATCCCCCCCTCCAACTTTGTATGCAAGGGTATATCTAGTACCAATAAAACATGAATATAACAAACATGCTTACGACAAATACATGGATAGTATGAAGTCAAATGTTGGACCTGACCGCTCCTCTATATACATGTAAGTGTGTTTATTTAAGAAACGACATTCTTTTTTTCGTTAACGATGCAAGTATGAATAACAATGGCCAGTCCAAATTGCATGTCAGCAAAGCCGCTCATGTATAATTCTAATCTCCACGATTGTTCATGAAATTTCATGATTCATATTTCATGAATATTTATCAATCAAAGTGGGCAATTTCACATTCATTGTCCATGAATATGATTCATATAATATCCATGAATGTTCATGAATATGATGCATGAAGATCCATGAATTTTTCATGAATAATTCATGGTCAGAAAACCAGTGTACTGCTTTTCCACAAGTAACAAATATCATGGATATTTTCATCATAGTTATACATGTGTATAGCCAGCTTTTATAGTTTTAACGAAATTTGACGGCTGATATGGTCATCATAGTTATACATGTGTGTAGGCAGCTTTTATAGTTTTAACAAAATTTGACGGCTGATATGGTCATCATAGTTATACATGTGTGTAGGCAGCTTTTATAGTTTTAACAAAATTTGACGGCTGATATGCTCATCATAGTTATACATGTGTGTAGGCAGCTTTTATAGTTTTAACGAAATTTGACGGCTGATATGGTCATCATAGTTATACATGTATGTAGGCAGCTTTTATAGTTTTAACAAAATTTGACGGCTGATATGCTCATCATAGTTATACATGTGTGTAGTCAAGTTTTATAGTTTTAAACCGTTAGATGTGGGTTATATTGGAAGTTTATAGAACCCGTTGTTTACAAACAAGGTCATAAATAAAGGACATCAATGGCGGAATATAAATTCATTTTTTATCACAGCAATAAACACATAGGGTCCAATCTGTCCATTATTCTTCTTGAAGTTCTTCAACTCTTTACCTTTTGACTTCAGACTGTTCGATTCTTGTTTCCCATAATTTAAAGCCGTTATCTCTCATAAAGAAAGCCATTTTGTCAAAATGAATTTAAGTTGCCTTATTTTCTTGATAAAGAAAGTTCAAACTTGTTACTTTTAAAGCCAATATTTCAGTTTTATAGGCCTTTTATATGAGAAAGTTTATAAGAAGATTTTGATAAGCAATGTTATATTTATTTTATTGGAGAGGATCATATGTTTGATGCATGTGAAGGTTATTTAATTGAAGATTAAACAAAAATTCCTTTCTGAATTGTACCTCCCAATATTTATAGTCACATTTCTCATACCAGTATTCATTCCAAGGTCAATAAACAAGGATTGGATAGAATTGGATTAGTAGTGTTTTTTTCCCCAGTCATGAACCTTTTATTTATATCCAGATGGTCAGCTCAAGGATGATTGAGAAAACCATAGTTCCCAAAGAAAATCACTGACCTGTAGCAAGTGAATTGACATACTTTCTCTTATTAAACTAGGACCTGCCCAAAGTGGGTTTCAAACCGAGGCACTGTGATCTGAAAGCATGCAGTGTAGACCACTGAACCACCAAGTTATAAAGTGGTTTGACAATAAATTGTTGGAAAAACATTAAAAAGATCTAAAAACTAATAGATTTCAGAACCTTAAAAATATTATGGTAATAAGAGATGTTACTATTTACACACTTTTTTCAGAGTACAATCAGGTTTTTTTTCAATGGCCCACATGAAAATCCTATTCAATGCATAAGAATAAACTGTTTTATCACAGCTTGAAAATAGTGATAATGGTTTTAACAAACATTTAGCCATCAATTCATATGCAACATGACTGTGATTTTTATTTATGTGACTGGATAGACTTATGCAATGTGAAATTAAATAAATTTGTTGCAGAAAAACAAACTGTGCACCCTGACTAGGGATCAAATATGATCCCTAAATCTGAATCTGCATTCGTAAAATCTCAACACTTGTCTCCACAAATTATATTATAGGAATGAAGTTAGTTTTTCTCTTTGTTATGGAAGTATGAAAGAATTAGACATTTTGCACATGGAATAATTCGCATAGCTTATTATGTTAAGTGTGCATTGTCAAATTGCCAGTGGTCTTAACTGCACGTTTACAGATCTCAAAGTTACGTGTGCAATGTTACCATGTACAAGTCCATAGTAATTACTGCAAATATATTTATTTTCACGGTGTATAAATTTTCTCTTATTTCATGGTTGTTTGTTTTGTGCGAAAATTATTAAATATAGCAAAAATTATACTATGTGTATTGTGTTATAGTGTGTTTTTAAAAAATGTGAAAATTAAGCTACACTGATCATATGTCTAAATTTCATATACCGGTAACTCGAAAATAAATACACTCGGAATGAAATACTATAAACATATTTATTTTTGTGGTGTACTAATTTTCACGGTCATTTGTTTTGTGTGAAAATTAATACTGAACAAAAAGTAAATTACGTGGTATAGTGCATATTTCAAAAACATTAATATTTAACTACAGGGATATGTCTAGATTTCCTATACCGCGAAAATAAATACACACAAAATTAAATATGTTTACAGTACATTTACAGCACACTCAAACCTGTCTATAAAGGCCACAAAAGGGAATCAGTAAAAGTGGCCTTTATATACAGGTTTAAATAATATGAATAATGAACAATTGGGATACAATTTTACTGGCCTTTATAACCAGGTGGCCCTCAGAGTTGGCCTTTAAGGCAGGTTGGACTGTATTTGAATTAAAGGTCAAGTGGACAGGTTAATTTTGTTTGCCTATGCTGTCACCTAACAAAACAATAAGGTATATTTTATATGGATGACTTAGTAATGCATGACATAAACTAATAGAATTTAAATGATAACCATCTGTTTTATCGTCAGAAGAGAATTTGATGTAAATAATGGATTATCCTAATCTTTAAATCCTTTTATCTTAACAATGTTTTCAGAAACTTGAAAGTAATCTGATAATTAGATCAAAGTTAAATATTCTTTTTAAATTAGCCTGACTGGTACCAGTATGTGTTTTTTTTGTTTTTCCATTAATTCTAATTTAGTTATTAACATAACCTGCGTTTTCCATATGAAGCATGAAGAGAGCCAGACATGGCAAAACAAATGGCATATGGTACACATGGCGATTCCTTCACCTTGTGGCATCATGCTACATGTATGTGTTGCCAACAAAAATGTGACATTATATAGATATTACATTTCTGACAGGGTGACAGTACATATATTGTCACCTAAATGAAGCATTGTTTGCCGAGATGATAGCCAACGCTGACAATGCTTTTCGAGAGGTGAGAGTATGTACTGTCACCCTGTCAGAAATGTAATATTTATTTTATTACACAGAATGTTTGTTTTTTTTTTTTTTTTTACCAAAATATGATGTACATCCTTCGCCTTTATTTATGTCTATACCAATTTTCATCCAATTTATAGGCCGAGAATGCCTTAAATCCACAGTCATTTGAGCCAAGAAATTCACGAAACGCATCCACGGCCTGCTTAATGGTCTGTTTAGTTGATGCAGACTCTAATAAATTGGCAAGATACTCATTGTTAACCTTGGCAAACATCATTTGTTGTTGTTACAGACGAATGCAAACAATATAAATAACAATAAGGCATTCGCGTAGACACAACTGAAAACATGTTTCGTTCAAAGCGCTGATGTGATCCAGTTAAACTTTAGGTAAGGGAGACGACTTGAACAAAAGTACTGTCACATAGTCATGTGCAGCGCTATGTAACAGTTCAAATTGTTACATAGCTCTTATTCAATGAAATTGCTAGATTTTTACATAAGGTGTAATAAAATCAATTAATTTTCAATTATAAAATGAAATTATTTATCTCCACATCCTCTTGAGATATCTCTGCCTCACACTTTTACTAGTGTAGGATTCTTTATCTCACTCATTTGCAACATAAAAATGTAATGCCATTATCAGTGTTTTCTTAAAATTACATCATCAGTATTTGTTAATGCTCTCCCATAATAATAGTTATGATGTCACCAAATGAAATGGTGTAAAATGATTTTGACATTATAAATGGAATAATAGAATCTTACACTGGTAACAGGGTAAGACAGGGATATCTCTGTCTTACCCTGTTACTGGTATAGGATTCGTTTTTCTCACACATTTGCAACATAAAACATGATTAATATACATAAATTTGCATAAATTGTTAAGTTTTCATGTCACTATCCGTGCCTGCTGAAAATGACGTAATCAATTTTTGTTGACGTTCTCGCGTAAAATGATTGTGACGTCATCAATTAAGTGTGTGTAAGTGATTGTGACGTTGAGAAATTGTTGCTTGACTTCGGAACTTTTCTCAGCTTAGTATGTCCTCTCAATGATAAAT
The DNA here is from genome assembly GCA_021292105.1 of Anadara kagoshimensis. NCBI lineage: Eukaryota > Metazoa > Mollusca > Bivalvia > Arcoida > Arcidae > Anadara > Anadara kagoshimensis. The sequence goes on from CM037874.1 coordinate 34,941,252, forward strand.
CCAAAGCAGGTATAACTACGCTGGAAATTTGGCGTGTAGCCTGTCTCAACCCTAGGGTGAGACAAGGAAATCCCACATGGGTAAAAACGCGGGATTTCCATGTCACAGGTGTGAGAAAAAATGATCCCACCCTAGGGTTGAATGGAGAAATCCCACTTCAGACCGACAAGGATGACACTAAAATTTTGTCCATCGATGAGAAAAGGTGATCCTGTAGCTAGCACTTTGAATCACTTGTCCACAGAGTCCAAACTGATGTCTCAAAAAGCTAGCACCCAAAAGTAGGCATAATGTACACTACAAGTCATGGTCACATCCTGGTAGCCTTGTGTGATCTGACTGACACCTAAGCATCACAGTGCAAAGGATTATAAAGCAAGCCTGTTATGATAAATTGAAAGTGTCTAATATAGTGGAAATAGTGGAAAATATAGATTTTTATGAAAGCAGTATTGGTTATATCAACTCTTATCCAAATTTCTGAATACAGGTATTTAAGAATTACCTATTTATAGTTAAATTCATTTAAATCGATGTCAAAACTGTATACTTTTTTTTTTAAAGATAAATATGAAAAATGTAAGTTTTTATTTGTATACATTTTTTTCATTACATACAAAAATTATAAAAACTTATGAATAGGTTCTTGTAAAATTTGTCACAGATATATTAAATTATGTGTATTATAGAGAGAAAATTAATATACCTAGAGAAAAATTAAGCTTATGTATCTACATGTGTATTTATATATTTTCAGTGTTAATCTCTTTAAGTTTGTCAGTTTGCTTAATTGCCAATCATTGTTGGTTTTCTTGAGGTACTCTGATTTCCTCCACTATCCAAGAACAACTTGCTTCAATATAAGTGAAAAAATCCTGATTTTGACAGATAAAAAACTATACCACTATAATCCACCCCTATGTATCAAAACATCTGGCATATGCTGCATATTATCAATTTTGGGTGCATACCCGCCATATGTATTCAATTATTAATAAATAAAACATGAACATAACATATAATATTTTCATAACCCTTGTGCTTTTCCTATTTCTTCCAGTTTGAGAGCAATGGCATTCATGGGACAATAAATGCCAACAACCGCATTAGTGCGGCATCACTGCGTTTAAATATTAATATCAGCAATACACTTTCCCGGGTAAATATAACATTGTAAACAAAATGGCTTCTTCCATGTTTCCAGGTGGTTTACTTCTTGGGTATCGAATGCCTTTGTGTTTGATAATCAATTGGTTTTTCAACTTCACAAAGTCTATTGGAAGTATCCGTGTGTAAATAGAAAATTTTCCTCGTCGAATTACTGTAGATAGTTCCTGTAATTTATTTTGCAATTTTTCAGGATCATCAGACATGCCTTTGCGTCTGTCCAGTGGATGTGCACTGAGTCAATGACATTCTTTGTGACGTAGTACACAACTACATCATGACATATACATATTATGCAGTAAATATTCAGGTGACTACAGTTTCACTTCTTACACGTTCAATTTCGTGGTCAAAACACCAAAAATATAATCCCAGAATTGAACCTAAATTAACCCTCAGAAATGATTTCCAGAATTTTTAAAAAATATTTTTAATGAAAACATAACAATTGAACCATTTTGAAATGGCGTTCATAGTCAATATGAATGCTGAACCTTTGCACGACAAAACAATCATAATGCGCTATTGCGCATTGTTCAGTTTGTCGAACAAAGGTTTGGAATACATATTGACTAGGAATGCCATTTCATAACAGTTCAATTGTTAATTAACTGCCATCTACCCATGTGACCTGGGTTTTACTTATTTTAAATGCATACCATAAATCAATTGTTCAGCCGAATGAAACGTAATACATATTTTATGAATCAAATTTCCTGATGAATTCAAAACTAGGAAATAATTTTATGTATTTTAAATGGATACTATAAATTAATTGATCATCCACAGGAAGATGATACATATTTTATAAATCAAATTTTCAAATGAATTTAAAAGTAGAAAATAATTCTGAATTTGATTTATTTTAAATGGATAAGTACTACACATAAGTTGATCAGCTCCATGAATGTAATTCATACTTTATAATGAAAATTTCAGATGAATTTAAAATATACATAAACTAGAAAAACTGTGAGCCACAAGCTCACAAAAAATACCCCCCGTTCCCCCCACATAAAAAAAATCCATCGGATCAAATTTTTAAATAGGAGGTGCACATCTACATTATATCACAAAGATTGTGTGAAAGTTTCATGAAAATCCATCGATGGGTTTAGGAGGAGTTGCGGATAAGAGATAGGTGCAACGGAAGGACGGACGGACACCCCTATCACTATATACCCCCCACTTTTTAAGCGGGGGGGGGGGGGGGGGGGGGTATAAATATATAGATTGATTAGGAGTCAAGTTGAGTAACTGTGCATGTTTATGCCCAGTCAAGACATTTTCACTTATATTGAGGCAGTCAGTTAAGGGATGGTAGAGGAAACTGAAGTGCCAAGAGAAAAACCATCAACCTTTGACAAACAAATTGATAAACTTTCTCACACTAATAGGAGGATCTGTCCCAAGTGTAATTTAAAAGTAGGTCTTGAGAGGCACTCTGGTCCTTAACTGGGTGCTAATTTAGACCACTTGACCACCGAGGCCCCATAGATGAATCCGTAGGATCTGTCCCAAGTGGGATTTGAATCTAGGCTGTCAGTGGCACTCCGATCCATAAACATGGGCTTTAAACCACTTGGCCACCGAGGCCCCATAAATAACTCAGTAAAGTCACTATTTATATTAATTTTACAAGTATCGACTTGTAAATTTATTAACAGGAAGGGATTGATAAATGTATTCACAATTTTTTACACTATTCCGGCATTTCAGGAGCACCTGGATTCCTCATATCCCAGAGTCAGGAAAATCACCATTTGCATTAATTTTACAAGTATCAATTAGTAGATTTATTAACAGGGAGGTATTAATAATTTATTGATAAATTTTACAATATATCAGCATTTGAGGAGCACCTGAGTTCACCATACAATCTCAGAATACCTTATCAATCTTTTTAAAAAAGTATAACATCTTTATTAAATGTCATACAAATCGGTCTTTTTAAAAATCAGGATGTCTCTATCAAGTGTCACACAACTTACCTCTTAAGTATTAAATATTGGATTTTATATACTACATAAGTAATTTTTTGTATAATCTACAAGTATTATATCAGTTTATTGTTAAACTTTTCATTTCATCTAATTTAAATCTTGTCTGAACCTTATAATTTCAATAAGGTCAAACCAAATTAATTTTTAGTTCTATGGACTATTTTGAATATTAGAGGCAACCAAGTGAGCAATGAAAAATATAATTGAGTTTTTTTTTTCTTAAATCATTTTCTTTAGATGTGCATAATTTAAACCAGAAGGGTCATAAAACAAACAAAAAAATAGTTATCAATTTATCATTGCATCAAAACGGCATAAAGTGTACAAACACAAATCACAAAAGTATAGAATATATTGTTTCAGCTAATAAGCCTACCGTAATTCCCATTTAATATAGCAAATAATGAATTAACCAGGGTATTATGGTTTACTTACTTCATTGTATAAAATGTACTATTGATGTTGAAAAATCCTATATAACAGAATTGAAGAAATGGGCCCAACTTTCCATGTATAAAATTTTGGACTAGCAGAAAACTTTTAAATGTGAGAAATTTTGAACAGGTAGAAAATGATTTAAAATTGAAATAGAATTTTTTTTAAATTTTACAGGTGGGCAGGTCCAACAAACTAGAAATTAATTTGGCATGGCCTAACATAATATCAATCACATTTTGGTTGACAAAACCTGGACGATTATTACGAATGGTTGAGCAATGTATGCATGATTACAACAGTATGTCATTTAATTTCCATACTTGTAAAGTTGTGTTAAAAATAAATTACATCTTCCAGATTTCTTTTTAGGATCAATAGTAGACACCTACATTTATCGCCAATATCATTGTGATATAATAGTAATCTTTTTTAATGTATCCCATTTGAACCGTAGCATATTTAATGTCCCTGAAAATTGTAAATGCATGTATGGATATTTTGTGAAGGCCAATGTAATACAGTTATATTGAATTTATATAGCATTTTATCATGGAAGAGAAATTAAATGTACTCGGTAATATTGTCTTTCCCAGTGTATATGTTGGCTATGGTCTCAGATTTCATTCTGGAAGGGGCCATCCATCCACGACCCTACCCAATTGTTAAGGCTTTAGTGAGCCATATTTTAAATACATGAATGCAAAAATACTGATGTACTAGTGTTTTAAAGGAAAGTTTTGAAGATGACCCGTCTCTATTTTGTCTTGTTGTGCATGTTGTGTAAATCCCTCCTATACAGTGAACCACTGCAGGCAGTAGCTCAGTTTGTAGAGTATCATTCCTCACCTAACATTTCAAAATGAAAGTAACGGTTCTTTCGGATGGGAACTTAAAATAAAAGAGGTCCTGTGTCACGGTAGGCATGGCACCATAAAGAACTCTGCTGTACAATGCCATCAGTGCAACACAAATTTTCTGCTCCTTGGCCTATAGCTGGCCAGGTCTCAATAGAAGTGAAATATTCTTGACTGGGATGTTAAACACCATTACTTAAACTCAACTCTTTCGAATGGTAACTTAAAATAAAAAAAGGTCCTGTGTCATGATAGGCATGGCACGATAATTCCATCAGCACAACACACTGGCAAAATTTCATCACCTTCACCTTTAGCTGGCCATGTGTCGATATAATGCAAATATTCTTGACTGGGATGTAAAACTCCATTACTCAACTCAACTTCTTTACAGTCATATCTCACCTGCAAAAAGAGACACCCAGTAATACACATTCCGTCCCATAGTACATTTTGTACATGGCTTTTTTGTACCTGAAATTGAGTTTAAAACGATAGTAAACACACATACATTTATTTGTAAAATATTGATGTGGTAAATATTACTGTACTGCACCAGAGGTAATTATACCTGTCTATACCTTAGAATACCAAATATGTATTTAAATAAATAAAATAAGAACTTACCTCAATATCAGATTTCAATTAATAAAAAATCTATATACACAAAAGTGAACAAACATGTTTACAAGTATAAAGGTATTTAGAACAAAATGAACAAAAAATATTATGAGTAAAATATTTTTTTTAAAATTAGGCAGAAAGTGCAATTATATAAGTTTACATTCTAAGGCCAAATTAAATACCCGGTACACTGCCATCCATAAATAACTATGCAAATTTACATTTTCCATAGGTTTATAGTCAAATTTCATTCATAGAATTAAAATATTAAAGTTTTTGCAGTGTTTGAAAGTGATATCTTAACTTAATCTTCTAAATGTACGCAAAGGTTGTTAATCTTTATGAAAATTTTCATTGATATTTTTACTGTATTTTAGCTGAAAAATACACAGCTTTAACAGTTTGATGTTTTCAACAATTTAATTGAAAGTGAAGATTTTCAGTTTTCAGTCATATGACCAGTTTTAAATTATAATTTATGTATTGCAGTGTATTTCCAAATTTTTAATTTCTTTCAGTAGTGTAATATATATTTGTTTCAAATTTAAGAATCGGTGCAACATGTGAAATAAATAATTTATTTAAAAGATTAATCTAAATTGAAGTTATTTATAAGTTATTTAGTGGTTTAGCATTTCATTTTTAATAATTTTTCATGATTATTTTCCATTAATATATTTTAATTCAATTTTAGTTGGATTTTTTGGAAGTTTTTAATTGTGTACAACACGTTTATTGGATTATTAAATTGCATTTAATTTTTCATGATTAATTTTCATTAATTCAATTTTAGGGTTTTTTAACTTTTTAATTTTTAACAACAAATTTATTGGATTATTAAATTGTATTTAACTTTTCATGATTATTTTTCATTAATTTATTTTAATATAATTTTATGTATTCTGTAACTAATTAACTTACAAGAACATAGTGACCTAGGTGTATTCAATTTTTATTTAATTTCAAATAATTTCATTTAATGGGATTTAATGTGTTAGAGAAAGAATGCTTTATTGATATCCAAAGGTCACCAGCTGTAGGTTAAAAATAATGAATACCGGTAAAAATTAGAGATGTCAACAAGTACCGGAGTACTCAATCGGAAAACTGATTACAAAATAGTACTCAAGTACTTGGTGATTTTGAGTCTATGCAAACGACATGTTTTTTCAGATCTTTGAACTTTGTTGTAAAGTTTTCCGCTGTACCATGTGATCGATACTTCTTAATGTTTGTGCAGAATGTTTTGGAAAACGTCAATGTTACAAATTCCCGGAATGATGTCGTTTTTTCTGGAAAACGTCATATCATGCAATTCCATATTCATTGGAAATAAGTGTTCCGCATAAACATTAGAGGGTATCACATGGCATAGCGGTGAACCCCATTTTACACAGTTCTGTAATTGTCTACCTTTTTGTGGGTGTAATATTCATGAATTTAAGATTAAAGAATATATAATATTTTACGCATGGTACAAATTTTCACAGACTATTTCCAACCAAGAAAAAAGGAAAATTAGGTAATAGTGAATAAAACTACACATGCATATCAAAAAAGATGATATAGTTCAGTTGCATTAAAATCAAAACTGTTGCTTCTGATTTACGTTTTAACTTTTCATTTCAAGATTATAAAATTGGTAAAATTTTCTTTTTTTACTGTCTACCAATTAAATTCCATGTATTTTTTTAAAATCACATAAATGGCCAAAATTAGCTTGATTCTGTCATTTTAAAGCATTCCTAGACAAAATTTATTTTTAGTGGGGGGTATAAATGCAAGTCTTTACTTAAAATTTTGAAGTGACTGTTCTTTTAAGTTTTGCAAGAGGGTGAAAAGTTGTATAAAATTATTTAAACATTTATTGAAGCTCGATCACATACTTTTTGTGGTGTTTTTTTTTCAGTCAAATTAAATTTTAGTGGTATGTATAAATGCAAGCCTTTACTTAAAAATTATAAAGTGACTGTTCTTCTGAGTTTTACAGGAGGGTGAAAAGTTGTATAAAATTATTTTTTGTGGTGTTTTTTCAGTCAAATTAATTTCTAGTGGTGTTTATAAATGCAAGTCTTTCCTTAAAATTACGAAATGACTGTTCTTCTGAGTTAAGTAGGAGGGTGAAAAAGTTGTTTAAATTATTTATACATTTGGCACTAATGTGGGATAAGAAAAATTGATTTACGCAAACACAGATCACTTTATACAACCATTTATTAAGTTAATTCAAAATATTTACACAAAGATTATCATAAGTGTGCTAAGTTTTCTAAACATTTGTTGGCTTAGCATTAAAATCAGAACAAATTTATAAAGTTAAAGCACTGGAGTTCAATATACCAGGGTAATTGATTTTTACTGGAGTAGAGTGGAGTAATGAAGTTTTATTATATAGCAATATATGCTTCGCGTAGAAAGTAAACGATAAATTCCGAGGTGTTAGCGTGCAATAAATACCGATATTTGCACGCTAACTTTGTTCCAGTCCAAGGTTTCCCGAATCAATTGCTTTATATTGCACGGTTTGTCACATGACGCTGTCGTTTATGACATCATATGATTGTTGTCGACGGCATCGATGTGTTGTCATATTGCACTAGTTCTTGTATCCATTTACAAGAACTAGTGCAATATTTATGTTTTGTACGACAAAATGGTATTTAGATGAAATACTTTACAGAAGTAAATGAAATTCATTTTGCTATATAATAAAAGGGTTATTGAACTGATATAGTGAAATATCTGTTCAATAACCCTATATTACACCCCAGTCAAGATTCTTTCACTTATATATATTGATGGATAGTGGAGGAAACTGAAGTGCCTGGAGAAAACCACCAGCCTTCGGCAAACAAACTCTCTTACACTCTGATCTGTCAAAGTTGGATTTTAAAAGTCAATGAGAGACGCTGTGAGGCTGTGATTTATAAGCACATGCTTTAGACCACTGGGCCACCAAGACCCCCTTCTTCAATACATACAGTAAAACCTTTATTCGCCATCATCGTTTGTTCGATCAGCTTTTGGCAATATAAAGGGTCTGGGAATAAAGTGCGGGCTTATAAAGAAAAACATAGAAGAAATGGATTTTGGTACTTCAAAATAGATTATCACCCTTCAAAGAAATTTCTCACATAGCAATTGGTTAACTTGCCAGGGCACATAGAACTATGTTCCGCCTTCTGCCAGGGTAAAATTTAAAATGGAAGTAACTTGTATATTGCGAAAGTCTAGTTACGATAAACAAACATGGTGGCAACATAAGCAATACATACAGAATATCAAATCAAAGTTAAAAAGATCAAACTAGCACCCTTTGAAGGTTGACAAAAATATTATACAGGGTTTTGGTAGGTTACACGGCTTCATGTATTCTGTCAAAGATCTTGGACAGGATACATGGAGCCATGTTATCTGCCGAAACCCTGTATAACTTATAGTGGCAAAGTTATTGATGGGTATTAACCATATCATGACGAGGTTTCACTGTAGATTTGATTGATGAAATTTTTAATATATACCAGTGTTTCTAACTTTCTGTATACCATTGAGTTTTAAAGCTGTACTATCTGAACTTGATTTGTTTACATATACATATTCATGTCTTTTATTTATATTTGTCTAGAGATAACATGTCAGTCCTCTTCTTTACCTACCATAACTTTTCAACCTACATAGGCCTTGTCACAAATTAGAGACACTCTTTAATCACATTAGTTTTGTTAAACCAAAGACTATTACACAGAATATATATTTTCGTGGTTTCCAATTCATGGTATAATTATTTAAAGTTCCCAATTTTGCTAACCAGACAAACAGTTCTGTCACCAAGACATGTAATTGTAATTCTTGTTTTAAAATTTCAGTCTACAGGATGGTGATAATAACCATCGGTTACCATGGTAACAAATTTAGTCACCCTTACATATGACTAATATGACTTCCTCAGTATAAGGGAAAGTATTTAAACTTTATATTACTCCACTCTATTTTTACAAAAATCAGTAATGATAAAGAAATAGAGACTTAAGTGATTTTGTTGGCTGAAATTACTACCTAAGAAAGGTAGTTTCCCCATAGAAAAAATGACTAAAATTCAAAATTTGACCACTTAAACTTCAAAAACAACAGTGATATGCTAGCAAATTAAATCTAGTTGTCCTTACCTTAAAATGTTAGATATTGTCACAATATAAAATCTTTGCAATGAAGATCTTAAGCAATTGTAAGCATGTCATTATAAAGTTTGCTTTATTTCAGAACTTCAAATTTTCCCAATTTTAAAGGCAGATGGTGGTTTTTAAAAACTGAGACAAAATCACTGGAGAAACTAATATCAGGTCTATCATGCCAAAGACTGTAGGTGCATGTTTACAGTCTACAGGATGATACAAGGGCCAATAACCACCAGTTACCATGGTAACATAGTTTTGTAACCCATTTATATAATCATAATTCTTATTTAAAATTTCAGGTCTATGAAGCCAAAGACTATAGATGTTTACATAGTCTACAGGACAATGATAATAACTCTCAGTTTCCATGGTAACATAGTTACAGTTCTGTCACTAATTGTACTTCTTGTTTAAAATTTCAGGTCTATGATGCCAAAGACTGTAGATGTTTACACAGTTTACAAGATGATGATACAAGGGCCAATAACCATCAGTTACCAGTCACACAGATACAGTTCCGCCATTACAAACAGGGAGAAAAAATAGAATATTCCAATATACTAATGGCATCTTGTAAGGAATTATATAACTTTTTAAGAAAAAACTGTGTCTGTCTGTCTGTATGTCTGTCTATCCATCTGTCCACCTCTTGATTTTGCTACCCATCTGTTTTTCTGTCTGTTTGTCTGTCTGTCTGGCGCAATGTTGTGTCAGCTCCATATAGTTCATGTCTATGGATGGATTTTAATCAAACTTGGAACAAATGTAAACCAACATGAGACAGTGACACATACCAATTAAGGTCAAGGGTCAAGGTCACAAGGTCAAATTTTAGAACTAACATCTTGGCAATGTTGGGGACAGGTGTTTTTGTCTCTCAAAAGACTGCTCTAGTTATCAAGAGGCATTATAATGAGGTTTTACTGTTCTTATTTATTTTGTACATGTTGCTTGAAATGTTAGGTAGGCAGACATGGCCAATTGGTACTGTCACTGGCTTTCGAAGTCAAGGGTTGTGGGTTCGAACGTCACTCAGGACTTGAAAATTTTCTGAGATGATTTTTATCTCCTGTCTATACTAGAGTTGTAAAATGGTTGTTACTAGAGTAGTCTTTCAGATGAGACTCAAAACCGAGTTCATGTCAGTGTATGCTAAAGACACCTCTGCAGAGTTTGAAAATGAGTAGGCCACCTGTGGCAGCTACAGAAAATGCTTACAATTAGACGTGATTGAAACTGACTGAGCAACACAAACAAAGTTTTTATAGCTAACCACAATGATCAAAAGTAATGATTGAAATAAAGACAAAAATAACTTAATTGTGGCATTTTACAGCCAACAAAACAAGGCAGTTAAATACAGATTATATATCTTAAAAAATCTGATATTTTTGTTCATAACATTATAATTATCTCAACAAAGGGAAAATTTGCCTGTGAACGGAAGCCTGAATCATTTTCAAACAAATTATATTTTAATCTAATATCAATTACTTTAATAATAGAATTTAAAAATCTTAAAATACTTCTTTATGTGGATACTTAATCGGAGGATCATTATTTCTTTCAGTTTTTTGCAATTAAAAATTTTCTCAAAAAAAGGTTCTTTTCACAGTTACTGAATCTTAGCACAATACAGTGAAACCTGTGAATATTGGACTACCTCGGGGATAAATAAAAAGTCTGGTTTAGACAGGTCCAGTTTCTAGAGTAGATGGGTTCCAGTTTAAAGAGGTTCATGATACTTAGAATATAGAAGGTCAAATTCGGGACCGAATATTTTGTTCGGTTTTTACAGGATTCCGGTTTTTTCAGGGTTCGGTTTTCACAGGTTTCACTGTATCAAAATTTTTATGTTCTCCAAAAAAAAAAAAGTCATTAGAATTTCTATGCTATATAATTTTTATACATATTTTTATTTTCTCCAATAAAAATGTTAGAGTTTCTGAATTATATTATAAAACAGTAAAACCTCATTATAATGCCCCCTCAATACTTGTGATACAGTCAAACTCATCTATAAAGGCCGCCTAAGGGAACCAGTAAAAGTGGACTTTTTAGACAGGTGGCCCTTATATACAGGTTCAAATAACATTGATAAAGAGCAATCTGGATAAAATTTTACTGGTCTTTAAAAGCCGATGGCCCTTATATAGAGGTGGTCTTTAAGGCAGATTTGACTAAGCTTACTGCCACAGTAAAACCTCACAATGCCTCTTGATAATTTTGCATGATATTGCTTATTGCTACCTTAAAACCTCACTTTTCACGATGGCCCTTAATAGCTTTGCTATCACCTTAATGCCATAGTAAAGCCTTGTAGGTAGCTTTGCCACCTCACCTATCATTGCCACCTCACTTGTCACTACCACCTCACTTATTATTGCCACCTCATTTATCATTGCCACCTCACTTATTATTGCCACCTCACTTATCATTGCCACCTCACTTGTCATCACCACCTCACTTGTCATCACCACCTCACTTACCATTGCCACCTGACTTGTTGCCACAACATTTTGAAGTCCATATGTCTATTTTATTTATATTTCCTTTATAAATCACCCTTGATTTATGACCAAGCCTCTTTAGATTCCAAATTCCGGCTGAACATTTAATGGCAACAATGAATCAAGGCTTTCCTATATACGGTTGCCTAATTGTTAGACAATTAATTTCTTATGTTCTAATTCATACAGTTGTAAAAAGGAAAAAAAGAAAACATTAACAGTACATGCACGTCTAAACTTTATATAGTTATTTAATCTTAGGACCATTATTTCTAATGTTTTTTAGTAATAAGTAATAAAAAATGTCGGTAGCGTTTCTAAATTTGAGATATGAGCCGAGGTTTTTATCGGTACAGTAGTCTTTACGGAAAGCTAAGTGGTCTTATCTATGTTTGCAGGTTGTAAATTATGAAATTGTGTAAGAAATCAATACGGTAATGTTGAAGTTGATTTGACTTTACAGCAGAATTGATTTGACAAGACGTGATTTATAAACAATTAAAATATCAAATAACGTAACCATATTGATGGTTCTTTCAGAAAATAATAATTAAGTGGTTAATTTATTACGTTGGTGGGAAATGGCTTGATTTATTCTTTTAGAATACCAGAAATGTGCAGTCTATTTATTTTTGTTAGAACTCCAGAAATATGTGGTCAATTTATTTTGTTAGAACTCGGGAAATATGTGGTCGAAAATAATTATTCACATAGCAGTGATTATTCTGTCCATTCACAGGGTATAGGGAGTCAAAGGACCCATTTCAAATGCCAAAAATGCACATTTTCCCAAATTTTGTAGGTAAAAATTCCCAATTGACTTTGCCTAAAAATTAAGAGGGCAAGGGAAAAAATATTTTACATACTATGAAACCTTGTTATAATTCCCCTTCATAGCTTTACCATTGGGCTTACTTACTTACTTATACCTGTGGTACCAGGAAGGTACATAGGACACTGATAACACTCCTCCATCTAGTTCTGTTCTGTGCTAGTCTGACCAGGTCTTGCCATTTGTATATATCCCTCTCTGTTCATTTCTGTTTGCGAGTTTCTCCGCCAGGTGTTTCTTGGCCTTCTGACTTTTCTTTTCCCTTTAGGAATCCACTGCAGCTCTTGTCTTATGATTGAATTTGTTGGCTTTCTCAGTGTGTGTCCTATCCATCTCCATTTCCTTTTTGATAGCTCTATCTCTATAGGTTGTTTGGTCTTCTCCCATGACTCAAGATTGGTGATTTTCTCTGGCCATCTGATCTTTACCATTTGGGCTTATTGCCACAATATTTTGAAGTCCAAAACTCTATTTCTTCTATGTTTTTCTTTATAAGTCTCCCTCCGGTTATCGCCAAACCTCTGTATAATGCAAAAAATTGATTGAACAATTGACGGAGCGCCGGCCACACCCACAGTGTTCCGACAAAGGTACGACATGTTTGAAATACACACAATAAGAATAAAAACTCGTGCTGAATTGTGCAATTTAATGACATCACTGATACTAGAACGACATTAGTTGCCATGAGGATGCTTTGTTATGGTGATGGCGGCCTTTGTCGGAACATTGTGGGAGTGGCCGGCGATACGTCAATTGGTGCATATAAATCCTACTTGGGAGAGATTCTGGTTTTGAGAAAGTTTTCAGTTCACTTGCCAAGAGTCAGAGCTTTTCTCTGCACACTCTGGCTTTCTCCACTATCCCTGGACTGACCACCTAGATATAAGTGAAAAAATCTTAACTGGGACCTAAAACACCCTTGTTCAATTTAACTGAACTCACTACAATCTTTGTACTGATGTGAAACTCTTAAAAATGTGATAGAAAACTCCATTGAACACAATGGGGAGGGGTCCTGACTTGGTTGTAAAACATTGTTATTCCAAACAAGGGGTATATATGGTCATCTTGCAGTGGTCTAAAGCCTGTTCTTACAGATCAGTGCCTTCTTATCACCTAGGTTGGAATCTCATCAGGACAGATTCTAGTGTTTGTCAGTTGGCTTGCCAAGTTGATGTTTTTCTAGGCACTTCGGATTCTTCTACCATCCTTATTATAAGTAAAAGGATCAATCTTGACAAGGGCATAGAACAACAGCATTATTCCACTCCACTCCAGTCCACTCAGAAGGTGGCAAGGGTAATAATTGTCACTCAGCAATTGACAAGATTAATTAAATTCCAGTTAATATATCGATCTTGTACCTTTAATTAATATCAATATGTAAACATTTCTACCTGTAATCTTTAGGCAAACAACATTGACCTGTCCGTTTGACCTTTTATTGGGAATATGTTACCTCAGGATCTACCCATCCACCCAATACATGGGAAGTGCTAAGATTCACATTTCATACATAATGCACGTTTCCCTACATAATGGAGCGAGGCTGTGGTGGCTTAATGGATAAGATGTCAGTCTACAAATCCAGGGTCTCTCACTGCTGTGTGAGTTCGAGTCCCACTCGACCACATGTGGGAAAGTGCATTTTCCTTGCCTTTACTGGTTGACTTCAGGTATGAGCATAATATGACTGGGGGAATGGTACGCTTGTCTGTGGCGTATTGACTCGGTTAACTAGCACTTTAAAGTCACCCTGAGTGCGCGCTAGTACAAGGCAGACCATACAACACACTCGCACTTCTCATGCATAAACAAAATTGTTCATAGATTAATCAAGAGATTAATAAAATAGTTCTCGTTGCGAATAGCTGAAAAATTACTGATACAATATAAGCAACATTCAACCAACGAACTTATATAATGGTCCATATTAAACATGTTAAATATTTTAATTTAAGGTCAAGAGGACAGGTCAATGTTGTTTGTCTATACCTTTAATTAAGGATTTGTAAATATAAACATCTTGTAAAACAAGTGACTGAGAGTCAGAGTCAATAACGGGAATCAGAAGTTCAATAATGGAGGAAAAATCTCTGCTGTAACCAAGCAGTGACTTTTAACGCAAAAATTGATTTTTTTCATCTTATAAGATATCCGTTTACCATTTACCATAAATCCATATGATTTTGTTTACTCTTCTTAAGAATTAATAAATTTTTATTTACCATGGTAATCATTAAGTTACACTTTTGACAGGAAACCTTAACTTGACCTCTAATTAATAGTTTCCACCTAAATCATATAGAAACAGAGCACCTTGGTAAATAGTTTGTGTAAATTGGTGATTGTTTATAAAACAGCCTTAAGGGCAGTTCAAGTTAAGCAAACTCGTGTCATGTACAAAATTTAGTGTAATTGCACCAATGTAAGGGCCATACCTGAAAAAAGTCATTTTTTGAGATTTTGATAAACTTTGGTAAATTAAATTAGAGCTGTCACACCAATTAATATGTACTTGGCCCTTAGCCCTTAGAATTTGGAAAAAAAGATTTTTTTGCAATTTTTTAAAAATAATCTAATAGGAAAATACAATAAAATTTATAAGTTAGGTTTTTGTAACTACATGCACAGTCAAACTACCTATCAGGGAACTAGTTAAAGTGGTCTATATAGACAGGTTCAAATAATATGAATAACGATCAATTAGGACAAAATTTTACTGACCTTTAGAAGCAGTTGGAACTTATATAGAGGCAACTTTTCGGGCAGTTTTGGCTATAGTTCAATTCAAATTAGATAACTCACCCATTTATTAGGAATAAGCAAATTCAGTTAATTAGGATCCCATATCAGCAGGTTCTTTTATTCAGCCAAAGGGCCATAACTCCCAAAAAAATGAGCAAAGAAATTCAGGTTAACGATATGTACATTTCTTATCAATGTTGATGCTTTTCACGAAGTTTCGTGGAATAGTGCTCCATAGTTTTGGAGAATTTGCTCAGACAAAATTTTCGGAAAGACGAAGGGAAGGACTGGCGGAAGGAGGGAATCTCAAATTAATATCCCCCTTTTTCTACAAAAAATAGGGGATAACAAGAAAGAATTTTAATCTGGGAAATAAGGACCATTTGCAGTCCAAAACTAAGCAGGTTGACAGCCATTTAAATACATATAGCGACTTTCAGCAACAGCAGTTGATTTCTTGGCATGAAAGACCATTTAACTGTTCAATAATCAATACTAATCTATTGATTCATAGGAAACATTAATTATTTTTCTGTTTACCGTGATAATTATATTGTTGTACTTGGACAGGAACTCCAGTCTTGACCTGCAATTAATAGTCACCATATAAATTAAGTAAATACAGAATACTAGTATGTGACCTAGATTCCAGAGAAGCAATCAGTTCATCTTAAAATCAGCATCTCGCACAATTGGTATGGTTTTCTTTGGCAGCAGATTTTAGGAACACTGACACTTATTAGCAAAATAGGGGGCTGAAAGGTTCAAGTAGTTCGTATTATTATACCCCCACATACTTGTTTGGGGCGGGGGTTATATAGGAATCACCATGTCTGTCTGTATGTCTGTCTGTCCGTGTAAAATTGTGTCCAGGCCCTATCTCATAGCTGCTTTGGATGACTGTCATAAAACTTCACATGAATAATCTTCATGGTCCAAAGTGTGTCATGACCTTGAACCAAGGTCATATCTTAAAGGTCATTGTCACTAGAAAACATTAAATGATGGACAGGGGGCATTTGGCTCTCAAGAGATTCTAGATTAAACACTGATTTGTTGTGTAGGTGGATTTATGTTGACATGGCAATTTTCACTTGAGTTATTTTCTGGTTTGACCTTGGACTAAAATATGAGTCTTTTCAGTGAGGTTTTATGTTCTGAGACTGATGATTAACAAGAAGAGATGATAAAAGTTTTGATTCATATCTTTGGTATACTTTCTGCTGAGCTCCATTTTCTGAAATGTTTCTTTCACTTTTATTTTGCTTATGTGATTGTTGGGACATTATTTGTTAAGACCAAATTTAAGAAACTTTTCTCTTTTATTTTTCTTATGTAATTTTCAGAACATTTTCTGCTAAGTTCGGTTTTCAGAAATGTTCTTTCACTTTTATTTTGCTTATGTAATTTAAGGACATTTTTCGCTAAGCATGATTTTCTAAAAAATTTTCTTTTATTTTACTCATATATAAATTATATTGTTTTGATTATCTATTTCAGATGCATCAGGTCATGTAAAATTTTGGCACTACACATCTGAAAAATGTTTACACACCATCTGTGAACCCAATGATATATTGACAATAGCCACAAATATGGATGGATCACGGTTTTTAACGGCAGGGAAAGGTTCACAAGTTCATATTTATGATGGAGAAACAAAGAAAATAGTATCAATCTTAGAACCAAGGTAAGTTATTTATTCCCCCTGCAAACTAGTTTGAGGGGGTATATAGGAATCACCATGTCTGTCTGTCTGTCCTTTCATCTGTATTTTTGTCTGTCTGTCCATCTATGTAAAATCGTGTCTGGGCCATATCTCAAAGCTGCTTTCGACAACTGTCATAAAACTTGACATGAATAATCTTCATGGTCCAAAGGTGTGTCATGACCTTGAACAAAGGTCATATCCTTGAACCAAGATCATTTTGGAAAGGTCAAGGTCCTGGGAAAATATTAAATGTTGAGGGTGGGGGGTATTTGGCTCTCAAGAGACAGTTTTAGTTTAATATAGGTTAAATGTTTCACATTAATAGCATATGGTTTATCTTAATTATGCAAAGTTATCTGACATTTAGTGTATATCATTGGCAGGCATCATTTTTCATCTAGTAAGACAAGCAGAACGTTTTTGGAGACTTTGTAAAATCCTTCTTTGTTTCATATAAAACTATATATATGTAAAAAAAAAAATTCTCAAAAATTTATTTTGTGGTCAATTAACATATATTTGTCACCGTCAATTGTATAATTTGTGGTAGTTTCTTCCAATACTTTTCAAAATACTGTTAGTTTTATAACAGTCAAGAAATCATAAGGTAAACAACAGTCAAGAAATCATAAGGTAAACATCACTACCATGTGAAGAAATTTTCCGTTGAATTTGAATTGTTTATGTATAAACATTTTCTAATTATTTTTAAGAAAAACTTTGTCTCTGCATCTCTCCTTAAACTAGAAAACTGTACACATATTTCAAAAATATGAAAAATGGTTTAATTACTTTACACTGTTTCTTGACAAAAATGTTTAAAAATATACCAAAAGTAAAATTCTCGAATTTATTACCTAAGGACCCTTCTGGATGGTCATTGTATATATATAATTGCTAAATTGGACCAAGAAATTTGTATCTGAAATTTTTATCCTTGGGTGGGGAGGGTGTTCAGTTTGGTGTATAATTAAGATACTGGTCCTTATACAGGCAAGTGGTTTCTACAGAGATGTATTACCTCTTGTTGGTTAAAACATCTTGATTTTGATTTTTATAATTTTTTTGTAGTGATTCACCATCTGTAATGGATGGTCACATGTCACGGATATTTTCATCACAATACCATCCCGCTAACATGAACATCTTCATCACAGGTGGCTGGGACGACACAGTTCAGGTTAGTGCTGATTTGTGGAGTTATTCCCCTTCACAATATTAATATGTTTAAAACTGGTGGCTTTTGTGATGATACATAGAGTTATCTCCCTTATATTGTATTTGTGACAATGTTGCCTTATAATATGACTTACAACAACAACCAAACACACAAATACCATCCCAAATTTTCTGAAGACAGGTTTTAAAATAATGTACAGTCAAACCTGACTAAAAAGGCCACCCATGTAAACCAGTAAAAGTGGCCTTCATGGGCAGGTGGCCTTCATATACAGGTTCAAATAATATATGAACAATTGGGATACAGTTCTACTGGCCTTTATAAGCAAGTGGCTCTTATATAGAAGTGACTTTTGAGGCAGGTTGAAGTATACTGTAGAATCATTACTAATTGTTGAGCTAAAGTTACTTGCCCTTTGTTGGTAGTACCCATCTTCATTTCCCAGATGGAAGTTCATATATTTAAGTACTGCTCAGAATGGAAAGTTTGGAGCCCCCTCCCTTAAAATTGATACACAAGTGCATATAAAGACTAACAGACTTGAAAGGTCACTAAAATGTTTGTATTAGTGTTTACTCATCTTATTACATCATACTTACCAGATACAGGTCATAGGTTTTTCATTTTTTATATGAAGGATTAATTTTTTTTCTAAATCCATGATGAGAATTTGAATTTTGAATTTAATTCAAAATGCATTTTAATTTTCTTTTAACAATAGCCATTCATTTGGTAATAAAAATCAGTTTAATACAGATATGACTTTGTATTTTTTTCCATATTATACATTTAAATTTTCTTTAACAGTAACAGTTCATTTGCTAACTTTATTATATGACTTACGGTAATGTGTATTTTTCAATATTTTGTTTTAGTTCTGGGACGATAGAGTAAAGCATTCAGTAAGGTGAGTTGTGAAATACTAATCAACCATTGGTTGATATATACCACTGCTCAGTTGGTAGAGTGCTCGCTCCGTAAGTGGGAGGTCGTCGGTTCCACCCCGACAATGACCTAAGACTTGAAAGAGGGTAGTGACCAAGCACTTGGCATTACGAAATGAAAGTCATGGTTCTTTCGGATGGGAACTTAAAATAAACAAGGTCCCATGTCACGGTGAATTTTGTACCATAAAGAACCTTGCTGTATAATGCCATCAGCGCAACAGACAGGCAAAATTTCTGCACCTTCGCCTATAGCTGGTGACGTCTCGGTATAAGTGAAATATTCTTGATTGGGATGTTAAACACCATTACTCAACTCAAGTCATTATTAGATATAGAAGTGCGCTGTATTACTGGCATATCTGTATACTGGTCCATTTTAAGTATACCTTGATACACTCTTAGAAATCCCTGTACTTCGGCAATATATAAATATGTAATTATGGAAGTTGATGATCTGCAAAACTACCTTTTTTGACAGTTATTTATCATTCAAAAACAAAGTTTAAAAGTTATGAATAAATTGACGCTATATATGGTGTCAATATTAGATATAGTTACACTGTAGCAGACACCATTTCATTAACAGATCTGGTCAAATTACTAAGGATTGTGAGAAATGCTGTGGTATACTGTGGTAGATACTGCAGTATTTTTAAGAATTCTGTGGTTCAAATTTTTCTTAGTACCAATACTGATTACTTTGATGTGATATATATCAAACTTACTGTCAATTGAAACTACAGACCTTAAATTTAAAACCCCAAAAAATTGTATTTTTTCTTTGAACCACGGTTATTTGACAATACACAATAAATAATTTAACAATGTGGCTGAACTAACAAAGTAAGTCATGTTTTTTATGTTGCTACAATGATTATAGTAATTTTTACGAGATTTTAAATCATTTGCAGGAGAATATCAGGACCACACATATGTGGTGATGCCATAGATATAGACCCAGTACACAATCATATTCTGACTGGCTCATGGAGAAAACATAAAGTTTTACAGGTAATTATAATCACTTTCACTCAGTCTGTTGTTGTAGAATGTTCATTTGGTTTTGTCTCATTTATGTGGAGTGTATGACATTGTACCTCGTATTTGTTGTAATGTTTTTAACATTGTATCAGCAATCTTCAGCTGATCACAAATAGAGCAAGTTTTATTAATCTCCAAGATTAAGTTTGTGTATATGTGAAATGTGTGAGTGGGCACTAAGGCACACTATGGGAAACTTTAAGGTGCTAGCTCACTAAGTCAGTGTGCTGTAGAAAAGCATACCACTCCCCCAGTCACATAATACTGACCCTGGTAAGCTAGCCAATAATCAATAATCTGTCCACTTAAGCCCAAGCACAAGGCAATCGGCGAAGCTATTGAAGCAGTTTTGTAAATTTAAAAGTCTTATGTATTACCGGGCTGGGGTTCAGACTAGAGGCAGGCACTCTAACATTTAGCCACAAAGTGAGAAGGCGATGTTAAACTGTTGTCATGAATTATGGAAAATGACAATAAAGATTATTTATAATTTATTGTGGAGTGTTTCAGGTAATTTACATTTTCTTCTTCTTCTTTAAGATTTGGGACTTTGCTCAAGCTAAGAGCATAAAAGACATACCAGAAGATTCATTATTTAATAGCATGGTATGTATATTAATTTTTCATTAATTGAAGTTTTGCTGTTATTTAAACGTACTTTTTCTTGAAAGTTATCTCCAGGTGTTTTCTTGAATAAAGCATTAATTGTCAAGCACACAACATAAGTAGCAAGAAAACATGTACTGTAAACGTGTTTATTTTCATGGTCTTCTAATTTTCACTTATTTTGCGGTCATTTGTTTTGCTTGAAAATTAATACAGAGCGAAAAAATAAATTATGCCTATTGTGTTAAAGTGCATATTTCAATGACGCGAAAATTTAACTACGTTAATATGTCTGAACTTCCTTAACAGTGAAATTAAATATGTTTACAGTACTTAAAAATTACAGGCACATTTTTAAACATTTACTACTTATTTATTATTTCTCTAGCTAACTATGTGTGACCTCAGTGACCTAGTGGTATAGAGCACACTTAAGGATGGCAGCACCTGTCATTCCCTAAGTTCAAATGCAATTTTGCACAGATCTTATCATGGGAGAGTTTGTCAGTTCACTTGCCAAAGGTCTGTGGTTTTCTCTGGACACCTTTGTTTCCTCTGACAATTCTGAACACCTTGATTGAAAAATGAAAAAAAATCTTGACTTGGGCATAAAACATTACTGAACTACAATGTCTTGCACTCTAGCTACTGTGGAAACTTAATTCTTCTCAGACTTGCATTAAAACTTTTATTAGTGACCACACACACCTATTTGTAGACAAAATGACCATTAAGACTGATGTTTAAGGACCATTTATTTTATATTTTGATAAAACAGAATCTCTATATAAGGACCACCTATTCATTAAGACCATTAAAAGCTCCATCTCTATCATATTCCAATCTAAAAGAATCACAATAAAAAACCACCTTTCCATAAATTCCGATGTTTAAAGTCATTGGCTTCATATTTTAACCTTAACCTGTTCATTAAGACAATCCATCATATTCCAATCTAAAAGAAGCTCTATATAAATACCACCAGTCCATAAATGCCAATGTTTAAGGCCATGTGCTTCATATTTAAATCAAAGAACCCCTGTATAAAGACCACATATCTATTAAAACCAGTGTTCAGGGTCCTTTGCTTCATATTTTAACCAAATAAAACCTGTTTATGAATATAACCTGCCTTAAAGGTCACACCTATATAAGGACCACCTGCTTATAAAAGCCATGAGAATTGTATCCAAATTGGTCTTTATTTGTATTATGTTAACCTGTATATAAAGGCCACTTTTACTTGTTCCCTTGGATGATAGATAGGTTTGACTGTATACTCCAATTATTTCTTAATTCCTGTTGGTGGTCTTTATAAGCAGGCTTTTTTACAGTAAAACTTTGATTAATCTCTATTTTTTCGGCCAAATTTTGGCTTTTTAGTATTGGAGACTTATAAAGAAAATATAGTTGAAAGATTTTGGGACAAAATACTGTAATGACAAGCCAAGCCGAAATATTAATGAGGAACATTATGACAGGGTTTTACTGAATTTTGAATTTTTTTCATTTTCAGGTGTATTGTTGTCAGTGGGTTGGTAAAGATGGTATTGTTTGTGGGGGTAGTGATGCAAATATGGCTAGAATAATTGACAGAGGAACTTTAAATGTAAGTAGCATAATAAGAAGAAAATATCACTACCAAAGCTTCATTGTTCGAATATTTGTTTGTGAGAATATATCATGAGGTGATAAAGTAGATCTAAATGCATGTCTAGACACAAAGAAGTTATGTCTCTTGAAACTTATCATAAGTAATAGAGACATGGCGTTTAAAATGAGTTTATCTTTAAATGGATCTAACTCCATTCATTTTAAAATGGGAAAGCTTGTATGCAGTATTTTTCAAATACTGTATAAGAGATAACATTAATTGTCGGAAACTTTTGTGGTTTTGATCATCTAAACTTTTTGGCAGCAAGCAATTTTTGCAGTATCAACTGTAGGCAAAGTGTACCAAGGAAAATAAGAAATTTTCGCTGAGAAGATATATTCGCGGTACAAGAGTCACCGTGAAGATCACGAATATTTCTTCCTGGTGAATTATTCTTCTTATACAGTAATTATTTAACATGTTTATTCTACAAACTACTTATTGCCTCTACATGTACTGTATATTGCTTTATTTTCACGGTGAAAAATGTTTCGCAGTGTGCGGATGAATAATGTATTCATGGTGTCATATTTTCACGGTTTTATGTGATTAAAGGATAACGACTCTAGCAAGATTAATGGGCTTGTATTTTTCGTGGAGGCTTTATTTTTGCAGGAATACACTGGACCACAAATATAGCGAAAAATAAAACCACAGTGAAATTTAAGCATTATACAGTACATTCCTGTGGAAAAAACTACCATTAAGCTAATGAATAAGTGCCAAATTAACGGATCACCGGCCATGCCCATAAAGTTCCAACATAGAACCGGCATACTTGAATTACACACAAAAAGAATGAAAACACAGCCTGAATTGTGCCATTTAATGATGTCACTATTACTAGTACATCATTAGTTGCAGTGGGGCTGCTTTGGTACCGTGATGGGGGCCAGTGTAGGAACAAAAAAGGCATGGCCCAAGATATGTCAATTGGCAGCTCATCATGGTCTCTCTATGGCTATATCTTGACACCATTTTGGCAGCCGTAATCTATATCTCTGCAAGGTTTTCGGATCACTACCTAACCATATTGTGACCACTCAGAAACCTAATTTTAACTCTTTTTTGTTAGCTCAGTGTAACACATTTGACAGGTCTGTACTTTATGTGCTAGTGCCCTGGTCGTGACAGTTCTCTATTATCACTGAGTCAACCTACTTCAAAATGTGACGTCAGTTTTATTTATGCATGTTATATCCATCTAGTCAGTAGTCAGTCATGGCCAAGTCTTCAAAGGAGCACTTGTGCACAGCTAATAAACTCACTGTAAAATTTGTTTTTATCACCTTTTAATTTCAGACAACAGGGCAGTTAGTAGATCTTCCAAATGCTGTATATTGTGTCGATAATGACAGACAAGGTCACCATCCTAAAATCGCCATAGGAACCGGTTCTGTAGTCAGCTTGGTGAAAAATGAAAAACGGTCATAGAACTGCATTCCATTATTTGTCAAAAGACTTATGTTCCCTTAATAATTGATTTCATGGGCAGTATTGTATATTGAAAAAAAATCTTCACAATTTCAAGGGCAGATAAATGTAAATTGTAAAAAATCTGCACAGCAAGTTGATTGCAAGGGCAGATTACTGTAAATTGCAAAAATAAAAAACCCAGAAAAACTGTCCACAACATGTTTATTTGAAAGACAGATAACTGTAAATTGTAAATAAAATAATTCATTGACATTATTCACATCCTTTAGCATTATGACATCATCATGAATGACATCATTCATTCCATATGATTGTTTATCATGCATTGAGTTGAGGGGGGGGGGTAGTGATGAAAAAATTAAAAATCATAATTTATGTCTATTATTTTCAAGTTTACCATGCTTTTGTTTTGCCTTTTTGCTTACATAGTGTTTAATATTTCATTTTGTGGGTGTCACAAAATATTTTACAGGGATTTTATTTTTGTGAAAACACAATCAACCTTGTAAAAGCAAATAAAACAATTGCAAAAAAAAAAAGAAATATTATACATTATTTTAGTCATTTTAGTCATTTGTTGAAAATTGACTTGAGTCCATCTTTGAATTTCTCTTTATCAAATTATTACTGTAATTCAAGTAATGGGGCTTTCAGTTTTGGTAGATTTATTTCTTTTTGCAAACCTTTTCATTTTTAATTAAACTATTTTGCTCAATGATATTGAAATATTGACCTTTGAACCCAAATATTTGGCTTATTGGACAGAGTATCTAAAGCTCATCTTGTTATAAGTTTAAATGTTCATTTTTTATGCTTTTACTGCTGAATACAATGTACTATGAAATCATAAATTTCTGATGTGTCTTAATTATCAGTGTATGATTTGCATTTCAATTAAAAAATAATAAGTGAGAGTTTGCCATTTATTCTTAGTTATGAAATTACTAGTTTAAGGGTCAACCACAGTAGTATTTAATGTTTCATAAAAGTATGAGAAAGTACCAACATATGTCGCTCCACCGGATAATAGCTTATCAACTGTTTCTTATTTTTAAAAGCCTGACCAGTTTCAGAATTTAATCATTATATTTTTCAAAATAGTTTCATACAAATCTCCTTAGTTTACATTTCTTTAGTTTAGGATTTAGAAAGGTTAACATGGCAGGTCAAGTTTTTATCTGTGTGCTTTACATGCTTTAAGCTTTGATTCAACAGCATTATTAGGTCTATAACAATGTGTTTTAATGTGTGAGTCACATTAATGATACAATGTTGAATAGTTTGCTCATTAAATCTATGTTTTCATCTTATAAGTCACAAATCACATTTCACTTTAGATACATTGAGATTCATTACTAGCATTTATTGTCTTCCTGTAGAAGTAGGCTTGCAAATCGGACAAAACATGCTAGTTTTTTTATGTTTTTGACTGAGTACTCTCGTACTCCAAAAACTGCACTTCCCTGTTGAACTATTTCAAGTTTTAGTAAGCTCTGTTATAGAATACTTGAGTACTTGTTGACATTCCTTCTAAGTGTACTGCGTATTTATGTATAACTGGAAATATTGATAGGGAAAACAATTCTGGAGCTTAACATCATTTATCAGTGTTATGGGAAGAATTACTAGCAGTATTCTTTCTTTTTTTGAAAAAGCTATCTAGCCATATAATAAGGGAATCTATTATGAGTTTCAAATCCAGATAAACATGAAAATATCTGACCATGAGATTGGAATTTCCTTATCTCGATTTTAAATAAGTTATTGATTATTTTTCTTGCATATAGATTTTAATTATGATTTTTTTCTTCTATTATAAAAAAGTAGTCTGAGTATTACTGAACTTTCAAGTGCTAATGTAGGGTGAAATATTGAAAAATATTTTGTCACCTGTCCTGTGAGATTGATCTGTCACATATACAAACAATAGCTATACAGTTGGTTTCATGTTCAAAAATGTGCTTTCAGGTATAATGTGGAACCAGTGTGCAGTGACCTATTTTTTCAAAAAGGGTTGTTTTTAGATGTATATACTATGTATATATGAAAAAATGTAAAAAAAAAATCCATTTATGTTTTTCTTGACAGTAATCCTAGTAGGTCAGTATATGAATTAGTGTAAAATGCAATATTTAATAATTAAGTTAATGTTATTTTGAGTTGTGATTTGTGTTACGTTGATATTATATTTATTATTCTAGTGTAATATTCAAATATGAATTAAGTGAAAGCACTTCAATTTGTTCCTGAGTCATGCATTTATTTTATGTTTTCAACAAATCCAGCTGATAAAAAGTAGAAGAAGAAAACTAAATGTTACTTACTGATGCAGTACATTAAAAGGAGGAAGCGGTCTCAATGGCCAAGTGGTTTAAAGTGTGTGTTTACAGTTCTGATCACTTTGCCTCTCACCACTTAGGATTGAATCCTACTTGGGCAGATCCTAGTGAGAAAGTTTATCAGCATGATTTTCTCCGAGTACTACAGCTTCCTCCACTATCCTGAAATCAACCCCCCCCCCCATATAAGTGAAAGCATTTTTACTGCGGCATAAAATACCATTCCTTCACTCCACTTGTTATAAGATTTTTCTAACACAACTTTTTAAATACCAGTAGTGAATAATTCCATTATTAATTGTTCATTATTTTGATGTTTTAATTGTTTTTCAACAATAAATCAAAATATGTTTATTGTTTGATTGATGAAAAATGTTGAACTGGTTGAATGATTGGAAATTTATATGTATATTTTTGTTTTAATTATTTAGAGATTTGTTTAAATATTTAAATTAAACATTCCGTCCATGTTTTAATGCATTAATAAATTAGATAATGCTAATTGTAGTTTATGTTAAGCTTGCTAGGAGAAAATCCACAACACAACCTGGAAAATGTGAAAATTAGCCTATCACTGTTTGTTAGAATGACCAAGATGAGTGCTTTGGAGTGTACCATTTTGAAGAATGACCATCATGAGCTTGTAAGCACCTGTGGAATTGTGCAAAATGAACTCATCATCACCCGCTTAGTATCAATTATGTACTCATCACTGCATTTAAAATAACTATGATGATCTTAATATCACCTGCCTGAAGGAATCACCAAATGAGGTCAGCTTTTCTTGCATCTTCTCCAAACTAAAGAGGTGCCCTGTAGTATGCTAACACTGGACCTAGGTTAGACTACCCACTATGTGTATTTTCCAAAGAAAACGAAAATTACAACATATTTTGCTGGCAACTTTGGGTTTAGTGAAAACTCGACAGCATTGTGAATCAAAACTAAATATACTTATCCATGTCCAAATCAAAATTCCAAAGGAAAGTAAAAACTTTGAAACTGGCAAATTAAGTAGCACAGTGATTTTCCACCAGGGAAGTGTTGGCCGGGTGCTCTGGAAGAATAATCACCTTCTGTTTAGCTAGCTACATCCACTACGTGTGTAAACTAAGTAGAAAATAGTATACTATTAAGTAAGCAAAAACCGTCTCATAAAACACATGTTCAAATCACAATCCAAAAACAAAGTAAAAATTTGAAAACTGACAAATTTAGCTAAACAAACTATGCGATATCAACGATATTAAGGACCACCTTGGATGTAGAGACATAATATTTATGAAAACATTGTGGTGATTGGCATAAAACTTTTTAAATGGTCTTGATAAGCTAAGGCTTGCAAAATGAATTTATATATGAGCAACTTGCTTCGTCGTATGAAGTTTCCGTAACTGGAACAAGCTCTACCCTATAATATTAACTGTGAAACAAATACACCATTAGCAAGAGCACCGGGTATGTTGCGTAGAAAAGGAAAGTTGCAAATAGAAAATTATAGTCATCAAGTGTGTCATATAGCTTCAAATGTGGCCTTTCGTAGGTGTTTTATTTTAGGTGCAAGTCCAAAAACGAAGCTGGACTTGAAGAGTCAGTCGTAAAATTTATTTCAAACTCGCTGGAAAAGATGGCCGTAACATAATCTCCAAACTTATGATTATTAAAAGGTAGAACGTCATCTACATATCTGTATGTGGCGGTTTGGCATCTTCCTCTACAAATTTAATAAGACTGCATAAAATCTGCTTTATATGAATAAATCACTGCTGTAGCTTAGTTGGTAGAGGTATCGCTCCGTAAGTGGGAGGTCGTGGGTTCGAACCCCGACCTGGTCTTACTCAAGGCTTGAAAATGGCTATTGACTGTTCTGTTGTCAAGCACTCCGCATTACGAAATAAAATTTACGGTTCTTTCGGATGGGAACTGAAAATAAATGAAGTACCTTGTCACGAAAGGCGTGGCACGATAAAAACCCTGTTGTATAATGTGCCCTCAGCACAACACACATGCAAATATTTCTGCACTTTCGCCTATAGCCTCGATATAAGTTTAATACCATTATCGACTCAACTTTCTATGAATAAACAAATCAACGAGCATTGGTGCACTGATGTTCATTGATATACCGATTGTTTGTTGGATTAAGCAACAAATACATTGTCTATCAAAACTCATTTTGTTGGTATCTTCAGTATATTTTTGTTTATAGTCCGTTAGCGTATGATGATTGACAAAATAACCAGAATCCCGATACGCATTAGATATTATATCTTTAATTCTAAAAAAGACAAATGAATAATTTGTTTTATATTAGACAGTCGTTCGATTTAGAATAAGAAATGGTGATGTAAAATGTAGAAAAACCAAAAGTTTGTGTACTTTTTACACGTATTAAAATAGGATGTTCGGGTAATTCTCTATGTGTTTTAGAAACCACATTTGCTTGATGCCAGATATGGAATAGAATAGTTCTTAATTTGACTAAATACCATTTCTCACTATATAAGAGCATCTTTAAGGTAAACATGAATATGTGGTTACCAATTCAATCAGTAATAACAGTGGCAGCCAATAGAAATACTTTTCTATTCCGTTTCGTCCCTTCAAGTTTAATTTGCAATGCGGTAGCCTTCTTACACTATTCACTGTCCATGCTGTCATGGTTGTTAGCTGCAAGATGTTTGGTACAATAGCACTTACTCGATGGACTACATGATCCGTTGCAGATGTACCACGTGTTTATTCCATAACTTTTTCAGCGTAAAATTTATACCGTAGTGTTTAATAGTGGTTAAAATATCGAAAATAATGGAAATAGATGGTCCGTCCCAGATATACAGAGGGTTTTGCTAGATATATATATTTAGAAGGGGCATTTAAAAAAAAGATCAGACAATATTTAACAATTATTTCACTCCAATACAGCCATTTGAACATTAACCTAATTAAGACCTCAAAGGGCCAGTATCTGGAAAAATATTGTTTATTAATTAAAAGCAAACATGCCAATCCATGTCCAAACCGAAATCTCAAAGCAAAGTAAAAACCTTTTAACTGGCAAATTAGGTTTAACACTTCAACTTCTACAGGTAAGCGAGGTCGGGTTCTTCAGAAGGATAAACACCTCTTTAGCTAGCTATACCCGCTACGTTATGAAAGCCAAATGAAACATCGATTTCCATACATTTTATGGAGCATTGAATGTAAAATAAATTGGATGGTTGAGGGCCGGAAGGGTAAGCACCTTCTGTTTAATGAAATAAAATGAAAGTATTTTAAGTTAACACATAACAATGTTGTAAATTGTTCCTTGAAACCATCACCAGAGCCCAGGAGCTTGGTAGAGAATTCGATACATAAACCACGTGCCAAAGATGCAGTCACATGATTATCACATGTTAAACACCATCCTTTAGTGCATAAAATAATGTTACAAGGTAATACATGTGTTTATTTGTTTACATAACGCCGTGTGATAAAGACTGAAACTGGCTATCTCTGATAACCCGGAGTCATTATATGGTACAGATACTTGTAAACACGGATAAGCTCGGGAGATCATTTTGTGTCAAATATTTCACACTAAAGTTGGCTTTAGTTAAAGTTACATATATTTTAACTATACCTTTATACAGGTAAGTTAAATTAATCATTTATTTATATTGTTAAAGTGTATACATGTACAGTACAGACCTGTCAAAAGTTTGACACTGAGCTAACGAAAAGGGGTCAAAGCTCAGCTACCGAACGAGCAAGATAGGGATAGTTAGTGGCAAAAAGCTGTCAATAACAGCATTGACCTGTACGTTTGACCTTTAATTAGGAATATTCATATAGAAGAATCCACCTTATACATAGGTAGTAGTAGGATTGGCAGTTAATAATATGTACACAAGATAAGTGATTAGTGTTCTCATTATGTATACAAAATAAACCCGTGTGATTCCGTCTTCCTTAATAAATATTTAAATTAAAGGTCAAACGGACAGGTCAAAGTTGTTTACCTATACCAAAGAGACCTAAGTGAGATGTCGATATGGTATTGATTCGATAGTTTAATGTTAAACTTACGACGAGTCTGTACTGTATTTATATCATATTTTTATGGCGATGTTTGAAGTCGTTATCCGTTTGTAAATAATATGGGTGTTGTCTTTTTTTTACCTAATTTATGATATGTATACACGTGCAACAACAAACTCTTTGTTGTTGATTATCCATCCAAGCAGACGAATATTTTTTATCGCGACAACAGATGCAACCTTGATCGATGAGTCTACATATAATAGTATTTTACACCATATCATTATCGTAACGGCCAAGTCGGGATGAAGTTGTGTTGAGTAATGGTGTTTAACGTCCAAGTCAAGAATATCTCACCACTCGAGACGTCGCCAGCAGTATGTGAAGGTAAAGAATTTTGCCTGTGCATCGCGCTGATGGAATTATACAGCAGGGCTCTTTAGATCGTACGCCCACCGTGACTGTTATTTCTTAATGCCGAGTTCTTTTGGCGAAAAAACAGTCACTATCCACTTTCAAGTCTTGGTCAGACCCGGTCAGAGATCGAACCCAAAACCTTCCACTTACGGGGCGAGTGCTCTACCGACCGTTGAGTTACCGCAGTGGTTTTGTTATGTTGGAGGAAACAGAGAATATCATTGGCATTCTACAAGCTAACGGACATTATATATATAGTGAGGTATAACAAATCGAGCAACTGCGTTTGTACAAACCTAGCAACTGTCGATACAAACTAAGCAAAAGGTCCGTAGACCGATAAACCATGCAGCATGTATGTACATAGGGAGAGAATAAGTAAATTCCAGATCAAATTGTTGAATGAGCGTGCGTTTTCATAACAGAGTAGTTTTCCTGGAACACTTAATGCGTTCATACTGAATGGTTGCAACAGTTTTTTACCATAAGAGTGTGTAACTAGTGATTCGTCGTTATGTACCAAGGTACCAGTTCCCGTCGAATTATGATGTATTTTACTTCAGTAGATGTTAGTTACGTTCTGACACTGTTTCAATCGAACAATAACGCATATCGAAAATGCATTTGATTTTTTGTTGGTTAAATATTTTCACAACCCTGGGAACAATAAACCTTCACGGTATCTCTCATTTAAAACCTGTTCCCGTTGCCGTTTATCTTGCATATATGCAAACAACATTTACCTGTCCACTTGATCTTTAATTGAATTATTTAATATGGGCAAGTTCACCAATGCATATAATTGAACACACATCTACATCATGTGGACACTTTCACCGTTTATGTATAAAGTGCGAACACTACCTTTGTACTGGGCGGATCATCGTATATGAATATTTCTAAAGAAAGGTCAAGCAGACAGGTAGATGTTGTTTGCCTATACCTTTTTGTTGTATATGACTTGTATGCACTCTGAATACATAAGAAGCACTTAGTCGTAACGAAGACATCTATTAAGAATTTGGAACAAGATCAACTATTTACCGATATATATGTGCTGCATGAGATCGTTAAATCATCATAAATCTTTTTATCATCATTATTTTTCATAAGCGATTTTCCATTCATAAACATAAGTGAAACTACTTACTGCGATCTGTAACAGCGTAATACGGGCCTGTCGAAAGTTTTATACTCGAAAGGAAAAGGAGGTAAAGCTCGGCTGCCGAGAGGTCGACTTATAAATAGCTGTTGGCAGAGAAGCTGACGAGAGATTAGAAATTGCTGCTGCCGAAAGCTGTCTCGATATAACTAACGAAAGGCCAAATAAACTGCTGAATTCGACACTAATTCGTTAGCTTCGTGTGATACTTTCGACAGGTCTGTACTGTTTAGGTTAATGAGACTTGTTGGTGCTCATCTTTATCGAGATTTTAGGGTCGAGTTGTCGATTTCACCGTCAATCAAAATAGATGGGGCTTTTAAATTTCCAACATGGCTGCTATTACCATAAAAACAGGTAAAAGTATCAAAACTTTAAAACCTATATTTCTCGATAACTAATCGTTTAATTTTTATGAAATTTTATAGATTATTGCTAGCATCACAAGTAATCGATTCCGATGGAAAAAATCGAATATGGCCACCGTTGTCATAGAAACATAAAAAATTAACTGATTGAAACTTACTAAAACCTAATAAGATTGCCACTCATCTTCAGTAGATTATCACTTGGAGGCTAAAAAACTCCAAAACGACGGCTGTTGTTATGAAAATGGAAAATTAAGAATGAAATTTTACACAAAGGTTGTATATGAAGCTAAAAAATATTTTAGTTTTTTAATTATCAAAATGGCTGCCGTTACCATAGAAACAGGTCAAGGATTCAAAACCTTAAAGCCCATTTTCTCGATAAACGTTCGTGTGATTTACATGAAATTTATCGGATTATTTAAAGCATCGAAAGTAATTGATTCCAATTTAAAAAATAACGATATTGACAAATTCCAACATGACCGCCGTTGTCATAGAAACAAAAAATTAACTGATTGAGAATTATTGAAATTTTATAAGATTGTCACTCATCTTATTATTATCAAATTGTCTAAAAAGTACTATATTTTAACTTTTTAATTATGACAGTGAAACTTCGATTCATCCACACCATTTTTCCAGTCAATTCAATTGACATTAGAAAGAAATTTCGATTGTAGAAAAACATCAAAAATAATAGGTCATAACGAGGTTTTACTGTATTTTTTCTGACAAAAAGGAATAAACACAACATACTATTTTAAAATAAATGATAACAACTGACTTATTATTGTTAAAGAAATCTGAAACGCTGGGAAGTGAGGGATAAAGTCATTAGGCATTAATTCACTCTAGGGTGTTTTTAAAATCGGTTTAAATTCTAAAATGTTGAAACTCAAATTGATCCTATTTATTGTTGAACATGGTGTGAATAACAATTCCATTAAGTTACGTAAAATGTTTGAATCGATTTTCTCGTATCTAGACAAACAACGTAAACATGCCCACTTGACCTTTCATTAAGAATAGTCATATAGCTAGGCGAATCCGCAAAATGTATTTGTATTGTTTGGTTTTTCAATTATTCTATGCGTGTAGCGTATATGCATTTTGTGATTATGTGGATGAATTATATAAACACCTGTGTTGCTTATATGTGAATGTAATTGTCCATAATAAATATCCAAAAAAGGTCAAATGGACAGGTTAATGTTGTTTGCCCGTACATAAAAAGAGTTTCACTCAATTACACTCGTATAATCCGTTGATATAACGAAAACATTGTGATTTTAATCCGGTTACATCAAATTACAATTTTTATAGAATTTTCGTTATTTTTTTCATTTTTTAGACAAAATGCTTGTTCTGTAGAAATCAGAATGACAGTGACATGTCAATGGTGCACATGGAATCAATAGATTTCTTTATTATAATATACTGAGAAATGTGTATTTGGTTACAGTTATTGCAACAAAAGACACGACACAATAAAAGTTAATGACAAAAAACACTTAATTTAACCACCTATAATTAAATTTTAAATAAAGATATGTATCTGAAAACCATATTTTTAGCAACAGTCAAGAACACCAAACAATACAAGCCAATGACAGCCAAACAGGACAATACAATAAGACATACAGTTGGACAACTTTTTATATAAATCCCGACTTTGGACGGGCACTTGAAGTAATATCCAGTGTTGATTATAATTTTTATATATTTATTTCATCTCGGACACGACATCTGAGCTTTCGTTAGCTCAGTATTTAACTTTCGACGGGTATGCACTGTATAAACTCATAAGCTTAAACATTAAAACAATAAACTTATTGGTCATATTTTTACCCCCACAAACTAGTTTGAGGGGGTATATAGGAACCATCATGTCGGTCTGTCCGTCCGTCTGTGGGTCTGTCCGTTTGTCCATGTAAAATCGTGTCCGAGTCATATATCATAGCATGGTCGAAAGGCGTGTTATGACCTTGAACAAAGGACATATCGCAAATGTCAAGGTCGCGGGAAAACTATATGTTGTGTTTGGCTTTAAAGAGACAGTTTTAGTTTATACTAATATCGATCTGGTCATTAGTTGTCAAAATAAAAATAACCAAACTAAAAAGTATCATTAACTGCCACATAAATAAAGACATTTTAGCTTCTAGTAAATCAGTCGTGTTGAAATTTCCTGATTTCTGTTATTTTAACGTTAGTCGTGCTTTCTGAATGACTGGTCTAAACTTGTCACAATATGAAGGATTTTAATATAACATAAATCGATCGTATTCAAACAGTAAAATCCAATTAGGACATTACTTTACTTTTTAGTTAGTTGGAGACATACACATTTTTTGTTTTTTTTTTTTTGTTTTTTTTTTTTGGTTTTTTTTTTTTTTTTTTTTTTGCAGTGCTTTGGTTACATTGTAATCCCTTTTATCTTTCGTGTTTAAGAAACAAAGAGAGAAACTGATGTATTTTAAATTTTTTTATTCAAAATGAGAGATCGGTGATTTTTTTCTGTTATTTACAAAATACAGAATTTCGTTCAAAACATTTGTGTGTGAGAGATGGTTTTTCGGTTATTTGTTAATTTGAAAATGTATTAAACGAGAGAGAGGGATATAATATAAATACTGTGAAACACTGTGCACAACATCAGAGAGAGAGAGAGAGAGAGAGAGAGAGTTGTAAATTATTGGTTTAAGGGTAAATTGTGAAATACATTTACTCTAGAGGTTTTGGTTTGTAAACAGACCAAGATAAGATATTTGATTATGACGGTAGCTGTCTAATCAAGCCATTTGACACTAATAACGCTAGTTATATTTGAGAAATTCTTCCCAGTTTTGCTATCTCATAATCATCTATATTGTGTGTGACTGGGGTAGTCAGGATATGAAATTAGTAAGTTATTTATTTCAAAATTGGACACTTTCAGTAAAAAAATTTATTCATCATCAAATGAAAACATCTTTCTTTATTGATTTTATGAGGACAGTATTTTGACATCATAAGTGGTTTTGATGTCTTTAAATTGTCCTTTACCGTGACTTTTATTCACTGTGTGTACAAAATTGGTGAAAGTAGGCCACTGTGACCTCTGAACATTGTTAGTTCTTGTCTTAGCTTCTGGATTTAGTCATCTACGTGGTTTTTCTACTGCTAGACGTTTTAATTTATTCTATCTTGAGTACATTTAAATTCGTGAAATCATCTTTCACGGATTGAAGAAAAATTAATACAATTGATTGTGAATTGAAATGAATTGGAAATAAGAGCCTGTTTTGTCCGGGCCATGTCTTGCATTGTCTGATTTGTATTACTTCGAAAATGAATAGTTGAATAAACATATCGTATTTTGTTTTTAAGTTAGCTTTAAACCATAAAAGATAAGCTAAACTCGATCGATAGATTAGAAGTAAATTTGTAATTACTAAGCTAGAATCTCCATCAATTAGTGTTCTGTTTATCAGTACTAGTACTGCTACATTGAGTTCTTAATTTAGGTGACTATTTAGCAAGCATTGCTCTTTATGTAAAGCATTATAATTTTCGTGGATGGCAGCTAGTGTTCGCGAAACACGAAATGAATAGTTTCGTCGTATTTTGTTTTTTAACAAAAAGGTCTTGATTTCGTTTTGCGATTTTATTTCAAGACTAATGATTGATCGATAAACATGTAGATTATAGCTGTATTTGAAATTACCAAATTAGAATTTCCATTAATTAGTGTTCCGTTTTACCAGTACTAGCGCTGCTTCATTGAGTTCTTAATTTGGTTGACTATTTTTAGCAATTAATTAGCCCTAATATGGTTAAACTTACTTGGCAATCAATAACAAAATCAGAATCCTGTATTTTCTTTACTGATCAATTTTCCGTTACCTTTAGTAACGGAATCAGTTTAAAAATAATCTTGTTTTTTAATTTGTGTACAGCAATGTTTTATATTAAAGTCCCTGTAATCGAATATGTTAAGATTTATTTGATTACAAACTTAGAATAACACAAAATAACTTGTAACTTGATAATCACCATTTGATGAAATCATTGAATTATTGGTATCTTGGTGAGTTCTACTCTAGACTGCTTCTGGAAAAAAAGACGGGTAACAAGTAGGCTAGTTTAAAGTTGTTTATCCGAAATATACAACACG
Organism: Anadara kagoshimensis; assembly: GCA_021292105.1. Classification (NCBI taxonomy): domain Eukaryota; kingdom Metazoa; phylum Mollusca; class Bivalvia; order Arcoida; family Arcidae; genus Anadara; species Anadara kagoshimensis. Next base: position 34,977,650 of record CM037874.1, read on the forward strand.
ATTCTTAATAGGTTTGAGCCCATGAAATGTGAAGAAGAAAGATCAAAATCGTGCGGAGACTTTTCATTTCCCCCTCATGGTATACAGTCCAACCTGTCTTAAAGACAACCTCTATATGAGGGGCACCTGCTTGTAAGAACAAGTAGAATTTTATCATAATTGTTCTTTATTCATATTGTTTGATCCTCGTGGTTTTTCTTCTGCTAAACGTTTTTATTTTTTTTAATATCATGAATACATTTTAATTTGTGATTCAACTTTTCACGGAATGGAGAAAAAATATTTCATTGGATTTTGAAATTTGGAATTCGTTGTCATCATGTTCTGTCCTTGTTTTGCATTGTCTGAAACACAAAATGTGTAACACTTCAAAAATGAATAGTTGAATAAACATATCGTATTTTGTTTTTAAGTCAGCTAAAATCATAAAAAATAAGCTAAAATCAATCGATTGATTAGGACTGATGTTGTAATTACCAAACTAGATTGTGCATCATTAGTGTACATTGTGTACTGTTTACCGGTACTAGGCACTGCTACATTGAGTTCTTAATTTGGTTGACTATTTTTAGCAATTGATTAGCTCTAATATGGTTAAACTTACTAGCCAACCAATAACAAACTCAGAATCTTGTATTTTTTCACTAATCAATTTTCCGTTACCTTTAGTAACGGAATCAGTTTAAAAATAATCTTGTTTTTTAATTTGTGTACAGCAATGTTTTATATTAAAGCTCCTGTAATCGAATATGATAAGATTTATTTGATTACAAACTTAGAATAACACTAAAATAGCTTGTAACTCGATAATCATCATTTGATGAAATTATTGAATTATTAGTATCTTTGCGAGTTCTACTTTAGACTGCTTCTGAATAAAAAGGACGGGTAACAAGTAGGCTAGTTTAAAGTTGTTTATCCGAAATATACAACACGTTTCTTAATAGGTTTCAGTCCATGATACGTTATAGTCCGGCGGCATATCTCAAAAAGGAGACGTTTTGTTGAATTTTAATATTCAAATCGTCTTTTTGGTGGCCATCTTGGGTTGGCACCCATTTTCTTTTCAACAAACGAAAAGTCAATGTTGAAACATACCTAGTCTGATTCAGTACATATAGAACAGTAAGATCAACCATGTTTCCTGCTTTTGACAATAAAAAGGTTTAGGGGGTGTCAGATTTTTTGGATCTGCCCCCTGATTATTAATAAGAAAGATCAAAATCGTGCCGAAACTTAAAACATATTTGTCTTTTCATTTTTCTCCTCATGGTATACAATCCAACTTACCTTAAAGACAACCTCTATATAAGGGCCATCTGCTAATAAAGACCAGTAGAATTGTAATCCAATTATTCATTTTCATATTATTTAAACATGTTTATAAATTCCATTTTCCACAGAGGTCACTTTTATTGGTTCCCTTTTGTGGCCTTTATAGATCGGATTGACTGTAATTGTATTTAAGTGGGTTACATGCTACACTTGATGTTTTCAAAAACCAACAATATAACTTTGGGTTTATTACGATTCAGATCTAAAGTTTGGACATGTTTTCTGATATGCCTGTATGAAGAAAATTGAGTTGGACACTCAGTAAAAGCCAGATACTTCACAGGATATAAAACACCACGAAACACAACAATATAATACAAGAACGGCAATAAAAACCAGGAAATGGGACGTCCTATATGGCCCCATGTTTCTTTCATTCTCTATTGTGATTACACACATGACGGACGTAGCTAGCTAAACAGAATAAGCTCACTCTTCCGGAGCTCCCGATCTTGCTACCCCGCTATAGTCGAAGTTAGTGTGTTTAACTTTATGTGACAGTTTTCAAGTTTTCAAACTTTTAATCTCTCACACACACACACACACACACACACAAACACAAACACAATAAATAAATTACAAGATACATGTATCAAAAACTCAAAATTTCAAATGTTTAACCTGTTTTGGTAATATTTTTAACCTACCATCGATTGCTAATCAACGAGCCCGTTTAAAGGTAGCTCTCTCTCTCTCTCTCTCTCTCTCTCTCTCTCTCTCTCTCTCTGAAAACAAGTATTTGAAAAACAACTCACAACTTAAAATATTTAAAGTTGTTTAAGTAATCATTTTAACCATTGTTAAATGTTTGCTCTAAGTGAAAGGATGTCAGTCAGTAAAGAATTAAAAATAAAAGATAAAAAATGTTAAGAAGATTGCAGATACGACATAAACAGTTTCAAAACCAACCTCAACATTTATAGATAAAATCTGTGTAATACAAAAAATTAGAAAAAATGGATAAAAAATCAGGAAAATTCCAGATACGACATAAACAATATTAAAACCAATCTCAAACAGCTTGTATAGGACACATAGGACACACATACTCTCTCTCTCTCTTCTCTCTCTCTCTCTCTCTCTCTCTCTCTCTGAATTTATATTGAAAAGCCATTAGTCTGTGCAATATAAAATTACGAAAAAAAATAGATCAAAAATGTTTGGAAAATTGCTGATACGATATAATATAGACAATATTAAAGTTTACAGATAACAAGTAGATGATGTACTGTTTATCTTCAATTCATTGTGATCCATACAGACAGTAACTGTTATACCGTACACATACAGACCTGTCCGAAGTTTAACACTAAGCCAACCAATCACTGGCGAATCGGAAGGTCATCTCTGTGAGCAATATCCCAACAGCTTTTTGCCACACGCTATCTATCTATCCGCAGCATTTCGACCACAAGGTTTTCATGTTTCCGTAACTTTACAGCCGATCTTTGACTTGTTTTCGTTAGCTCAACGTTAAACTTTCGACAGGAACGTACTGTACATGCTGGTTAATTAATATTGAAAATACAAGTGGAATATCTTAAACAAAATATTTCATACATAGCAAGACGATATAGACCCAGCTGCTGATAATATAAAGTGTGGTTAAAACACGTAAATTAGCTTTTCATTTTTATAGCCGATATTTTATAAACTGGATGCATGTATGTGTTAAGGAATTTTACATACATACAATGAACATACAAGAGCCGGTGTACATGTGTTATTTCTGAGTGGATGGGCAAAAGGTTTGTATTATAGTAATTGTTGTCTAGGCATGTTTATATAATAATAATAATAATAATAGGTAAGATAAGATTTCTTGCTGTACCTCCACACAATAAAAACTATATATTTTTTTTTTAATTTATTTTTCACAGACTTTTTTTAGACTTTTTTCAATCGAAATTTTAATGGATGGTACAAATGCAAGTCTTTTATAATAATTTATAATGATAATAATAATAAAGATCGTCATTATAATAATAAATTATCCAGTATTTTAGGCCAAATTTATAACGCAACAATCTTAGAATCTGAAAGCCGAAGTAAAATATAATGGTCTTATTAGATATTGTCTTGTGATTTTACGATTTATTTAAATTTTTCGGTTTTGGTGTACGTAATTTTGATTGTTGTGCTTTTAATTTCGAATATAAGCTGGGAGTTTTATAATCAGTGGTCTTATAAGATCTTGTCTTGTTTGACTGTGTTTATAATTGTGACTTGTATTATCGTACTCTGTGTTGCATTTCTTGTTACAATTTTCTTTCTTCTACTGTAAACTAGCTTTCGCATATAATTTCCCATATTCCTTGATAAATGTGTTCTTTCATATTATTATTTTTTTTTTTTTTCAATTTTATTATTCAATACATTCTCAAAATGTTATTTATAAATATGATAATGTTTTTAATCATGTAAAAAACTGGAACATGAAAGTTCTATGGGCGTCATCACTGAACAACGATATTGTGGCGTACAAGTACCTTAATTTTAGATGTATCACATGCAATTATCACGTATGTACATGTATATTGTAACGATTGAGAAACCTGCCGCAATCGACTTTAAAAAATTCCTTTTGCTTTAATAAAAACGGTTATTATAATGTAGATATTTCGACCTAGTATCTATGACTTGTTTTACACTTTAAGTGATGTTTACCTTATACCTGCAAAGGTTCATTGACACAATTTTGTTAAAACTTGGTAAATTGTTTACTCAGAGTTGGAAGATAATAAAGTCTGGTTTTTACATTATTTTCTGAACACACAGCGTTTATCTACTTGAAAGTCAATGTTCCTAAAGGAATGATACTTAGAATCCTACATAGTGGTAGGGTTGACCTAAAAGAATTAAATGCGCTGCCCATTGCCTAAGTATCGCCCTAAGTCCATTTTCAATTATGCTTTAGCATGTTGCATTGCACAATAACAGCTACAAAAACATCGATCAATCTTCAAATAACAACCAAAAAAGCAAAGTGTAAACATTGAAAACACTTGCAAACTAAACAAATCGCAATCCCAAAAAACAAAAATCCTAGAAAACTGGCAAACTATATGTAAAACATGTGAACTTCCACTGCTAAATGAAGTGAGACCGGGTGCTCCGGAAGCACGTCTTTCTATGATAATACGATTACGTTGCTTCTCTTTGTGTTCAGTTAAGCTAGTACGACTCCTGATTTAGACCAATTTGACCAATCTCTTCCCATTAAAAATACACCACGCGACAAGGGGCGTACAACTTTGTCTTTCAACCGGTTTGTTAATAGATAGAATGTTTGCTACCCGTAATTGTTATTTATAGGCGATTGACACACTAGGGTCTTAGAAACAGCGTTTCAAGTAAAAATGATGAACTTTAGTTTGTTTAAACTTAATATGTATTCCATATGGAACAGTTATCGTAGTAAGGCTTGAAAAATTCAAGGTCTTCGATGATCAGATCCTGCACTTTGAAGTGAAAAATTAAGCATAATGTACTATCTAACATAAATCAAACTCAATTAAATTATTTAAAATGCCTTATTTTATCTTTATTTTGTCCTCAAATATACTGTCATTTTTCCTTGTGTCTTCGATATCGTCTTGCTATATCTATTAAAGCAAAATCTAAATCCAAAACGAAACGGCAAATATTTCGGTCAAAATCATACTTTGGAACAAATGACATAAAATTACAATGATCAGAATGGCATCCCGAGGGAAGACCACGATCTATATATATAATAGTAATGCTACTAAATAATAGATTAATGGATTATATTAATCTATAGCATTTAGTAATTGTGTTGTATTATATACAGTACAGACCTGTCGAAAGTTTAACACAGAGCCAACGAAAAGGGGAAGAAGCTCAGCTAAAAAGTGGCCGAGATATGGATAGCTAGTGTTCGAAACTGCAGAGAGATAGATGGCAGTTGACTACTGTAGATCACTTTTATTTCGCGAAATATTTATTTTCGTGTAAATTTGCGAGTCGCCCCATTCGCGGATTTAAATATCACGCGAATATTTCCAGCACACAGATAGTTCTTTGTTGACATAAATATGTTGTATTCAAAAAGATTCCAAACGCGAATTCAAATATTCGCCATTAAGTCCAATATAGTCTTGACGCGAAATTTTCTACTCGCGAAAAATAAGAGATCTATTTAAATTAAAGGTCAAGCGGACAGTTCAATGTTATTTGCTTATATATAGGTATTTCGTTGTTATTGTTTTCTTTAATGTATCTAAACGATTCTGGGAGTCGTATGGCGTTAGCCAGCTCTTCAAGATTTGTATGCAACGACATGTGAAATCGGAGATGTCGCTGTTACGTTTACTCTATCATGTGCTGCTTTTGAATGGTTTTATGAAAAAAATAGCATGTGACTCTGGTAAATAAGTAAGGCTTCAAAGTTAAAAATTATTTTCTATATACTTTAAGTGTGTGGGATAACTTAGGGAACTTTAACAATTATAATGCCAATTCTTATACTAAAACCATATCACCGGATGCCGTGTTGTCATTGGGTTCGGTCCCGTAAAAAGTTAGGAATGTTATAACTCGTGCTCTAAACATTCTTGTTTGTTCGTTAACGTTTCTTTTGTTTATTGTTTCGTGTTCTAGTTCCATTTGCCACTGTTGCCAAGGAATGTTTATTAGATCAGTATCTTGCTTTGTTTTAAGAAATGCTATCAAAACAAAATCGACTAATCTTCTATACAACGTCTGGTCTCCCATCGATTGGTATGTTTTTGTTTGTCGATAGTTTATTAGAGGCAAGTATACAACATTGACCTGTCCGCTTGACCCTACTTTAGGAATATTCATATACGACCTACCCAGTACATATTCGGATTCTCAGTCAATATATGGACAATGCAAGTTTTCCCATGAGGTGGACGGAATTAACACATGTGTCCCCTATACATAAATGGACTTGTCCATTATAAATATTTAAATGAAAGGTCAAACAGACAGACCAATGTTGTTTGCATGTGCGGCATCGTGATCGTGTATTTTGTATCATTTATATCGACTGTTTTATTTTATTTTAGGTAATGGATACTTCCTAAGGGTGGAATGACAGAACAAATTTGATAAAGATTGTTTCAAATATTTATGTGCACCAGTAAACGTGCATTTGTTGTTTTTGTTGGAGTGACCTTGACCTATATTTGTCTGTTTAATTTCATCGCCTTATACAGTTTATCACACACTTCACAAACGAAGATATCATTGGTACGAAAGCATGGACAGCTTTACATAGGAAATTTGTATTTCAAAAACTGGAGTTGTAAACCAGTTAGGTTGTCAAAGAAACCGTTACCACTTACAGCATTGGCGAGTTTCCCCGGATCCGGAAACACGTGGGTCCGCCATTTGTTGCAGCAGGCGACAGGTAAGTACATAAAACCTTTTGTTTAAAAATTTTGTTTTCTGTTTGAAAATCTATCTATCTTGCAAGGTAGGGGTGTTTTAGATTCTTTGAACAAGTAACATGTTACTTTTCACAAGTGTATAGAAGGTTTTCAATTTCAAGTACTTACCAAAATCTTCCAGATGAAAAAACAAAGATAATTGGGATTGTTAATGAAAAAACGATGTATGTAGATAGCTGGGCTTGTTAACAAGCAATTATAGGTGCTTTTCTAGATTGTTTCCAAAAGGATTTTGTGTCATTAGAAGATTAGTGTGGTTTTAATATATGGTTATCCTATATCTTTTGCAAAGTGTTATACATACTTATCCATGTCCGAATCAAAATCCAGAATCAAAATATAAAACTTTGAAACTGACAAGTTAGGTTAGACACGTGAACTGCCACCAGGAAAGTTAGGTCAGGTGCTCGGAAGGGTAAGCACCTCATGTTTAGCTAGCTACACCCGCAACGTGTGTAATCAAAAAATGTGTGAAAGGAACATGAAATTATGGGACATCAAATATATCCAGAGCAATCCTGGACACGGAGACATCAAACTTATAAACAATACCGTGATGACCATGTGAACACATGCTCGTTCTTAATTCTTGTTTTTTTTTTTTTTTTTTGGGGGGGGGGTTGTTGTTGTTGTTGTTTTTTTATAGGCCGTTTGTTGTTTTGTTTCCTTTTCTTATTTTGTTTTCCCCGTTTTATTTAGTTTTGTACGCCCGTTTCTAGACACGGGAGGTTAAATCGTAAGGCGCTGCCCGTTCATAATAGTTTGACTGACATTATACATACGCCACTGGCGCCAGATGATTAGGTATCTCAGAGTTGTACCTCTTTGAAATTTTAGTCACGTTTTTTTCGTATGCGGTCTACTTCTTCAACAATACTAGACAAAACAGGAAATACTATGGACGAGGGCCTTAAGTATTTTTCTTGTTTAGACACCTATTTTATTCCCCTTTGTACTTTGCCATCACGGCTATCTTTTCCTAGTATTATGACCAAAATGCCGTAAAACGACGCACATTATTCCGCCGAGCTCTTGTCTTATTTCACAAACTCCCGTCTGTTTATTATCCACACAAAGAACAAAGAAAATTCAATTTGTTTTGTTTTGATGTTATCATTTGTCTTTGGTACTTAGTTAACAATTCATAACGTGGTTATCCCAAGTGATTTCTAATGTAAATTGACTTCTATTGGAAAAGATCGTACATTTAGTTTCTACATGTTCCTTTGAAAAAGTACTTATAGTATCTTTTATCTTCGACAATAACAATCGAAAAATGATAAATTCTGTTTAAATGTAATTATGTTGTTAAAAGAATGGTCACAAAAGGGTCAAATAACTGCCCCATCTGTGAACAGTTGAACATGCGTGTATACCATCGTGCAAGAGGCTTCCTTTTAATACGGTAACTCAGTTTGCTGAGAGTTGGAGGGTTCGTTCCAGCCGGAATTGACAACAGGTAGTGGCTGTTCTTTAGCCAAGCTTGGCATTTAAAAATTAAAGTCACTGGGTCGTCGAAGAGACTTTAAACAAGAGGCCCATGGGCCTTATACGCTCACCTGATAACTAATGGCTAGCTGATAGATTTAAAGAAAACATAAATACTAAACCCCAATGAATTTTTTCTTTACATCAAAGTGATCATTGCATCAATACCTACAACATTCTAATATACATGCCTATACAAAACTTTTATAGTTTTCAAGATAATTAACCATTTCAGTATTGTTTTCGCATCTGTGACCTTGACCTTTGAACCCATGACCTTTTTCTATACCTCAAAATGATCATTGTATCAATACCTACAACATTCTAATATACATGCCTATACAAAAAGTTTATAGTTTTCGAGATAATTAACCATTTCGGTATTGATTCGCATCTGTGACCTTGACCTTTGAACCCATGACCTTTTTCTATACATCAAAATGATCATTGTATCAATACCTACAACATTCTAATATACATGCCTATACAAAAAGTTTATAGTTTTCGAGATAATTAACCATTTTGGTATTGATTCGCATCTGTGACCTTGACCTTTGAACCCATGACCTTTTTCTATACATCAAAATGATTGTTGTATCAATACCTACAACATTCTAATATACATGCCTATACAAAAGGTTTATAGTTTTCGAGATAATTAACCATTTCGGTATTGTCTCGCATCTGTGACCTTGACCTTTGAACCCATGACCTTTTTCTATACATCAAAATGATCGTTGTATCAATACCTACAACATTCTAATATACATGCCTATACAAAAAGTTTATAGTTTTCGAGATAATTAAACATTTCCGTATTGTTTCGCATCTGTGACCTTGACATTTGAACCCATGACCTCTTTCTGTACATCAAAATGATCGTTGTATCAATACCTACAGCATTCTAATATACATGCCTATACAAAAAGTTTATAGTTTTCGAGATAATTAAACATTTCCGTATTGTTTCGCATCTGTGACCTTGACCTTTGAACCCATGACCTTTTTCTATATATCAAAATGATCGTTGTATCAATACCTACAACATTCTAATATAAATGCCTATACAAAAAGTTTATAGTTTTCGAGATAAGTAACCATTTTGGTATTGTTTTACATCTGTGACCTTGACCTTTAAACCCATGACCTTTCTCTATACACCAAAATGATTGTTGTATCAATACCTACAACATTCTAATATACATGCCTATACAAAAAGTTTATAGTTTTCGAGATAATAATTATAATCAGAGGTAAAAAAAGTTAGGTCACGACCTTCATAATTGACCTTGACCTCAATTTGAAGATACTAACAAGAAGATGTCAAAACTGAAAACCCCATGTCATTATCTGGCCAAATAGTCAAGTTATAACAATTTGAAGCTATTTTACGATTTTTTCAAAATTAAACGCAAAAACGCGTAACCTATTTTTTGTCCGAATTTCACAAAATGAACAAACTATAGGCTAAAGACCCTAGAGAAGCCAAATATCACATCAGATTTTTTCTCTAATCAATACTTTCGGAGAAGAAGATTTTTTAAGATTTTTGCACCCCTAGGTCACCTTGACCTAGTTATGGTAGCCATGGCAACACCACGAACAAATTTGAATTGCACCGACCAAGACATGCATCTGACCAAGTCTCGTTGAAATCTGCCCAGTGGTTCGTGAGAAGAAGATGAAAATGTAAAAGTTTACGACGACAACGACGACGACGACGACAGACAACGGACAAATTGTGATCAGAAAAGCTCACTTGAGCCTTTGGCTCAGGTGAGCTAAAAACGGTGTCTTGTGGCACGTTAAAGAACCCTCCCCGCTCCTTGCTTTGAGCGCATTGCAAAGGTAAAAATTTCTGTACTTCAACTATAGTGACAACTGTGCTGATTTTGAATAATTTTTAATATAATTATTATTATTATTTAAATAAAAATTTAAAATCAGCACATGACAGGACCGAAAAACTCCATTCAGTCAATCGATGAGAGGCTCATATGTAAGCACGCGTTTTAAATAGACCTCTTGGTCACTAAACCTAGCACAATGCCAGTTTTATATTATGTTGATTATATTTTAACAAGTGTTTATTGCTAATATTATAGGAATAGCAACTGGAAGCGTATATAAAGATACCGTTTTACAACAGCTAGGATTCCCTGGAGAAGGCGTTCTTAACAAATCAGTACTAGTTGTTAAAACTCACGAGTGGGGAAAGAAAGAACGAAAGAAGTATGAACGGTGTATATTACTAATACGAGATCCATTTGATGCCCTGCTGTCTGAATTTAACAGACAATATGGCGGCCATCTTGGCCATGCACAGGAAATGCATTTCAAAAAAGGTTGGTTATAATCACCTCATTATTTCTAGATATTTTGTGTTGATGTTGCTATTTCGAATAGGAAAAGTGACGGTCATGCAACTTTTTGATGGTCTTTGAACAGTTTGATAAGCTTAGCGGCCTGCTTCAACAACAATGTATTTGTAATAAAGGCAGTTTGTTTCCTTACATACTATACTGCAAACGTATTTATTTTCGCGGTGTACTAATTTTTGCTTATTTCACGGTCGGTTTTTTTTCGTAAAAAAACTAATACGAAACGAAAATCATTATGCTTATTGTGTATATTCAAAAACTCAAAAATTTAACTAAGCAGATATGTTTCAATGTCCTATACCGCGAAAATAAATACACGCGAAATTAACGTACGGTAACAATATAAAGTTCCGGTACACCAAAACATCCCTAACTAAAATTGCATTGGTTACAAATTTGACTTCGAGTTTTCGGAGTGTTCGAGTTTTCGAATTTAATAGCATGACAAAGAAAATTAGTCGGGACCAAATGTATTTTATATTTAGAATATTTTTTTCTACAATTCTTTTAATTTATGTGTATTAGAAGTATTGCAAGATAAATGAATCAACCAGGATTCTAAATTTGTTGCAGTTTGGAAAAATGATTGCTCTGTGCATTGGAGGACACCTGCCTATTCTAAAACATAATCCGACCAAAACCTTAAAATTGGACGGGACTTATTTTGTTATTAAAGCTCGGGTTAAACTTTCAGAAGAATAGTTTATCCTGTTTGGGAGCTAATGTTTGTTGTTGAAATGGTGTTGGGACACGGTCGTCGGGCATCATTTGAAATTATTTATAAGTAAAAAAAAAATATGGTCAGCTTTGACATAGCTTTGATGTTTGATGTTTGCAATCGACTTATTTGAATTTTTTTCAGAATGGAAAAATTATGTACGTGATGCCGCCAATAACTGGATGGAGTTGAATCGTGATTGGTTGAAATTCTCAGGGCCTTTGTATGTAGTGCATTATGAAGATTTCAAATCTGAACCAGCCAATCAGCTAAGTCGTTTGTTGAAGTTTCTGAATATTAAAATAAGCAATAACAACATGTTGTGTGTCATGAAAAATATTGAAGGATATTTCAAACGAACAAAGATGCGCACTGTTAGAAATAATCCATATACCAAATTTATACGGAATGACATTTTGCAATATAAACGGCAGCTAAAAATACAACTTGATATATATGATACCAAAAGAAAATTAAACGATAGACAATAAAAGAAAATGTTGGATATTTTCCTTGTACTTGGATTTTTATTGTTATGATAACCATGATGATGAGGATGGGTTTAGTAAATATTGTCATTATTGAATCGTTTGTGTTTGGTAATATCCTTAACACTGGTCATTGGCGGCCATCTTGAAAATAGCGGCCATTTTGAAAAAAATGAGTGGGCCCATAGCCAATTTTTTTTTCAGCAGTTCATAATCTATGTACCAAGTTTCATGCTTTTACCATAAATCCCACTATTTGACCATTATTTGTCACATATCTACCAGTGGCGAATTTAAGGGGGAGTTGCGGGGGTTGCAACCCCCCTTCGAAGAATAAAAAGAGGGAGAGAGAGGGGGTATTGACTGATGTGACACCCATATGTTAATATAACAACCCATTTCTGTATACGCGTAGACCCCTCGTCGCTGGAAGCTCGCGCCTTTGGCGCTCGCACCTAGCATTGATATAATTCTCAACCCCCCACCCCCTTTCAAAAATCCTGGATCCGCCCCTGTCTACTGGGCTATAAGTAAAACGATAAATGTTGCTAGTGCTGACAATGTTCGTTTATTGCCTCCTATGTATACAACCCAATCTACATTGCTTTGAAATATCATGAAACATAGTCTAATCACAGCCAAATATAAAAAAAGGTTTAATTTGGTTTTGAAATCAACACAGCACTGAAAAGTTAGTTGCCGCAAAAAAAGAGAAAGAAATTTCTGCCTAATATTACTCTGAAATCAACACACCACTGAAAAATGAGTCGCCGCCAAAAAAGAAATCTCCATCTGATTCTACATAAATTGTGTCATATTTTGCTAAAGTCAACACCAGGCTGACACTTCCACCGAAAAAGTCATCATTTTTCGCGGTAGATGTATAAGCATTGCTTAAATGTGTCCCGTTCCTCACAATATGTGCGGAAGCATCGGCTGTATTAGAAAGTATAGTTAACTGGAAGAGATAAAGTCCGGGTACATCACATGTAAATTTGCCACTTGTGATGTTGTATCCGGTACCATAGTTAGATATGGCTTTGATGAATTTAAGGACATCAAATTCTGCAGTTGAGACCAAGGTTGACAGACTCATCGTAAATCCAACAGCAGGCGCCTGTGTTTTCATTCCTGAAATAAATGAAATTTTAAGAAATTAAGAATGTCAATTGGACAAACTTTTCTGCAAAAGTAATCTATGATATTGTTGTTTCCGCGACGGCCATCTTTAATTTCGGTGGCTATTTTTTGCGTTGTCATTGTTTTTATTTTTTTTTTATTATGAATAGAGAGTACAAAATGGTTCATTTGCACCAATTCTTATGCTTGCAACACACATTCTTAATATCTTTTTACATTGCATATGGCCCCAGTTTCACAATCATACTTTTTAATTTAGGTTTCAGCCTAAAAATTAAATCGGACAAATTTGAAATCTGAATAGTTTTCAATATATTCATTATTTTAAGCGTCACTTTTAGCTTCTATTTTCTAAATTTGTTTTAAATTCTAATTGGCGGTGTTATTCTTGTCAAAGGTTGATTAACTGCACCAAATGCCAAATTCAATCAGTTTTTTAAAGTCAAAAGTTGAATCCAATATCCTTTCAAGACATCAGTCAAATGCGAGATCTTTTCATTATCTCCACATATATAAAATAATGATTTTCGCATTTTCCCATTATTTTTTAACAACTTACCTTTTGTCTTACCGTAAGTTTGAAGTTCATTAAGTCTACTCTCTAGTTGTATCTTATCGTTCTGTAGTGACGCCACTGTATTTTTGAGAGCATTGATCTCAATTAGGTCGGCTGCAATATAAAGCATTTATATAAACATAATTCAAATACTTAAGTTATACAAGTGGTTAGATCTAACAAAGTGAAAGGCACTGTTTCTTAAGATATATGATCAAAAACAAATATACTGATCTATGTCCGCATCACAATCCAGACGTCAAGTAAAAACTTTGGAACTGGCAAGTTAGGTTAAACACGTGAACTTATGACTTAGATTCCGCGGTCACAAAAACTAAGCTTATGTCTGTATTTGTAAAACGGCCGTCCCAACATGACGCAGACATTAAATCATGCAGTTCTGCTTCTCCTAAATTCGTAATCGACTAATAAATGAACAGTACTCTTACTGTTATGCGACTGAAAGTCATAAACAACCAGTACGTGAGTTTAACATGTATGTTAAATGTGTTCTCTGATCCAACTAGTCGCCAATAAGTTGTGTATCTAAAGCCCCTTTCACAATTGGCGCACGAGCACTTTACAACACTTTGCAATCGGAATGTTTTAGCTTCGTACGAGCTCTTGCACACGTTGCACGATGTCTTACATTCGTTACATGCGTTTAAGTGGTCGCATAAAGTCTCCTCAAAATAGTGGACATATACACTATTCGGACGCAACCGAATGCTATCCAATTATCGTAATGAAACGCACGAACATTAGTACGAACGTTTTGCAACGTTTTGTGCACTCGCAAGAGTGATGCACGATTTTTCAAGGTCGTAAGATGAATCGCAGTTGTCTTTGCGTGCGTTTTGCGACCATTCGTGAGATTGATGTTCAACGTATCATGTAATCTTGCAACGTTTTACTACCATTGCACGATTTGTCAGCTAAAATTTGCCATGTTTTGTCAATAGTATCATGCAAGTATAATTCTTAATAACCAGGTATTCTTTAAGTACATGTAAATAACAAACATCTTTAAAAACCTCCTCATGTTTAACTTGCACATACGATACAGACCTGTCGAAAGTTTAACACGGAGCTAATAAAAAGGAGTCGAAACTCGGCTGTTAAGTGACCGAGATATGGATAGCTAGTGGATGAAAAGCTGGCGGGAGGTACTAAGTAACTGTTGAGATATTGCTAATGAATGGCAGACCAAGATTAGTTACCCATTCGGCATTAATTCGCTAGCTTAATGTTAAACTTTCGACAGATCTGTACTGTATATATCTAGATGTTTTGCAAGCTCACACATAATAATGAATCAGTACACCAGTAGAACTGACATTCCAAGTTAGTCAACACAAGTAAAATGATCTACTTAGCTTAATTCCATCTCTCCTGGTGGAGAATCGGGTTATACAAGTAAATTAACTTATCTTTAAACTTTTCTAAATAAATTGGTTTTGGTGTCCTTTTTAATATTTTTTTTCAAAATTGTAATGATTTGCAAATTTTTCATTTTGCGTTCTAGTAAAATTTAAGATGACAATTGAAATTTTTGATGGAAAATAATTAGAACAGTTTATTTCAATACTGCAAAAATAAAACTATGTACAAACATTTTACATTCCAAAAGATAGCGTACCAACACTGAATAAACTGGAGCAAAAGGTTGGAACATGAATACTATTTGAAAACAACTTTAAGACAAATTCTAAACTTCATAAATTATTATTTTTGGAATAGTCATACGATTCTGCAGACGTATACAATGACTTATCAACCTTTGATCTTGTTATTTGGTTAAATGACACAGTCTCGCAGAAAACATGTCAACGTTTCGCAAGTTGGTTGCAATCAACAACAAATACCTATCAGCCTTTGACCTTGTTACCAAGTTTTGTGCACTGTTTCGAAAAAAAATAAACCAAAGTTAGAAATACAGTCAAACTTGTCTATAAAGGTCTTTCAAGGGAACCTATAAAAGTTGTCGTTATGGGCAGGTGGTCCTTTTATACAGGTTCAAATAGCCAAGCAAGTGACCCATATAGAGGTGACCTTGAAGGCAGGTTCCATTGTAGTAATTTCCCGCAATCAGTAGCATTCTCACAGCCGTTACCGTTGGCAACGAATACATTAAACTTACCAGCTCTATTCTTAGCAAACCCCTCCTTCAGTTGTTCTATTTCATCTGCCAGTTTTGTTTCGTTTTTAACACACTCCTGTTTCAGCTTGTCAATTTCATGTTTCACAGTATCCGTTACCGCTTCCTGTACTAGTCGACGAATATCTGACACAACACCGTTATAAATGTTGGTGGTTGAAACGGGATCATCTACAAATGTGTACCCGGATTTGACATGAAACAGATACAACAGAATATTAACAACACGATGCATTGCTGAAATTCAGAAAAAGGCAACTAGTTCCAGAGTGCAACTTATGGGTTACAATAAACTCTAAAAGCGAGATTAGATAAGATTCACAGGTATTCGAGAAAATGTGTCAGACCTTGTCCACATTAGATCTAATCACTGCAATTATAGATATACACTCCCGAGACTGTCGGTGCACTCTTTCCAAATAAAATTTAAGGTTTTTTCTTATTTTATATTCGATATTAATGATTTTCTAGCATTGTCTTTGTACTTAGAATATCCAGGTCCGATTTTATCTAGGTTGAACCATTCTGCCTTTACGATGATATTTGCCACCATTGCAATATTAGGAAACAACCTGCAATCGTTGAGGCGGATTGTTTCACCTAATATCTTTTATCCACCGGCCGATTTGTTTAGAGGGATACAAAAGATTTCAGACACTTTTCTCGAAATCAGTTGTTGTGTGCTTGTGAGATTGCTTGTGAGATCCACCCGAATTTGTTTCGAGAGATACAAAAGATTTCAGATACTGCTCTAAACCCAATCCAAACTAACTCGATCCACTTTTCTCGTTTTGAAACCAGTAGTGTGTTCTAATGCTATCACTTTTGCACAGGCATGCGATAGATTTCGCGCGAGGACGCAAAAATACTAGTAACTTCAGTATGCGAATGCTGTAGCGTTTCGGTGCGCATGCGAACGTTAATGTGTGCTGATGCAATTGCTATTACTTTCACGTGAGCACCTTGAACAAGCAGTACATTTATTCAAACTTGTGCACCACATGAACTTGTGTTTCGATTACTTCTCATAATAGGCCTTAATGCTCATCTGGCATGATCAATTGATTGAATGGGGGTTTATGTCCCAGTCAAGAGTATTTCTCTCATATCGAGATTTTACCAGCTATAGGTGAAATAGCAGACATTACCTTTGCAGTGCGCTCCGGCGGATTAATGTACATGGACTGAGGTTATCATTTAACGTTCACACTTACCGTGAACCCGGGCCATTTCGCCCTTCATTTTGAATTTGGCACGCGCCACACTATCTTTCATTACCCCTTGAAATACCATGATCAGAATGTCATTTCTTATATTTACAATTCTTTCTTTAAATAAATATTTTGTATCTTGGCGCTATTTTTTCCATATTTGCGCGTGTGATATAGAGTTTTTAGCCATGCGAGATTGGCGTATCTCACATGACCACGCGACCCCCTGTGTAGGACATTCATGACGTAATATTGAGGGAAAATTGATACACATCAAGGGTCATGACCCCTGTAATATAAACTATAACACGAATGTGTGTTCAATAGTGTATTTAAATCTAAACTGACAACATGTGGTTAATACATCTGAACAGTGCACCCAAACACAAGTGTAACACGAGTGAATAAATGACATCATATAATGACGTCATGAATGTAGGTCAAATATGTATAAAGGGATGATATCAAAATTATCATTACATCTCCCTTCTTTTAAAAAATTATAAGTCTCTACAAAAATTTAAAATGTCCATATCTGAAATAAAAAACAAATGAATGCTAATATAAAACATAAATGAACTTTACATTGATGGTATAATTTTAGGCTTAACCACTCTACCAGATCTAGTGATGTAGTTGCCAGTGGTAGGTTGTGGGACCGGTTCGGGTGGAGGTTTCGGGCTCGAACACGCCTCATCTGTATTATGATCGGCGAAAACAGGTTGTGTGACCGGCTGTGGTTGAGCGGACTTTAATATCGCCTCCGGCTCGAAGTTGGGAACATTATTTTGTTCGCACGACTTGAGCAGCTGTCGTCTATTGCGCCTATACACCTGTCCTTCGGGTGTTCTGACGACATAAGACCTATCGTCGTGTTGCTCAAGGCAGACATTACAGTTAAGTACAAAGTTCTTGATATCCTCGGACATCTTGGGCCAAAACATGACATCTCGTGCACGCTTTGTACACTTATCCACGCCCATATGACCAACATGAATACAAGACAACATCTCATTTCTAAGGCTTTTTGGAATTAACAACTTATTTCCCTTAAGGATGAGGCCATCTGCAACTGTCAATTCATCACGGTGGTTAAAAAATTCCTTTACCAGGCTAGGACAGTCTTGTTGACTGTTGGGCCACCCAGATAAAATAACTTGTTTCAATGAAACAAATTGTGTGTCCAATGCGGTTGCTTGAGCAACTTGGCTAAGTTTCTCGTCACTTATTGGCAGGTTCTGCAATATACTATGAACTTGCACATCAAAATCTTTAGACAATTCTGGATAAGTGTCCGTTAAGAACTTTCTTGACAGTGCATCTGCAACAGGTATAGATTTACCTGATTTGTGGAAAAGCTCTAAGTCATACTTTTGCAACTGAAGGAGTATGCGCTGTAAGCGAGCAGGTGCTGAGACAAGTGGCTTCTTCATAATAGGTACAAGGGGCTTGTGATCAGTCTCAACTTTGACCTTGTGACCGTAAACATAGTGATGAAAACGCTTACACCCGAACAGAATCGCAAGCATCTCTTTTTCTATTTGGGCATAGTTGACCTCTGAACTTGTAAGTGACTTGGATGCAAATGCGACAGGTTTACTGTTTTGGAACAAAGCAGCCCCCAGCCCATACTTGGACGCATCAACTTGTAGAACTAATTCCTCAGTAGGGTCATAATAGCACAGGACCGGACCTGGGGACTGGGTGAGGACATCCTTAACTTTCTGAAAAGCTTCTATCTGGGGTCGGTCCCATGAGAATTCTACGCTATCTGACAATAGCTTGCGTAAGGGGCTGGTAATTTCTGACAAGTTTGGTGCAAATTTGGATAAATAATTGATCATTCCCATTACTGTTTCGAGCTCAGTACGATTACGAGGTGCTTCCATGTCACGAATAGCGGCAACCTTCGCGGGATCAGGTTTTAAACCATCGACAGACAGTACATGTCCGAAATATTGTACTTCCGTTGTACCTACTACCAGTTTGTCATTATTGAGTTTGATGCCCACTTCGCGTGAACGTTCAAGAACGCGGCGGAGGTTCCGGTCGTGTTCTTCGCGCGTTGAACCATATACTAACAAGTCGTCTACGATCGCCACTACTCCGTCTATACCGTTGTAGGCCTGATCAATCATTCGCTGAAATTCGTCCTGACTAGACTTTAATCCAAATGGCAAGCGCAGGAATCGGTAACGACCGTATGGTGTATTAAAGGTGGTTAAATATGAGGATTGCTCCGAAAGTTTAATTGTCCAGTACCCTGAACGCGCATCTAGTTTTGTGAAATAGCGCGCTCCTGATAGCAACGGTAGTACGTCGTCCAGTGTTCGCATTGGGTAATGTGGCCTCTGAATGGCTTGATTAAGATCTCGCGGGTCAAGGCATATGCGCAAATTGCCTGACGACTTCTCGACAACAACGATCGAATTTACCCAATCTGTCGGTGTGTTTACTGTTGTGATGATATTCGCGTTCTCCATGCGATCTAGCTCACCTTTCAATCTGTCGCGAAGCGCGAACGGGACTCGGCGCGGTGCGTGAACTACAGGTTGTGCACTAGGGTCGAGGTGTATCGTACACTCGCCTTCAAAGAGACCAACTCCTCGAAATACGTCGCCAAATTCCGTCAAAACGCGATTCTTATCGAAGAATGTGGCATCATCGTCTAAAGAGAACACAAGCTCTATGAGTTTAAAATCAAGGCATGATTGTAAACCTAAAATAGGCGCGGACTTTGTATCGACGACAAAAAATTCGATGTGCCGCTCACGGTCTTGATATTTAACTCGGACACGAAATTGACCTAACGTTTTAAGCGCGTCCCCGTTGTACGCGGTTAGACGTTTAGAAGATTTATCTAGGGATTGGGCCTGGCAACTGAGCTTACAATATACACTATAGGGAATTACATTACACTGTGAACCTGTATCAAGTTTAAATTGGACAGGGTCCTCATTTGAACCAATAGATAAAGTTACAAATGCTTGATTGTCACTGAGCTTATCATCACTTGAATCAACGGTGCAAACGTAAAATTCGTCATTCTCACTGCTGTCATCTTTTATTCACACTGTAATTTTGTCCATGTTGTTTACCGTCGCGTCCTTGTGTTTGACTATATGATCCAAATTTTCGGCCATGTTTCCTTGAACCGTGACTAAATGTTTTTGACTCCACAAAATGTACCTCCTGGTTGTTCATCGTTGACAATTGTTGTTGTGAATATTCATAATTTTGTCCTATGTGTATTGCACGTTCGAGTGTCAATTTCTCGCCTTCATTTATAAGTTTTTCACGAATTTTCGTTGACGTGATTCCAAAAACTATACGATCCCTTATCATATCGTCTGTATCCTTGTATGAGCAATCTGCTTTAAGAAGTTTCAACTTAGTGACAAATTGGTCGAATGTACTGCTCCCCTGAATTTCATGATTAAATTTATACCTGGCAAAAACCGGGTTCAATTTTGGTTGTACATATGCCTGAAAACGGTCATAATATGTTTTGAGTTTTTTAGAGTCCTCTTCAGAAATGCCAGTCCATGTATTAAATACATCTCGGCCTTTATCCCCGATCCAAAGTAATAGATATGAGCACTTAGCTTTTTCGTCCTTGTCTTCAAGTGGTCCATTAAAAATCAGGTCGACATGATGTCGAAATTTCTTCCATGCCTCGGGGAGGTTGCTGCTCTCCCAGTCCATGGTGGGGGTAGGGATGCCTTCCATATTCTGACACCATGTAATATAAACTATAACACGAATGTGTGTTCAATAGTGTATTTAAATCTAAACTGACAACATGTGGTTAATACATCTGAACAGTGCACCCAAACACAAGTGTAACACGAGTGAATAAATGACATCATATAATGACGTCATGAATGTAGGTCAAATATGTATAAAGGGATGATATCAAAATTATCATTACAACCCCCATTGTCTTTCATTGGGAATTGAAATACAATTGCTTCTGTATGTTTCATCGAAGACAGGTACAGTCATATTGTAAATATTTCTAAATGTCAATTAGTGCTTGGCGAAAGACAGTCAATATCTGTTTTCAAGTCTTGGTCAGACCTTCCAAATACGACATAAGCATTCTTTTAATTGAGCTACATGTACTATAAAGGTATTCAGTGTGATTGCTACACCACTGTAAACATTTCCAATCAAATTTTAGTACATTTTTGAATGTATTTAATGTTGTTTATTAGTGGCTACATAAATCATAATGAACACAAATTGCTTTTGACAAAGAAAATGTGTATGGTTTCCTATTTAAGTCATCAAGTTGTGGTATGTTCTTAGATTTTCTGTCTATTGGTAAGTACATGTTATGTAGTGACAAACTTCTATATATTATATATGATTTCAAGTTAAACAACATTGACCTGTCCGGTTAACCTTAAGTGAGGATTATTCATATAGAAGAATCCACCCAATAAATGGGTGGTGGTAGTAGGATTCATTGTCAATAACGTTATGTAGACAAAATAAAACCACATTAATCCTGAAAGTAAATGCAATGGTCTGCAATAAATATTTAAATTAAAGATCAACCGGACAGGTCAAAGATTAAAAACCAACATTTTAATTGTGGAAAACAATAAATACACTGTTCCAATCAAACACAAACATACCGCCCAACTGGCAAGTTAAGTTAAACATGTGAAATTCTATCAGGGAAGTAAAGCTGGTTGCTCTGGAGGGTAAGCATCTCTTGTTTAGCTAGCCACACCCATCATGTGTGTGAAGTCAAAATTTACAATGAAAGGAGCATGGAGATATGGTACATCAATTATAGTCCAAGAGATCATGGCTAAAATCCGGGTGAACGAGGCCAAAAGGTTTGAAGGTTGATTCTTGTAGGAAAATGTCCCTAGTTACTGAAAACCCATTTCTTATGCGTCAAATCGTTTCCGATTTTTTAATCAGAAACAGTTTTTTAAGAAAAGCCTCTGCAAATGTTAAATTTTGGTAAAAAATAAAATTCCAGATTTTGAAGCATTTTGTGGCAAAAACAACATAAAAATGTTCATTCTATCTTTCATTGTGGACACATGATAGATTAAAATGCAAAATATCCTGACAGTTTTCCGATTTTGTGTCAAAATTTTAAAATAAGCAATAAAATCGATGCTGTAAACTGCGTTTTTATCATATCTACCATCTTTCGATTCTTGTAAATCTGTTGTTTATGCATTGAATATGACAAACTATATATTTTTATAAAGCCTTGGTAGTGCTGTAGATAAAAATGTTACAAAACTTCGGAAATATGGAACCTTAATACCGTAGCAAATTATTATGTTTCCCCTACCCCAAAAATACGAAAATGTCAAAAATTCATTATTTTGGCCCATGCTTGCCGATAAGTGTTTAAAACAATCATTATTGTTTGTTACATCTCCCGTCTGTTCCCGACATATTTATTAAACAATTATATGTAGAGTGCTTGGTGATTTTATATGAAAATTTGCACTTTTCATGTAACAATAGTTTGGAAAATGAGTTTTCATTAAATCATTTGTACTCTACTTCTTGTAATTTTGTTATATAGCATTGAATCTCGAGATTTATATATTTCTGTATTGCCATGGTACATTTGAGTCTGACAACATAAAAAACTATCGGAAATACCGAAGTTTATAGACGAAACGGATAAATTTATTTCCCCTACCCCAAAATTGAAAAACATGTGAAAATCCATTTTTATGCAATATATGCCGATTTGTGTTTCTAATGAAGATTTCGAGCAAAAGTACCCGCAACAATGATAAAACAAGCTTCGAGGATTTTAAATATTTGTGAAATGCTTTAGCTTAAGGACAGATAGGACTAACTAATACAATAAAATTGCTTATTTTATTCATTTATATGTAAAATGCTATAAGAAAAAAGGAGCTTTGCCTCTTGTATTTTGTTATTTAGGCATTGAATCTCGACTGTTATCTATTGACGTAATTCCTTGACATATAACGGAATAATACACCAAAACTGTCGGAAATAGCAAAGCTTGTAAATAAGGCCAATAAATTTATTTCCCCTACCCCAAAAGTATGAAAAAACTTTTTATGCCATGTATGCTTTTGGTGAAGGTTTTAAGCAAGTGTCCATGCAACAATTATGTTTTAATGATTCAAATCGTAGCAAAATATTTTTTTAAATTAAGAAAGAAATTATGAAATATTCATATTTAAACTTGAAAATCAAAACAAAATACCAATCCTTGTCAAGATCACAATCCCCACAAAAGTAAAATCTTCGAAACTAGCAAATTTGGCGGGGTGCTTCTTAAGCACCTCCTGTTTAGCAATTACACCCGCCACGTGTGAAAAATTAAGAATACACATATCTTTTCGAACAACCTAATACTATAAAATAATAATTGCAAATAATGTCATCTCTAGTGAAACATAATGTTAAAATATGGTAAAACTTAGTGTAAGGCATTTCTGGTTATGTTTTATATAAAGCTATTGGTTTTATAAGACATATCTCCATTCGATAAAGTTCAATCAGATCCATGAGCTTTCTAAACCATATTCATTATTACCAAAACCCGTCTATCAAAGATTGTAGCCACATTTTACAAAACTTTGCAATTTATTCTTGTGGAATCATTTCATTTGGAAGTGACCTAATGTACATTGTCGGTCTCCATTAAATCTATTTTAAAAAGTCTGCACACTCCGTAAATTTTCAATTTCACTTCAAACTGACAAAATTTCTATGTCCAATAACTCCATCTTTGTATCTTTTAAAGGAATTATTGATAGCTATCGCATCACAAATTGCCTGGCCATATTATAATGATAAAACAAAGTGGTATTGGACACCTTTCAACCTTAAGCCTGTTACCAGGTGCCCAGTGCCACGTTCTTTTAAGAATACAAGATTGAGCAGAGACTGAAATTGTACATTAGGTCAATTCTTAATAAAATGATGGCACCAGAAAAAAGTTGCAAAGTTATGTAAAATGTGGCTGCAATCTTTGATAAACGGGGTTTTAGTAATAACAAATATGGTTTAGTAAACTTCTTTTGCCATATAATCACGAATAATAGGTAAACACTACTACATAATATAGCCGAGGTCATAGAAAACCAGAAAAAAGGAGAATCACGGATATAAGAAATGCTTTCGGATGTTAACAAAGAATATTAATATAAACCCCGTAGATACTTATGTTTTAGCTAAAATAAGTAGATATGGACAGTAAAGGACGGATTGAAAAAGTGAATTGCTAACATTACCGGAGTTGCAAAGATCGATGGAACAATGGGTATGATGATATGAGTAAAGTGTTCAACTGACAAATGGAAAGAGATCAATGTTATAAAAAACATTTTGAATTGAGCAATAGAAACTGATTAAATGCGCTGTGTAAATCAGTAAACATAAACACAAACATAATTATTATATCACAATAACAAAAACGAAGTTAAAAAACTGGCAAAGTTAAACACGTAAACATTGGCAGGGGAAAAATCCGGGTGCTCGGGAAGGGTAACCGCCTCCTGTCACCACATGTGAAATCAAAATTGAGAGTGAAAGTAGTAACAAGAAAAGTCATTTCAATTCAGACCGTTTGGAAGGAAATTGAACAAACCAATTTATTGTTAGAGATTGACAGAAACCAAAGAAGAGCTGATCATAGTAACCACTCTCTGCCATCCCATCAGGTACTGTTCGACAAACAGACCTGTGTCACCTTAATGTGTCTTTAATCAGTTTAAGAGGAAGGATGTAGATTTATATGCATGTCCAAGTAAATGGTTTGTAATTTTGAAGATGATTTTAAGGATTTGTCCAAAGACTGACTGACACTGCCTTCCAAATGACAAAGTGTTGATTATTTTAAATGTTTAGAGTGCGTAACACTTACACAATTATTTTTGCGCATTGTCTTATTTGCAAATATTTTGGATTTCTATCAGTTGACTTTTAGTCTTTTGCCAGAGGGTCCAGTCGTTGTTTTAATGGTTACGATGTGTTTTATTCAAATGTGGTTCAACATAAAATTCAGTGCCTTTCACCCTCACTTTCCATACTTGACCCTGTATTCTATATTTGTAGTTGTGATCTAGTATGTTTCTTAACTTAAATGCGGCATTCATACTGTAACTTTTCAAGTATAGTAATTTACCGAATTGCTAGTGTTCTTCTTGTCATTCTATGAATACAGAGTAGAATTTAAACGCATGCATATGGTTCATGACATTGCTTTTTTACCAATCTGAAAACATATCCGTTCACTTACATTTGTACTATTATTTGCATACATGCCTCAAATACTAGTACACCCTTTTGTGATTCATATGACATTTTTTTATATTTCTTCTTCTAATGCAAAAAGGTAAGCTATGACTTCTTAGCCTGGAGAGGGTTTCTATGTTTTCATATTTTGGAGACGGGGAAATCAATTGATTCATGACAGCTACCAAAATTGACATTTCCGAAATATTTTCATGTTTTTAATGATTTTAGTGTAAGCGCATTGAATCAATATCTGATATTGAAAGTCAATGCCTATATAACAAAAATACAAACAGCGAGAGCCATAGCACATTGAATTGAAAATGAAATAAGTAGGCATTTTTCTATGAATAATTAGACCAATCTGCCATTGAAATGATGCATTTTGTAAATTATTTTGTATCCTTCAAGCTTCTTTTTCCATTCTTACATGACATTTGCTTGAAACTTCCATTAGAAATACTAATTGTTACATATTGGCTAAAACAGGGTTTTCACATTTTTTGCAATTTTGGGGTAGGGGAAATAAATTTATTCGCCTCATCTACAAGCTTTGCTATTTCCGACAGTTTTTGGTGTAATTAGACCGTTATATGTCAAGGAATTACGTCAATAGATAACAGTCGAGATTCAATGCCTAAATAACAAAAATACAAGAGGCAAAGCTCTTTTTTCTTATAGCATTTTACATATAAATGAATAAAATAAGCAATTTTATTATATTAGTTAGTCCTATCTGTCCTTAAGCTAAAGCATTTCACAAATAAATATTTAAAATCCTCGAAGCTTGTTTTATCATTGTTGTGGGTACTTTTGCTCGATATCTTCATTAGAAACACAAATCGGCATATATTGCATAAAAATGGATTTTCACATGTTTTTCAATTTTGTTTTGGGGTACCTACCTACCTATCCTCTTCGTCCCTGGTGGGACATAAGGCCACAACAAGTTGCCTCCACTTCACCCTGTCCTTAGCTAGTTTTTGTGCCTGTCCCCAGGATAGTCCAAGGTCTTCCAATTCAGCCTTTATAGTTCTTCTCCAGGTCTGTTTTTGGTCTTCCTGGCTTTCTTTTTCCCTGTGCTGTCCAA
Organism: Anadara kagoshimensis; assembly: GCA_021292105.1. NCBI lineage: Eukaryota > Metazoa > Mollusca > Bivalvia > Arcoida > Arcidae > Anadara > Anadara kagoshimensis. The sequence goes on from CM037874.1 coordinate 35,003,915, forward strand.
AATAGTGCTTGTTTTGGTATGCGTTGTTGTGGCATTCTCAAAACATGCCCTAACCATCTAAATCTTCTTTGTTTGATCTCTACGCTGATTGATTTGTAGTTACTTTTTCAAAATTTTGTTTTTTTTTTTTGTTGCTTATTTTGTTGGGCCAAAATATTTTGTTGATTTTTCTTAAACATGTGTTGTGGAAGACTTCTAGCTTTTGCATGTCGCTGACAAGAACTCTCCAACATTCAGATCCATACAGCAGGACTGATTTGACGTTGCTGCTGTAAATTTTCAATTTTGTTTTCTTACTAAGCTGGTTTGATTTCCAGATTGGGTTTAGTCTTGCAAAGGCTGATCTTGCTTTGGATAGCCTGGCCTTGATGTCTTTTCCAGTGCCATTGTCATCACTTATTATACTACCCAGGTAAGTAAAATTTTCTGTGTTTTGAACTGGAACATTTTCTATATTTATATTTCTTGTCTCATTTGTGTTGACCATCATAACTTGAGTCTTGTTTGTGTTAATGTTAAGTCCAACTTTTTTGGCAAAGGTGTTAAGTAAGTCTGTTTTGTCTTGCATGTTTTGGAATGTTGTAGAAACTTCTGCTATGTCGTCAGCAAAATCGAGGTCTTCAAGTTGCTGAAACATGTTCCATTGAATGCCTCTTCCTTTATCTTGTATTGTTTGTCTCTGAATCCAATCGATGGCAATCAGGAAAAGGATAGGTGACATAATACAACCTTGTCTTACTCCAGATGTGACTTCAAAGGATGGTGTGAGGCTGTTTCCACAGATGATGTTGCATTCAAACTTTTGGTAAAATAATTTAATTAGTTCAATTATTTTTCTTGGAATTCCATAGGATGCTAATATTTTCCATAATGTATTTCTATGTATGCTGTCGAAGGCTTTACGAAAATCTATAAAATTGATGTATAAGGGGGTGTTCCATTCAATGCATTGTTCGATGATGTTTCTTAGGGCAAATATTTGGTCCACACAGCCTCTGCCTTTCCTAAACCCCGCCTGTTCTTCTCTTAATTTTGTGTCAATTGCCGTTTCTATTTTGCTCAGAAGGATCTTACAAAATACTTTGCTTGGTATAGATAAGAGTGTTATGCCTCTCCAGTTGTCACAGTTTCTCAGATCACCTTTTTTTGGAAGTCTTACGATGAGTCCGTTGTTCCAGTCAGATGGTATAAGATTGTTTTGCCAAATTTTGTAAAAAAGCTGATGGAGGTTTTTCGCTGTTGTTTCAATGTCTACTTTTAACATTTCTGCATATATCATATCAATGCCAGGTGACTTTCCTGGTTTTAATGATTTGATTGCCTTTCTTACTTCATCTAGCGTCGGTGGTTCTATGTTGATGTTCATGTCTTCTTCTATTGGCAATGGTTTTGCTGGAAAATCAGGGTCTTGGCAATTTAGTACTTTGGTGAAGTGTTCTACCCATCTATCTGCCTGTTCTTGTTCTGTTTTTATTGGAGTTCCCTGTTTATCATTTATTACTGATGTCTGTGCTCTAGACTGCCCACATAGTTGTTTTGTAATTTTATACACTGTACTTAGTTCTCCTCTATTTGCCGCTTTTTCTGCTTTTTCGGCCAGGTTGTCAATAAATTGTCGCTTGTCTTTCCTTGCGCTCTTTTTCACCTCTTTATCTTTTACTTTGTATGACTCTTGTAACTGATCTTGAACTCGCTTAGACTTGGTGTTGTTTAGCTTTAGTTTGATCTTCTTTCTATCTTCTATGTACTTCCATGTATCAGCTGACAGCCATTCTTTGTTCCTTCGTTTTACATGTCCTAGTGTCTTCTCAGCAGTTTCTGAAACAACATTTTTGAAGTTATCCCATTCTTGTTGTATATCAGTATCAAGATTTTGTAGTGCACTGAAACGGTTCTTAAGTTCAATGCTAAACGTTTTATGAACTTCTGGTACTTTAAGTTTGTCAATGTTGACTCTTTTTCTGTTGTTAATTGCTGGTTGGGTTTTTCGCAACTTTAACTTTATGCTTCCCCTTACAAGGTAGTGGTCACTGTTGACATCTGCACCTCGAAACACTCTTACATCAAATAAGGATCTTCTCCATTTACTGTTTATGATCATGTGATCAATTTGATTAAGTGTTCGTCCATCTGGTGATTTCCAAGTTTCTTTATGGATGTTTTTATGAGGAAAGATGGTTCCTCCAATCACTAATTTGTTGTTTGTGCAAAGTTCTACCAGTCTTTCACCATTTTCATTTCTGACTCCACATCCATGCCTACCCATCACATGTTCAACATTAGTGTTGTCTGAACCGACTTTAGCATTAATGTCTCCCATAATAATGATCATATCATGTTGAGGGGTTCTTGCTATAGCTGATTGTAGTTGTTCATAGAAGTCGTCTTTTACATCATCTTCTGCTTCATTTGTTGGTGCATAACACTGTATGATGGTAAGTTTACAGTATTTGGAGTCAAATCTTGCTGTTATAAGTCTTTCACTGATTGGCTCCCATTCAAGAAGGGATTTTGTTCTTTCTTTATTAATAATTAATGCTACTCCATTGACATGGTTCTCATTTTGTCCAGAGTATAAAATAGTGTGTCCACTGTGTGTCCTTATCTTCCCTGACTTTGTCCATCGGCACTCACTCACACCTAGAATGTCCAACTTGTATTGCTGCATTTCTTTGATGACTTGAGCAGTTTTGGATGTTTCATACATAGTCCTTACATTCCAGGCTCCTAAGTAAACTAAGTCTTTGGGTCCTAGAAAACTCGATTTCATCCTCCTAGCTTCCCTGGAAGGACTTTCACCAGAAGAAGTCATACTGCTGTTGCTTGAGTCCTCTGTTGGACCTAAAACAGAGTTATTTCTATTTGCATTTGCTGTGGTTTCTGTAACTAAGCGGTTTTACAGGATAAGGCAGTTAACCTTATGCCTAACACTCCAACCTGGAGGGCCAGGGTTTTTGGTCAAGGTTTCCATCCTCTAGAATGGTCGCTTTCCAAAGCTAATGAAGCCATTCTATCCAGGTTTTATGTCAGAGTTTTCCTTCTCTTAGATGAGCTGTCCTCCCAGACTAATGACTCTCATCTAGCCACACTATTTACCCATAGTTGGGACAAGGCTGATGAGTGCTAGGGCGTGTCCACACACCGATGGGCCTACACACTGCATCTCTAGGGGCCTTGTTCCTCCGAGATTCTCTACAGTTTAGCCCAGAGTACTAGACCCCAGTTTCCATGCACTGCCACGGGGAGGCACTATAGAGATCTTAGACTGGAAGAGGCTTTGTACTGGCAAGAAAGACTAACGCACTCGGCTTTCTTTTTCGCCAACAGAAGTAGGCTAGCCAGCGGCAAGGTAGAGTCTCTGACTCCCCCCACACTAGACGCATATCCAATCTCTGTGGTTTTGCAACCACTAGCGCACTAGTGGGGTAGGGGAAATAAATTTATCCATTTCGTCTATAAACTTCGGTATTTCCGATAGTTTTTTATGTTGTCAGACTCAAATGTACCATGGCAATACAGAAATATATAAATCTCGAGATTCAACGCCTATATAACAAAATTACAAGAAGAAGAGTACAAATGATTTAATGAAAACTCATTTTCCAAACTATTGTTACATGAAAAGTGCAAATTTTCATATAAAATCACCAAGCACTCTACATATAATTGTTTTATAAATATGTCGGGAACAGACGGGAGATGTAACAAACAATAATGATATGTTTTAAACACTTATCGGCAAGCATGGGCCAAAATAATGAATTTTTGACATTTTCGTATTTTTGGGGTAGGGGAAACATAATAATTTGCTATGGTAATAAGTTTCCATATTTCCGATGTTTTGAAACATTTTTATCTACAGCACTACCAAGGCTTTATAAAAATATATAGTTTGTCATATTTAATGCATAAACAACAGATTTACAAGAATCGAAAGACGGTAGATATGATAAAAACGCAGTTTACAGCATCGATTTTATTGCTTATTTTAAAATTTTGACACAAAATCGGAAAACTGTCAGGATATTTTGCATTTTAATCTATCATGTGTCCACAATTAAAGATAGAATGAACATTTTTGTGTTGTTTTTGCCACAAAATGCTTCAAAATCTGGAATTTTCATTTTTTACCAAAATTTAACATTTGCAGAGGCTTTTCTTCAAAAACTGTTTCTGATTAAAAAATCGGAAACGATTTGACGCGTAAGAAATGGGTTTTCAGTAACTAGGGACATTTTCCTACAAGAATCGACCTTCAAACCTTTTGGCCTCGTTCACCCGGATTTTAGCCATGATCTCTTGGACTATTATATATCCAAAATAATTTTGGATACCAAGACTTCACACAATACTGTAATGACAATCATGAAACTTTTACAGGAATGGAACTTGCAAAACATAGAGTGACCATGATCATTTAATCAAAATACCATTGTTTTGATCGTGGAAAGCATAAAAATACACTTTTCCAACACTTTTTACATAGTCATATGCAGCAGATAAATGTGAAAACTTATTAACCATTAATTCAAAATATTTCAAAGTCATTTATAATATGTACATAAAAACTAAACACCTGTTAAAAGACAATTAAAATTTATTGTTTACTTATATGTTCAAGTCAAAAACTAACAAACATTTTAAAACAATTTAATCACTGTATTAAGTTACAAAGAGACAAGTGTGTGTGTATGTGTGTGTGTTTGTGTATGTGTGTTCTTACACTATTTAATTAAGGACTCCAAAAGTGACAGTACCCTTCAAAATCAAATTGATACTAGGTAGTTTTTTTCCATTAAGGTTTAACAAGGACTTCAGTGAAGGCCTAACAGATATTGTAAATTGCACAACATATACATGTAAGGGTATAAACATGTGACTATTAGTTCATTCATTACATATATATTACACATGAGCTGTCCCAGGAAGAACTTAGCTCACTTGTAGATCTAGTCTAACACACAACTAACTCCTTGTACCAAGATACTCTTATCTTAAGCTGGTTGCAATGTTAAAGTGATCCTTGGATGTTCAGTGTTATTCATCAGCAATACATGACCCCACTATCTCCATAAACATGTAACTAGTTCATCCATTGCATATAAATTAGACGGAAGAACTTAGCCAACCTGTAGATCTAGTCTAACTCACAAATTTTCTGTTGAACCAAGATAGATTACATGTTCTTATGTGGGGTGCAATATGGAAAAAATATTGTACCACCTATCAAGTGGTCAAATATATAGTATGTGAGAAATTTGAAAAAGTTGTATAAACCTGAGATCTGTGCGATTTTTTACATGATGTATAAATGTGATGTTTAAGCATCTGTAACATACCAGTGCAATTCAAAGTAAAATAACACAAAAAAATAATACCATAATGTATATAATGTCATGACACACATGGAATGTAACAGCCAATTGCTAAACTTCAACCTACTCAAAAATGTCTAGATCTGCAAGGGTTACCACAAAAAACAAATTAGCCAAGAAAAGCTTGACATTATCAATTTTAAGCAATTTATAATTATTTTTTTCATTTTACCAAACTTGACAATATCAGAATTCTGATACATACTAGACACAATGTGATTTGCATTGGTTAAGTTTTATATTCCTTTTTTGAAAAATTTCAGAAGATATGTTCATAATTTGTTAAACTATACTGATACTATTTATAGAAATCTTGTATTTTTGTTCCAAGTAAAATCTTGTTAACATATTAATCTCATGCTGGCAAACTTGAATACATCTCTCTCTCTCTCTCTCTCTCTCTCTCCATTGATCATGATTGAATAGTGTTTTGTGTCCCAGTCAAGAATTTTTCATGACCCAGATGTAAAAGCCCCATTTAATCTCTCTCTCTTTCTCTCTCTCTCTCTCTCTCTCTCTCTATAAATATATATATATATTAAGGATTATAATGGCAGCAATACCAAAAAACAAAGACAATGAATATATGTTACACTGAGACCATGAATACCAATTTTTTAGCCTTCATTTGTCAGTGAAAATTATGAAAATAACTTGAACAAGGCATGATTTCATATACACAAAACAGTATTTATCAACTATGTGAACATACAAATGTAGTATAATTTAATTATAGTAATACACATAATTAACAATTAAATCATCACCTAACAAAACTGTATACAGCCAATTTTTGCTCATGTGAAATTCACATGAAAAAATTAACGTGAAATTCACGTGAACTGAAATTCATGTGAAATTCATGTGAATATCACGTGAGCAAAAATTGGCTGTGTAATGCTGTACATGTAATTTCAGACCAGTCATGGCAAGATTGTCAAAATAAAAACAACAAACAAAAGCAAAAACAAGAAACAACAAAATATGTTTGTATAACTACCAATAATGAATATCAATATACATGTGTGATTTAAATGTACTTTTCACAAATCAATGACTGAAACGCCACTGGACAGACCAGCTGGAACACAGCAGTGAAGGACAGAAAAAAATGGAAAGATAGCGTTACTGCCTTATGTGCCTTCTGGCAAGGAGAGCATTAAGGAAGGTAAGGTTTCACAAATCAACAATAAGCTGCTTAGTGCAAGACATAAATAATGAACAATAAGGTTAACTCAACTAGCTGAACAGACAATATTTGTCATATGTATGCATGTGTGAATTATAAAATTAGCCAAAATTAAACTGTTTTTGATAAACCAATAATTATTTTGGCTCTTAGGAATTGCGATCCTAGTTAAATTAAACATAACCTGGAATTGATGAGTTCACAGACTAATTTTATAACCTGGAATTTATGAGTTCACAGGCTATTATAATTTTTCTATGGATATACAGATTTACAAAAATGATACTAACAATGTATATTGCGTAGTCACATTATCAAATACATTTACACAGTAAATCATTTGAATGTCAAACCCTGAGTAAATAATAAATAATGAACCTGTCTAGACTGAACAAGTTTTCAGAAACATACATACTGTTTGGTACATTAACACATGTAGATCTGCCAAAAACAAAATATTCAGTAAAAGTGTTCAATTTAGACATGATCTATTTTATAATTTTTCTTATGAAAAGACATTTACATTTTCACTTCAAATCACTTTAAATGTGACACCTTTTTACTTTCTAGAAAGTGTAAAAAACACTATTTAATGACATAGTCTGGTGGAAACAAAATTGAAATTTCACAATAGGGGGACATGAGTGTTCAAAGCTGGCAACATAGCTGTCTTATATCATCATAGGTTAGGGGTCAAGAATCAACCTGTTGCCAAGCTGATCGATCCTTGGTTTAGTAGATAAAAGGTCAAAGGTCAGATAGTGTTTTTTCCCAAAAAATAATCTTTATTAGTTTATAGCTGTCCAAATATATACTTTCTGAGATTTAAATAAATCAAATAAATATGTTCTCATGCAATCATAGCATTTCATGTATTTTAACATTGGCTAGGAAGTTAATTGAGACTGTTTAGGCTAAAATTTTAATATTTCAATGTTATTTTTCAAAATTCTGACACAAGTTTAAGATAGAATAAAATAAAAGTATACATTCAACATCAAAGCATGAATCAAAATGCTAAAATATAATTCTTTTGTAAATACATGACTGATTAAAACAAATATTTTGTTTCAAACCCAGCTGATAATTTGAAATTTATTAAAAGTTTAAAACCAAAGTACTGCAAGTACTGTAATCGGCAAGGCATAGTCACGGGAATCTCTGGAATATATCAGTCACATATAACGATTTCTTTTCATTCATCAATATCACTATCTGTGGCATTATCATTCAAAGGGTTCAACTAATCAACGGTTCAACGGTCCCATTGCAAGTGCATACAGCCACCCACTGTAAATTGTATACCCTACATGTACATCTTGTAGTGCAACATGATTTATATTTACATTTCAGCAATGCATGACATGATTTTGGTAAAGGTTATTTTCTCAGTAAAAAACCCCTACTGTAGCTCAACTGGTAGAGCGCTCACTCCCCGTATGTGGTGAGTCCTGGGTTCGAACCCTAGTTGGGACTGACCAAGACTTGAAATAAGGTAATGACTGTTCTTTTGCCAAACACTCGGTATTTAGAAACGAAAGTCACGAGATCCTTTGAGAGAGATTTTAAAAACCGATGCCGCAAAAAACGATGCCCCGTGCCAAGGCGGGTGTAACATGTTAAGGAACTTTTCCTGTACATTTCCCTAAGTTCACTGCAAAGGTAAAAATTTCTGCCACTTAACCTATAGCTGGTGACGTCTTGATATGACCAAAATACGTAAAAGCCCGTAAAACCCCATGTAATCAATCAATTTATAATTTTCTCATTAAAATTGTTTTTAAGTCACATTCAGACTGTCTGAGAATAATCGTGAACATCAGGAAAATACTTAACTTAAATCCAAAAAGTTAAGTTTTGTTCATGATCCTTTGACCTGTAATTGTCTTAGAAAAGTTAAAGTTCAAAGTAAGATTTAAGCAAAAAAATAAGTTTAATTTGTGAAAAAAAACCTCAGATTTAAGTATAATAACTAGTATTGTTCGTGGTCCTGTTGCCAGATGACAAGACACAATTAGTAACGAAAAGTTTATGGTGGATCACAAAACAAAGTCGTTTTAAAACACAAACACAAAAGCGACATTGGAGATGGATAGTTCACACCATCAAGACACCTGCCAACAACATCACAAAACTTTGAAATGAAACACACAAGAATAAAAGACACCTTGAGACAAGTTTCTGGAATTGAAACAGAGGGGGTAAAATTGCGCAGAACAGAGCCAGTTTGAGGGATTTTGTCGATGGACTAACCTCCACTGGGAGTTAAAGGCATACAGTACGCAAGTTAGTGAGACTAGCACCACCCGTGTCCTATAGGTGAGGGGGGATCCGGAACAAATACTAGGTATAACTAAATGCAGCCAAACAGCAGTTTAATAGTGTGCACGTTGAATATGTAGGTCGGTTGTATAGATGTTGGAAGCAAATTTTCAATTGTACTTTTCCCCTGAGAGGAACAGTTTACATCGTAGATAAGAAACCTCGCTACGTACATTCAATGAAGGTATCTGCACTCACACGTTCAGAAAAATTCCCTCTTGCAAGAGTGGGAAGAAGACCTGTGTTTTCCCTGGAAACACGGAATGCTGTATTTAGAATGTCCAGAAAGTTAATTGACAGTTACAGTCTGTAATTGCATGGAATACTGGGAGCTTATTCCTCCTCAGAGGTGATAATTTTATGCTATTAACAGGGATGAACTTTAGATGTCCCGGTCTGGAATCATACTTCCAAATTTAAAAGCAACAGGAGAATAAGGTCATCAGTATCACGACAGACAACAACTGTTCTTTTATAGCCTTGCATGTAAGCATCAACACCATAGGGAACAATTCACGTATGGGCTTCCTTGTGTAAAGCTTTTAAAACGGTTACACTCCTTCCTCTTTATGAATTAAACATGCTGTCTGTTGGACCCCCTGATACCCTCAGCTAAGCTAAGAAGTGTCTTGGATTACTACGAGATCCTATATGTTTTCTTGGTAACTGATAAAATCTTACCAATTTGATGGCAGAGGGACATTTTAATTATCAATAATTCTTCTTACAGAACGGAGACCTGATCCTTTTTTATCTCTAGATGGTTTCACCTTTTATGAATTAGTTGTCATATCTATCATAATGACATCAATTTTAATACATTTATCTTTCGCGTTGATAAAAACAGTTTGTGTGTTTCCTAACTCGCCGAATGTATTGATGCCTTTCCGTTTTCCCAGTGCTACAACTAAAGTTTGACCATTAATTATTTTGGTAGTAATGTCTCCATGCAAACTTCTTCCTCGGGGATATTTTGAAGATCCGACTCGTCGGCTGCAGATAACAAGGGTCCTGATGTATCAGGTATAGGCGACACTGGGAATAGTTCGTGTTTCAACAGTTCACTAATATTTCCACGAGAAAAAGAGAAAACACTTGATACTATTATACAGATACAGTCATTATAGCTAATCAAATCTTTCAGTACCACCAGTACTTTGATTTCTTTTTTTTAAAAATGGATTCTTATATAAATACGGGCAATATGATTCAGTAAAATTATTTTAACAGAAGTCTAAAGTTTTGTTAAACAATTTAAAATGCACAAATGTATTTGTACTAGTATTTATTTGCCAAAATTAATCATATTTGTAAAGGTCAAATTTGTGCAAGCGTCTAATCTTATTTTTCATGGAAAACTTTGAAAATAAGTGACTGAATTAGTTGGATATGACTTTCTATTAATTTGAAGATACCACTTACATATTTAGAAGACAAAATGTATAAAGAAAAACTTCTGTAAGCCACCTTGAATTTGTGTATAGGTCAATATGGGCATTTTCACTTGAACTTTGCACCCATTGACCTTTAGCTGCCCCCACAATGGCCCCTGAGTGAAATCTTGCTTGGCAACAAGCCGATTCTATCAAAGTAAAGTTCAAAGAAGGTTATGACATAACTTGCCACCTTTGAACACGTTGTCCTCCCTACATCGAAAAATAAGCGTTTTTTTCAAAATCCTCTACCAGACTAACATGAAATTTCCCAAAATGGGGATCACCGCTATACCACACAAAGCCCCATAATGTTTGTTTGCAACATTTATTTCCATTGGACATAAAATTGCATATGGTGGTGTTTATCTATAAAAAACAACTTTATTCTAGGAAATATGAGACATAAATATTTTCCAAAATGTTCCACACAAAAGCTAAGGGGTATTTATTTCATGGTACAGTGTTGAACCCAATTTCAACTATCGTCTATTTAACACTTCAAGCACATTTATTTTTGGCACTCTAATTTCCGTGATTCGTGAGTATATTGTGAATAAAGTGGCACTAAATAGAGGCATCAATTTAACTATAAAAGGGCTCCGAGCTCAAAAATTCAAAAATTGTGTCTAAATGCCTTAAAATGTGTTAAAAATTTAAAAAATCCAGCATGACTATAATCATATATGAATATTTTTGGTAAACCCTGAAAGACCAACATTATATAATGACTAAAACCAAGTACAATACTAAACCACATGATCTGGTCATGTGATTTCTATTAATATCGTTAATCATGTAAATATTTTGGTTCTGTGTTGCAAGAGGTCATATAATGACTAAAACCAAGTACCATACTAAACCACATGATCTTGTCATGTGATTTCTATATATATCGTTTTAATCATGTGACTGTTTTTAGTTCTGTATTTTCTGCAGAAGGTTCATTTTGTTCATTTGGATCACATAACACTACACTCTCAGCAGCTTGTTCTACATCTCTGGGAGAATCTGTCTCCGTATTTTCTGCGGCAGTTTCACTTGGTCTATTAGGTTGATATAACACTGCACTTTCAGCAGCTTGATCTGCAGTTCGTGGACTTTTCTTTAATAAATTCCGCTTTTGCCTAAAATGAAAGATTTTAAAAATCTATAGAATAATAATAATAACTATAGAATATATAGATTCTGCAGTATGTGATGGATAAACTGTATTTTTGTGTAATTGTATAAGTGTTAACTAGAGCTGTCTCTTGAGAGCCAAATATTCCCCGCTTCCAATATTTAAAGTTTTCCCACTACCTTGACCTTTCCGATATGACCTTAGTTCAAGGTCATGACACACCTTTGGACCATGAAGATTATTCATGTGAATTTCATGAGGGTCGTCCAAAGCATTGATGAGATATGGCATGATTTTACATGGACAGATAGACGGACAGACAGACATGGTGATTTTTATATACCCCCCTCAAACTAGTTTGCAGGGGGGTATTGTCATACCCCCATTGTCAAGTTATGTGATTTGTTCATTGACAAATTTGTAAGCATCAGGATTATCGTTATTTTCCTCAATACACATTTTAAACTCATTTAGTTTGATTGTTTTATTCGAAATCACAGCTAATTACATAATATTTATATAAGTGTTTTTGTTACAATTTAACTACCTTCTGCCTTTAGATTGAAATATAGCTACAGGTAACTGCATTATGACATGCTTAAAGTAGCTATCCTAATTTCAAATAAGTTACACTAATTTAGTGGGCAAGGACAAGTAGATTCAATTTGCTGGTGTACCACAATTGCTTTGGGAATTTTAATGGTGAAATTTAATTAATTTTCTCCTGGGAAAAATAACTGTAATCAGTAGTAATATTTAACAAAGAGTCACAAACTATATACCCCGGTATACAAAATAAGCAAGAATCTAATATGAAATTTGAATTTTCAGCATTTAACCCTTTTGATTCATATTTCATTCTTTGTTTGGTTGTTAAATTTTGTCTGAATATTTCTGAAAAAAATCTTAATTCAATCTGATTTTTTCTTACACCAAAAATTAATGTCTGTATTTGTGTTTATCTGCATTCTGAATATTTTGTTTGAAAAATATAAAAACATTCAACATATGCTGGCATTCAGACAAAATTCAGACAACTTTTTTTTTGCCAGGGTAGAATCTTTAATTAATCAAAGAAATATTTCAAAGTACCCACCTTTTTCTAATTCTAATGCCTGCTAATACTGCAATGGCAATAATAAACAATAAAGCACAAGCTATACCAGCATAGGTTCCATTTGATAAGGTCAACACTGATTCATTCTTGGTTTCTAGTTCCTTCTTGTGTACATGGGCAGATTTGGTTCCCTCCATATAATCATCATTGTTATTAATTATTTTATAAACTGGATCTTCTGCAGAAAAAAACAAGAGAATTTGATTACTTTTTTGTATTGTTGCTGCATATTTTCTTCAGGAAAAAGGTAAAAAGCTCTAAAATTTGAAATCTAGATAGAAAAAATCTTTTGGGTCGGCTATACTAAAATAAAGTTGTTCAGGAAATCGGAATCACACTTTTTTTGTTTGGCCTAATGTAATGTTAACGCCCTTATGAAGTAAGATGTTAAAAATCTGCATCTTGAATACAGATGCTTAAAACTTACTTGTGTAATAATAAATTTATTCAAACATTTTCACAATAAATACCTTCTAAAATAGCACATTTATATACACAAGTTTCAATAGCAAAGACCATTTTCTAGATTATGGTAACTTATTTATATAATGCTGATATCTGTTCTTTGTCAACTTTTCTTTTTCATTCTTTGAGATGTTTGGAGATCATAAACTTTCAATAAGAATTCATATGCATTAGCCTGAGGTTCCATGATATTGTAGTGCTTGCTATTTTTTTTAAGGAAATTTTGAAAAAAAATTAACTTACCTGAAACAGTGATTCATTATCACAATTTTAGAACGTAAGGTTCATATTTCTGCTGCAACTTTATTTATTTAACCATTGTTATATGTTGCTCTGTGCAACTTAGCTATTTAGGTTGCCGTTATGCACTAAAAGGGAGATTATCATGATATCACGGCAATGTTATATTTTCTGTCTATGAAGCATCTGAAGCGCCATTCAGAAAATGATTGTCTGACATGGGGCAATGTGACTCCACTTGTTATGTACAATCTATTTTTGTTTCTCCACTTGGTGTGGCTTTCTGCTCACGATATTGATAAATAAACATACTGTGATATCATGGGACCCACGATATTATGGAAAGGCACTATATGTCCAAAAAAAGTGGGTGGGGCGGGGACCATTAACTGTTCAACAATTATTTATTGTTTGTTTTTTTATGTATTTTGAACATGCACATGGTTTAGATAATATGGATTTCCCAGTTATGGTTCTGAGGGAGGGAACATTTGAAATGGCATCACATTTTAGTTATTTCTTTTGTTACCTGTTGTCATTTCTTTGGCCTCTTGCATGAGTTTTTCTACCACACTAGGATCAAGTTTATCTATCACTGAAAATAAACATAAAAGACTTATCAATATGAATGTACTTCAAAATTTGATTTGAAAAAGTGAAAAAAATACACGGTAGCCCATATGATGAAACCCTAAAGCTCCTATGCTATAGTTGAAAGTGGGGGTCCATGGAGTCGGAGAATAATATAATAATTGAAGACATAAAATTCTCAACCTGAGGGAAGACAATCTTCCAGACCGAGACTAGTGGAGTTCTGGACAAAAATCTCATCTCTATGTTTCCATCCTGGTGGCCAAAATCGCCATTGGCTACTAATTTCTGAGGAATTCTTTCAAAAAGTAACCTATTTTAGCAAATTTGTGGAAAAATACTTTCAAAAGGACTATATTTTCACAACTTTTGGAAATTTGGCTACTAACTATTTTAAATTTATGGAAACCTAGTCATCTGAAAGATTGAGATTTCCATGTCTTCACTATTAAACAGGGACTGATTCTTTTTCTCCCATATCCAATATTTTACTATTTTGGAAAGTGTTTATGGAAAAAAATATCCTAAAACTAAGCAAACTGTACATTTATGACATTAGCAACCAATGACTTCACAATTTAAATTGTTGGTGTCACAATCAAAGTGATAATTGTAACATCAGTGTGTGTAGCTTTTCCTTAACCTATGATGAGACAGAAAAATCTCACCCTGTTAAAAGATGGGATTTATTTGTCAAATATGGAAGAAAATTTCTTCCCCGGGAACCTTTTTCTGGAAATGCTAGGAAAAATTGTATAGTACAATTTAAAGGTACGATTATGAGATTATGCAAATTGATTACTTACACAAACAAGATCCATTCTGTACTTTCACATAACCTTTACAACAATCAGTGACTTGATAATACATAGTAACTGTCTCATTATACTGCTCCAAACAATATCCAGGTCTGAAAAATAAATCAGAAATATTAAATAGCATAAAAAATTACTTTTTGAAAGGCTTTTTGTTACAAATTTGAAGCCAATAACAATTTTGGTTATCAATATTCCTGTGAAAAAATTACATGTCACTAGAGCTGTCATTGATGGGAATTTCAATATCAATATATCAACTGAAAAATGTATTGATATATCAAAATATCGGAATAGTGCTTAAAAGAGTTTATTTTTTGTTGAATCTGTTATTTTCCACCAATATTTTGCATGTCTGGTGTCATCTTAAATGTTTCTAAGATTATATGCACTCTGTTTTGTATGTCAGTTTGTTTTGAGATACATTAAAATGGTGGGATTTTAAAAGTATATTTACAACCAGTTTTATCTATGTGTCATTGACTACTCCTCCCTTAGCCATGAACTGGCAGCCATTTTTGTTGATATCGATACTAAAAAAATGTATCGATATATTGTATCAATAGCTTTTACAATGTTATATTGATATATTGATCTACCAATGATAGTCCTACTTGTATAAATCATAATGCAAATAGGCAAGTGTGATTATTAATCTATAAATTAATTCATTTATTATATCTCTATGATTATTCAATTGGATTTCACTAACATACACAAGCATACACAAACATTACTTACTTCTGGAATGTACAATAGCTCAAACTAAACATATGACATCTAGCTTTATACGACACTTGACATGGATTACGTTCTTGCTTGTGGAGAATTCTGTCCGTCTTTCTTATAGATGTACATGTCTTACCGCTACAAAGAAAATTACATATAAAGAAAATTACAAAAATTATAAAGATTTTCATAATAATTCAATGTAAAATCCCACACCATATTTTATAATAGTTCTAGCACCTTTAACTGAACTATAAAATTTGTAGCCGCAAGTTAGAAACCTGCAAATACTTATCTTCTATATTCGACACCTTTTAATAGGCCATAGGGCTCTCTGGTGCATTTTAATAATTGTCAGCCAGATCACACTAGCCTACACCGATGTGACCATGACTGGCAGTGTGTATTGTGCGTATGTCTGCTTTATACTAGTGCGCACTCAGGGCGACTTTTTAGGTTTCTGTTTATTTTATCAATAACATTATGTTAAATTAAACTTCCCGCGCAAATGTCAAAATAAGGATTTCCCAATCTCACAGTTGAAGATCGACTTCCAGTTTGTGAGGACAAAGTTTAAGTGTGCTGCACTGATGACATTTTACAGCTGGGTTCTTTATCTTGCCATACATGCTATGACACAGGACCATGTACCACAAAAAAAAAACATAAAACAAAACTAATGTTACAAATATTCCATTATACAAGACTATTATTCACAACCCATATTTCCTAATTTGAAGCATCATTTGGTTATTTCCAATTTATTTAGAGTTCTAAACATAATATTTTTAAAAAATGAAAAGAAAGCGATATTTTATAATGTGCTAAATCCACATTGATTTTAACGCATATAGAGTGTCCAGCTATTATTGGGTTGGATTGGATTAATGGTGTTTTAGGCCCCAGTCTAGATTCTTTTACTTATATAGATAGTTCCCATGTGATGTCACACTGTCCACTTCACAGGTAAAGTAGCGGCCATTTTGTAGGCATTTAGAAATCGAATCTTATTAATTCTTTCTAAAATAGGGTGTATAAAATTTATTGTCACATCGTAGTTATGGGGACAAAAAATCTTATAAAATATATACCAAATCAAAGTAAAAATATTGGCCATTTCATAAGTTTAAAAACTTTATTGATATCCCGATTACTTTTTGAAAAAGAATAATTTTAAAATTAACAAATTTGGTTAAAATAGATAGATAATTGATATAGATTGCCCAATAAAATGGCGACCACTCTACTGAAAAATTCGTCTGCTAGAGGTCCATGGGAACTATCTATAGAGGGAGTTCTTGCATGGTGGAGGAAACCAGAGTGTCCAAATGAACTGGCAAACTTTCTCATTCTAGATTTTGCCCAAGTGGAATTAGATACAATGACCATTTTGTGACTTTTAATTTGGCACGTGAATGTAG
The DNA here is from genome assembly GCA_021292105.1 of Anadara kagoshimensis. NCBI lineage: Eukaryota > Metazoa > Mollusca > Bivalvia > Arcoida > Arcidae > Anadara > Anadara kagoshimensis. The sequence goes on from CM037874.1 coordinate 35,020,735, forward strand.
CTCCCAAATATGAACAAGCACTCTACCAACTTAGCTATCATACTGTTCAGGTTTTTAAGACAAGATCATAGTCAGTGTTCACTAGCTGTTGTTGGGTGTCAATTATTTCAGATATCTATAACTAGTTGTGAGAAAGTTTAAAGATCTTAAAGAGGTGTCCTTTTGTTACTGAAAAATCTGGTGGAATTTTATCTATATTGACCTTATTGTTTTTATTATTTGAGAACTTACTGTGACAGGAATTTGTATATACTCACCTAATTAATGAAGGAGTAAATACCAGTAAGATAAATAACAATAGTGACGACTTCAAAACCAGATTACAACACATTGTTCTTGATAGTTTGAAGACGAGTAAGAAGTGTCTTTATGTTGTTGTTTATACACTGGTGAACATCTGTTTTAATCAAAATCTTGAGGTGATAAAGGACAGTAGTTGAAACTCAAGTCCACAGTCTACTTCATCCTGCGTTGTTTTACACTATACACTTCACTTTGAATAATCTGTATCACTGAAAAGTGTCTTTCTTTCACAAAATATTGAAACGTATACGCATTTTCTTGTTCTTGAACTTTGTCCTCACAAACCGGAAGTCGATCTTCAGCTGAGATTGGGAAAACCCTATTATGACATTTGCGCGGGAAGTTTAATTTAGCACAATATTATAAACTATTGAAAAGATGTATTTATATTATTTTATTATTTATAATTTGTAAAAATTACTACCTGTCTAAATATTGCTTACAATATCGAGCATGAATTATAGAATGTAGAACTAAACCAATCTTACTTTCGTTTTGGTACTTTCGATTTTGGTTTTGCTAGACCAAGTCTCTTTGCCGTAATTTAGTTTCTCGACTTTAGATTTGTAAAAAAAAAAAATCAACATAAAGGGAATTTCCGTCAGTTAATAAATTATTGTCTACTAGTAGCATACAGTGTATCGCTCAGCCGGTTCTGCATCAAGGGTGTTCCAATAAGTACTTGCTCTTATTTTAAGATACGCATGCGCGAATGTAGTACATACACGTGGAGACAGTAACAACATCATGGATGGTGATAACCAAGAACAACAAAGTGGGAAAGGCTTCAAATTTAGTGAAGAACCATCAATGGAAACAATGTAAATACAATGTATTTCAAGTCTGATTAATGAAAAAAGTATTTTTTTGAAAATACACAAGATAGCTGTACATAGGACCTGTATGATCATATGGATCTGATCATCTTTATTGTTCTCCTTTATATTTAGTTGATAGATGATAACCTTTGCAAACTTAGCTTGTGGGGGTCACTAAATCAGTCTGTTTACCACTTAGTCCGTTTGCTCATGTAAAACCGTGCCAGCTCCATAACATACCTTATTTACATAGATCTATCTATAGATGGATTTTACATTTTTAATCAAACTTTGAACAAATGAATACAAGCATGAGATGATGTGCCTAAGTTTAAAGGTCAAGGTCACAAGATCAATGCCCATTGTCATGCTGTTTATAAAATGTATAACTTCCACATCTTTTGATGGATTTTGCACAAATGTAAACCAACACGTGGGACGATGTGCACATACCACAATAATGTTTGTAGGTCAGGTTCATTATGTCATATTTTTTCAATTTTGTGTTCTGGTCCATTTTGACATTTTTCAACGTATTTTGATCAAATTTGGTACTTGTAAATGTTTATCAATATGTTTCAAGTCAATGGAAAGAAGCAAAATCTTGGGTATCATGATTTACCCTACCTCTGACTAAAATCTATGGAAATGATTGGCTAAATCGAATCACATGACCAACCCAGTATCATGCACGCACAAAAATACTGGGTCAGTAAGGCTCATACTGGGTGGGTTAGAGTAACGTCCCCTGTCTCTAACGTAAACGTCAACCAAAATGGCGACCGTAAATAAATGGTTTGCTGAACTTTCTGCTGAAGATAGTGAGTTAAAACGCATGGAAGTAGTATTTCGAAACATTGAAAGCCAAAGGAAAGACTGCTAGACTCCGTTAGTATGCTGAATTTTAGTATTTTTTTTGTCACAACAGTATTTTATTGCACCCAAATTATAATTTTTTTAACTTCATTCATTGACATCGGTAGCATTTTTAAAAACCTTTTTCAATAGCCCCGGGTCATCGGTAGGGTAAAAAAGTTACATGGTTTGTAAGTGTCCGGTACGGAATGATACAGGGTCAATAGAAAACATACCGGGTTCGGCTATCGCCTCACCCGGTATCTTTCCTACTGACCCTGTATCATTCCGTACCGGACACTTACAAACCATGTAACTTATAATAATTTCCACGTATTTGGTTTGATTTTGATCAAAATCCACACAAATATATTGTGACATACCAGGTTAAGGTATGTAGGTCAAAGGTCAAGTTATTATCCTGTATTCATACATTGACTATCTTTATTTTAGAAGACAGATACAAGAGGAATTCTGTAATGAAAGAAACTGGAATCAGTATCACACCCAAGAAATATACTTCTGGCTTTGGTTGGTGAAGTAGGAGAGTTGGCAGAAATATTGTAAGCATCTACACACATACACACACACACACAGAAATAAACAGCAACATCTGTATCATAAAAAAGCTGTTTGGAGCCATCAATTTCAGAAGTAATACATATGCACACACACACACATGCACAGGGAGGTTTTAAACATTTATGATATGTAGAATCTTTTTAGTGCACACACACACACACACACACACACACACACATTGAACCAGTAAAATCATATTTGATTTTGATAAGTAGCATCTTGTGAACACACACAAGGAGGTGGGGGGATAAAAATGGTTACAAAGTTTTATCATGTGTTAAAATAATCATCTTCATTTTTTACAGTCAGTGGAAAGGTGAAGTTAAAGTTGGAATACCTGGTGAGTTATTCTACTTCTTTATAGGAATGTTTTTCTTTTGGTTATGGAAGTATGTAAGAATTGGACATTTTGCACACTGAATAATTCACGTAGCAAATTATGTTACATGTGCAATGTCCAATTCTTTCATACTTCTATACAAACATAAAAATTAACTTCATTTCTTATAATTCAATTTATAGAATTTTTTTCAACAACAAATCAACAATTTAAATAATATTGCCATAGCAAGTAAAAAATAGTACAGCTATGGCATAGAAATTCAAATGCCACTGTGCACCATCCATATGATGACATCACTGATAGCCAATCCATTCATGCAAACATAACAGAAAAATGGGACCAATGAAAATGCTTGAAACAAAGGAAAATTGAATTATTAAGACTTGTAAACCTTATCCTCTTTTAACCCTTCCTCTTATACATGAAAGATTTATATGTCATTTGAAAGGAAAAATTAAATGCCTTCCTTCGAAAGAGACCTAAAAAATTGATATAGTTTGTTAGTAGGCATAGCATGTTAAACAAACCTCTGTACACATTTCCCTGAGTACATTTTGCAAAAGTCAAAATTTCTGCCACCTAATGTACATTAATAGCTAGTGACGTCCCAAAATATTCTTGACTGGGACAAAAAATTCAATGCAATCAATCAATCAATCAATCAAAACACAGTAAGATAATTTTGAATTTGAAGGTAAACCTGTGAACCACTTGGCCAGCATTGTCCCTCACATTAGTCTAGTGATTACACTCAAAAGGCTCGATTGAATCTAAAAATTTATATTTTAATGTAACTTGTCCTGTGTCAGGTAATTACAAATATCTTTTGATTCAAAGCAGTCAGCTAATCATCATCTGTTGATATGGCAGTGGCAGCCTGAGTTGTTCAGTTTGAAGAGTGCTTGTCTATAATATGGGAGGTTCCAGATTCAACCCCAGCCTGACTTATTATTTCCTCTTTCTGCTACTTTTCTATCTTGCCTGTAACCGGTCACTTGAATAGCATACATTATGGTAAAACTTTCAATTCATTGCAACCATTTCTTCAGCCAAAATTGGCATTATCAAAGGGTTGTTTGGCAATGAATTGTGGGAGATTTACAAAGCAAAACATAAAAGAAAGAGACTTTAGTACTTCAAAATGCTTTGGTGATAAGCTCCATGGAAAAGATACCAAGGGGTATACAAAGAAGTTTTATACTGTATATCTTACCCAAGAAATTTCAAGTGATCTCCATGGTCCTGTTGTAACTAATGGACCATGTTTATTATTATCTTTTTAGAGTTTACAGAAGAGGAGAAGAAGCATGTTGGTCAGGAGATGAGTGATGTATTGGTGTATTTGATTAGACTTGCAGATAAATGTCAGATCGATCTTCCGAAAGCTGTGATGGATAAAATTGACCAAAATAGACAAAAATACCCAGTTCATAAAGTTTATGGAAAAAGTGATAAATATACAAAATACAAAGACATGGATGGACATACAGATAAAAGCTGATTATTTAGAATATTTAGTGTTAATGATTATCTTTTGATCCCTAAACTTAAAATGGTATAATCCATTCCTTTGATTTTTGGATCATACCACTGATTTTTAGGGATGAGAAGGTCTTTTATTTGTTAAAAGTCTGTAGGATATTATTTAGGGTATTTTAAGTTTTATTAAATAAGAGAATTTTTTTTTATAAATGATTTGTTATTTTAGAGTTGTCTGTCAAAAAATTACTTAAACTGTGAAACCAGTTTTAATAACTTGGTTTAATGTTTGAAATTCGTAGATTGACAACCAAAAATATGGTATTTATTGTTCCAGCCAAGATCCATTCACTTGCATGTATATCAAGGCAGTCAGTTTTGGGATGATGAAAGAAACATGAGTACCAGAAGAAAACAACCTTCTGCAAACAAACTGACAAAATTTCCCGCACTGAATTTGCTGAGAGTAATCTAGGTGCTGTGATCTTTAAGTGTGTGCTTTAGACTAATTCGCTGATCGCAAGCCATGACCACAATTTTCCCTCAAAGGTTCAGCATGCTTGAAAAAGAATGAAAACTTGGCCTGAATTGCGCCATTTAATGATGTCACTGAAACTATTATATCATTAGTTGCTGAGAAGCTGCTTTGATACCGTGATGGCAGCCAGTGTCGGAACATAAAAGGCTTGTCTGGCGATACGTCAATTGGGCACAGAGACCCAAACAATTTGAATGAGTTCAAGGCTTATTTGTGATATAAAGAAATTTACTCGCAATTTGACACCAGAGAAAAAAACCCGTCATTGGTTATACCAGATGATTGATAAGTTGTTAAATGATTTCATTTGATAGATTCTAATCATGCTGATTTCTCATGTGCCTGGAAATCACAAAATCATGCAGGTCACACGACTTAAAACTCTACTGTTCCATACATGTATTAAATTGATGATGTCTTATCGATTGAACTCGTCCTTCCTGGAAACAGGAAACAGTTGTCAAAAATCTTTAGGCCTTACTGGCATAGTAGTCTTAAAAGTGTATGCGTATGGATCACAGTGCCTGCCTTTTGGTATGAATCTAAATTGGCAGATCCATCTGTGTGCTTGCCAAAGGCCAGTGGTCTTCTCGGAGCATTCTGGTTTCCTCTACCATCTCAGAATGGACTGTTTTGACATTGTGTTTGAGTGTTTTGTGGTCTGCCTTGTACCAGCACGCACTCGTGATGACTTTAATGTGCTAGCCCATAGAGTCAGTATGCCACAGACAAGCTTACCACTTCCCCAGTCACATTATACTGATACTGGGTAAACCAGTAAAGGCCACAGCAAGGAAAATTTACTTTCCAACATGTGGTCCAAGTGAGACTCAAAACTCACAGCGGTGAGAGACCCTGGATTTGTAGACTGGCGTTTTATCCATTAGGCCACCACTGCCTCTATAGTGATGAGACACTTGTCAAGAATGTCATGCATAAACATTACAGAATTTGCAGTCCATTATATTGGTATGTAAGAGTTGAGGCATACAGATACAATACTGAAAGATCTTTTGGTTCATTTTAGGTCGACTTGGATGGAGTTGAGTAATGGTGTTTAACACACAGTCAAGATTCTTTCACATATCAAGGTGGTCTGTTCTGGTAGATGGTGGAGGAAACCAGAGTGATATGAGAAAACCACAAACCTTCAGCTGGCAAACTGACAACTTTCAAATTATTTGCCACTGAGGGTCTGCAACAATGTGGACTAATAAGTTTATATGCCGTGTCTCCTGTCATATTTGATTTTCTTTTGGAGCAAATCCTATTTTAATTCTCATCTAAGCTAATCACCTGAGGTGAGGACAATATATATTGAATGCATGACTCTGCAATACGTTTTTCACAACCATAACAAGTCATTAACTTTATTGTCAAAATTAATTTATTATAACGGATCATATAAATTGGTAACTTTGAGACATAATTTTGTGTAATGTATAACAAAGAATGAAAGACTAATCTTAATAAAATGTAAATTACATGTAATCGGCACTATCTGATAGAGCTTCGGCAAGTATAGCACAATTTATTTAATTTCATACTTCGATCATCGGTAACTCAAAATTGAACATTTGGTCCCAACATACATCTGATTCAACAACAAAGAGCATTGAAATCTCAAAATGTTATTTGTAGGCAAACACCATTGACCTGTCTGTTTGACCTTTCATTAGGAATATTCATATAGGAGGGTCCGCCCAATAAATAGGGAGTGTTAAAATCCACAGTGCACAGGTGTACTCTGAGGTGTGTATACAAAATACACATGTGCTGCCTACACATGGACATACTTGGTCGATGATAAGTATCTAAATGAAAGGTCAAGCGGACAAGTCAAAGTTGTTTGCCTAAACATGATGTTTGTTGATATCATTATTAGTGTTTGGAAATTTTGGTTTCTAAAAATAGTCATGGATTTTCCAGATTCCAAAAACAATTTGAATACATTTCACAACTAGATATGGAATAAAGAAACAAGAAACATTAACAAAAATATAAACAAGTGAACAATAATTTCCAGCAATTTAAATTAATAAAGGGGAATAACTGCTGGAAAAATTAACCAGACCAACACAAAGATATCAAAATAGGATCTTCCTTGTTTGAAAAAAAATAAATTTGTTAGGAAAATAAGAGGAAAAATTGTTGTAACAGTTCAAAAACAACATTAAACAAATTTAAACTAAAATAAGAGGAAAAATTCAAAAAGATCATTTTAAACAAATTTAAACTCTCAATTATGTAAAAGACAATGTAACTTCAAGAAAAAATCATCAGAGCAAAACAAAAATCTAAATGATATGTACATGCACCAAAAATAGCCATGGATTTTCAAGAATCAAATTTCAGCTCAAATAATTTTCATCACTTGCTAAGAAACAAACTAGAACTGTCTCTTAAGAGCCAAATAACCCCACCCCCAACATCTACAAAACTGTAATGTTTTCCTGTGACCTTGACCTTTCAGATATGACCTTGTTTCAAAACAGACATAGATGCCGGATTTAACAAGAATAGAATTCCTGGGTCCCCCGCCGGTCACCCATAACTCCAACAAAAAGTATCGACCAATGCTGATTTTCGAACTTGACCAAGGTATTAGTGGTATAAACATTTTGTATAAATTTAATGAAAATCCGTCAAAATTTGTAGGCATGAGAGCGCTTACAAGGTCAAGTTTTGGATAAAACAGAGAGTCATTATTGTGGTCAAAGTCCCATAACTCCAACAAAAAGTATCGACCAATGCTGATTTTCAAACTTGACCAAGGTATTAGTGGTATAAACAATTGGTATAAATTTAATGAAAATCCGTCAAAATTTGTAGGCATGAGAGCGCTTACAAAAAAGTGTGATGGACGGAAACACGGACACATGGCCGGACGGACGGAAGCCCGGCATTTCTATGTCCCCGCTCCGCGTTGCGGCGGGGGACAAAAACATCAAAATATGTAATCTGTTTGAAAAAGGTGAATAGAAGAGAACAATATTCCCTGATTGCAATATGTAAAACAAAGCCTTTGTGATTGTCTGAAACCATTTTGAGTCACAGTCTACCCAGAGCTTCGTAAGGCGCATTTTGTCATAGTTCATTTACTTGAAATAAGCATACAAAAACACGTCTCAAGGTAGTATTGGCGAATTATTCTTTTGATTTTTTGCATTAATAATTGAATTTAAAATGATTTAGATAAAATAGGTAAACGATAATATTTTATCTTCCTAAAACGAAAAATAAGCTAGAAAAAATATGAAATTCTGACATAAAAAAGTCATGTGCAAAATTGAGATATGGTATAAGCTTGGTTTATGTCATAATCAGTGGATTCCCTAGAATGTGTCATGAATTGTTTGTTCCCAATTGTATAAATGAAAATTCTGATTAAACTATGGGTATATGTCAAATTGAACTCTTAAATTAAAATAAACAAAATAAATAGACAAACAACATTGACCTCTCTACTTGACCTTTCATCAGGAACATTCATATAGGAGGATCCATCCTACCCATGGGTGTGTTAGAATTCACAATTTACATACTGTACACATATTTAATTTTGCATGCATTTATTTTCACGGTATAGATAATTTAGACATATCTGTGTAGTTCAATTTTCGCGTTTTTAAAAAATACACTATAACACAATAAGCATAATATGATTTTCGCTCAGTATTAATTTTTGCGTAAAACAAACAACTGCTAATATGATAAATGTAAGTACACCGTGAAAATAATTATGTTCACAGTATACACAATGCATGAACTTAAACCTGTAGCACTTAACTTTAGGTTAAGATTTTTTCCTTTCTGTTTTATACCCTCAATTATTGATTCTACATACAGATATGGTGATTGATTAAATGGAGTTTTATGTCCCAGTCAAGAATATTTCACTTATATCGTGGCATCACAAGCTATAGGTGAAGTGGCAGAAAATTTTACCTTTGCAGTGTGCCCAGGGGCAATATACAGGGAGAGTTCTTAAACATGGACACGAGGCATAGGTTTTTAAGAAACCAGTGACTTAAGTTTCTAAATGCCAAGTGCTTGGTAAAAGAACAGTTTAACTACCTATTTGACTTAAGTTTCTAAATGCCAAGTGCTTGGTGAAACAACAGTTTAACTACCTATTTTTAAGTCTTGGTCAGACCTAGCAGGGATTTGGGATTTGGGATTTGAACCCACAAACTCCCACATACAAATCTAGCACTCTACCAATTGAGCTACCGTAATGGTATGTATATAGATACCGGTATGCGTTTGAAATTTATGTTCAATATAATGCTGATATATCAAACACTACAGGTAACTTGCATTACCTTAACATGAACGTTCTGGTACATGATTACTACACTACCATCCATAAATAACTCTACAAATTTATATTTTCCATAGGTTTCCATTACAACTATCCTATTAAATTTTGTTTATACGATTGAAATATTTAAGTTTTTCTGTATTTGAAAGTGATATCTTAATTTTATGATCTAAATGTATGTAATAAAGTTGTTTTTCTTGAAAATCAATTTTTTTCAAATTTTCTGAAATTTCAGGAAATATGTAAAAATTTGGGAAAATATACTTTTCAAGATAAAAGCGCTATTTCAGCTGAAAAACACACAGCTTACGCATAATGATGTTTTCAACAATATAATTTTGTGAAGATTTAGAGTCTGTTGGACCAGTTTTAAATATGTATGATAATTTATGGAGGGCAGTGTATTTAAATTAAAGGTCAAGTGGACAGGTCAATGTTGTTTGTCTATAAAATACACCTCAATTAACAGTACAAAACATACAAGTAAAATAACAACAAAAAAAAGTTTGTAACATAAACCTCCATATTGCACTTGGTCCAATGGATTTCAAATAAAAATAAAATTTTATAATTTAAGAGATTTCTTATTTGTTATTATACAGTAAACTTTTACAACAAAATCATGGTTTTCCAAAATATCATAACAGTCAGCATTTGGACCCCAAGGTTTTTTTTTTTAGTTTTTCTTTTTTAATTTCTTAAGTTAAAAACCTTATACATGTTATAACACTCGTAACTCCCCTACATGCACCTCAGTATATCAGTTTTACTTATTTAAAAAAGGCTACAAAAATGAATTTTTAATCGCTTCAACAATAAAAGTCACACGAGTATTTTGGCATCTTGTTTGTTTTTGACATGGCACAATGTATTATAGGGTTACTAAACTGATATTGTGAAATATTGTCCCGAGTTGACTCGTCATTTGCACAATATCAGTTCAATAACCCTTTTATTATACATGTATAGCAAAATTAATTCTATTTACTCCCATCAAGTATTTCATCTAAAATACCATTTTGTTGTACAATACATTGAATATTACACTAGTTCTTGTGAATGGATATAAGAACTAGTGAGTGTAATATGACAACAACACAGCGATGACGTCGACAACAATTGTATGACGTCATAAAAGACAGCGTCATGTGACAAAGCATGCAGTATGAAAAAATATGTTCGGGAAACCTCGGACTGGAACACAGTTAGCGTGCAAATATCGATATTTATTGCAAACTAACACATCAAGATTTATTGTATAATTTCTATGCAAAGCATATATTGCTATATAATGAATATGTTAATTATATCGAAATAGATGCTTCCCATAGAAATTAAACAATAAATCTTGAGGTGTTAACATGCAATATGTATCAATATTTGCACACAAACTTAGTTCCAGTCCGAGGTTTCCCCGAATCAATTTTCATATTGTACACCTTTCTTTGAAAGGCGGGGGATAATAAATACTTGTAAAGCACCTAGGGCATCTATCCTTTTTATCTGGTTAGAAAATGATCTTTATTGAAAAAACCTTATTTCTGACAAGAATAAAATGAAAAAAGTTAATTTCTGACTAGACTAAAAGGAAAAACTTAGTATTATGGCCACATATTCAGCTTGAGAAAAAAAAAACCCAAATGTGTTGAGAAATAAATAAATAACACCATTCAATATCATTTCACAAATCAGATATTAAAATTTGTCACAAATTTTATGTATACAGGTCCCAGTTTCACAATCATTTCTTAACTATTAAAGTTTTTCGTTAACTTAGATTTCAAATGAGACTTACAAACTTTGTTCAAAAACACTCTTTCTCAATGTATACAGCAAATAGTCAAGTTCAAGTTTGTTTAATTGGCATTACCTTGGTAAACATTTAAACCCCTAGCAACAATCCAATAAAACTTGAACCAGAAAGTGGCAAACACCACTATTTGCCACTCAATAACTTGCCCTTATGGAGGCATTGTTTTATCATATTTGTCCCATAACTTAACATTGGATGCTAATGCACATACCAGACCAGCTTAAAAGCAGACCAAGATTTGATAATCATAGCTTCTTTTGACTACAATGTTACTGTGGCAGAACAAAAATTACATTCAAACAGACAAAGTATGAAAATTTTAACTGTCATTTGGAAAATAAAATATTATAAAATTATATATAATTAATAAATTATCAAAAAAGACCATTTTGTTTCCATTGCTTGTCAAGATATATAGGTTGCTCACAATCTGATGACTATTAATACTGGATGGATTATTTTCAAAAACAACATGCTTTTATTACTCATTTAGGTGGTATTGACCCATCCATGTTTAAAACACTCTGCCATCGGATAGTGTTTGACCACCCACATGAAAAAACTTGTCTGAATATTTGCATTTTTCATGAATTTTGAACGATTTAACATTTTCAGAATGAATTCAGAATTTTTAGACAAAAATGTTCAGAAAAATTCAGACTAATTTTTGGTGAAAAAATATTTAGGAATTAATATATTTTCAGAAATATTCAGACAAGGTTAAGAATTTTAGTTTCATGACGGCTACATTAATCAATGTTATTTATCAAGTTTCAATAGTTTTTGTCATGCGAAACTAACGGTAGATGTTGTTCTTCGATCAAAATTCTCCTGAAAACTTCTTGAGAATTCCGCGTTAGCTCTTCGTCTTTGCCGTAACTCTTCCATATTCCTTATAATGTCTTCTCTCTCATTCTGATCATCTTCAATCCAGCCCTACATTAAATAAACATGTATGTTAAATATAGTACCGGCCCTGAAAACCTCAAGGGAAGAGCAAGAGAGGCCAGCCTAAACAGACTTGGAGCAGGAGTATAGACACAGAGGCACAAACAGTGGGAAAGACCTGGACTGAACTAAAGAAGATAGCCCAGAACCATGTCAGACGGAGAGGTGTTGTTGTGGCCCTCAATCCAGCCCTACATTAAATAAACATGTATATTAAATATAGAACTAGAGGCATCAGATATATTTTTAAAGTTTGTTGATCCACTTGATCTACCAGTATTTCCCAATATCAAAATAACAAGCAAATTCAGTGAATTAGAATCCCTACCAGCAGGGTCTTGTTTTTAATTTGCACTATGTTCAAAAGGCAATACCGTAACTCCCAGGAGAATCAGCAAACCAACTCAGGTTTAATGATATGCCTATCTCCTATCAATGTTGATGCTTTGCATCAAGTTTCGTGAAATAGTGCTTTATGGTTTTAAAAAAAAATTTGTGCAGACAAGAATTTTGGACGGATGGACGGAAGGACAAAAATGTGTTGGTGAGGCTCAGTGGTCTAAAATGAACACTTAATGATTACAACATCATTCTTTGCCTAGATGCAAATCTTTTTGAAGCATAACCTCATGTGAGAATTGAAAGTTTGTCAGTTCACTTGGTACAAGTAAGTGAAAAATGTCAATCTTTATTCAAATTTATTTAATTTTCTATGGAAACAAAGAGTATTTCTCTGTCACAATCAGAGTGTTTCCAACAGTGAAACATATGAAATATGATTACCTTTACTTCATCACTGTACATTCTAAGACTGAAGTCATCTTTACTTCTTGTTCTCTCTCCGTCATAGATGTGTGGTGTCTGAAATATAACATACACATTAAAAGAATTGTCTTGTCTTTATTCTCTATCTCTTATTCTATTAAATCTGCCTCAAAAGTCACTTCTATATAAGGACCCCTTGGTTTTAAAAGCCAGTAGATTTTATCCAAAATGCTCTTTATTCATGTTATTTGAACCTGCCAATAAAGACCACTTTTACTGGTTCCCTCAGGTGGCTGTTTTACACAGGTATGACTATAGTACGATTTTACATCCCAAACTGACCTTGAACTTGGCTTAACAATATACTATACATTGCGAATGGGTTTTTTGCAAATAAATGAAAGAAAAAAGATTAGATGTCAATCTCTGTTTTCACAAAATTTCAAGAAACATGATCGATTGTTGTTTAGTTGCTATTTTTGAATGAGATTGAGTGAAATAAGGTTCAATGATGAAGTCAATGTTACTTCAACATTTGCAACTTGTTTGAGTTTCAGGACAGAGCCAGTAAGGAATTAAATCCCACTTCCCATTTTAAAAGCAAGCACTTTACCAGCTATGTAACCACAACAGTATAAAGGTGATAATTTGGATGGTATAAAATTTATTACCGTAATTGATTGATTCAATGGAGTTTGACAACCAAGTCAAGAATATTTCATTTATATCGGAAATAAACAGCTATAGGTGTAGTGACAGAAATTTTAACCTTTGCAGTTCACACAAGACAATATGCTGGGAGTATCTTAACATGCCCCACCTATCATGACACAGGGTATCCATTTTTAAGGTCTCTTACAAAGGACCCTGTGGCTTTCATTACTTTCTCATACAGAGTGCTTGGCGAAAGAGTCACTTTCTAGTTTCAAGTTTTGGTAGACCCTGGCCAGGGATCAAGACCACAACCTCCAACAACTGATCTGACAGTATAAGATGTTCATTATAATGATTTACAGGTGTGTCAGGATTTTCTGCCTCAATTTGACAATTTGAGAGGTGGATTTAGATAACTTACAGGTGTGTCAGGATTTTCTGCCTAAATTTGACCATTTGAGAGGTGGATTTAGATAACTTACAGGTGTGTCAGGATTTTCAGCCTGAATTTGACAATTTGAGAGGTAGATTTAGATAACTTACAGGTGTGCCAGGATATTTAGATAACTTACAGGTGTGTCAGGATTTTCTGCCTGAATTTGACAATTTGAGAGGTGGATTTAGATAACTTACAGGTGTGTCAGGATTTTCAGCCTGAATTTGACAATTTGAGAGGTAGATTTAGATAACTTACAGGTGTGCCAGGATATTTAGATAACTCACAGGTGTGTCAGGATTTTCTGCCTGAATTTGATTTGACAGTTTGAGAGGTGGATTTAGATAACTTACAGGTGTGTCAGGATTTTCAGCCCGAATTTGGTGGTATAAGAGGTAGATTTAGATAACTTACAGGTGTGCCAGTATTTTCTGCCTGAATTTGGTGGTTTGAAAAGTAGATTTAGATAACTTACAGGTGTGTCAGGATTTTCTGTCTGAATTTGGTGGTTTGAGAGTTAGATTCATATAACTTACAGGTGTGTCAGGATTTTCTGCCTGAATTTGGCAGTTTGAAAGGTAGGTTTAGATAACTTACAGGTGTGTCAGGATTTTCTGCCTGTGACTTTAGGTATAATCCTGTCAATACTGCATTTTTATTCTCACACATATGTTTTTCTTCCTCTGATAACAAAATCTGAACTTTATGTTTGGAATGATCTACAAACAAAACAACAACAAATTCAGTGAATTAGGTTCCCCTTCCAGCAGGTTCTTTTTTTTTGTATTTGTTATTTGCATTTATGTTCAAAAGGCCATAACACCAAGAACAAGAGGCCCATGGGCCTGATACGCTCACCTGATAACTAATGGCTAGCTGATAGATTTAAAGAAAACATGCCTATACAAAAAGTTAATAGTTTTCAAGATAATTAACCATTTCAGTATTGTTTCACATCTGTGATCTTGACCTTTGAACCCATGACCGTTTTCTATACATCAAAATGATCGTTGTATCGATACCTACAACATTCTAATATACATGCCTATACAAAAAGTTTATAGTTTTTGAGATAATAAAACATTTCAGTATTGTTTCGCATATGTGACCTTGACCTTTAAGCCAATAACCTTTTTCTATACATCAAAATAATCGTTGTATCAATACCTAAAACATTCTAATATACATGCCTATACAAAAAGTTTATAGTTTTTGAGATAATTAACCATTTCGGTATTGTTTTATATCTGTGACCTTGACCTTTGAACCCATGACCTTTTTCTATACATCAAAATGATCGTTGTATTAATACCTTCAACATTCTAATATACATGCCTATACAAAAAGTTTATAGTTTTCAAGATAATTAACCATTTCGGTATTGTTTCACATCTGTGACCTTGACCTTTGAACCCATGACCTTTTTCTATACATCAAAGTGATTGTTGTATCAATACCTACAACATTCTTATATACATGCCTATACAAAAAGTTTATAGTTTTCGAGATAATTTACCATTTCGGTATTGTTTCACATCTGTGACCTTGACCTTTGAACCCATGACCTTTTTTATACATCCAAATGATCGTTGTATTAATACCTTCAACATTCTAATATACATGCCTATACAAAAAGTGTATAGTTTTCGAGATAATAAAACATTTCGGTATTGTTTTGCATATGTGACCTTGACCTTTAAGCCAATAACCTTTTTCTATACATCAAAATAATCGTTGTATCAATACCTACAACATTCTAATATACATGCCTATACAAAAAGTTTATAGTTTTCGAGATAATTAACCATTTCGGTATTGTTTCACATCTGTGACCTTGACCTTTGAACCCATGACCGTTTTCTATACATCAAAGTGATTGTTGTATCAATACCTACAACATTCTAATATACATGCCTATACAAAAAGTGTATAGTTTTCGAGATAATTAACCATTTCGGTATTGTTGCACATCTGTGACCTTGACCTTTGAACCCATGACTTTTTTCTATACATCAAAATGATCATTGTATCAATACCTACAGCATTCTAATATACATGCCTATACAAAATGTTTATAGTTTTCGAGATAATTAACCATTTCAGTATTTATTCGCATCTGTGACCTTGACCTTTGAACCCATGACCTTTCTCTATACATCAAAATGATCGTTGTATGAATACCTACAACATTCTAATATACATGCCTATACAAAAAGTTTATAGTTTTCGAGATAATAATTATAATCAGAGGTAAAAAAAAATTAGGTCACGACCTTCACAATTGACCTTGACCTCATTTTGAAGATACTAACAAGAAGATGTCAAAACTGAAAACCCCATGTCATTATCTGGTCAAATAGTCAAGTTATAACAATTTGAAGCTATTTTACGATTTTTTCAAAATTAAACGCAAAAATGCGTAACCTATTTTTTATCCGAATTTTACAAAATGAACAAACTATAGGCTTAAGACCCTAGAGAAGCCAAATATCACATCAGATTTTTTCTCCAATCAGTACTTTCGGAGAAGAAGATTTTTTAAGATTTTTGCACCCCTAGGTCACCTTGACCTAGTTATGGTAGCCATAGCAACGCCACGAACAAATCTGAATTGCACCGGCCCATATATACTTCTGACAAAGTTTCATTAAAAACTGTCCAGTAGTTTCAGAGGAGAAGTCGAAAATACGTGTTAACGACGCACGCACACACGCACACACGCACGCACGCACGCACGCACATACACACGCTGCGCTATGCCATAAGCTCACATGACCTTCGGTCAGGTGAGCTAAAAATGAGCAAATCAACTTCAGTTAACCATATGCGCATCTCCTATTTATGTTGATACTTTGCAGCAAGTTTCGTGAAATAGTGCTTATTAGTATTGGAAAATTAGCACAAACAAGAATTTCAGATGGACGGAAGTGCCGGCGAAAACTTGAATTTAATATCCCCCTCTTTCTGTGAAAAGCGGGGGATGAAAATTGAATTGTTTATGTGACAGTATAGAGTGTCGTAATGGAGTGTTATGCCCCAGTTCAAGATTCTTTTACTTATATGGAGGGGGTATGTTCAGGGATGGTGAAGGAACGAAAGAGTCGAGGAACCAAAGTACCTAAAGAAAACCACAATCCTTTAGCAGGTGATCTGACAACCAGCGATTTTGTTACACATTTTTAAAACTACCTGCAATTCAAAATTGAGAAAAAGTGATGTTCTGAAATATAGCCACTTTATTATGACCTACTGTTAATTTGGAAATTTTAGTGGTCAAATTGAGAAATTTTAGTCATTTCCCCTAGGGGAAACTACCTTTATTCGGTAGTAATTTAAGGCAAACAAAATCACTAAGCACAGACATATTGAACAGTTTTACCTGTCAATAAACTTGAAATATCCATAAACAATTCAATAAGAGCCATATGTATTACTATACATGATAAACTGACAGAATTTCTCTTTCACTGAAGTAGATCAGTTGATAGAGTGCTCCCTCGGTAAGTGGGAGGTCGTGGGTTTGAACCCTGATTGGGTCTGACCCAAGATTTTAAAGTGGGTAGTGACTATTCTTTTGGCAAGCACTCAGCATTATGAAATGAGCATCATGGTTCTTTGGGATGGGAACTTAAAATAAATGAGGTCCTGTGTCACAATAGGCTTGGCATGATAAATAAACTTGCTGTATAATGACTTCAGCGCAAAGCTCAAACAAATGATCTTAACCTTTGTCTATAGCTGGCAATGTCTCTATATAAGTGAAATATTTCTTGACTGGGACGTTAAACATCATTACTCAACTCAACTCACTTCCACTTAAAAGTGATTTGACATATTTTAGTGTCAATATCTCTTGAACATTCTTGTGGGATGGAATGTAGTAATGGTGTTATATATCCCATTCAAGATTATTTCTCTTATACAGTGGCATAAATCAACTTGGCTGGAGAAAAAGCACCAACCTTCACTGAACAGGGGAATTCACACTTAGATCTTCCTCAATGGAATATGGATATTGTGATTTACAAACATGCATTAGGCCACTTGCACATAAAGGCCCCCTCGACAACATTGTAAATAACATTCAGCAATCTGTAAACACAAACTTACCATCAATGTCGTCAACTTTTAGTTTACGTCTGTATTGGATCCTGAACATGAAAGACTCCAAAATAAACGCAACAACTATAGTCATAACAACCTGAAACAAGACATAAAGTATGGTACTAAGAGTAATGTAGTCAGGGGGTATTTTTTCTGGGCTTTAAACCCAGGTGGGGGTTATATAGAGGTGGTTTTTATGGCAGGTTTGACTGTATTCGCAAATTAGCACATGTGCATGGCATGACCGATTACTTAAACACTAAAGTCAGGGGGCAGATCTAAAAAAGTAGCCTCTATATTGACCCCCTAAACTTTTTTGTTAAAAGCAGGAAACATAGTGGATCTTATTGCCCTATATGTACTTAGTTAGGCTAGGTATGTTTCCATTTTCACTTTTTCTGTTTAATGAAAATATGGCTGCCAAATCCAAGATGGCTGACAAAAAGATAATTTACATGCAAGTATTAAATGTCTAAATATGTCTAAATTTTCACTAAATTTCCTATACCTCGATAATAAATACATTGTGTACATACAAATTAAATATGTTTACAGTAAATATAAAGCCAAATCCCTTATAATGTCAAAATTTGAACAGACAAATGATGGTGATGAATCAAGGTTCTACTGTGCAAGTACCTACTGGTACCAGTACTTACCATCATAACAATATAAAACATCATAAAGTACACCCGAGTCCATTCACTGACATGATGTGCATAACCTTCCTACAAAGTCAAACAAAGAAAACTTTAAATATATCATCAAAATAGATAACCTTTCTATAAATTCAAACAAAGAAAATTTTAAATAAATCATCAAAATACATAAGTTAAAGTTTACCTAAATCTATAAACTGTAAATCAAACACCACAACCCCTCCCACACCTCTGGATGAAACACATGTCCATCAAAAGATTTATCCTCAATTATTTCTGCCAGTGCCTAGTTATTTAGCATCTGGATGAAGTGATTCCCCCCATTTCCACTCCCAACCTGCCTAAGGATGTAAGACACATGTCCATAACAAAGTTTACCTCAAAGCATTTCTGCTAGTGCCCAGCAGCTGGGTGAAATGCAGTGACAAGAACTTAAAATCTTGACCATAAAACTCAGCCTGTCAGGGTCTAGAACTATAAACCCTGAATCAGGAATCTAGTCTTTAACACTCCCTCATGATTAATCATTCTTGTTGGTGAAAATATACATATGCATGCTATTACAAAATTCCACAGTAAAAACACAAAACAGAAATAACAGGGATTCTCTGATCCTATAAAATGTAACAAATGAAAGTTTTTTTCTCTAAGCACTCTGATTTCCTTTCACTTTTCTGAACTAGCTAACCATCAGGTTATGACTGGGAAGTAATTTGGTTTTCTTCCCATGCTTAGGTCACACATTTAAACTACCAAACAAGGCATGGAAAATGCATCATAATGCATGTATCTTAGTTAGAATATATTTGTCAATAATTGCAAAACATAGTCATCGTAATCATAACAAAATTTCCCCTTAAACTTACCATGATTATGAACCAGTTATTTACCACTGTTAGTTCAAATAAGGTCACTACAAGCAAAAACAAAATTTAATATTACTTAAGATGAAACTGAAAGAAAAGAATTTTTTGAAAAATGCAGTAGGAGGTCGGGTTTCAAACCCAGATCAGGTCTGCCCCAAGACTTGAAAGTAGGTAGTGGCTGTTCTTTTGCCAAGGAATCAGCATTACAAAATGAATGTCATGGATCTTTCAGATGGGAGCTTAAAATAAATGAGGTTAGAACCCTGCTGTATGATGCAATCAGCACAGTGCACAGGCAAAATTTCTGTACCTTCGCCTATAGTTGATGACGTCTTAATATAAGTGAAATATTCTTGACTGGGACATTAAACACTATTACTCAACTCCTCTTGTAGCAAAACATGAATCAAAAAACTTATTCTCTATGATCCGATTAGAGATATGACCTCAGGGAGAACACAAACCTAATGTTACATTAAAAGGACAAAAGCTCACTTGATTTTGATTTTCAGTACAAATATGGAATGTAAAAGCGTGGCCTATCGACTTTAGGAGTTGAAAAAACCCATTCATAAAAACTGGCAATCACATGGTAGGACAAAAAAATTTCTTTCATGTGGTCAAGTTTCCCTGTAATTAATCCCTTATTCAAACCACACCATATCGTCAAAATGGTAAGACATCATTGATAGAGGTCTTGACATTCTAGCATTTACCTCTGATGAGTTCCGAAAGGAGAAAAGATGATTGGCAAACTGATTTATATTTATTCCAAACAATGACAAAAACAACTTTCTTTTTTATTATCATAGATATCTTTCATTTAGGTTTAATAAACAATTTATTGCCTTTGAGCGTGGGAGATATGAACATTTGTTCACCCTTAACAAGTCACATTTACCTCAGGCTTCACCCTTGGAAAATGTGACTTGTTGCAGGTGAACAAATGTTCATATCTCCCTCATTCAAAGGCAATTTATGTATAATGACATGTATTTAATTGCTTGGGCTATTGTCAAGTACAATTTTTTTATCTATAAATTTCTATATTCCATTATGAGACAGTGGTGATTAATTGTACTAGAAACATGGTAAAGAGTTTGTCAATATCTTTATAAACCCCCATTCATCTATCTTTCATTATCCCATCCATTCATCCATATACTACTGTGTAAGAAGAAATATTAGAGGTAGGAAACTTTTACGGCTTTGGCCTTCCCAACTATTTCACAGTAAGAAATTTTCACAGTTCTGACTTTATGTAAACTGAACCAAGGAAAATAAATAATTTTTACAGAGAAGATATATTCGCGGTACAAGTGTTACCATGAAAATTGTGAATATTTCTTCTTCGCAAATGTTTCTTCTTATACAGTAACATTAATAAAGTCATATCAACAATTTATGAATAAACAATCAAGTAATCTTTAAAGAACTTACCTCCTGATACCAAGATGTTATCAAAATCATTGAGGTAATAGTATCCATCATAAAAGGAATTGTTGCTGAATTTATAGAAATCCTCAACACTTGTATTTCTGAAACAAACAATAAAGGCCTGAAAACTAGCTTAGGTGAGACAGATTGATAATTGTTTTCCTTAAATGGTGTTTTACGCAGAAATCAAGATTTTTTCCACTTGGTCAGTTCAGGAATGTTGGAGAAAACTGGCATGCCCAGAGAAAACTAAACAACTTTTAACAAGCAAACTGAAAACTCTCCCATTAGGATCTGTCCAAAATGGCCCTTCATCGAATTTGGCGTGCGCCACACTATCTTGCATTACCCCTTGAAATACCATGATCAGAATGTCATTTCTTAATGAAAATCAATTGGGTATTTACAGTGTATACCTGCAAAATTGGGGAAAATGTACACTTTTTAATATTGGGAATTAGTCAGTTTACTGGACCCTGTGAGTTACCAAAAAAAATCCGGGTCCCTGCTTCATTATAAGTAAGAAAATCTTGAGGGAATTATTTAATATATTTACTCTAAGACCATGTCTTTTTTTTTCAGGTACAACAAAAAGAAGTTTGTAAACTTAATAAAATACATACTTGCAACAATTTCTTAAATCCACATTGAGAAAGACTTCCATACCAATTATGGCAAAAAAATAATACACTAACATTATAACAATGGCCAGACTGAAACATAAAGACAAATGATTCATAAATTAAAAGTCTAAAACAAATTCCTGGCATTAAAAAAACTGCCAATTTCAGGGTTTTTATTTCATATGCATAGGTTTAAAATCCACTTAGAACAGATCAAAGTGAGAAAAAAGTTTGCCAGTTCTCATTCTAAAGTCCTTAATTTCTTAAATATTTGGAAATCCAAATATTTAAAGATTTTAAAATGAAAAAAAATACAAGGGCAAAAGATGTTTTTAACCAATACAGTCCAACCTGCTTTAAAGGCCACCTCTATATAAGGACCACCTGTTTATAAAGGACAGTAGAATTGTATCCCAACTGTTCTTTATTCAAATTATTTTAGCCTGTATGTTAAGGTCAGCTGTTTATAAAGGCCACTTTTACTGGTTCCCTTGGGTGGGCTTTATATACAGGTTTGACTGTATGTTGAAAGATGAAATATAGCTTAGTTTTTTAACAGAATTTCAAAATTTTAGTAGATAATTTTTTTAACAATGTTTATCTGACAATACTATGTATTGCCTCCTAGGTTAATGATATCCTCTGGGATGGTTAGTCCACTAGTAAAGATATTTTGGAGAGAAAATTAGAGGGCAAATAATTCATTGGGGGAATACTAAAAGCTAAGAAAAACTTTTAGTTTTTTTTGAAAGTCAAACCACACACTAACATGTAAACAAGGTAAAGAAAAAATATTTAACCACGAAAATGATGGATAGCTGCCCAGTAGGTGAGAAAACATTAAAAGTACCGTGTTCATTCTAGAAGGGACCATGGGCCCATAATTACCCTTATTTTGCCAAATTAACCCATTGTTCCAGTCATATTGGACCATATTTAAGATTACATGAATGCAAAAATATAGATATTGTGGTATTTTAGAAAAAAAAAATTTGACCCCATTTGTAAAATCCAAGAATGAACATGACAATTAAATTTTACCTTAAAAGCCTTGAAAACAAAACAAACAATGTTCCTAACACATCTCTGTATCGCTTCTTTATTTTGAATAATCTGAAAATATTAAAATCAAAGCTCTTCAAATCTGCACATTTAAATTACCTAATGATAAATGAGATGGATACCTCTGATCCCATAATTGTAACCCTAATACCCTTGAACCCAAATACTCTTACTGCTAAACAGACAAATGTCTTCTACAAGCATACTGCTGTCATATAAATTTGTGACTTCAATTTGACACTGTCATCATTGCCTTGAAATTCAATTTTTCAATGTCAATGTTGTTTTTAAATTCAATTTGGCAGCAAGTGTATTTGTTTATGATCAACACACATCACGAATAAGGAGACAGTGACTTGCACCATGGAGATCATGGCTCATAGAGATTACTCTGAAGCAGCAACGAGTCATGCCTTTGGCATGAATTAAAATGGACAAAAAGGCATGTTGATTCTTATACATGTATATACATATACAGTGAAACCTCCCTAAACCGGACACTCTCTAAACCGGATAACTCTCTATTCTGGACAAAATTTTTGGTCCCGAATTTATCCTTCTTTATTTCAATTAACAAGAACCTCTCTAAACCGGACACTCTCTATTCCGGACACCGGACAAACTTTTTAGTCCCAAGTTGCTTATATCCTTAAAATTGAACCTCTTTAAACCGGACAACATTTTGATTTTTTAAATTACTTGTTTTTTTTTCTTTTTAAATATATTAATTTTAAACAGATCTATAAAAATATTCAATTATGAACACTTAAAAATCATAATTTTTTAAAATCCCTTTTTATTCTCATTTAAAACTTTAAAACATTTGGTATTTAATTCAATTATTTATTTATTTATTTAATAAATATTTTTCATCTCTCTCTCTCTCTCTCTCTCTCTCTCTCTCTCTATATATATATATATATATATATATTATATATATTTATTCTCTCTTTTTGTGATTTTTCTTTATAATCTAAATTTGTTTATTAATTTATTTATTACTTGACACAATGAATTAAGATAAGCACTTCTATACAATCTTATCTTGTTATCTATAGTTGCTACAGTTGTTTTGTTAATTATTATCCAGTGACACCTTATGTATCAAAGGGTCCTGTTAGGGATTAATAAGGTAGTCTATTTGCCTTGAGTACCCTAATTAGAATCCTCTTAAGAAAGTGAATTAAAGGTGACTGCTTTACATATAGCATATCCTATAATGAGATGTGACGTAACAGTTGTTGATTGTGGCTTCTCTGACAGGTATTACATCTTTCTAGATTGATTTAGTTAAGGGGAGATAAGCCAAGTTAAAATTTCAAAACCTCTCTAAACCGGACACCTCCCTAAACCGGACAAAATCTTTGGTCCGGAGCTTGTCCGGTTTAGAGAGGTTTTACTGTACATGTATGTGTATCCTCAAAAACTCATTTCGTGTGTGTGTGTGTGTGTGTGTGTGTGTGTGTGTCAGAGAGAGAGAGAGAGAGAGAGAGCATGATGGAGCAAATTACATACCTCAAAAGTCTAAATGGTCTTAAAACTGTTATATAATAAAATGAATCTTCAAAAAATTCTCCCAGCACCCCTATCACACTGGTAAAAGTTACCATAAAATCAAATCTGAAAAGCAAAAGATTAATGTATAATCATTAATATTTGTGGGGTTTAACTTTCATAAATTATAAAAATTTGAGGGGAAAAATTCTTGTGGAATATTTTCATCATACAAACATGTTTTGAGAGGTTAAAACTATAGGTGAATTGGCAGGTATTTTTACCTTGTAGTATGTTCAAGGCAATGTGTGGGGAAGTTTCTTTATTGTAAAACTGACAATTCATTTCTATTATTAGTTACACAGTACGTTAGAGACCTAATATATTTTATACAGAGTTAATAAAATTCATATCAGGTGATAGTCTGTTCCAAACATACACTTACAAACCCAGTATTTGATATCCAGATTTGATATCCACAGGTTACATATATAATGTACATACATGTATATTTTGTACTGTGCTATGATATTGGCTTGGTTAAATCTATGGTGTGCAATTATGCAGATTGGAGAATATCTATAGAACTTACAAATCCCATCCCGTGGTGAAATACTCAAATGGACCTTTGGCAAGAATTTTTAACATTGCTTCAACTGTGTACACTACAAAATAAATATCAAACAAAAAATTATGCGGACTATCAGATGGCAAAGCACACAAACAAACAGAGAGAGAAGATACTTGTTTTTCATAGAAATGAGATGGAGTAACACCACAAACCTTTATATCTAGGCAATGGTGGGGAAAATCAAAGTGCCCACCGAAAAACCCACTTTGTTTCTCGCACTATGATCTGCCTCTGAGTGGGATTTAAATCAAAACAAACATATCAATCCATGTCTAAACCACAATCCTAAAGCAAATTAAAAACTTTGAAGCTGGCAATTTAGGTTAACAAATGAACTTCCACCAGGGAAGTGAGACCGGGTGCTGGGGAGGGTAAGCACCTCCTGTTAGATACACTGGCCATTGTTGAGAGGCAAAGTAATTCATCAGCCAATGCTTTATTTAAACCACTCAGCCCCATTTCAATAGGTAAAATTTTATTAAGTAAATGTTACTGTAAACATATTTAATTTTGCATTGTTTTTTCCATGGTATAGAAAATGTAGACATGTCTGCGTAGTTAAATTATCGTGTTTCTGAAATATGCACTATAACACAAATAGCATAATATAATTTTTGCTCGGTATTAATTTACATGTAAAACAAACAACAGCAAAATAAGCAAAAATTAGTACACCACGAAAATACATTTAAAGTATGTTACTGACATGAAGAACTGTGTTGAAATACAGTCAAACCTATAAAGTGTTTATAAATACTACCTAAGGGATCCATTAAAAGAGGCCTTCATGAACAAATGTATACTTGTTCAAATAACATGAATAAAGAGCAATGGGGATAACATTTCACTGGCCTTTAAGTACAGGTAGTCCTTATTTAGAGGTGGCATGTAAGGCAGGTTTGACTATGTTGTAATCATAATTCAATACTTACCACATACAAAAATAATGGAAGCCCAGGTGGCAGTAAAATTATAACTCTTAACATTTACATTTTTGACTGAAAATAAAGAAAATTAGAAAATGAAGAAACATTGTTACTACAATGATTCAACGAAATAAAAACATACGTGTAGTTGGTGTTTAATCTCACAAATATTACCCAAACTTAAATCTTGCAAACTAAATATCAGGTGTGTAAATTCATATATCCTGAAAGTTTGGTGAAATCCCAAAGAACAGTTGAAGAGGAGTTACCATAGTAGATAAGTTTGGTGCTGCAGACATAGGAATATGACCACAGATGACAACGACAACAACAGATGACAATGATACCAGATGACAGACAGTAACACCTCCAAACAAGTTACAAAAAACATAGTGCTACCTCTGTACATGTATATGGATTAGGAATTGCTTGCTCCACTAACTAAATTGTTAACAAAGATCATATTTGTAAATAACAGAATTGACCTTAACATCTCCTATACAAGTTGTGAGTGTATAGTTGATAGTTATTACTTACTTGATAATCCCACAGTCTCGACTAGAATCCATACAAAATTTGTGGCTATAACTAAATCTGAAAGAACAAATACAGACAGATGTTAGTACTATCCTACAAGTACCTTTAATGTATTGATTACAGTAATGTACTATTTTTAATGATTTTCATGATAGTATAGTGGTGCTAGAAAGCCTGGTAGACATTGCACCACCTGGAGGAGAACCATCCAAGTAGAGCTACAGGAGATAGGATACACCTGTGGGCAAGTACAAAACATGTGGCAAAGGACAGGGACAAATGGAGGACGCTTGTTGGTGCCTTATGTCCCAGCCAGGATAAAAAGGATAAGTAAGTAATTTAAATCTACCGTATAATTAAATACATGTAAATAATGCACAAGGTGATTCATGAGATTTATAAGTCCATGTGAATTTAACCAAATTATAATCTGTGCTAAAATTTGTAAACAGTAAAAGAAATGGTAAACAGTGTACGGACACTTTAGTGGTGACAAGTAAAATTTCTGAGTATAGAGTGAACATGGTGAATGCTTTAAATTCTTACACTATACTCTATGAACGAGTGGCTTGAAAAATTCTGAGGTTTGAAATAACTGTTAAAATTGCAATGCCTGATAAAAAAAGGAAGTGGTATGGAGTAATTTTTTCAGGCCCCAGTCAAAAGTCTTCGTCAGCTTGTTCTTGGATGATAATGGATGAAAGGAGAGTACTTAAAGAAAACCACACACTTAAAAGAAAAATAATACTTACAAATAAATATATCAAATCCAATCCAATTTATCAACGTATGAATTTCTGAAATTAAAAACACAAAATGATACAAATTAATGATTCATAGTCACTATACAATTGGAATTCACAGGGTAATTTTATTCCACCACATTTGTCAGACTAGAGCCACAAACAATGTGAAAATATGTCTAATAAAGATACATGCATAAGGAATCTTGTCTGCAAAACATTTCATTAAAACACAAGAAAGGAATAAAGTGAATAAAGTAATGGAGCGTCACACCCAAGTCAAGGTTCTTTCATTAATATGTATATCGAGACAGTCAGTACAGGGGTGGTGGAGAAAACCTCAGTACCCAAAGAAAACCACCAACCTTTGCCAAGTGAACTGATAATTTTCTCACAGTATGATCTGCCCTAAGCAGTGGCAGTGACAGACACTATGATCTGTCAGTTCGCACTTAAACCTGCTCTGCTCTTGAGGCCCTGAATATCAGAAGTTGACATAAAAAATTGGGCTTGAGGAAGAGAAAACTGATACAATACAATTTTGTATGTCTAAACTTAAGTGAGTAGTTAAAATAAATAACTCATCAATCCATTCATTAAAGTTTTCTATAGACTATTTAAAAAATTGTAAAAATTAAACAAAGTGAACTCATAGACAATGGGTTTAGCCGATGTTCAATGTGATCAATTACCCCTTAACCTTTGTGCGCACATTTTGGAAAACGTCAACGTCGCAATTCCCAGTATAATGTTGTTTTTTTGCAGAAAAACATAATCGTATGCTTTTCAATATCCATTGGAAATAAGTGTTCCAAACAAACCTTAAAGGGTATTACATGGTACACCGGCAAACCCCATTTCTTCGCTGCCAACTTAAGTACCCACAAAATTAAATACAATTACAGTATTTCAATTTAACTACTATTGTTAATAACATACTTTTAAATATCACATTGCAGGGATGTCTAAAGTTAGACGACCATATACCATCTTCATCATTTTTAGACTGAAAAGTAAAAGAAATAAGATATTAAAGACAAAATCTAAATGTTGAATTTACATGTAAAATCTCATTATAATCCCCTCAAGTACTATACCACCCCACTTATTGCCTTAGTATTTTATATTGCCTTAGTATTTTAAAGTCCCAAAATCTATTTCTCTTATGTTTTTCATAAGCCTTCCTCAAATTCCCACTAAACCCCTTTATAACGCCAAAATTTAACTAGACGAAAAATGGCTATGAATCAAGAATTTACTGTATATGTACATTTCAAAAGAAATATATTTTCTAAAGGAGTAAATGCAAAAAATATATATGATACTTTACTGGGGTCTAAATACCATTACTACACTCTCATTTAGCAGCTCAATAGATTGGAGCAGTCTGAAATTAAATGCCTTGCACAAACCCATAACTATTTAATCATGAAACCAAAGTTTCCATCCATCAGTCATGCATCTTTATACATAAAAGTATGCTTATACAGTAAAACCCCGTTATAATGCCCCTTGATAACTTTGCCATCTCACTTATCGCCACACTATTTTGAAGTCCCAAAATCCATTTTGTGTATGTTTTTCTTTATTCGCTCCCCCAATTTATCGCCAAACCCCTTTATAACGCCAAAATTTGACTGAACAAATGGTGGCGATGAATTGAGGTTTTACTGTATATGTAACAACTCTCACAGCCTAAAAGCCTAGTTCAGAGAGTTTGTCAGACTCCTCTTTAAATTTGGATGGTTTTCTCTGGGTACTCTGATTTCCACCATCATCTGAGAACTAACCACTTCAATGTAATCAAAAACAAACATACTAATCCATGTCCAAATCACAATCCAGAAGCAAAGTAAAAACTTTGGAACTGACAAGTTAGGTTATACACGTGAACTTCCACCAGGGAAGTGAGGCCGGGTGCTAAGTAACGGGATCTTGACTGGGGCCTAAACACGATTACTTCACTTCTCATAATTTAACAGCTCAATTGACTTGGGCAATGTCTTACTCAACTTCAAATCATGCAGCCTGGCTATGGTTCAAATTCATGACTCTTTAATCATGAAACAAAGGTCTTAATCACTTACCCACACAAAAAAGATATTTTATATAACCTAACCTATTTATCGTTCTTACCTTCCATGTTAATATACTAACTGTATAGATCTGATAAAACTCTTCTAAATCTAGCATACCAGTCTTACTACGATTCAATGTCTTAAAGGTTAAATATACATCTCTTCTACCTGTAATTAAACAAGATCTGTTAGATAAACCAATGTCTGAAATAAGTTGGAGATTCTAACAAACTGACACAAAAAATTGTCATTGTTTGCTATAATGACATAAAAGAAGGTTTAACAAAATATTACTGGTCTAAAAGTTAGAGGTCTCAGACCTACAGAATGAGGGATTTTGGTGGCCGAGTGGTCTAAAGTTTGCGCTTACTGATCACAGTGCTTTTCAGTGTCTAGAATTGAATCCCACTCAGTAAGATGCTAGAGTGAGTAAGTTTGTCAGTTCACTTGCTGAAGGTTGGTGGTTTTTTTTTTTTTGGGGGGGGGGGGGGGGGGGCACTCCATTTGCCTCCACCTTCCCATGCAGGCAAGCTAATTACAAATGAGCCCTGACAAGATTTTGATTAGAAAAAATTTACCATTTACAAAAGGTAAAAGAACAATGGAAGTGATGTTACAGTACATAACAATTCGTGTTTTTTCATCATTGAAAGCAACACTTGTTTTCCTATATCATAATGCATGTTTAAAATTAGAGTAATGTGGGGTAACAGTGCTTCAGATTGTTTTTGCAGATAGTGGGCCACAAGGGCCCACCAGGTCCAATAACAAGGGGTCATTTCTTGTTATAGTGGGTCATGTTTTGCCACATAATTAAATGTTATGCCACGACCACGTGACTGAAAGTGAAAGTCGGCACTTGACATCTTCATATAATGCACCAAAAGCGATCTTGTCATCTGCTAATTTATACTTTGTTAACCTTTACGATATATTTTAAACTCTTTCAACTCGATGATTCATTTTATGTGCATCTACTTCTCTGCGCTTTGTGAATAGAGTCGTCTGCATTTCATAGCCATGGTTGCCGCTAGCATATTAAATGAACGACAACGTCCGAGGTCATAAAAAGTTTTATTACGAGTTCTCCCCCTTTGAATATTAATGTTAATAACCGACGCATAGAGCAATGAGAAGGGGCTTGTCGGGAGTCCTGTCTACATGCTGATTATGAGATAAACAAAGATGCTAGAGATTTTCCGATAGAAAACGAAAACAGAAAGTCAAATCGGAAAACCGCATGGAATCTAATATGTAGTTTTGGTAAGAAATTATTAATGATCAATTTGGCTAAGAAAAACCATGCGCCACGTGGACCCATTAGAAGAAAATGTTATGCGCCATTTTTTAAAATAATGCGGGATTGGCGCGGGCGCACCGACAATCTGAAGCACTGGCCCGGTAATGTGGTTTTATGACCCAATCAAGATTAATTTTTCACTTGCATCAAGGCAATTAGTTGGTGAAAAAAGTAACTGGAGAAAACCACAGATCTTCATCAAGTGAACTGACAAACTTTCTCACACTAGGGTCTACCACAAGTGGTATTCATACCTAGATGATGTGATCCATTAGCTGGCAGTTTAGACCACTTGGCTATCAAGGTACCAAATTTTATGAAGAGTCTTACAGACCCCACTACAAACTGTAAATGTTAATATATAATACTCACTTTTCTTTGGTTTATAATATCTCATCATACCACAGAAATGCTTCAGAGAAATTTCCTTTGGATTCTGAAAAGAGAAAACATCCATGTACAACAAAATTGCCTACCATTTTTGAGTTGAGTTGAGTAATGGCATTTAACGTTCCAGTCAAGAATATTTCACTTATAATGAGTTGTCGACAGCTATAGGTGAAGGTACAGAAATTTTGCCTGTGCGTTGCACTGATGGCACTATACAGCAAGGTTCTATACCGTGCCAAGCCTACCATGACACGGGACCTCATTTATTTTATGTTCCCATCCAAAAGAACCGTGACTTTCATTTCGTAATGCCGAGTACTTGGCGAAAGAACAGTCAATACCCACTTTTAAGTCTTGTGTTAGACTCAGTCAGGGTTCAAACCCAAGACCTCCCACTTACAGAGCAAGCACTCTACCGAGCTACCGCAGTAGTCCATACCATTTTTGAGACTATGAGTAAGTTTGGGTAAATTTTGATTGTTCGTTTTACAAAATCAGTAGTAAGGGATTTGCAAATTCCCAGAATATTGTCCTTATTATGGGGAAAAATATAATTTTTTTCCATTATATATTAAAGGAAAATAATTATTACACATAAACATTATGGAATATCATGACTGTGATACACTGGTGAACACCATCTTGTTATCGCTTTTTCAAAACGTAAGATGGTACCAAACCAAAAGTAGAAATCAAAAGCAAGAGACCCAACAGTCTACAACATCTGGTGTTTCACTTCACATCAAACATTACACATAATCTTACCTGTTTTGTGACCAGTAGTCTGAAAGCATGCTGGCATCCTTCTCGCTTGTGGAAGAACAACTTTTTTAGTTTTTCTTTTTCCAATGTTGAAAATGTGTCATACACAACTGCTAGAAGCTTAAATTGAACAGAACATAGAAATAAATTCAACAATATATAGGATTATTATGTGACTCCTAAGACAAATCTCTACTAAAATTACTCCAATGGCAGCCTCAGCGGCCAAGTGGTCTAAAGTGTGTGCTTACAGACCACAAAACCTCTCACCATCTAGATTCTTATCACACACTAGACAGATCCTTGTTATAAAGTTTGTCAGTTTGATTGTGGAAGGTTGGAAGTTTTCTCCAGGCACCCCTGTTTCTTCTACCATTTTGGAATTGACAGACTCAATATAAGTGAAAAAATCTTGACTTGGGCGCTGAATTCTATTACTCCACTTCACTTTTGTTCACCATCATTTCACTTCACTCCACTATCTTCTTACCAGTTAAAATATTTCACTTGTATCAAAAGGTCATCAGCTATAAGTGAAGTGACATAAGTTTTTACTTTTGCTGTGTGTTCAGGACAATATGCAGAAAGGATCTTTAGTATGTCACACCTACCATGACACGGGACATAAATTACATGTATTAAGGTTTCTTGTGGAGGATTCCTTGATTTTCATTTCTAAATGCAGAGTGCTTGGTAAAAGAATAGTTACTATGTCTTGGTCAGGGCCCAATCTCCCACATGTGGAGGGAGCACTCTACTAGCTAAGCTACGGTACTGTAGTGATCAAAATAATTAAGGGCCAATGTATCAAGGTTATACAGACTTACCAGATTCATCATGAAGAAAAGTTCTAAAGCTAGATACAGTATAAAAAATACTGCCAGCCATCTGGATTTAGAATATGCTGGCATCATCACATCTGGATAACTGAAAATATAAATACAAAGTATATGTAAATTCTGTGAATTCGTCCGACCACCTCTATGGCTCAGTGGCAAAATATCCACTTCAAGAGTGGGCAGTTGTGGGTTCAAACCCCAGCAAAGTAATACATACGACTTAAAAAGTTGAGATACTATAATTGTACTGCTTCCTGACCTGGCCCTTAGTAATAAGGGAACAGAGTATTGAATGGTCACTCGATGTCAATATAATGTGACTTAGGTAGTGGTATGCTTGTCTGTGGCATACTGATGCTGTAAGCTAGCACCTTAAAGTGGACCAAAGTGCGAAGTAGACCATAAAACACACTGGTACATCCCACACATGGACAAACCAGTTCTTAGATTCACGAGTGTAATGTATGGGTCCGCACAATAAACGAGTGTGATCAGCTACGTCAGAAAACCACATATGTGTGGTTTTGTATTTATCACATACCCTACTATTCTAAATGAAAAGCTTTCTTTGGCTTAATCTGTCAATGAATGCATAATCAATTATCTTAAATTGGTTTTTGATCCGATTCCTGACTGGAAAAACTGCTAAAGAAGTACATTAAAAACGACAGATAACTCTTGGTTTAAACATCATTGGTTAACATTTTACTGATACCATCGTAAAAACTGGGAAAAAATTAAAAAACAAACATTGATTTTACAAAACTATTTAAAAACGTCCACCATTCTCCCAATTCGAAAAATTCTTCCAACTTAACATGACGTCACAATTATAACCAATGAATGACGTCATATTATTGTTGTCAGAATAGGGAATTCCCCTAAAAGTAGTTCCGGCTACTATGGTGATACGGAACATTGTATTGCACATGTGCGATACGGACCTTTGTATCGCATGGCAAGAAAATGTAATGTATCGCTATAGTAAGATTCAATGGGTATGTGATAAAATATAAAACAACATGACATCAATAACAACAACAATGTTAATTCATCTGGTTTTTATAATTTTTTTATCATTTATCATTGTTAGCCTTTACATTTATGTACTTACTTTGCTGTGGTTAATAAAACAAATAAACTTATAAAGCTGTCTTTTAAAGTTGAGAAATACTGAAAGTAAAGAAAATAGAAAACTGGTTCTCATAGCAATACAACTAGAGCTGTCTCTTGAGAGCCAAATATCCCTCGCCCCCAACATATAATGTTTTCCTGCGACCTTGGCCTTTACCATCATGACACACCTTTGGACCATGAAGATTATTCATGTAAAGTTTTATGACAGTCATTCAAAGCAGCTATGAGATATGGCCTGGACATGATATTATACGGAGAGACAAATGGACAGAAAGATGGACAGACAGACATGGTGATTCCTATATACGCCCCTCAAACTAGTTTGGGGGGTTATAAAAATAACAGAAAATGGAAACGTCTCTTAGAGAGCCAAATACCTTGACTGCCTCAATTTAAGAATCTTGACTGGACCTAAACCACCATTACTATACTCTTCTCCACAAACATTCTATAATAGTCAGATTCCCTTATTAATCAAGGTCAAGGTCAAGTCTGAATTGCATTTAAATACTGGTAGTGTCTGGTTTACATAAGTGGGATTTATACACTCAAGTTTAACAGCAAGATAAAAATTTCATATCATGTTGGAGTCTTAAATGACAGAACCCCTTATTCTTAATAGAACGGATGCCCTTGGAAATTAGAAAATAAGTGTTGTATCCTGCAATTTTCTGGGAAAAATCTTATGGTAAACTAGAAATGTCTCTTGAGAGCCAAATACGCCACCCCCCCCCCCCCTCCCACAAAATTTGCAAAAGTTTAATGTTTTCCAGCGACCTTGACCATTCTGATATGACCTTGGTTCAAGGTGATAACATACCTTTGGACCATGTGAAGTTATATGACAGTTGTCCAAAGCAATTCTGAGATATGTCTAGAACATGATTTTACATGGACACACAGACAGATGGATGGACAGGCATAGGGATGATCGGACATATGGACGGATATGGTAATTTCAATATACCTCCCTCAAACTACTTTACGGTGGATATAAATACATATAACAAATATTAGTTCCAGTTGTGTACTGAACTTATTAAAATCAGTGTACTGAACTTATTCAAACATTCAAAAAACATATTTGGGAATTTCATAGGTTTTGAACATTGGGAATGGGTGCAATTTTACGCCTAAAATGAAGCAGATAAATAGCTTTTTAAGAAGAATCATACTTACTGTGTCTTCAGGTATTGTTGAAAATAAATAAAAACCTGTAAAATACAAAAAATTCTTGCAATCATGTCTGGCCTAGCTAACCCCAATCTGATTTACCTGATCAAGGTCAATTTAAATAAACTTAACACAAATGTTTATGCTAACACCACCAAAATTTGACTTTTCACTTTGATTATAATTTTACCTACAACAGTATGATTCCAATATTGGTAGCCTTTAGCTACTTGGCTATTGATACTAATTTCTGAGAAATTCTTTCGAAAAGTAGCCTGTATTTTAGCAAATCTAAAAAAAATTCTCTAAAGGGACTATTTTGTTACAAAATTTGGAAATATGACTACCGGTACTAATAATTTAAAATTTGTCAAAACCAACTCTCCCTGCCAAGGTTCAAATCCCACTCAGATTCTATTTTGAGAAAGTTTATCAGTTTGCTAGTTTTCTCTGGGTACTCTGGATTCTTCTGCCATCCCATAACTGACTGCCTTGATATAAGTGAAATACTATTGACTGGGATGTAAAACACTATTACTCCAATCAAAATCAAATTACAACATGCATGCATTTAAAGAACAAAACAGAAGGACATTCATGTCACTGTTTCAAAAGGAAAACTTTGAATTCCATGACAATCTTTATTTTAAGGTCACGGGTCACCGTCTTCATTTTAAGGAGAATTTATTTTTTAAAAATAGCATGTTGCAAAATAAACTCTTTATTATATAACTTTTAGAGAATAACACTAAAAAACTCAATTTTTCAGTGAAAAGTAAGCTTTAACAATTTAAACTTACCTAATATAGAGAATATAAGCATGACAAATAATAACAAAAAAAGCATATCAACTATAGGAGGTAGAGACTGCAAGATCTGTCGACTGATTCTGTAAACAAAAAAATATGTATCAAACTAAATACCTATATGGGCCTGTCATTTACTGTATCATCTCTCAAAAAACATAAAATATCAAGTTACAACTAAAATGGCATGTCATTTCAAAAGTGTCCTAAAAACGCACCCCAACTTGGAAACCCCCAAACCATGTGCATGATCAAAATATAAATCGGCAAAGTCACATCTGCTCCACCCAAAGATTGTCGCTGTGGAGTTTTATAAAGATCTCTTGAACATTTTTCCGAGGAAAGTGGCAGAAGAAATTGGAATAAACACTAAATGTCCCCCAAATAGTTTAAGTAACACAAGAGGGCAGATCAAGATAAGCCCATTTACATTTTAAACACACAATGACATATCCTTGCAATCATATATACTTCAGTAGTGTTGGAGAAGAAGGTCAGAAAAACTACTATGCAGGGATGAAGCTTAACTATTTTGAGTTAGTGGCCCAGCTTACTTCAGAAAAAGAAGCTTTAATAGTAATAAATGTCTAAAATGTGTAATCATTTAAGAGCCGAGAGTGATTTTTAGAAGCCATGGGCTACTGGGCCTCTGCTTATCTTAATCCCTGTTATGGATGAATGGAAAGACAGATACAGTAAAACCTCGAAACCTCGATTCATCGCCACCATTTGTTCAGTCAGTTTGGCGTTATAAAGGGGTTTGGCGATAAATCGGGGGAGGCGAATAAAGAAAACCATAAACAAAATGGATTTTGGGACTTCCAAATAGTGTGGCGATAAACGAGGTGGCAAAGTAATCGAGGGCATTATAACGAGGTTTTACTGTATATGGGCCAACCTACAGATAGACAATGCTTATTATAATACATCCTGTTTCTAGAATCTAGCATATAACAAAGGACCTCAGTATTTTCACTTGATTGAATATTTACCTTCTCACTCCTCGACAATAATAGGAATCTATTAAGAACAATGGTCGTAATGCCCTTGTGACTCTAAAATGATTCTGCTGTCGTATAAGTACTACAATGGATTCTATAAACATAATCAGTAGTGTCAGACTCTGAAAAAGACAAGTATATCATATATCGGTACTAGGATTGTCTCTATAAATATAGATCAGCAAAGTCACACTCTGAAAAAGAGACAAATATATCATCTATTAAGAAGTACTTGTAAGAAAACCATCTACATTCTGCAAGACAACTGTAGATTGCTCACATTAAAAAGAAAATTCCAAGTTAAAATGATTAGATATCTTGATATAAAATGTTTGTTTAAAAATAATTTAATATATCATTTTCTAACAATATACATCTTTAGATACTAATATTGTATATAATTATTATTAATGTGTGTGTGTGAGAGAGTTGAGTAATGGTGTTTAACATCCCAGTCAAGAATATTTCACTTACATTGAGACATCGCCACCTATAGGAGAAGGTGCAGTAATTTTGGCTGCACATTACGCTGATGGCATTATACAGCAGGGTTCTTTATTGTACCATGCCTACCATGACATGGCAACTTGTTTATTTTAAGTTCCGAAAGAACCATTACTTTCACATGTTTGGCGAAAGAAGTCACTACCCATTTTCAAGTCTTGGGTCAGACCCAGACCACAACCTCAAATTTACGGAGCGAGCACTTTTCCAACTGAGCTAGTGGTGTGTGTGTGTGTGTGTGTATGCCTGTACTGGTATGTGTGTGTGTGTGCATAACATGCATGTATGTGCTATAAATATTACCTTTATAAGTGTTCTTTTGTGAGTGAAAAATGTTTTCCATCCTAACCATTTTAATCGTATCCCCAATTCCAGAGCTAAAATTAACAATCCAAACAGTTCTACAGATCCATGCACCTGCGATAAGCAAAATGTATTATATAAACATGATAAATATAAAATAAACTGAGGAAAATTTCATGCAAAGTAACAACCCTATTTCCAAAGTCAGTTACTTATTGGATTTGCCAGTGTTCTACATAAATCAATAACCTTAAAGATAATGTGGAACATTTGGATAAGAAAAAACATTATATAAATATTAAATAAACTGAGCAAATTTCCACGCAAAATACTAGTAACTGTAACAACCCTAATTCCTAAGTGATTGAGTCACTAATTGGGTTCCACATCATCAATACCCTTAAAGTTAATGTGGACAATTGGAAAATGTTTACATTCTAAATTACCAGAATGATGTTGTTTCTATGAGAAAATGACAAATTATGCAAGTTTGTTTTCCATGAAAATTAATAATCTGAGCAAAATAACAATCCTAATGTCTTTGTGTTAGATTAGACAGTGTTTCATGTACAGTCAAACCTGTCTATAATGGCCACCCAAGGGAAACGGTAAAAGCGACCTTTATACACAGGTTCAAATAATACAAATAAAAAACAATTAGGATACAATTCTACTGGCCTTTATAAGCAGGTGATCCTTATATAGAGGTGGCCTTTAGAGCAGGTTTGACTGTAATAATAAATCAATAAGTCCCCCCAGTATAGTTTGGTGTGCCCTTAATATCCCTTACCATAGCTGTCAAGGGTGATTTGAAGAAAAGAGTGAGAGAAATGTGCCATCCACTCTAGGGGGGTCCGGCATGCTCCCCCGGAAAAATTTTAAAAATCAAAGTAAGAATATGCAATTTCCTGCATTCTAAGAACAAAACTAAACATTTAAAACCTCAGAAATTTTTCATAAAATATGTACTCACAACTTGATCAAATACAATTTTTGGATTTAGACTTTTAAATAAACTGGATATTTACGCATCCATTCAGTGTCAAATTTAGTTTTATAAATGGCAGCACCAGTAAATTGCTTTGTTTTCTTGTGACTTGGTGATTCGTCACCGCTAGCAGCCTTCCGTTTATCCATATTTAACAAACAGGAAAAAACTTGTGAAAGGTAAAATACAGAAAAGAAATCGGATTACCGAAGGTCCGGAAATCGTCAAATAGGAAGTCGTGATTCTTCTACATTTTTTAAAGATCAGTTAAAAGTTAAAAAAAAAGTTTGAATAATAATCAATATATTGCCAGTTATCGTTAATAATTTGTATAAAATTTTAAACAAAAGGGTATTTTACAAATATGCGTGAGAAAGTGAGTGGTGTGCGTGTGAGCGTGATTAAATATCAAAATGCGTGACTCTCACTCGCAATGTGTGAGACTTGACAGGCTCACAGGTATGCCTTAAAGTTTACATTATGGATGTGCTGCAGAAAAAAGGTAGCAAACCAACTCAGGTTAACAAAGTGCAAATTTCCTGTCAATAGCACAAGTACACTGGATGGATAGATAGAAGGAAGAAGGGAGGACAGACAGAAGGAATTTATTGCACCCCCACCTTTCCTTTTATCTCTGAATGGTAGGGAATAAAAAAACTTTGCAATAAAGCCATGTTTTACTGTCTTTTTGTCAAACCTGTTTAAAAGCCACCTCTATATGGACGACCTGCTTTTAAAGGCCAAAAATAATGTTCTCAATGGGTCTTCATTCATGGTATTTGAACCTGTATATAAGGGCCATTTGTCTATAAAGGCCACTCACTAGTTCCTTTAGGTGGCCTTTATAGACAGATTTGACTGTGTTTTATATTAATCATTAATCATTACTCTTATCTGTGCAAATTAAAATTAAAATTGATTATAATACATGATTAACACACAGCTAATTTAAATTAAATCTAGAATTTACAGTCATAATTTACAAATAAAATTATCATGGGTTACAATAAAACAGATCAGTTATCAGTCATTATTTACAAATAAAATTATCACAGGGTTACAATTAACAGATCAGTTATCAGTCATTATTTACAAATAAAATTATCACAGGGTTACAATTAACAGATCAGTTATCATCAACAAACAGTTATATCAGTACTCAGTGTCATTATCTACAGTTTTATCAGCAAGTGTTTTAATACTTTGTTTAAACTGTATGGTAGTTATAGACGTCATCTAAGTACAACTCTATCTACATGTAGGACCCTTTCATTTGCCTCTCAAAATCCAGATATAATTTAAAAGTTCAGGAGTCAAGCCTGTCACAGTTGCTTTTTTCCTGAATGTCCGCAAGTTAGACTAAAATTTCACAGGGTCAAAAACATAAACAAAAGGATCAAATGGCTTTGTCAAACGGAAGTCATGTGACTATCGATAAAATGTATTACCTCAGCATATCAATTTAAAAATAACAAGTAGTGTTATCAAGTTCATTTTTGTATTGTCTGGGCTCAGTTATTTTAAGCTCTGGATTCAGTTTTTCAAAGCCTGATCAGTTTAAAAGTTGATAAGTATTGGTCATGAGAATAGATCATTGATAATCACATTCTGGAGACTTCAATAAACCGCTAAACCATTCTTCCCAATATTCACTTTACATTAGTTTAATCATAAAAATATAGAATATCAACACAATTTAAGCAAATTCAGTGAATTAGGATGCCCAGCCAGCATGTTCTTTTTTTTGTGATTTGCACTTATGTACAAAGGCCCTTGACTCTGAGGAAAATAAGCAAACCAACTCTGGTTAATGATATGCCTATCAATGTTGATGTTTTGCACCAAGTTTTGTGAAATAGTGCTTCATAGTTTTGGAGAATTAGCGCAGACAAGAATTTTGGACAGACAGAAGAACAGAAACTCGAATCAAATATCCTCCACTTTCTTCGAAAAGGCGGGGAGCACCACTGCGGTAGCTCAGT
Organism: Anadara kagoshimensis; assembly: GCA_021292105.1. NCBI lineage: Eukaryota > Metazoa > Mollusca > Bivalvia > Arcoida > Arcidae > Anadara > Anadara kagoshimensis. Next base: position 35,060,938 of record CM037874.1, read on the forward strand.
TGGTAGAGTGCTCGCTCCGTAAGTGGGAGGTCGTGGGTTCGATCCCCGGCCAGGTCTGACCCAAGACTTGAAAGTGGGTAGTGACTGTTCTTTCGCCAAGCACTCGGCATTACGGAATGAAAGTCACGGTTCTTTTGGATGGGAACTTAAAATAAACGAGGTCCTGTGTCACGGTGGGCTTGGCATGCTAAAGAACCCTGCTGTATAATGCCATCAGCGCAACGCATGGGCAAAATTTCTGCACCTTCGCCTATAGCTGGTGACGTCTCGTTATAAGTGAAATATTCTTGACTGGGACGTTAAACACCATTACTCACTCACTCACTCGAAAAGGCGGGGGATGAGAAAAAAAATAGCATGCATACAAGTATATAATAATGTTGACCCTATTTGATATGATTCTGAAGTTTTAAACCAGAATGACCCAACAAAGTAAAGTTTAGGTTTAAACACTGGGTGGTTGACTGGGTGTGGCAGTGTTGATGAAAAGTTAATTGAGAAGGAGATGACAACTCTGGCAACTATGATGGTGATGGTGATGATGATGTTGATGATGAAAGTGATGATGATGATGATCAAGTGATGGTGAAAGTGATGATGATGATGATGATGATGAGGATGAGGATGGTGATGATGATGAAAGTGATGATGATGATGATGTTGATGATGATAGCGATGATGATAATGATGATGATGATGGTGGTGATGATGATGATGAAAGTGATGATGATGATGATGATGATAATGATGATGATGATGATGATGATGATGATGATAGCGATGATGATAATGATGATGATGATGGTGGTGATGATGATCGTAGTTGTGCTAAAATGATGCCAACAGTGGTGCTAGGGTGGTGATTGTGGCAGTGCTGGGTTGATGTCAGTGGTGAGGGTGGTAATTGTGACTGCTGATGGTTGTAGTGATAGAGATGGTGACTGCTAAAGTGGACACATTGTTAATTACTCATATAATATAAGAAATACCTACTCCAACTGGTAGCATCAAGAATGGAACCGCCGGACGTTCACATGCCGCCATAAACAAAACTAACAAGGCGGCAAATAAATCTAACACGTAAAACCACTTGTTATGAGCAATCTGATAGGCTGGTAATGCTTCCGGTTTAGACGGATGTGTGTTAAATTTATCGTTATTTTCTCCTTCTTGTAAGTAAATAGCGGCTTCTTGGTAATTCAGTTTCCAGAGTTTCTGTCGAGCTATGTATTCATTTCCTTTTATTAATGGCAGGTGATAATGAGAATTTTGATTGTCTGGCAAATCATATAATGTACTTTGACAACCATTTTCCGTTCCATGATTGTCATATATAGAATGTTCAGGTTCAACAACAAATCCATTTTCCACTTCAATTTCTTCAGATCCATCTGGAAATATAAAGTATTTTGGTATATTATGGTACATATTGGAGGGCTTTGATTATACACTAGTCCCAAGGAATATAATATGTAAAGTAAGAAAATTAAAGAAACTGTGCTGTTTTGACTTTCTAAAACCAGAACAAGGATGAAGCATCTAATCAAAGTCAAAGATAATGAGCAAGCTATCACTCATCCTGACAATGAATCAGTTGCTGGTGGAAGCGTTTCAAAAACAGGCTAATCCAAAAAGAAAGTTAACTAAAAATTGAAAGTAAAAAATCCAAAATTCACGAAGAATCCAAAAATTAGTAAAAATTAATCAAATATAAAAATCACAATATTATCTTCTATAATTGTGCCATTTGTGGTGACTGTTCCGAATTAAAGTTGCTCAGCGCCGAGTCCCAACTAATAATCCATGGTATACCAGAAATGGCATGGTAAAAATATTCTTAGTTCTACAAAATTATGAGATGTGCCATAGTCCTCTAGTACACATATTTTACTTTTTAGTAATTTTTAATCCAGTTAAGTGGTCACTGCAGTGTTCACAGATGAAATACATAGATGCCAAGCGTTATAGTGAGACAAATATGCATAGAAGGCACATCAATGCTAGGGAGTCCAGGCACTCCTCTGGAGTTTATTTAAAATCAAGATCCGATTATGCAATTTCCTGCAATCTGAGAACACAACTAAACATTGTCAAGCAAAAACTTCATGTATGTTAAAAATTTGAATGAAACTTTGAACAATAGCATATTTTACAAATATGCGAGAGAAATTAAGTGAGTGGTGTGTATGTGTGGGCGTTGACTCTGTAGCAACATAGCTACATGGTATAGAATGTACTATGTACAGGTCAAGAGACGTTACTTCTCTCTCACCTACTAGGTACCTTATAGGCTTTACAAACCAGCGACCCAGGTTCGATTCCTGGTGTCGGGGAAGAGAATTTTATGACTATTTTTTCATTGTAACTAGCCTTTACGTTACAACTCTCATGCACAATGTGTGAGACTTGACAGATATGGAAATAGACAGGTAGCACTATCCTGTAAAAAAAATACAAAGAAAAACCTTGTCAGCGCCACTGTATAGTACTGTAAATTAAGGTTAAACCTGTTGTTTCTTCATTACCTTCAAACAGATGGAAAATTTAAATGGTTCAATGTTAGTTGTACCATACTGTATAAACTTGATTAAAATACAAAGAATGCATAGCTTGTCAGTGCCACTGTATACAAGTTCATAGATATGTTCGATTCAGTCATCGGTGCCCCTACCTGATTTCCTTAGTTAGGCTCAGCTGTTCAGTTCATAATAATTTCATTTAAAGATAAGGAAATTATTAAATGACGTTGTCTTAAATCAAACTTCAGATATTTATTTCTCAATGCCAAGTGAAACACAAAAATAATTTTAAATAACTCATTATAAGTCACTTACCACCATTGAAAGGTATATCAGAGTTTCTAATAGTGAGAAGGGGACTTTCCATAGTACCCGCCATATTTGTTGATACACCTCTCTTTCTCGGGTTTTATCACTATCATAGGAAAAGTCTAAAGAAGTTCCGAAAAGAGAGAATGATAACCCGGAAGTTTAACAAAGTTGAAACGTTTGAAGTCCATGGTTACTAGAAATCAATATATTATTGCGCATTTTTCATTAAAAAGCATTTTTGTAAAAATTAGAATCGTCATGAGTATGTCATTTATTATCAGTTATTACGACCGACGAATATTTACTTCTTTAGGGCGATTTTAAAAAGTTCCAGTGTATTGTTTTTTGCACTATTTGTTGCTAGTGGACTGATACTGATTATTTTGGTAGTTAACATCCAAAATGGAGTGGCATGAAAAGGCGAAATATGATTTGGTGATATAAACAGTGAAAATACGTTGAAATAGCGAAAATAGGAAATAGTTATACAAGGCAAAAGTTAAAGCTTTGTTCGCACATTGCTTTTTCCAGAAATACAAACTTTTGAGAGAGAAAAATAAGATTTGTATACCCGATTTTTTAAGTAGACTTTGAAAGTTATCAAAATGGCGACTGCAGCTTTGCCCCCACCAACACAAGTTATGACAGAGGGGACTGGAACTGAGCCAACCCTTCAAATCAAGCTTCAAATGCCTCAGCCTCCATCTATGGCAAAAGGGCCAAGGACCAGGCTACGCCTTGATCCATCAAGGGCACTAGAACCCGCCAGAAAGAAGATAGCAACCATTGAAGCACAGAGAGTTATGTCTGTGTTTGAAGACACAATTAAGAAAAGTGAGGTAATAACAATGTTGCCATTTGTGTTAGAAAACTTGGACAGATTCAGGGTTGTCCTTGGTTCAGAGCTTATCGGTTTGTTAGAACACCACAAGGTACTTCAAGGAAGTTATAATGAAATCAAACAACAACTTGATATCCAAATGAGAAGAATGAGAAAGGCCAGAATTAGAACTGCAAGTTCAGGGAAAAGTGAAGAGGCAGAAAAAGAACTAACAGATCATTTTGGTGAAGTACCAGAGGACAGTTTTATGAGAGAGGATACAATTGTTGAAGAACCAGAAGAACGAGCACCATCTCAGACAAGTTCAAGGGCAGAATCAGCTGGATCAAGAATAAGCTCTGCTGCAAGTATGGAAAGTCAGGCAGAACGCACCATGAGAAATCTTAGTCTCGTTGCACAACAGTTAAGCACATCATGTAAAAATGTGTTGAGGGCTTTCTCAATCAATAGAGCTGCTATGAGCACCGTTTTGCAACAGGCAGGCCGTTCACACGAAGCACAAGATCTTGTAAATTATTTGAACGACTTAAAAGATATATTATTGAACAAATTATTGACAACACCAGGAGAAGAAAGAGAAAGAATGGAATATATTCAACAAGTGTCTCTGAGAGAAAGAAATAATGCTGCAATAATTGAAAAGTTGGAAGAGGAGTTGAGGTTGGCTATTGCTGATAAGGATGAAGAAGTTTGTATAATTTTATTTCTTGTAGAATATACCCTATATAAAAAATGTTATTACTCACCCTTTATTTAGGATGTTGAGGTTCGAATCCTGGCTGTATCTGACCAAGGTTTAAAAATATATTGCGAACATTCTTTTCCCAAACACTTCATGACATGGAAGTCATTGGTGCTATCAAAATCACCTTCCAATTCTTGTCCTGTGTTCTGTCACTTCAACTATAGCTGGTGACATACTGATACAAGTGAAATAATGTTGACTTGGATGTAAAACCCATTATTTCAATCAAAAACTACTCTTTAATTGCCTTGAGTATACTGCAGTGGTTAAAAATTCCTGTCACTTCATCTATAGCTGGTGACATACTGATCAATATAAGTTAAATAATGGTATTCTTGATTGGTTGCAAAACGCCATTCAATCAATCAAAACTATTCTTTTAATGTTTAATGTTTGCAGCTTCAAATATATTGAAATACTTGCAGGTTTTAGATAAAGCACCCAGCAAGTCATCCTGACTGTGTTGAATCAAATTCAATTTTAAATGTTGCAAATTGGCATTGTTTCATAACATGTCACATTTTAGAATATAATTACAAGGATTCTATTTCCTTTAATTTTTAAATTTGCGTGATATTGAATGTATATAAACAGTATAATAACTATATATATGACTAGTATATATTAAAACATAAAATATAACTGATTCTTGACAGCCAATAAGTTTGAATTCAATAAAAATTTTATTATTTTTTCACTTCAATTTCATTTCTTCATTATCTTATTATTTACAGATCAAAAAGAAAAATGATGTCATCAGGAGACTGCAGCTGGATCACCATCAAATCCAGAAAACTTCTCAGGAAAAAACCAACCATGTTAAAAATGAAGCAGACAAGCAGGAATCAGCTGATACGAAAAACAGCGAGGGAAAACGACAGAGATACCAACAAGAGATAAATCAACTAAAAACCCAGCTTCAAAATCATATACTTGAGCACAGAGAAAATGAGCAGAAACTTAGAAGGGTATGTGGTACAGTTTACTGTCTATCCTCCTTTGTATACAGTATATTGTCACCATATCCTGCTGGTTCCCTGATTATCATTTCACTGTGCACAGCACATACTTGTCCAACCTTTATGGCAAAAAGAAAGCTAGGTTTATAGTACATTGTTTGTACTGTTTTCAAGTTTGGTTTTCCTTTCGTTTGTTTTAATTCAATTTTTTTTATTTGTTTGGGTTTTTTTTATATAAATTTGTGGTACTGAACTGACACTGCAATATTTACCGGTCATTATTCAGTTTAACTAAATACAAACAATTTATATTGATAATACTTCAATTTAATTGCAATACGTATTGTTTGACATTACTACATGAAATCAAAATTTCCAATTATTTTTGACACAGAATTATTCTAAAGTGACTACAATTTAGTGATTGGTAATAATATTAGGACTCAATATTCTGAACAAAAGAAAAAATTGAGAATATTTTGACAGTAGATATAGTGGGTGAATGTGTAAATAAGTAGATAATATACATGTACTGGTACTTCTCTATTGATGAAAGTAACTAGGACATATTTCCGTCTATCTTCTGCCAGTAGTAGACAGTTATAAATTCAGTACCACAAGTTTTACTAATTCAGTTTAATATCGAGTTTTGAGTTTACATATTTCATTTATTTATTTATTTATTATTATTATTATTTAAATATTTGTTTGTTTGGCTACAGATATATAATGCATTATATACAGATTTTACAAAACTTTCTGCTTTTATTGACCCATTGCATTTGTTTGTGTGTTATTAACAAATTACTGTATTAATCACCTGTGACCAAGATCTGCACATATTCTTCACAACACTATGGTCCTTTAAGTTATGAATTTATAATTGTACAAAAGTTGAAATTGAAATTGTAAAATTTCTGGACAAAATAGACTGAAATCATGAAAAAAATGATAAAATTATGTGAAAATATCAAAATTTTGGATAAAATTATGTGAAAATATCAAAATTTTGGATAAAATTATGTGAAAATATCAAAATTTTGGATAAAATTATGTAAAAATATCAAAATTATGTAATTATATAAAGATTCTGGATAAAATTAGCGAAATTATTAAAATTGGACAAAAATTAAAAATAATTCTGAATGAAAATAAGTGGAATAATAAAAGTTTTGTTACAAAATTTAGTGAAACTATAAAAATATTCTATATTAATGGAATATTACCAATTTCAAATTCTTTACTAGCAGCACTTTTGTCTACTTCACCCCCACCAAAATTTCAACAGTCATATTTTTTGTTTTTTTTGTTTTGTTTTTTTTTTTTTTTTTGTTATAATAAATCTGGTTCCGAATCCTTTCTACTCATTTATAAGTTTTGTTTATGTGGTTTGCATGCTGTGTGTTATATGTTTGTATGCTGTGTGTTATGTGTTTGCATGCTGTGTGTTATATGTTTGCATGCTGTGTGTTTGTTTTTGGCATTTTCATAACATTACACTCTCATCCGAAATAGCTGCAACTTTATATTTGTCATAAGCTTTTATTATAATCCTCACGTCAAATTTCTTTCATAGAATTGAAAAATTGAATTTTTTTCATTAGTTAAACGTAATATCTTAACTTAATGATCTAAATTTATGTAACAAAGTTGTTTTCCTTAAAAAAGAATTTTCTTGAATATTTTAGAAAAAAAAATCAGAAAAATATAAACAGTAAATATATTTTTCAAGATATAAGTTATAATACCAAGTAGCTGAAAAAAATCTGAGCTTTAGCATGATGATATTTTCAACAATTTAACTTTGCGGATATTTTTAGTCTGTATTGAAATGACATGTATAATTATTTATGGATGACATATAATGCTTTTTTTGCAGTCTTTTTTAGATGTTTTTCCTGTATGAGCTAGTAGATTTATTTTGAATATTTATATTGAATTCAAAATTATAATTGAAACATTTTCAGCTGAACTTGCTCAGTTTCATTAGTGAAGATTAAAATTTTGATCTGACATGGCCATTGGAAATCCTAGATGGCCATTGTAATAATAAATAGGGGAAAAAAACCATATAATTTACATTTATTTATTTTTGGACCAAATTTAGAATGTTTTCATTGACCTAGTTTTCAGAGATAATGCAAATGATATGTTATTTTAAGCAATTTTTTAAACCTCTCAAACAGCGGACTTAAATAGAACCAAATTTGGTGAAAAAGGTCTATTGGTTGATGCAGATTCAAATTTTGTCTTTGTGGTTGTCATAAATTCAAATGGAAATAAAATGTCAGTTGACTGATACCATTTGTGCCTTTTGTAGCGATATGTTTCATGTAATTCAAACTGAAATATAATCACTTGTCACGGCAAACATGTCATAAAATCGCACACATAATGTTGTGTATCATAAATGATCTATAATGGATTTTTTTTCAGCTTGCTTAGAGAAAGTACAAAATTGGTTCAGCTTCGATGGTAGTTAATTTGATATAACATGCACTTTTATTATTTTTAACATATTATAATTACATGTTACAGGATAAATTTAAAGTAGAAACTAATGTGGATAACTTGATACAGAAATTTGATACTGCTATGACAGAGAGACAGGTAAGTAATTAGTAGTTAGTACTTACCCGGTAGTACTGATCCTATGTAGACACCATAGTTCTTCTATCCTTAAACCTCACATTCCTTAGTAAGTATTACTATAAATAGATTGTTCACAACATGATGGCAAAGTTTGGTTGAATCTCAACTACATCTACAGGTACTGTAGATTACTTTGAAATCGCAAGTATCACATTTCGTGCGCGATCCCTAAGCATCATTTTGCGAATCCATGTAAATATTATAATGCACAATTGATAGGCAATTATCTCCCTTTCTTATGACCTTTTGGTCATCTTATATATAACTTCCATGGTCATAAAAGATTGGCGGCATGTTTTGCAATTGGCTTTTTTTATTTTTGCAATTCTGGGAATATTCGCATGATATATGAATTCACATCCGAAGAGTCCTCGTAAAATTGCATGCTGATAAATCCCTCACGGTAAAAAAGTAATCTACAATAATAACAAGTTTGTAATCGTATGCATACATTTTTATACTGACTTCTCATACTCTACTTGTTACATAACCCCCCCCCCCCCACTACTAAAATCAGCTCATTGTAAATATTGCCATCCAATTTTGAACAACCTACTTTAAAACACTTTATTTTCGCGGCATGATATTTTCACGATATTTGTAACAAAGTCATTTCGCGGCATCCCGTTGTGAGCCTGATCCCGCCATGAGCCCCTCATGTCCATTCATATTTATTCGATCAAATTTATTTTCGTGCATATTATTTTCGCGATTATTTATGAACTCGCGAATTACGCGAAAATAACATGCACACGAAAATTTCATGCTTTACAGTATATTAGTGGTATAGAGTACACATTAATAGTATTGCACAAACTCTTTGTTTAACATTCGCATCCTGTGTAGTGACTGTTCCCTCTCCATGCACTCAAGCATTACAAAATGAATGTCACATATTTGTTTTTTTTCGTATGAGAACTTAAAATATACGAGGTCCTGTGTCACTGTAGGCGTGGCAAGATAAAGAACCCTGTTGTATAATGCCATCAGTGCAACACACAGGCAAAATTTCTGCACTTTCGCCTATAGCTGGTGACATCTTGATATAATTAAAATTTTCTTTATTTGGACATAAAACACCATTATTCAACTCTTTGTTTAACATAGTCATACCTGTCTATTAAGTCTATTCTAACATTTTCACCTATGACCTTTATCTATATTTTTAATCTTCAGAAGAATATGTGAATGTACTTTTTCTTGTGATAGTTTTTCATTTCTTCTTTGCACTAGGCTAGCTCATTTGGTGTAGTGCTCACTTCGTATGTGGGAGGTAGTGGGTTTGAACAGCAGCCAACTGGTCTGACCAAGTTTTGAAAAAAAAGTTGTGACTGTTCCTTTGCCAAGTACTCAGCATTTAGAAATGAAAGTTACAGGGTCCTTCTGAAAAGACCTTAAAAGCAATGCCCTGTGTCAAGACAAGCATGGTTCATTAAAGAACCTTCCCTGCATATTGCCCCGAGCTCACTGCAAAATTAAATATTTCTTCAAGTTCACTTATAGCTGGTGACATCTCCATGTCATAATTCAATCAAATCAGTCTCCTTGGCATTGGCAGATATGGACATATACATATTTTCTGTATACATGTCCATTTTTATTTCATTATTTTTCCATCAGGGGGCAGAGGGAAGGGGGGGTTGTCCATGTTTTATTGTCATCTATGTACATGTATTTGAGAAATGGAATTTTGATTTACTAATGTGAAGCTTTCAATATCTTTGCCATCTTGCTTTTTGTCACAGTATCGCAAAGTCCAGAATTTTGTTTTATGTTGTTAACCTGTATATAAAGACCATCCATGTGGCCTATAGATATGGATGTTATATGAGGTTGGTCTTTATGTGGAGGTTATTGTTGGCTAATGGACAATAAAACAATGGTCTTAATGATTGGTGGTCTCTATTTAGAGGTGGTCACCATGGTAGCTGGCTTTACTGTATAGTGAAACTGATTCATTGCCACCATTTATTCAGTTAAATTTTGCTGTTAATAAAGGGTTCAGCAATTAATTGAAGGAAGCTTATAAAAAACATATGACAAATTAATTTTGGAACTTGAAAATAATGTAGCGATAAGCAAGGTGGCAAAGTTTTTGAGAGGCATTATAATGAGGTTTTAGTCTTATTTCTTTTGCATTGTAAATGTAAAGAGCCATAGTTATTAGATCATGAAATCATGTATTAATTAATAATTTTTTATTGTTTCCACTTTAGAATGAGTATGAAGAGATTGATGCTATTTACACAGAGGAAAAGAAACAACTCCATGAACTCGAGGAGAGATTTAAAACTCTGGACACAGAGTATCAACAGATTATGGAAGAGCGTAGAGTTGCACGTGAAAAACGAGAGGCTGCTGAACGCGAGATGGCTCTCATGATTAAAGCCGCAACGACCGTCCAAGCTTTCTGGAGATCATACAAAGTCCGTAAAGCTCTCAAAGGTAGAAAGAAGAAGGGAGGAGGAAAGAAAAAGAAATAAAGTCATCTGCAACAAATGGTCCGATCATGTGACCAAATAAATAAATAATGAGAAAAACACTTCATTTTCTAATTTTATCACTTTTTATGATGCCTTGGATATGATTATCTTTAAAATATAAAAAAAAAACATTTTGCACACATCATATTTTGAAAAAAAAACTGAATTTGGAAGATTAATTTTGGAGGTTGAGACAGTAGTCAAGTTTAATCACTGTCTTGACGACATCATGTTTTTCATGATTTAACATGGGATTAAAGAGTGATAAGTTTATCTATATATTTGTCTCTAAATAAACACCTTCCGTGGAGATTCCATCTATTTTGATTTGTAAATAAATTCAGTTTGTGTCATCATTATGAGGTATGGTATAAGTTTTAGTGATTTTTGGTGATTTATGCCACATTAAATAATATTTTACTTATATTGAGACATTACAAGTTTCATAAAGATTTCAGTGATGAATTGACATTATATAAATTGGGGACCAAGTGGATGCTTAAGACTGTGATATATTGTTTATAGAACATGAAATGTACAATAACATGAAATGTACATGTACAATAACATGAAATGTACATGTACAATAACATGAAATGTACAAGTTCAATAACATGAAATGTACATTTAAAAAAACAAGAACATGTATATATTAACATATGTGTATACGATGTGTATTTTTTTAAACTCACCAATGATTTAACTTTTAAGTCTAATCACTTGATGTTGATTTTAATACATGTATTACCATCATCTTATTTTTGTATGTTTTAGATGTACCCCAATCTTGCATTTTTTGTTCTTCTTATTTCAATCTATCCTATAATTTTGATGTTAATCCTGTTTGATTTGATCCGTCCAATAACTTGTGTTTAGTCGAACATCAATTTCGACAAATTTCATATATATTCTACAAAACATAGAAGACTTTTATTTTATAGTTTTTTATTTATTTATGAATATATGTATACCACTGTTTAAGAAATGCATTAGTGATTGTCTTTAAATAAAAAACCATCCAGAAATGTAAAGAATTTTAAAATTAAGAGACGGCCTTTAGCACTTCTATATTTTATAAATGTGATATCTTCAAATTGTGCTAGTGCTTTTTGGAGACAAAATAAATTCATACATGGAAGATTGTTGTTCCGTTTAGTTGTAATTGCAAGTCATCTGATAGCTTTGTCAGAATGATGCTTCCAACTGTTACTGACCCAAGAGTTGATACCAGTTATTGGTAAAAAGGGTCTTATCTTCAAACACTGGACATGTTCATGTAGTCCTATAAATTCGAGGGGGGGGGTGTCTTTTTAGCCTAGTGGTGTAAAGCATGATTTGATGGATCATAGTGTCTCTCGCCACCTAGATTTGAACCCCACATGAAGCTGATCCTTGTGCCAGAAAATTTGTCGGTTTGCTTGACGAAAGTTGGTGGTTTTCTTCATGCATTCCAGTTTTCTCCACTATCCTTAAACTTACCACATTGATATGTAAAAAAAATCTTGACTGCCATGTAAAACACCATTACTCAACTTTCCAACATGGTTTGACCCAAGACTTGATCATTGGTGAATAGGGGTCTTCAAACACTAGACATGTGCATGATATCACAAGTTCATTGAATAAGAGAAGTTCCTATGATTGTAACTGTTTCAAATGCTGGTAGCTAACATCGCTATTAGCTGATAATTTCTGTGAAATTCTTTCAAAATGTAACCTGTTTTAGCAAATTTGTGAAATATGCTTTTGAAAATAATTGGTACTAGTATATCATCACAAAAAATGGCTACTAGCTATTTTCAAATTGTGGAACATAGTTGGAGGTGTTGCATGAGAAACTAATCTGTAAGAACAGCATTGCTTGTCTGCATGTCTAGTTCATCAAACAATTCAGGATGACAACACATACAGGGCATGTATCCACCACCCAGGTATGATACGAGTTCATCTGCAATTTGTATCTATTGAATTGGTGCATTTCATGAGTTTAAATTTATGCAACTTTACCTTTAACTATTAAGATTATTGTTTCAAACAAGTGAAATAACCTCGACTGAAATGAGATGAGACCCGACTATCAATCAATTCCTTCTAAACTGACTTTCCCCCTCTTTACCTAAATGTGGCCTCTCACCACCTAGGTTCAAATCCCACTCGGATCCTAGTTCGAGAAAGTTTTTAAGTTCTGTTGCAGTAGTTTTCCCATGGCACTCCAGTTTCCTCCACCATCTCTGAACTGACTGTCTCAATATAAGTGAAAGAATCTTGACCGGGGGTTAAAGCTGTTTCTCCACTCCCCTCCTGAAATTCCCCCATTTTCTCTCGCTGTCTAGGTTCAAACGCTAATCAGGAGTTGGGACAGATCCTAAATCAAGAAAGTTTTGACAGTTTGCTTGCTAAATGGCATTGGTCTAATGATAAAACCTGTATGGATATGCATCACTGAGCATTAACTAGTATCCGTCTATGTCAAAGTGGTCTGAAGTGCCTGCTTATGGATCAGATCACCTATGCGTGAATGCTACTTTGGTAGATCCTAGTGTGAGAATGTTTGACAATTCTCTTGTTGAAGGCTGCCAGTATTCTGTTGGCAAAGGTATTTGATCTCTCTTGGCACTCTGGTTTCCCCCACCGTAAGTAAAAATTTTAAATATTGCTCTCACACCTGGTATTGAAAGTCATATAAACATGTTTGTGGCAGAAAGGAAGTTTTGTGTGTAGCATTTAAAACATGCCCAAGGAAACAAGTTATCCTGTGTACTTTTTACCCAATATATCTATGTATCCAGGTGGTCCAAAGTGTGCGCTTACCGATCTCAGCATCTGTGGCCGTGTAGGTTTGAATCACGTTCAAGAGATTCTAGTGCGAGAAAGTTTGTCGGATCACTTGCCAAAGGTAGGTGGTTTCTTTCTAGGAACTCTGGTTTCCTCCACCATCCCAAAACTGACGGACTCAATATATGTGAAAGAATCTTGACTGGGACATCGAATACCATTACTCCATTCCACTCTTTTAGTTGCCCTGGTGGCCAAAAAGGGTCATAAGTCTATCTACCAGTACACCAGATTTTGCTTCATAAGGCATGGGTTTGAATCTAGGCAATGGTAACAGTAATTTATTATAACGGGTAAGTTTGATTTTCTCATTTTGTAATGAGCAGCAACAGAGGTAGCACTGTAAATGAGCCAAAGACAGCAATCTGATTGAACTATACAGCCACAGCTGGTGATGTACTGATATAAGTTAAACATTCTTGACTGAAACATATAACCCTTGTTAATCAATCAAAAAAGAAACTCAAAAGATATCTTGAAACTATCAAACACATTCATGAAGTGAAAATCTGTTGGTATTTAGCAGTCTTACAAAATTGACACACATAAAAATACAATTTCGTATTTACATGTATTTATTAATTTACAAAAGAATTGTAATTTCTTCACTTAGTTCATAAAATTGAAAAGGCTGAATACATGCACATGTAAATATTATAGAGTACAGAAAAACCTGTCTGAAAGGGCACCTGCTTATATTATCAACAACAATAAATGCTATTTCTATCTATTTAAATTAGAAATACCGTACATGTATTTTACGTATATTATGTTAGCATATTACAGAGCACACACATATGTCTATATAAACAATTTAGGGACTGTTTATGTGCCCTTTGTAGACAGGTTTTACTGCATCAAATATCAAATGATAGTACAAAGCTGAGGTACCAGTATTGAAAAAGTAAATACATGCATTATAGAAAAAACAGAATATCTAGAGTTGAGTTTTTGTGTGTTTATATAGCACACCTTCCTATACATGCTTTAGAAAAACTAATATCTTGTAAGTGCATGTGTACTAATAAATAACAATTCAATCTGTATTTCAGTGGATATATCCATGAAGTCTTTTTGTTGTATACCTGAGTGGCGTAACACAACAGCCTATATATACATAACTATGATGCTAAACTAAAAGGTGAAAAATTGAGGGTTATCCTTAAAGAATCTGTACTGTAATTAATGTACTCCATTTTGCAATGTTATTGAAAGTGACAGAAAGAAGCTTGTCTTTAAAGAGTCTGCAAAAATTAAGCATTTTCCTCATCACATTTAGTGCTGTAAAAATTAAGCATTTTCCTCATCACATTTAGTGCTGTAAAAATTAAGCATTTTCCTCATCACATTTAGTGCTGTAAAAATTAAGCATTTTCCCCATGACATTACATGTCATCTCCAATTGTCTGAAAAAAGTAAGCATTTTCTTCATGAGCGCTGTCTCCCAATTCATTCTACTTTGTAAGGTCACAGTAATGGTTTATGTTAATATGTCTATGTAAGCTGTAACGGTCAACTGTTGGAATTATTTTGTTTTTCCCACTGTTCTGGTGTTAGAGTTTTCATCTGGAAAGCATGTATGATCTTCATTTCTTCTTCTAAGGTAGAATTTACCAACCTGTTAAAATAAAATCAAAAACATTTAGTATTCATTACTTTTGTTTGTCAGTTTGCTTGATAAAAGTCAGCGGTTATCTCTAGTTTCCTCCAAAATCCCATAACTCAGTCTCTTAAATAGGTGAAAAAATCTTGAAAAGGGGGGGGGGGGGTAAAATACCATTAATTCACCCATACTCTTCCTCCGTATAAACGGATTCCAAGAACATCTCCGATGTTAAATAAATGCTACATTATTCCCATTTTTCATTTATTTCCATGAAATGAAATGAAGTAGAGTAATAGTGTTTTACACCCATGTCAAGATTCTATCAAGGTGGTTAGTTCTGAGGACCTAAAAACCCTTCTACAAGCTCTACAAAATGTCATAGCTTTGTTTGACATTTCAAAGTGCAAGTTTGTCAGTAACTTTGTTAATAATCAATGGTTTTCTCATCACTCTGGTTTCTATCACAACCCAGGAGCTGAATGCCTTGTTATAAATTTTTAAGTGAAATAGATTTGGTCGACTTTGTGTGTGGCGTGATCATGGTGATGCTAGTTGGTGAGTTATATCTTATGTAGTGTAAGGATGGAAGTATTGAAAAATACTATAATATTATCAAGCCCATAGATATTCCATGATGTACTTCTATTTGATTAAATTCTACTCAATTGAAATTTGGTTCTTTTCAACATTAATTTCATAACATCAAAAAAAATCCAATTATGATTATGCATTTGATTATGCTAATGAATCTTTGAACAACTGGTCTCTGAAGCCCTAATGTCCATTATAGTTCAAGTTGTTGATCCATCTTCACATACAAATCTGTTTTGTAAAAGTCACAAGTACACAAGGTCGGTTTGTTGAATGTTGCTTAATATCACATCAGCAATTTCTCAATTTTGAGAACTATTTTATTAATCTATGAACAATTGTTTGGGTATATAAAATAAATAAATGCCAAAGTAAACACTACTGACCTATGTCTCTGTAGTAATGGTTTGCCTTCAAACTGTGGTGATACAATCAGAGCCTGAAACTTTGTTCCACATCCGTCAGACAGATCCACAATTTCCTATAAATATATATATTGTACATGTAGTCGTTTCAATAAACATGACAAAGCGAGCAAGGTAACAAATGTTGTCTGCTACTTTTTTATATTTGGATTAAGTTTGTTGTCCAAGTTTACATTTACTGAATGTTTTACAATACATATTACTCCATACTTGCCTGCTTTGAGAAATTTGTCTTCCTCTTGAAATTTACTGAAATTTATGTATATGTAAAACTTTACATGTGCATTAAGCATGTAAAATAAAAAAATTGTTGTTTAATGCCACATAAGAATTTTTTCAGCTATTCAAGATTGAGTTTATTAATTTCTAAGGATTAATCTTAGAACAGATTTGTGTACATGCTGCATAATGCATGGGATGCGAGAGAATTGACCCTCTTCAACTTCTACCATATTGGGACAACTTTCAACAGACTGAAGTTTTTGCCGTGTGTGTGCTGCATGTAACCATGACTGAAAGTGTGTATTTTATGCATGTCTGTCTTGTACTAGTGCACACTGATGGTGACTTTGAGGTGCCAGCTGACCAAGACAGCAGTTGCAAAGGTTGTTGCCCTACCACTGCTGGGCCACCAGTCCATTATCCTGACATCAGGTAAGCTATGTTTCCATTCCTGGTAGCCAAAATCGCCATTGGCTACTAATTACTGAGGAATTCTTTCAAAAAGTAACCTATTTGCAAAATTGTGGAAAAATACTTTCACAAATTTTAGAAATTTGGCTACTAATTATTTTAAATTTATAGAAAGGTAGGGTAAGTCAGCAGCAATGTAAAAATTTAGTAACTTGCTTATGGTCACAACATACCCCAACCTGGTTCAAACTCATGACCCTTGAACCTTGAGTCCAACGTTCAACCAACTGAGATTCATGCTTCCTCTGTCCTCTTAATACCTAGCATGGGACTAAGAAGAAATATCTCAAATTTTACAGTCTTATGTATAACCATACTAGGGTTCAAACCAATGACCTAACACTCAAAGCAGAGTCAGTAATGGACATCAGACCATGGAGAATCGGATGAAATATTTAACTTTATATTTAATTTACAATTTAATATCAAATATATCAATTTAATGAAAATCTATTGAAACCAATAGGCAATTCAACAAAAAGCAAATTCTAACCACATGATATGGTCAGATAATCAGGTATCACTTTATGATCACAGCAGATTTTAGTTATATACATCTCTGATCACAGTGGGCTAGTATCAAGACAACTTGTACCCAACTCGAACCCATACCAAGACAAATTGTACCCAACCTGAGACAGCTCATACCCCCTAAAAATAGAAGTAAATTAACGGATTTCTTTATAATTTAAGAAAATTTAAATCATTTTTGATCTTTAACAATAAAATGAATTTTATTTGACTATTTCAACATTAATCCCTTTCGATCACCCATTATTTAGTAAGTTTTGAATAAAAAAATAAAAAGTATAACTTAATTTTCTTGTTTTCCTGGCTATGGGTTGTCTTGGGTTGGGTACGAGTTGTCCTGGGTACGAGTTGTCCAGCAACCCCCTGTGATCCCAGATCACAGGCACTTGACAAAAAAAGTGGACACAGGCACTTGATAGAAACAAGTGGACACAGGCACTCAATAGAAACAAGTGGACACAGGCACTTGATAGAAACAAGTGGACAGAGGCACTTGATAGAAACAAGTGGACACAGGCACTTGATAGAAACAAGTGGACACAGGCACTTGATAGAAACAAGTGGACATAGGCACTTGATAGAAACAAGTGGACACAGGCACTTGATAGAAACAAGTGGACACAGGCACTTGATAGAAACAAGTGGACATAGGCACTTGATAGAAACAAGTGCCTCTGTCCCACAGGTACTTGTGGTAAATCATCTGATTTTAATTTATATAAAATTATCCCATTTTACTCTATATAATTATTAGTAAAATCGGATAATTCTATATAAATTAAAATCAGATGATTTTCCACAAGTACCTGTGCCTGTGTCCCAGACCTATGTGCGTATGATCAGTATTTTCTGATCTTACATTATCAGTGGTTATTGTTGTTTAATCAATTTACCAAGTGTGTTGCGCCTATCTCTTTCTTCAGTTTTTCTTCCAGGGAACTACTTGTTATTGTCATGATTTTTCTTCTCCTTTTTCTTCTCTAAAATATTCGTTTATGTACTTATTGCACAATGTTAATATTTCATGTTTTGGATAAAATAAACGGAACGATATATTTTAATTTTAATGAATTTGAAATGTAAAAACGTTTTTGTAATTTCATTAGTGTCAAATTCGTAAGTTTAGAATTTAATAATTGCAAAACAAAACAAGATATAAAATAGAGTATTTACAAAATGTTTAAGCGTTTTGGTAAATTATTAAAATCTTTAAATTGGATTTGGTTGTACGTCACTTCCGGTATATTTTTGGGATGTGTCTACTTTCGATTTGTCTACATATTTTCGTTTTTACTTTGCTTTTGGGCAATTTCAGTGTTGAAACGTCTGATGAAGCTGGCGCTTGTGTAAAAAGGAATTTATATCTAGAAGTATTTCAAAATTTAACTACATGTGCGGTATTTTATGATTTAGTGTCAAATTTTCTATCATGGAAATTGGCAAAACAGCTGCATTTAGAGAAGTTTCCATTGGACCCTGAAAAGAACAATTATGTAAGGGAAGTCAAAGACTGTATATTTTCCATAGTCAACCCAACACCATTTAGAACAAAAGTACAACTTGTTGGAACCTCTGTGAAAGTTTTAAAGCATATCTTAGATTTAGATGCAAAAGTATTGGACCAAACTGACTTTATTTCTTTTGTGAGTGGAGGACATGTGTTGGAAGGGACCACGCCCCTTTCTCATAGATATGGTGGACATCAGTTTGGAAGTTGGGCAGATCAGCTTGGCGATGGAAGAGCTGTAATGATTGGTGAATATGTTAATAAAAAGGGAGAGCGATGGGAACTTCAATTAAAAGGTTCTGGTTTAACACCGTATTCAAGACGAGGTGATGGCCGGGCGGTGCTTAGATCTTCTGTCAGGGAATTCCTCTGTAGTGAGGCCATGTTTCATTTAGGTATGATGAAAAGAATATTATGCATACATATTAAATTTTATTTTTTTTAATGAAAGGAATGATTTTAGTAATACATATACTCAAAAATACTTGGTAATAAATTGATTTTATCACTTTGAATGTGCATAAATAAAAAATATTCAAATCTCATCAAAATATCCATTTCCATCTGCAGGATACTTTGGGTTGGGAATTGGTAGTTTTGATAATAGGTTGTGTATCCCCCTAAAAGATGATGAATTTGCCTTAATAACTGTCTAGTAATGCATCAGATACAGGTTTCAAGTACCAAGTTTCTCACAGAGTTTTGCCTATTCTGTGATCAAGTGGTCTAAAGGGTGCTAAAAGATCATAGCTTCTCTCTCACCACCTTGATATACTTATGTGTTTGTTTAACCAAAAAAAACAAAAAACATAGTTTTCTTTGAACATTCCATTTTTCCTCCACAACTTTAGAACTGACTGCCTTGATATTAGTGAATCAATCAATCTACTGGGGTGTTGAAAAAATAACTCAACCAAACTCCACTCTACCCCTATGCTGTACATTTCAGCAAAATAACTTTTATATACAATTTTTTACATTTTTCCAAGTATTATCTAAAAAGGATTTTAAATTTAGGACAAAAAATGTGTTTCTGCTAACACTCTTAGATTGACCATATGGTCGGACATAGCTGAGTGGTACTGTCACTGGTTTTCAAAGTCCAGGGTTGTGATTTCAAACCTTATTCAAGACTTTGAAATTTTCTAAGATGATTTTCACTTTCTGCAAATACTAGAGCTGTAAAAAGCTCAATACTAGAATAGTCTTTTGGATGAGATTCAAAACCGAGGTCCCATGTCTCAGTGCACACTAAAGACACCTCTGTAGAGTCCAAAAAAGAGTAGGCCACCTGTGGCAACTACAGAGGTGCTTACAACCACAAGTGAATGAAACAGACTGAGCCAAGTTAGATATGGGGTGATGATGCCAACTTTAATATTTCTTGTCAAAAGAAAGTCATAAAAACAGGGTAAGCAGAAAAACATTTGGGGGGTGGGGCATAAGAACAAATGCTTCAAATAAATTTCTTGTCCTATTTTAGGTATACCAACTAGTAGAGCTGCTACATTAACTTTGAGTGACGATCCAATTATCCGAGACCAGTTTTATGATGGACATCCTATAAAAGAAAGAGGAGCTGTTGTGTTAAGACTAGCAAGATCCTGGTTTAGAATCGGTTCTCTGGAAATACTGGCAAAGAAAGGTGAAACAGAGCTACTGCGAATACTTACTGATTTTGTCATCGAGAATTATTTCCCTTCCATTGACATACATGATAGAGACAGGTATTTAGTATTTTACAGTACAGTTGTGAAAGAAACAGCAGAAATGATAGCCAAGTGGCAAAGTGTTGGATTTACTCATGGAGTCTGTAACACAGATAATTTTAGCCTTTTATCTATAACCATTGATTACGGGCCCTTTGGGTTTATGGAAGAGTATAATCCTGACTTCGTTCCGAACACATCAGATGATGAGGGAATGTATAGTTATAAAAAACAACCAGAAATAGGTATATTTAATTTAGATAAATTAGGACAAGCTTTAGTTCCTCTGTTAGATTCAAACCAAGTTCAACAAATTGAAACCATTTTGAAAGGTTATGTCCAAATTTATAAACAGAAATATATGGAAATTTTTCGAAGAAAACTTGGTTTTGTAACTATTGAAGAAGATGATGAACAACTTGTTGCAATATTGTTAAAAATGATGGAAGATAGAAAGTCGGATTTTACAATGACATTCAGACAAATGGGGGAATTATCATTAGAAAATCTGGATAGTAAAATTATACCAAAATCTGCATGGGCTTTGAAACATTTGTCTTCACATGACTGGTATAACAGGTGGACCAAGGCATATCGTCAACGGCAACAGCGTCAAAACATATCTGATGAAAGACGACAAAATATTATGAATAACATCAATCCAAGATATGTGCTTCGGAACTGGATAGCTCAGAAAGTTATTGCACAAGCTGAGAATAATGACTTTGAAGGTGTGAGAAAAGTTTTAAAAATTCTTGAAAATCCTTACACTTTTCAAAAAGAAGCAGAAGAAAATGGCTATGCTTCACCTCCTCCATACTGGGCTAAATTTCTGAAAGTTAGCTGTTCATCTTGATACTAAAGTATTACAGGTCATGGAAATATATGTATATAACTATGTATACATTAAATAATGAGGAAATGGGAAAACTTCTCGTACAAATTATTATACCCCCACAAACGAAGTTTAGAGGGGTATATAGGAATCAGCCTGTCCTTCTGGCTCTGTCTGTCTCTCCCAATATCGTGTCCACTCAGGAGGTCAAATAGGGGTGGGGGTATTTGGCTCTCAAGAGAGAGTTCTAGTTGATGTTGCAGGAGAAGAGTGGATTGGAGTGATGTCGTATGCCCCGGTCAAGATTCTTCACTTATTTCGAGGCAGTCAGTTTTTGAATGGTGGAGGAAACCAGAGAGACTGAAGAAAACCACCAACTACTTTAGACATGTTTTCTAGCCCTCTGATATGCCTGTAGTGGGGTTGAAACCAAGGTTATGATAGGAAAAACTTTGAAGAAACTAAAGTGTTGCCCTTAAAACCAAATGTGTCTCACTAATGTAGGTTAAACCCAGTTCAAGGATGAGGAAGAAAAGGTTTCTGTGTACCTCTATCTTTGGGGTTTCAGTTGCCAAGCAGTCTAAAGTGCATGCTTACAGATCACAGGGCCTGTGATTTAATGTAGCTAAATTTCCATAAAAAATTACTGTAAATGTTTTAATTTTAGTGTGTACAAACTTTTAGAGCAAACTATAATTTGGATAAATTCACATGGACATGGAGTTGTGGTTGATATGTTTACAGGAAATACATAAATAAATGTATTAATTTTATTGTGTACAAATTTTAGAGCAAATTTAATTTTGGGTAAGTTCACACAAAATTCATTCAGCATAATTTTCATGGGTCACCTTGTGCATGTTGTGGACTATGGTCATATTTAATTTGGCAGTGGATTTAAATTAATATTCTGTATCATTGTGAAAATCACTAAAATTAGTACACAACCAAAATATGTTAAAATAAATAAATGAATAAATCAATCAATTAAAAACAAACCTACCAATCAATGTCTAAATCACAATTTCGAAGCAAAGTAAAAACTTTAAAATTGGCAACCAGGGAAGCGAGGCCAGGTGCTTCCAAAGGGTAAGTGCTTCCTGTTTAGCTAGCTACAATCGCCACGTGTTTAATTAATAACTAAATATGGCCAAATCTTTAAAAGACCACCTCTATATAAGGACCACCTGCTTATAAAGGTCAGTAGAATTGTATCCCAATTGTATTTTATTCATATTATTTGAACCTGTATATAAAGGCCACTTTTACTGGTTCTCTTGGGTGGCCTTTATATACAGGTTTGACTGTAAGTAAAACTGGTATACACTGTATTTTCTATTTTATTAAGGATATTTAATGAATCACTAACAACTTACAGTCTACCAACGGTAACAATATATACAAAATATAAGTAGATGTTTATAAAAATATCAACAACAATAAAACCCACCTCATGACCAGCATGGTGTGGGGATATACAACATCAACACATAAACAGCAAAGTATAAGCACATAAGAAACTGTAAACCAACTTTTATCCGTGTGTGGTTACCTTTCACATATTTCCCGAGGACAAAATAATCGTAATATCAATAATTATTGCTAATTTGCCAACAAAATGATAATATTTACCAAGATGAAGGTTTTGGCGATAAAGCATTTAAATTTTACTACGTGATACACATCATTTTAATTCAGACACGCGTCTGATAAAAAATGGTTTTACCAGTATTTGATTTTTAGACTTATTATAAGAAATTGGTATATTAAATATTCAGCTATAATCCATATCGCCAATTTTTATTGCAGCAAAATGATTTTCCGTAAGAGAAACACAAAATTCAATACATGTGTAATAAGAAACATTCGTGAGGAAAAAAATATTCACAATTTCACGACAACACTTGTACCGCGAATATATTTTCTCGGTTTAAATTTCTGATTTTACTTGGTACACTTTCAGTAGAGTCAGAACTGTGAACCTTTCTTACCCTGAAATATTTTAGAAGATCAAAACCGTGAAAGTTTCCTAGCGTTAATGTTTCTTTTTATACAGTAGCTGCAAATAAAAGATGGTTTACAGTAGGGGACTGACAAAGATGACATCAACATATAACATATAAACAGAAGCAACAAGCCAATAAGATTGGGGACTTACAAAGATAATTACAACAGAGACAAGTATTCTTTTTTAAAAAAAATCCAGATAAAATTCTGTTAACTCATAACTGAGGTACCCCCAACTAACTGGAGGAAGTTCCAAACCAAGATAAGTACAAAATACATCAAACTTTGTTTGACATTTTATCACAGAATCCGTAATATCTACAAATACGGTCAAAACAATTAAAATTTCTGTCCAAACCAAGAACTTTAAAACATCATACATGTATATACATTTGAATTAGAATTTATTTGAATTGTAAGCTGTTTTTGACATCTCCAAATGTTATGGCAGATACACTCATAGGAAAAAGCTCAAGGTCACTTTAAATCAATCATGAGAATCAAGGTCAATCTTATTTCAAAGTCAAGATGTTTTATTGCTTGTGTGTAGTTTGTTTATAAATGTGACAAGTAAAACACTATGAAAACTATGATTAAAGCTACATAATTATGATGTTGTAATAACAAAAGGTCTGATAAAGCCTTTGCTCAGGTGAGCTAAATAATAAGTTGAAGAGCACCATAAACCAAAAGGAAAAACCCTAAAAAGTGAAAGTAGAATGGCTATTTATGTTAGCAATTAGAGTGAAGTAAAACTTTTTTTAATGTTTTTCAATAACTGTAACACCATGCTTTTCGTAAACTATTTTTCAAATCCATTTCTTCTATATTTTCCTAAAAAACTTTCCTCAATTTGTTGCCAAACCCCTTTATAACACCAAAATCAGACTGAACAAATGCATGGTAGTGAGGAATCAAGGTTTTACTCTAGCTGAATAATGTATGTATTAATTTGTTGATTGAATGGATGATACCTCTGATATCTAACATAAAATGGAAGAATAAAATAACAAAGTGATTTGTATATACGGAAGCAGGCAAATATTGAGACATTTATTTACAAATAAAAAGAAGAAAATAAAGATGGCACACTAAAGGAGTACTGAAAATGGTAACAGATAGGCAGGCATAAGAAAGAATATGCAGGTGAAAAGGGAAAGGACACAGCACACATAAAGATGATCACCAGAAGATAGAAAGACATTGAAACTACTGGAATTCCAAGTCCAGGACTGGAGAACCCTTGTTGCTGACCTATGCCATATCTAGAAGGTAACAGAGTTTGAAACAGTTTTGAAAATTACCGTAAATCTCAGACTATAAGGCTACCCTGCCTTTAAAGACGAGGGTGGGATTTTCCTGTCATTTTGACAATTTCATGCTATCCCACACCTATAAGACGACCATAATTGTTGCTGACCTATGCCATATCTAGAAGGTAACAGAGTTTGGAATAGTTTTGAAAATTAAAATTCTCTGTATATAAATGTACTACATGTAATTTTGAGACTGATGGTCATGGTATGAAAAGTGTCACAACAAAACAATGAGACTGGCAATCAACACATCTTATTATTTAAATACATAACTGTAGATCATAATTGGTTAAAATTATGGCAACCCTTTTAATTTTACAAGCACATTTAATTATATGAAAGCAAATAGACAGAGACTAGCTTATTTAAAAAATCTAATTAAAGTACATGTACTATAAAAATTGAATACATGTATATAAAAGTACTGTGAACCAACTTTTATTCACAGATATTAACTTTCGAAATTTTTTTACCAAAACCATTTTGCGACTATTACCTTTTGTGATATTGGGCTTTAGCTGAATATTTGGTACAAATAAAACCATTTTCGGAAGCAAATTTATGGTGACTGACTTATTGCATGTTTGGCAAAATAATCGGAAAGGTTAATCTTCGCAAATTTGCTTCCGAAAATGTTTTCATTTATACCAAATATTCAATTTATTAACTTTCATGATTATTTTTTCCTAGCGAAACATGTGAAAATTAAATGTATGCAAATAAAATTTGGTTTACAGTATAAATCAACACAGATATAATATATATATAAAGTATAATAATTAAGTACCCTGTATATTGTGAATTCCTTGTAAAATAAAGTGTACAGTAAATCCTGTATATAAAGACCACATGATTACCAGATTATTTAACAAAACCTTCAAAGAACACTAGGTGGTACCATCAGCAGCATGTTACCAGATTAAGATCAACCGGCAAACAATACAAGAGTAGTTTCTATGCAAGAACAATAAAGGAATGGAATGAACCACCAGCAAATCTGCTAGATATAGAGAAATATGAGGCTCTAAAATCCAGCCTCCTTCAATATACAAGCTAAGAACATTACAAGAACAGTTTCTATGCAAGAACAATGAAGGAAAGGAATGAACTACCAGCAAATCTGCTAGATATAGAGGAATATGAGGCTCTAAAACCCAGCCTCCTTCAATATACAAGCTAACAACAACAGTTTCAATTTGTTATCCTGAACCATGTAAATATGTATTTAATGAGCACACGTATTACTGATGATTATGATGTCACTACCAAGTATACTGGAGAGATGGGTCAAAAGACCTTTTACCAGTTCATCAAGTAGAAGTAGATGACGGACTATAAAATGTTATTATTTACCAAGTTGTTCAAAGCCTGATTGTTTTATAACTCAATTTATTAAAATTTATTTCCTGTTCAAATAAATTTTTTTTAATGAAAAATCTTTATGTCTATGAAATTTAATCAAATTACATATTAAACCAGTTTTAATTTTACAGCACTAGACAATTTCTTATTAGTAGTGCTTGGTCCAAAATTATGAAACCAAAATTTTTTTTCGAGATGTTAAAAGGACCAAAATATATTTTACCAAATTTAGCTAAAGAAATATTTTGTATGAGTGAGTATACTCACTATACTGGTACCTTAGTGTTTTTGAGACAGATTTTGTAAAATTTATTTCAGAATGAACCATTAGTTTTTATTGAAATTTTGCATCAGTGTGAAAATCACTGATTAAACTGGTCAAGCATTGAAATAAATGAGCCCAGGTGTCATAAATTTAAATGTAAAAAATGTTTACATTGAAATACAGTACTGTGAGTACATTGTTCAATTCAGACAGCTATGGATATTCACAGAGACAAGAGATATAATCACGGTTATAGATTTAGACATGTTACAATCACAGACATATAGCAGAGCAGATAACAAAAAAATTGTGCAAATGATGATACAAGCATCAAAATTGGCAAAATTGATCTCTAAAGATCTTGTGCTAAATTTCATGCTTGCATCATCATTTGCATGATTCTTATCAAAAATGACTCTTATTTGCTCTGCTAATATAAGTATAACAGTAATTGATACAGGGGCAAGACAATGGACAGACTATACACAAGAGACAGATCACATTAAAATCACACTTAAACACGAATAAAATGTTTGACATATATTCTTCATATACAGCAAAACCTTGTTAAAATGCCACTTGATAACTTTGCCACCTAGCTTATTGCCACAGTCCCAAAGTCTATTACTTTGATACTATGATTTTCTTTACAATCTTTATAAATCATCCTCCATTTAATTGCCAAACACCTTTTTTAAAAACATCAAAATCTGATTGAACCAATGGTGGCAATCAATTAAGGTTTTACTGTATATGATGAATATATGTTTCCTAACTAAAATCTCTGTAATATTGAGAATATTTTCAATAAAATAAGTTACAACTTTTTTGGTGAATTCAACATAAAAAAAAATTTTCAACAGTGATAAAAAGACAATGTTTTTGTGGGACAAAATCATTATTTTCGGGTCAATGGAGCAAGGCTGGTCCCTTCTAGACTGAACACTGGACGTACTAGGGAAACTACAAAGTTAAGTACCAGTTTAAAGTGTAGGTGTGTCACGATATGCTCATAGTGTACCATGATATATTGCAATATAAGTAAAGAAGATTATATTGCTAAATGTACCACAATATATTGCCTTTAAAAATCTTTTGTCTGTTTCTATATATTCATAATGTTGCTCCACCATGTGTTTACTTGATCACATGGATGCTTATGTATATATTATTTACTATGACATACAAACGTCAGATACTTTTTTGCATAAAGCAGGTAAACAGGAATGAATTCAATTTTGTACTTTTATGTTATAAAATAAGACAAAACAAATATGAATAAAACAACTGATTTTCAAATGCTGTGAAAACATCTTTTAATACCGGTACAGAGTAATCATATTGTGATACAATACAATTTTTGTTAAAATTGCAATATAGAAACTGTACCTGTATAACATGACACCCCTATTATAGTGTGAATTGGGAAAGTTTTGTGTTAATTATATTTCTGTAAAAATTTTTAAGAGTAAAAACGGTAACAAGGCATTTTAATCCAATACAAATATTACATGTATTTGAATTTAAATTGGCTGTCAGCAATTGAAACAAAAATGTGCTTTCAATAATAGAAAAGTAGTTTTCTCCAGGAAATTTAATACACAAAACTTTCCCAATTTACAGCAGCAATTGATCAATAAAAATCTCATTGAACAAGCCATTTATAAAAGTTGAACACTTTTTTTTTTGGGGGGGGGGGGGGGGGGAGAGACCTCAAAAGAGGGAGAGATAACAAGTAATCACAATATAGAATCATGGATAAAAAATCAAAACTAACAGTAATCTAAAATAAAAACTGTAGTCTATAGACAAACTTCTGACATGTCTGTCCATGGTAATATCGACATTTACGTTTGGGTTCGTGAGGTCGTAAGTTGAATCCATCTTCTGCCAAATCATTTTCCAGACATTTCATATATATTTCTTCATCTGCATTTGTTGTCCATGGTCCAATAGCAATGTGAGCTAATTCAACCACACATCCATGCTTCGGATTGAAATTGGGCGACCGTGCAACAAACTCAGTCTTAAACACGTAAATGTAGACTTCCCCGACTCTCGTGCTGATTGCATTTTCTATTGCTATTTTAATTATTTTGTCTTTGACCTCGTAATAATTTGGAAACTGTGCTCTGTGAGCTTCTTTAACATGTAGTAGTGCAACTTCAGGTTTAAGATGCAAACGTTCAACAAGTTCTGTTAAACCATAATAATTTGCTTCCCTCAAAACTGAAACAGCAACATCATTTGGTGGAAGTGTAGAATTTCTTAAAAATTCCAGAATATGTCCAAACAAAGTTCCATTACTGTCCAAGAAAAAATTCCCATATTCATCTTTATCAACTGCATGTCTGCCACTAAACAATGCTGCCAACATGGAGTCGGAGTATTTACACAAGGTAGATAACCTTGTCATGTATTTAATGCCACCCACATTTAATGCAATAATTGGTGGGAATCGGTTTCTTTGATCTTCATTCAAGACTGGAATATCTTGTGAAATCCCCTGAAATAAAAAAAGGATACAGAATTTAGTTGTATTAAAAATTCATGTCAAATAGATGTCAGTCCAAAGATTGGAATTAAAAATAGATTTAACTGTTTGTTTTAAATCATTTGAATCATCATGGCATTTTATGCTTAAATTATTTTGACCACCTGGTTTCATGCAAATCATTAATTCACAGGTAAATACCTGGTAGGTCTAAATGTGAGCACCGCTGCAGTAGCTTAGTTGATAGAGTGGTCACTTCATAAGTTGGAGGTTGTGGGTTCGAACCTCAACCACTTCTGACCAAAGACTTAAAAGTGGGTGGTGACTTTTCTTTTGCCAAGCACTGGGCATTATGAAATGAAAGTAATGGTTCTTTCAGATGGGGAATTAAAATAAATGACGTTCTGTGCCACAGTAGGTGCGGCACGATAAATAAACCCTGATAATGCATTCAGCCCAATGCACAGGCAACATCTCGATATAAGTGAAATATTCTTGACTGGGATGTAAAACACCATTGCTCAACTCAACTAAACTCTAAATATGAACATATAGGTTAGATTGAATGGAATAAAACAGAGTATAGTCAAGATTCTTTTATTTATTACAAGGCAGTCAGATTTTAGATGGCAGTAGAAGCTAGAGATAACCACCAAATTTATCAAGTGAACTGACAAGCTTTCTCACTCTAGGTGTCCAAATGGGATTCAAACCTGTGCAGTGAGAGGTTGATTGATTGATTAAATTGGGGTTTTACATTTCAGTCAAAAAATATTTAACTTATATCCGGATCACCAGCTGTATGTGAAGTGGCAGAAATTTTTAACTTTGCAGTGCGCTCAGGACAATGTGTAGGGAAGGTGGGTTCTTTAGTTAACTGTGCCTTCCTTGGCATAGGGCATCAATTTTTAAGGTCTCTTTGAAGGACCCAGTGACTTTCATTTCTAAATGCCAAGTGTTTGGCGAAAGAACAGTCACTACCTCTTTTAAAATCTTGGTCAGATCCATCAGTGGTTCCAACCTATGGGCTCCCAAACACAGAGCAAACACTCTACCAACTGAGCTACAGGAGAGGTTATGCCGTGAATGGTGCTGTGATCTGCACGACGGGACTTTAGACCACATGTCACTCAGGCCCTTAAGTTGAAATTTAGTGGCGCTAAGCTAATCCTAGTGTGGTAAATAGTGGTATATACATGAGATATTACCTCACCTCAGCTATCCTCTTCCTGCCCGCTGGCACATATACATGAGATATAACACAGCAATTTAATGACAGACTTTCTGGTCCAAATGTTTTAGCCTTGCAGTAAAGTGCTCACTCATTGCCATGAAAGAGTTCATCAGCAGAGGCTCTACATAAGGAGGTGGATATTTTCTGGGATCCCCCCTCTCCATACTGTAACAAAGGTTCCTAGGTCTACTGAAGGGCTAATATAGATACCCACCAAGCAACTATTGTCAGCATTAATAATTCAACAAGATATATTTACAATTGGAATTGACCTTCTTTAGATGAACCTATATGTTTTTACTGGCATTCAATTCCTCTTGAATACAGTGTGGGGTCATGACCTCTGATTACGTAACGTTTAACTATTCGATTACGTCACAGAATGACATCTATTACGTCATGCATTTTTTTGATTGGTCAGCATCCAAGTCAACAACCGACGTAACTTTCCTTACTTGGAGCAAGGCTGTTTCATGAATCCCGTATGTTTGTCGGAATCTTGAATGAAATAAATTATTGTAGCGATAAATTTATATTTCAGACATGCTATCAATATTTTTTATGATTGTA
Organism: Anadara kagoshimensis; assembly: GCA_021292105.1. Classification (NCBI taxonomy): domain Eukaryota; kingdom Metazoa; phylum Mollusca; class Bivalvia; order Arcoida; family Arcidae; genus Anadara; species Anadara kagoshimensis. The sequence goes on from CM037874.1 coordinate 35,091,429, forward strand.
ATTATAAGAAATAACATTCTATTTGAGTGTATTCATTCGGTATTATGAATGAGAGTTAGGAATAGCATTTTTAACATGAACTGCTTCACAGTTCATTGAATATGCTATTCCTGACTCTCATTCATAGATCCAATACCGAATGAATACACTCAAATAGAATGTTATTTCTTAATTGAAATAACATTAATTTTTTTTATGTAAAAAATGTGTTTTACCCGATTTTGTGTAAAATTAACTTGCTGGATTTCCTGAAATGCAGGTGGAGACGAGTGTGCTATCTGCTGGCCTTGGACATGGTGGTTAGGCTCTGGTTTTAACTCTTTAAATGCTTCAAAATTCCTCCTTGGTCTAATCGGTCTGATTTCGACAACGTCGTCTGACAAATTAATGGAATCGTCGTCACTTAATTCTGACATTGCTTATTAACAACAATTCTTATTTTTGCATAATCTTTAACACTACTAAACTTCTTTTGTTTACAATCTGTCACCTTACAATGCGGCGGAAGTAACGAGCACCTGTCAAATTTTTGTTTTACAAAAACACAGATTTTTAAAACATCGGATAAAACATATAGATTGTGTTAATCTTCAATACATTTAGAAATTATATACCTAAAATTTCTCTGGTTGTATAAAATATTTTTAATTGATGATATAAGACGCAAGCATTTTTTGATCATTATCAAAATTCTATGTGTAATAAATGGGTTCATCCTATTTGTGCATGAATCTTTATTTTGGCAATTTAGCAGGCGGCAACTTCCGGTACCGGGTTTTTGCAACATGGAAAAAGCTGAGAATAACAACCTATGCAAAATAGCATCTTTACCAAATCTCCGTACTTTATACCAGACCCAGAAAAGTACAGGTTTAACCAAAGGTTTGCTGTACAGGTCTTCCAGACCAGATTTACTGACAGACGACGATTTGTCAAAATTTAAAGAATTGAAAATCAAGTGCATCATAGATTTCAGATCCAAATCTGACTATGAGCAATCGTCTGGTAGTAAAATTTTAGACCAGTATTATAAAATACACGGAGTTAAATTACCTAGACGTAGGAATTATAGACCTGGTGAACAAGTCAAATGTTTTGCAGTAGGACGTGGACGTTTCCCTTTGGTTGATAACACACAATTAGAAAATGGAGAAAAACATTTTTTGATCAATTTCTTTACTAAAAGCTACATCTGGAATGTATTTAAGAGAGCACAGTGGTACATCAAGCTTATTTCACTGTTTGTGCTGGTATTTGATCTTATATTCCGTACTGGATATGTCAATTTTATAAGATTGTTTGCAAAATTTGTTATGAATCCAATGGGGCTCCCAGCTCAGTATTTAGACATCGTTGAAATGAGCCAAAGAAGCATTTGCACTGGTAATAATTGTTTGTTTCATTTTTATATAATTTGTTTTGAGCATTAGTAGTTTCTAAAGCCCATATTTTGTTTCTAATATTATTGACAATTTGCTGAAACTTGTCGCAACTCAAGGCCACAGATTTGGGTTTTACATCCCAGTCAAGAATATTTCGCTTATATTGAGATGTCAACAAATACAGGTTAGTGGCAGATATTTTTACCTTTGCAATGCCCTCTGAGCAAGGTGCATGAAGGGTTTTTTTAATGCGGTAATACTGAATAGCGTCTAGAACGATTTAAAGCACTTTATCGTTAAAAAAGGTGGAGTCTAGAAAAAACATGTAATATATGTATATAATATCTATAATTTAAAATAAAAAAATTATATAAATCTGATGAATATTAAGGCGAAAAACTTAATTTTTATTTTCGAGTCTAGAAACTACTAGAACGGTTTGAGACAGTTTGCCGTCTAGATCCAGTCTAGAACGATTTAAAGCACTTTATCGTAAAAAAGGTGGAGTCTAGAAAAACATATAATATATGTATTATATATAATATATAATATTTATTATTTTAAAAAAATTATATAAATCTGATGAATATTAAGGCGAAAAAGTTGATATTTTCATTTACGGGTTTAGAAATTACTAGAACAGTTTGAGGCAGTTTGCCGTCTAGATCCAGTATAGAAGAACTCAAAGAAAACTATCTATAAGAAAAAATAAAACGCATCTTACAATATGTAATTTTGTTCAGGTCTATTGTGAAAAAAATAATTAAATGTATAATTGGGTAATAAAACGACTTGTGCATAACGGAATCTGCGCGACAGCTAATAATCGAAAAATCGTGTACCTAAAGAAAGAGAACTCTTCCTTATTCACGTAAAAACTTTATCAATCTTTTAATAAATGCCAATGAAGAATATAAATAAATAAATAAATAAATAAATAAATAAATAAATAAATAAAATTCGTTACATTATTTTGATTTTATGAAAAAGATAACTCAAGATAAATTCTAACATGTATACTGTAAAAATGTATTAGTTGAGCTTTATATAATAGGTCAGACTGCCTTGGGGCATGAAAGGATTATTCGTTAATACCTTAAATCAATGTACTGAACGGATTAACGGCACATGCCGAACGTGTCAGGTTGATTGCTAATTAATTACCTGCTGCGACTACACTATTGTCCAACTTGTATCCTTGTGAGATAAGTAAGCACGCAATTGTTAATTTTCAATCTGACATATACTAACATTTGGCATACACAGAAGCAAAGATATTCGTTTGCTAAAGATATATGTAAAGATATTTTTCAATGTAAAAACTTATTAATTAAATTAGGTTTAGGCGTATCTTTGCAACATATTTGATGTTTTGGGATTCATTTAAGTTAGACAACACAAATGAGAGAGGGAGAGAGAGAGGTGTAGATGTAATTTAATAATAAGAGAGAGAGAGAGAGAGAGAGAGTAGACGTAAGTTAATAATAGAGACAGAGAGTAGACATAAGTTAATAATGATATAGAGAAAGGGTAGACGTAAGTTAAGAGAGAGAGAGAGAGAGGTTTTTTCTAGACTCCACCTTTTTTTACGATAAAGTGCTTTAAATCGTTCTAGACTGGATCTAGACGGCAAACTGTCTCAAACCGTTCTTGTATAATTTCTAGACTCGTAAATAAAAATTAAGTTTTTTCGCCTTAATATTCGTCATATCTATATAATTTTTTTTTTAAATAAGAGATATTATATACATATATTATATGTTTTTTCTAGACTCCACCTTTTTTTACGATAAAGTGCTTTAAATCGTTCTAGACTGTATGTAGACGGCAAACTGTCTCAAACCGTTCTTGTATAATTTCTAGACTCGTAAATAAAATTTGCGCCTTAATATTCGTCATATCTATATTTTTTTTTTAAATAATAGATATTATATACATATATTATATGTTTTTTCTAGACTCCACCTTTTTTTACGATAAAGTGCTTTAAATCGTTCTAGACTGGATCTAGACGGCAAACTGTCTCAAACCGTTCTTGTATAATTTCTAGACTCGTAAATAAAAATTAAGTTTTTCGCCTTAATATTCGTCATATCTATATAATTTTTTTTTTAAAATAAGAGATATTATATACATATATTATATGTTTTTTCTAGACTCCACCTTTTTTTATGATAAAGTGCTTTAAATCGTTCTAGACTCGTCTAGACTCTTCTAGACTCGTCTAGACGCTATTCAGCAATACCCTTTTTAATGTAACATGTGACATCAGATTTTAAGGTTTCTTCCAAAGGACCAGTGACTTATTTCTAAATGCTGAGAGTTTAGCAAAAGAAAAGTCACTACCTATTTTCAAATATTTGTCAGACTTCAGTTTGGATTCAAACACAGATTTCCCATACACAAATCAAAAACTCTATCAACCATAGTGAAACTTTCTCATATTTTACTAAATATTATTTTCTTATTTAATATAATTATAATTTTAGCTTTGAAGCTATTGGCTGATAAAAACAACATACCAGCATTGATAAACTGTGCTCATGGAAAAGACAGAACAGGGATTGTTGCCGCTTTAGTCTTATCTGTGATGGGGGAATCTGAAGATGACATTGTGGAGGATTACACACTTTCATCTGTAAGGAAAAATATTATTTGTCAGCGCATGACTACATTCCCATTCCTGGTACCCTAAATTTTGCTGATATTAGTTGTCAATGGCTATTTTGGGTACCATACCCAAAATCTCCTTTGGCTACTAATATCTGCAAAATTCTTTATTTGAAAATAGCAAATTAGTGAAAAATTTCTTTTAAACAGGACTATATTTTTCACAAATTTTAGACATGTGGCTACTAATAATTTTAAACTTGTGGAAATCTAGGCATGAGAAAATGGGGCTATCACATTTTTTATCGGAATTCATTTTCTTAAGAATTGAAAGAACCCGGGGCAAAAACATAAACAATTGAAAATAAGTTGTTAAAAATGTTATAATTTGAAGTTAATTTGAAACCACTTCTGTCAGTATTTTAATGGAAATTTTCTTTGTGTCAAAAGTTTTATTGCAAAAATTCAAGGTTATTTACAATACATTATTTGATCCTTCTTGTCAAGTTGTCATAGATATTTTGTATTAAGCACTGAATCTTTTATCTTTTGGAATTACTTGCATGCTGTCTGACACAAGAATTCTGTCAAACAATTTGTATGAACATAGAACTGGACTCATTTATTTTCTAAATGGCATCCAAAAAAACTCAAATTTTTGAAAAGTTGTGTAAACCCTGCTAGGGCATACCTGTACTCATTCTTTAAATGGCAATCTTAATATATCAGGGCTCAAAATAAGGGTGAAGTTTGGCAATATCTTCACCTTGTTTAAAAAACTTCGCCCTCAACTATCCTAAAAGCGAAGTTTTAATCTCACTAATTTTGACAAGTTTAATTTACCCCTGAGGAGCCTCTACCTATTACACATTCAGGTAACTTGTAATATATCCTGATGTTTTAATTCGATAATTAGCCACACTTGAGGTCACAAATGCACATTATGGATTTATCAACCTTTTGATTGATGTGATTAACAGTCATCCTGATGAAGAATGTCAGATATTTGCTATTAAACTATATCTTTATGATTTTATTTAAGATTGGTTTAGAACCTGTTAAAGATAGAGTACATAAGGAAATAGTTCAGAAGTATCACTGGGACGAATCATTTACAAAAGCTAAACCAGATACAATGAGAAATATGCTGCAGTATATACGATCTAGGTAAGTACCAGTCTATGGAATTATAAATTTTGCAAAACCAATTGTCCTTTTTGATAAATGGAAGTATAACACAGGGTTTGCATATGAATGAAAGTAACACAAACAGTGTCTTCAGGTTCTGTTTATTCGACGGCTTGTAGATTTAATAAATAATACAAAAAGTCAGATGTTCCTTATATGATGAATCATATGTGTTGTTAGGTTGATGATTCGTTGTTTAATGAGATTAGTAGAGAGTTTCATGCAAGAAGAAAATTCGTGAGCGATACCAGAATGCAACAGATTTTGTGCGTGATTATAGAACCGTGAATAACATATATAAGTAAACAAATACACATGGACAAAGATATGTCACAACACAGTACACATGTTCACTATACACAAGGTCACACTAAGCAATACACAAAAACGTACATAAAACAAAGATTTACAGACTACGGACAGAAAACAGATTTTAATACTAAAATATATGATAATATGCAATATGGGAAACCTGGGTTACAAAATAGATTTAAATAAGTTACTATCATCTATGTCTAATTATATATGAGACAAGCCGGAATATGATGATTGCTTCAGGGCTTTGAACTTTTGAACTTAAACTTGGTGGTCCAGATAAAATCTGATGATCTAGAAGCTTGCATTTGGGATAAAGACGAACAAAGATTGTCTTGTAACAAACATCTTTGTAGTGGTAAAGTTCCCTACCCTATTCATATAGCCTTATGATCTCATATTAACGAAGGGTTCTCAGTGCAAAAGACCACTGCAGTAGCTCAGTTTGGTAGAGTGCTTGCTCAGTAAGTGGGAGGTCATGGGTTTGAACCCCCGACCAGGTCTGACCCAAGACTTGAAAGTGAGTAGTGGCTGCTCTTGCACTTAGCATTACGAAATGAAAGTCGCGGTTCTTTTGGATGGGAACTTAAAATAAATGAGGTTCCGTGTCACGATAGGCATATAAAGAACCCTGCTGTATAATGTCATCCATGCAAGGCACAGGCAAAATTTCTGCACCTTCGCCTATAGCTGACGGTGTCTCAATATAAGTGAAATATTCTTGACTGGGATGTTAAACACCATTACTCAAATCATCTCTCCTCAGTGCCAAGTAGTCAAAAGCATATGTTTATGGATAACAGTGCTTGTCACTGCCTAGGTTTGAATCCCACTGGGCAGATCCTAGTGTGAGAAAGTTTATTAGTTAAAAGCCAGTGTTTTCCTCAAGTCATTCTATTTTTATTCAAACAATTCCTTAATTTAACATCTGAATGTTAGTGAGAAAATCTTAACTGGGGCACATAGAATGCCAATACTCCACTTCCCTGTACTACACTCCAAATGTTTTTAGCATTTCATTTAGAACTACACCCAAAGAAGGTTGAAAGTCAACCAAGCTCTTAAGTTAACATATGTCTTTCCATGTCTAGCATGATCTTATTTCAATGCGGCCCACAGTATTTTCGCAATCTAATTGTTGGTTATTCTTCGGCAATATTATAACACAAGTTTACGAAATTCTTACTGTAAGAATATTAGACACATAGCTCTTGTTTTTGCTTTTCTTTTGATATAGAGCCATGTATTGCTGCAGCAATGTTGATGAGGCTTTAAACAATAATTCTTTCATTCTTTTTATACAGATATGGCTCTTTAGAGAACTACTTAGAGTATATAGGATTTGGACCAGAAGAACAAGAGAAACTTAGAGCAAATCTTGGACAAAGTCCACTTCAAGGAGAAGATGAATTAACTGATTAATACATGTACTTACATAGTTAGAATAAGGATTGATTTTACTTTTTAGTGCTGTAAATTAAGTGATTTTCTTTTGCTGTAAAACCACTAATTTTTAGGGCAGTGGGGATTAAATTGGGTTATTTTTGTGGGTTAGTAAATGTCTACCCAATGTTCAATCTAGAATTATTTAGATAGGCCATTTTCAAGAATTTTCATCTAAAACGCCATACATCAATATTTTTCCATTCATGTAATGTTAAATATAGCCCACAAAAACCTTAACAATGAAGTCATTAGACAAAATAAGGGATCAATAGCCCCATGGCACCTTTTAGAATGAACCCTGCCTACCTACCTAATCATCTTTGTGCTGGGCTGTCACCAGCTCTGGAAAAGGTTTCTATAGCATCAAATTTTTATATGACGATGTTGCTAGTCCTACACAAAACTCTGCTCCTTTCTCATGTGGGGCTTGGAACCTGAACACGAGGGGTTAATACCATAAATGCAACATATACAGCTTATATAAGTATTATACTCTACCGGTACTTTGTAAATACTTTAAGATACCCTCTCACAGAAAATACAACCATGGCAATATTGATACATCTTTCTATGAATAATTAGTTTAAATGACAAAAAATCAGTAGTTGTCACATTCATTATTCACCTGTATAATATTCTGGGAGCATAACTTTATATAAACTTATAATTTTTTATTGGATTGTTTTACACATTATATTATTGTTGTTACAAATTTACCATAATCCTTCTAAGTTTTTGGCCCCTGTATATTATCAGACACCCTATGGGGTTTGCTGCTGTACTATGTGATCAACAAACACCCCTTAACATTTTTGTGGGACATATTGGAAAATGTTTATACTGAATTTCTGGAACAATATTATTATTTTACTGGAAAACATGAATGGATATGATTTCATACCCAATGGAAAAAAATGTTCCGCACAAATGTAAGGGGTATCACATGGTACAGCAGTGAATGAATCCTAATTTAATCTTCCCTTATTTCAAATAGCAATTTTTTGCCTCTAAATCTGGACATGATTTTGTTGGAACTCGTCTGGAGCAATACAAGGTGCTTACCTACCATAAGGATTAAATAAAAACACAAAGAAACATTGTTACTTTTAATTTACATTGTAAATAATAGGAAAGAACTCGACAATCAACAGACTGCATTGGGAGATTTATTATTACATGTGTTTTAATTTTGAAAGACTCCAAAAGGATCCAACAACTTTAACACTTTATTATTGGTTAATTTTAATTTACAGTAAAATTCTGTTGTTCTTGTGTGAGGGACTGTAATTGACATGGAAATTGAAATGATTAAAATCTACCCAAAAGTTTAGAAGGATTATGGTAATATAAATCATTAGTTTGAATGAGACAAAAATCAATAGTTGTCGCCTTCATTATCTCACTTGTATAATATTCTGGGAGCATTACACTTTATATAAACTTACAAAGATGTTATTGAATTTTTCTACATTTTATTTTTTTGTTAAAAATTGGTATAGACAAACAACATTGACCTGTCCGTTTGACCTTTCATTAGGAATATTCATATAGGAGGGTCCGCCCAATACATTGGTAGCGTCAGGATTCGCAGTTAATACATATGCACATTGTCCATGATTAGTGCTCACATCATATAGCTATAGATGAAATAAACATGCCTGAACCCTATTGCTTAAATCTACCCGTCCATAATGAATATTTAAATCAAAGGTCAAGCTAACTGGTCAATGTTGTTTACCTATATAATTATAATTTATTTTTCTATAATTGTTATTGTTTAAGATAATTGTTTGTTTTTAGCTCACCCGAGCCAAAGGGTCAGATAAATTGTACTAATGGCCAACCGTTTGCTGTGCATGACCTGTTCTGTGCCATCTGTTTGTTAACTACCAGACCACATTAAATGATATTTGGTAGTAATCATGTCTAGGTGAAGGGATTTCAGATTTGCACAAATGAAGGAGTTATATCTCCTTCAGGCCCTGTAAAAAGACACAAATGGCCAATATCTTCACAAATTTTCTTGTAGCTTATTGATGGTCATGTTACCCATATCATGTTCTTTGATATGGAGGTTGAAAATAATAAGAAATCCCACAGAGTTTTAATGAAATTATGTATATCCAAATGATAACTATTCTTTTTGAACAGAATGGCATTTTAAGTTGGAAATTTTATCATTCATTTGTCATAAAATACAAAATGTATCGTATATTATATGCTGTGCATGGACTTATTATGTGTAAATAAAACAAATTATTGTAAAATTAATCAATTCCATCTTTATGATTGGCTGAAATGGTTACACGTAACTATTTGATCTCACATGATATACCACAGATTTCTGAAAAATCTGGTCCTATCTAATTCGGTGTATGTCATCGAATTTTGTTGACAATTTTGTTGGCTGTCGCCTCGGTGGTCAACATTTATTTTTTCAGTCAATATCACACCATATGCAACCACTAAAAAGTCCATAACTGTCTAAGATTTGCAACAAATGTAAATCTCTTGAGATTTTGAAAAAGGCAAATTTTGACCCCTTAAAGTCAAATGGAAGCCGTGTTTACGATTCACCATTCTAAAACCATAAGTTCTAAAATAGTTTTATTCTTCTTCAGGTGTGTAAATGTACATGTACTTTTATATTTAATATTTGTTATAAGCAAACAACTTTGACCTGTCCGCTTGACCTTTCATTTAAATATTTATCACAACGGTCCAAGTACATCTATGTAAAGGGAGCTTAGGTGTTTTATTTTGTATACATCATGATATATACTCACCTTATAGAGTACACCTGTGCACTGTGTATGTATCAACTTGGATCTCAACACTACCCATGTATTGGATGGATCCTCCTATATGAATATTCCTAATGAAAGGTCAAACGGACAGGTCAATGTTGTTTGCCTATACTCTGGGAAATTGTTTCATCAAAATATTTTTGTATAAATATACTGTAAACATATTTATTTTCGCGCTGTATTAATTTTTGGCTTTTGCGGTTGTTTGTTTTGCGCAAATATTACCTAGCGAAAATTATATTATACTTCTTATGTAATAATGCATATTAAAAAACGTGAAAAATTAACTTCGCAGATATGTCTAAATATCCTTTATCGCGAAAATAAATACACGCGAAATTAAATACGTTTACAGTAATTATAACATGATTATACTGTCTATCCTTAAATGCAGTGTACATTTATATACCTTTTTTAAGTGTTCAATTTTTTTTTGTTTACTTGCCAGTTGAAAATATTACCTTGTATCTTCTCCTAGTTCTGTCCCCCTGATACAGTTGGAAAGATGAAACAGTTTGCCCCTAGGTGGTTTCAATAAAGCCAGCAAGGCTACAAAAGTTGTCTGTTACTGTTGTTGAGTGGAGTAATGATGTTTAACATCCCAGTCAAGAATATTTCACTTATATTGATACGTCACTAACTATAGGCGAAGGTGTAGACATTTTGCCTGAGCTTTGCACTTATGGCATTATACAGCATTATACATTATCATGCCAAGCCTACCATGACACAGTTATTTTAAGTTCCCATCCAAAAGAACTGTGATGTTCATTTCGTAATGTCGAGTGCTTGTCGAAAGAACAATCGCTACCAACTTTCAAGTCTTATGTCGGGCGCAGTCAGGGTTCAAACCATCAACCTCCCACTTACGGTGCGAGCACGCTACCAACTGAGCTACCACAGTGGTCTGCTACTGTTTTTGGATTTTGATCAAGTTTGTTGCCCACTTTCACTAAGTTTACATTTTCTGAATATGTTTTTGCAATACATATTACTCCATACTAGCTGCCTAATTTAAGAAATTAGTCTTCTTCTTGAAGACCTACAATACTGAAAGGGTTGTCCCTATAGACTGAACTAACTCCTAATGATTGTAATTGACTTTTTGTACGGTGTTCATGTCAGTGAAAGCATACATTGTTATGGCTTGCCGCTAAGATCAGGCTTCTCTATTATGACACAGTAGGTTTGAGAAATAGTGTGCCTTGTAATTGAACCTGAAAGGAATACATCTGTTCTATCGTAAGATATGAATTCTGGTTGATATTGTTATCACTGTCGAAGCCAGGTTCTTGTCTGCTCTTTGGTGCTTTTGTTAAATATTTTGTTCTTGTTTTTGAGTATCTGTGATATTCATATATAAATATATCTGGATCAAGAAATGATTGTAGAATTTAATTATTTCTAATTTGTTACTATTTTTTATATTCTATACATTGTTGTTGATTGGAATTTTTTTGTCTATGTTACTATAATATTATAAACTTGTTTTTTATATACTTTTATAATACAGAACTTAGGACAATAATACGGAACTTAATACTTAGTACAGTAGGGGTACTCCCACCAGCTACATAATCAGTACACCTTAACGTTTGTGCAAAATATGTGTACTTCATAATTTCCTGGAATAAAATGGTTTTTTTTATTTTATGGGAAAACCTTAACTGATGTAATTCAATATCCAGTGGAAATAAATATTCCACACATACATTATGAGGTACCACATGGTATGCTGGCAGACCCCACTCAGTAATGCTATGTTTCAATTTTGTATTGAAGAAAAATTCATTGTTTCAATATTTTACAATATTTTGGATTTTAGGGTAATTTATTTGCTAAGCACATGTTGGTTTTAGCTCAACTGGCTATAGCCAACTGAGCTAATGGCATTGTAAAGCATTTGTGTGTACACAAGTGTGTGCATGCATAAACTTTTATCTGTTCCTCTGAAACCACTTAGTCAATTGAAACCAAATTTGGTGTGTAAGGTCCCTAGATGGGTACAAGGTGACCCTGTACAATATTCAAGATGGCCGCCATTACTATAATTAACAAAATCACTAAAATGTTCATTGTGGATTTTCAGCAAAATTTTCTTCAAAGAAATGTAGAAAGTAGATACATGGCCATTTAACACATGTAAAGGGTTTTTGCAAGAAATTTATCATTGACCCAATTTTAGCAAATTATGCAAATGAGGTCAAATATTTAGCCAGTTGTTTGATAACCTCCTCCTCAGAAACCACTGGGCCAATTAAAATTCTCTAGGTGAGGTAAAGTAAAATATATACAAGGCGACTTCGTACAATATGGACACCATTCACATAAATAGCAAAATCACTAAAACGACCATACCTTGCCATTTAAAATATATTTTTGAGACATGTTTCATTGACCCAATTTTAGGAAAATACATGTATGCTAATGAAATCCAATTTTGCCAGTTGAGTGTTACAGGCCTTTCTGAGCCTCTTGTTATGTTTATTATTTTATAACATATACATTTTATATGTGAAAATGCTGTTTGTTAAGTTTACCACCTTCACTTTTGGCCTATTGGCACACTTTTATGAAGTCCATAAATCTATTTCGTTTCTATTCTTCTTCTTTATTTTTCTGTCTTGATTCATTACCAGATCTCTAAAATTTGACTGTACAAATAGTGGCAATGAATCAAGGTGTTACAATATTAATATACAGTTGAACCTGTCTTAAAGGCCACCTCTATATAATAAAGGTCAGTAGAATTGTATCACAATTTTTCTTTGTTCATATTATTTAAATCTATATAAAGTCCACCTGCTTATAAAACCCACTTTTACTGGTTCCCTTTGGTGGCCTTTATAGACAGGTTTGACTGTATAGGAAAACACAGGTGTCACAGGTGTAAGAAAAATTTGGTTCAATTTTGCATAATTCACAGCATACGTAGCATACTCCAAGGACACTAAAAGGCCAGTTATTCCTCAATTACAAAAAAAAAATATGACTTGCTTTTAAGTGATGGTTCAATTTTCCTGAAACCCATGAACACTGGAAGCTTATTTTATTTATACACTTTATTTTATGAACTCAAATAAATGGCAAAACAGTTATTCCAAGATATCCGTGAAAAAAGGCGTTCTACTGGACAAATGGGATAAAAGACACAAAAATGGAATCAAAATGTAGATTTCTCATTCTATTTATGTAAAGTTGTATTTCATTTTTCCCATGTACATCAAGTATGATACATACATTTATGTAGTCAAACCTGTCTTAAAGACCACATCTAATATAAATGCCACCTACATTTAAAGGTCAGTTAAATTTTATCCCAATTGTTCTATATTCATGTTATTTGAACCTCTATAAGGGCCATGTGCCCATAAAGGCCACTTTTTACTGGTTCCCTTGGTGGCCATTATAGACAGTGTTGACTGTATACGCATTATAATTAGTAAAATTGTTTTAAAGATGGAGAAAAGTTTTTTGTACCGGTAATTGTTAATTTTGTATCTGTCATATCAAATGATTATAGAAATAAATCAGGAATTGTTGAACAATTTTTGTTTGCTTTTTTTTTTTTACTCGCCTGGAAAAGTCAGGGTGAGGTTATTGCATAGTAAAGCACTCTATCTCGCTGTGTTGGTTAGCATTCCATACTTGGTCCAATCACATACATGTACAATAATGCAACACATTGAATTGGATTAATGATGTTTGATATCACAGTCAACATTCTTTCGCTGATATCAAGACTAGAGCTGGAGGTCATGGGTTCAACACCACCAGGTCTAATAAGACATTAAAATTTGCAATAATATATTGCTTCCTCTCCTGGGACTGGGTATTAAGAGGACACAAGATTGACTGGTTCCCTGTATAATGTGACTGAGCAGTGGTATACTCATCTGTAGCATACCAACTCTGTGAGCAAGCACCTTAAAATCACTTTGAATGTGTGTTAATACAAGACAGATCATAAAACACACTTGCACGTCTCGCAAATCCACAGCCTTATTCTTAAATTAATCCTTAGAGATTAATAAACATTCTCTCATCTTGAATAGCTGAAAAATTGCTAGTGGGATGTTGAACAACATTACAACCAACCAACCTTTGGATCAAGAGACAAATAAACCAATGTTTTTGTGCTGCTCTTTGCCTTAATGTTAAGGTATATAAATCTAAAGCTTCACTTTTAGCTGGGCGGCATTATGAAATGAAAGTCACTCTTCTTTCATATGGGAACTAAAAATAAAAGAGGTCCTGTGTCACCGTGGGCTTGGCACGGTACAGAACCCTGCTGTATAATGCCAACAGCACAACGCACAGGCAAAATTTCTGCACCTTCATCTATAGTTGGCAACATCACGATATAAGTTAAATATTCTTGACTGGGAAGTTAAACACCTTTACTCAACTCACTAATGGCTGGTGACATCTCAATATTAGTGAAGATATTTTGTTCACATTCTGATTTAGATATTACATGTACAGTAAAACCTAGTTATAATGTCCCTACATCACTTATTGCCACAGTATTTTTATCCAGCAATCCCTTTTATTAGTCACCTACTGGCTTCACTGGAGGGGACTATAGTTTTCGAATCCCTCTGTTCTTCTGTCTGTCCACAGACCATGTGCATTTTTATCACAGTGCTTATAAGATATTGCATTCAAATTTGGTGCATAGCTCTATCTATCTTATGTACAGTACCAATTCAACTGTGAGCACTTTCCGTCAATGTGTTATGGAGTTATGTCCCTTTGAACATAAGAGATTTTGCTCATTTCATGGTTTTCTGCACTTATTTCGGCAGTACTTTGACATATTGCATTCAAATTTGGCAGATAGCTTTATCTAACAGAGTAACAGTATCAATTCAACTTGGAGTAATTTCTGTCAATTTTTAATGGGGGTCACAACCCTTTGAACATAGAAATTTGGTTCATTAAACAGTTTTCCACACTTGTTTCGCAGTGCTTTGACATATTAATTACAAGAATAAACTTCCCACAATTAGTATGTTATCACTTTTATTTCAACAATAATTTGACAACAACAAATAAGTGTAGTGACACAATAAAAATTGTATAAAATCTTGATATAATGAAAAATTAATATAATAATGCCATGTTTATGGAATATAAATATTTTTTCACAAAAAATAAAAATTTGTTTTAAATTACTGTTCTGTTTTTTTCTCTCAAAAGGTTGAGGTACTATTTTCATTAATCACAGTATTCTATAAAATATTCTTGCCTATAGTGCCCAGTCAAATTAAGTATTAAATAGACTTAATAAAATGTATTACTGGTCAGTAATTGTCCCAAGATGTTTTACTTTTTTACCACCTTTTAATGGAACAATCAATTCCTTTTTCCAACTTTGTGGAACACGTCCTTTCGCTGACAATAACATTAAAAAAGTTCATTAATACATTTAATATAGAATCACCAGCATGCTTCAAGAGTTCAGATTGAATTTGATCAAATCCTGGAGCCTTTTTATACTTCAGGTCCGCCACTGCTCGTTTAACTTCTCCAACAAGAATTTCACCACCCGGTAATGTATGAATGACTAGATGACATTGGAAAAGGAAAACCTAAGTCTCACTTTCCCCATAAAAGACAAAAATGCAACAAGTTTTTTTTTATACTTTAAAATACCGGTACTGGCATCAATTAATTCCTGAATAACCAGAAACAGGGACATATAAAAATGTATTTATCATTTGATAGAGGTGATTCACAAATTTACTAAAGAAATATTTGTTGGGGATTAAATTTCTTTTTTTTGTTGGCTAGTAAATACCACAAAATTTAATGTCATTGAAAATTTTTAATTACCCCAATAGGAGATTTTACTAGTATTTTCACAAAACACAATTCTAAGAAATTTTCTCCTAAAATGTTTTTGTTAAATTGCAAAACCATGAAACTTTAATCCAATAAATTCTACAAATAATTCTACAGCATATATAAAACACAATCAGATTGTTTAAAGCATGAAAATTTTGATATATGAAATTGCTGATAAAGTGAAAGTTATTCAAAGTGCATAGGATTTCTGTTTTTACTTCAGAGACTTTGGCTTATTCAATAACAAAATCAAAATATTATCACAAAACAACTGCTTGGGCCGAATTATGACACTGAGTTATGCAAGAAATGGAAGTTTAACACAAATATCCCAGAAACTTGAATTATCCAAAAATGGAAGTTCAAACTGAGTTATCCAAAACTCATGTGCATTGACAGTAACACTTTATTCATTAATTGTGTATTATACAAGTGAAACACAGAAAAAGATATATCGGCAAACAACAATGACAAGTCAACTTAACCATTAATGTTAAATTTTTATGGACCAGTATATTTAGGTATAAGGAGCACAAGTATTATTTCATCTACATGTATATAATTGGAAACATTATTTTTAAAGAATAGAAATATGCATTTTGCATGGATTAACTGTGAATCCTCATACACTATGTACTACCCATGTATTGGGTGGATGGATCCTCCTAAATGAATATTCTAATGCAAAGGTTTTGTAAACAGGATGTTGATTAGACCCCAACCGCAGTAAAATCTACCTTTTACGGTCAGAGTTATGACGTCACGTGCATTATTTTTTTATTTTGCATTAGAATGGAGATAACAATGTTACATTTGAAGAGTTCCGACCATAAAACATGGATTTTACTGTCGCAAATACCGTTTATCTGGCGGTGAACTCATTCTGCGACAATAAAATCCTTGTTTCATGGTCAGAACTCCTTCAAATGTAACATAGTTATCTCCTAATTCTAAATGAAAGGTCAAGCAGACAAGTCAATGTTGTTTGGCTATTACTTAAATAACATGATACCAATAACAAAATGTAAAATTGTCCTTCAATAAAACCATGATAATAAAACAATGATTGAAATAAATGAAGTAAAACTTGAAAGACAAAGGTTTAAAACTTGTTCTTGATTATCACATTAATTGCAAACCTAACTAAAAGTTTGTTATAACTTAAACAACATAACACAAGTACAAGTAACTTTGACACAGTAAAACCTCGTTAAAATGACTCTTAATAATAACTTTTCAAACTCGCTAATTGCCACAGCAAAACCTCAGTATAATGCCCCTCAACGACTTTACCAACTTTCTTAGACCGACAAAATTTTGGAGTCCTGCAAAACCTCAGTATAATGCACCTCAACGACTTTACCAACTTTCTTAGACCGACAAAATTTTGGAGTCCTATGCTTCTTCTTAACAGACTCCAACATTTTATTGCCAAACCCCTTTATAATGCCAAAATCAAGCTGAACAAATAGTGACAATAAATACATGTTTTACTGTATTACAATCTGATGACGTTTAACACACTTAAAACAAAGTTATACACACTTACATTTATTTCCCTTGAAAATTAGGGATTAAGTATTTTAAGCAAAATAAAATAAAATTCACGTCCTGAGAATTAAACACATCACAATCTCTAAATGATTAAGTAACAACTAGAGAGTATCACACATAATAATATAGAACAATTGAACCTTCATGTTATATAATACATTATCATTGGTTTTAAAATACAAGCAGTGGCGGATTTAGGGGGGGGTTGCGGGGGTTGCAACCCCCCCTTTGAAAAATTTAAAGAGAGAGAGAGAGAGTGAGATATTGACTGATTAAAATTATTTTCTTGGCCCCCATCGGGGCTCTGCCCTAGACCCATCGTCTCTGGAAGCTCGCGCCTTTGGCGCTCGCATCTAGCATTGATATAATTCTCACCCCTCCCTTTAAAAAATCCTGTATAGATCTCAACCCCCCCTTTAAAAAAATCCTGGATAGTTCTCAACCCCCCCTTTCAAAAAATCCTGTATCCGCCCCTGAGAAGTTTTACTTAAAAAAACCTTAATACAGTCAAACCTGTCTATAAAGTCCATCTAAGGGAACAGGAGAAGGTTGTCCTTAAAAGCAGGTGGCCTTATGTACAGGTTCGTAATACAAGAATAAAAAGCAATTTTTAAAGAATTACATTGGCTTTTATAAACAGGTGACCCTTAAATAGAGGCAGGTGCTTTTCAGGCAGGGTTGACTATAATAATGATGAATAATATGGACCAACTAAACCTTCATATCACATAATACATTATCATTGGTTTTGATAAAACAGTTTTACAAGAAAAATCTTAATTTGTTTTACGGTAAATTTGTTTTAAAGAAATATTTGTTTGGCATTCTGATTTTGCCTCAGTGACATCTTATAAAATACAAATCAATAAAGTATGCCAAACAATGGATTATTACCATAGCAATGTGATTGCAGAACTAGCCTTTTTCCATGACAAAATTATCATTTTCCTGAAATATGTCATGTCAAAGCAACAAACATTCACAGATCACCATGCTAGTTTCACTTCTGATTAAATTTCACGCATGACCTCAAAAAGCCTATTTCCCTTCTCTGACACAAACACACTAGTATGTAGCTAACTGTGACTAAGGGTTTAAGTTAAGGAAAATCTTAATTGAAGATCGATTGTGGCACTGGAGACAGCTGCACAAACAGCTACATGATTTAGACCTGAAATGGCTTATTAATAAGTCTTTGTTTGTAAGTATATATCCAAATAAAACAGTTGTAACTTTTCATCATTGTTTTTCTGTTTCTAGAGTTAGATTAACGCTATGTTTTACATCAGTGACAATGTCTGAATTATCGGTACCACCATACAGAGATCCCGCAGTTAACTGTCGTAAAACCAGTCGTTTATAAACTCCGCCTTTAGCTATAAGTTCTTCATGGTTTCCCATCTCGGCTATTTCTCCTTTGTCTATCACAATTACCTGAAAATAAAATTCAATTCACTGGTTGATATTTAAATACATGTATGATTCACCAATTGATTTTTGAATACATGAACAAGTGTTCCCTAATTCCACATGTCCCACTAATTGTCTGGGTGGAGACACTTGGCCGAGGCTGCAGACTTGTGTCTTAAGGAACATGGGTTCAAACTTCAGAATGTCTGTTATGTGTGGTACATTGTATATTGTATATAAGACATTTAATTCCATCTTACCATCCTAGGGCCTCAGTGGCCAAGTGATCTAAAGCATGTATTTGTGAACCACAACACCTCAAAATGCCCAAGTTCATTCAAAATGCCTAAGTTCAAATTCAACTCAGAACAGATTCTAGTGGGAGAAAGTTTGTCAGTTAGCTTGCTGAAGGATGGTGAATTTCTCCAGGCACTCCAGTTTCCTCCACCATCTATAAACTGACAGCCTCAATATAGGTCAAAAACCTTGACTGGGATGTAAATTTCCATTACCCCATTCCACTCCACTCCACTCTATAAATGGGCTAGATGATTCGTACCTTTGATGCATTTCTGACAGTAGATAATCTGTGTGCTATAACTATAACTGTTCTCCCTTTCATAGCTCTGTCTATAGCTTCCTGGACAAGGTGCTCACTTTCTGCATCTAATGCACTAGTGGCCTAAAATATAACAAAATCATAATTAAAAAGAATAATTTTCTACTCAACAAGATACATGCATGTATAAATATAACATGTATAAAGAGCCTTCACAAACAAATTAAAAGAACCTTAATGAGCAAGCTCACATACACTACTCAATTCTATAAGGAATCTAAGTTACTATTTTTAACGGGTATAACGAATGTTAGTATCGAGGACTTCTGTCACATTTTAAATAGAAAGTACAGTGCCCTGTGCAAAAATGACACACATTTTTGCCAACAGGTGGTGCTGTGTTTTATATTCTGGAAAATCTTCCTGATCGCAATAAAGCTGACACTGTTAGCATCTGCTTTAAAAATAATTTTCTACTCAACAATATAAATATACATGCATTTATTAATATAACATGTGTAAAGAGCCTCCACATACAAATTAAAAGAACCTTAATGAGCAAGCTTGCCCCTATACTGGTCTCTAGTAGAAGATATTTCTGAGGTCAGAGGGCTTTAATTTCAAGAACATTTGAAAGACAGATATTTTTTTTTCTATGCAAGTTATGTGAATTTTATTTGCTTTTACATAAACACCTCTCACTCACTCATTCTTACTGGATTTTGCAGTCTCAATCATTCTCTCTCTCTCTCTCTCACCCTTGCGCTCTCTCTTTCTCTCTCTCTCTCTCTCTGGTACAAACCCAATCAAGCAGTAAAAGAATTGGATCCATTATAAATGCTCTAGCTACACAAGCTAATGCTTTTTTCTCTCTCTCTCTCTGTAAAAACCCAATCAAATAGTAATAGAACTGGACCCATTCGTAATGATCTAGCTACAAATGAGCTATTGCTACTCTCTCTCTCTCTCTCTCTCTCATACAAACCTCATCAAGCAGTAACAAAACTGGATCCATTATTAATGCCCTAGCTATGGCTATTCTCTGTTTTTGACCACCAGATAATCGAACTCCTCTCTCTCTCTCTCTTTCTCTCTCTCTCTCAAACCTCATCAAGCAGTAACAAAACTGGATCCATTATTAATGCTCTAGCTATGGCTATTCTCTGTTTTTGACCACCAGATAATCGAACTCCTCTCTCTCTCTCTTTCTCTCTCTTTCTCTCATACAAACCTCATCAAGCAGTAACAAAACTGGATCCATTATTAATGCTCTAGCTATGGCTATTCTCTGTTTTTGACCACCAGATAATCGAACTCCTCTCTCTCTCTCTTTCTCTCTCTTTCTCTCATACAAACCTCATCAAGCAGTAACAAAACTGGATCCATTATTAATGCTCTAGCTATGGCTATTCTCTGTTTTTGACCACCAGATAATCGAACTCCTCTCTCTCTCTCTTTCTCTCTCTTTCTCTCATACAAACCTCATCAAGCAGTAACAAAACTGGATCCATTATTAATGCTCTAGCTATGGCTATTCTCTGTTTCTGACCGCCAGATAATCTAACTCCTCTCTCTCCAACCAATGTATCATAACCCTCTTCAAATGTAGTTATAAAGTTATGAGCATTGGCTTGTTTGGCTGCTGCCTCTATCTAAAATGTATGAAAAATATTTTTTATATATATGAATGAACCATAAACATTGTATCTGCTAAGTTGCTAACTAAAAATGAAATGTTCAAAGTCTGTTTAAGAGGAAATCATTTTTTATGCACAAGTATAGCTAAGTTGCTAACTATAAATGAAATGTTCAAAGTCTGTTTAGAAGGAAATCTTCAATTTTTTATGCACAAGTATAGAAACTTTAAACTAATATAATACAAAAGTATTGAATTTGAATTTATGAAGGAATCTTAATTAGTTAATAATTTTCTCTGCCTTTAGTTACCGGTATGCATTTATTACTTCAGAATTAATCCCTTTTTTCCAAAGTGAATTTTCAATCACATAAATAAGCACAATGATACATTACATGAACCGGTACAATAATAGAGATTTGTAAGCCAAAACCTAGGAATTAACCCCCTCATCCTCCTTCTTCTCTCCCCCCTCCCATGCAGTCACTCACATACATATTTTTTTAGGTGTAACTATAGGTTTATATTTTAATCACCATGTCCAATTTCATTCCAGGAATTAAAATATTGGTAGATTTTGCAGTATATGAAGGTGATATCTTAACTAAATTATCTAAATGTATGCAACAAACTTGTTTTTCTTAAAATTGTTCTATAAATTAAGGGGAAAATATAAAAATGCTGGAAATTAGATTTTAAAAATAATATACTATTTCACCAAAATATTACTCGGCTTAATCAGAATGATGTTTTCAACAGTTCATATTGTCAAAATTTCCTATCTGTGGCAATATGGCCAGTTTCAAACATGTATAATAATTATACCCCCCCCCCCTCCCCCCTCCCCCCCCCCCCCACCTATCTCTTATCAGCAACTCCTCCTAAACCCTTCAATGGATTTTCATGAAACTTTCACACAATCTTTGTGATGTAATGTAGAAGTGCACCTCCTATTTAAAAATTTGATACGATGGATTTTTGGGAACAGGGGGTATTTTTTGTGAGCTTTTCTAGTTTATAGATGGCAGTGTATACATACCTCTTCAGGGTAGCCATTTTACCATAAGCAATGTTATCCTTTATAGAACATGCAAATAATGTTGGTTCCTGACTAACCATGGCAATCTTCCTCCTAAACCACTGAGGATCTAAAGTTTTCAAGTCGGCACCACCTAAAAGTATCAGAAATTTAAATTATTCATTCTATTTACAATCGCTGACTTTTCTTACATACTTGTAAACTTGTTGACAAGAATAATGTTTACATTTCAGTAAACTAATATGGCCTGTCAACCTGTTGTCAGTCTGTTTTGGTTTGGATTATGTGTGAAGTCAAAAAAGCCGAGACCAAATGCTCTGAAGGGATAAATAATACTGTTCCATTCACTGGCAAAATCAGCAAAGAATAAATAAAGATCACTGTTGTGTGATATTACAATTCTCGAGTTTTAAAGTTGGTTTGGTTGGTTGAATGTTGCTTAACGTCGCATCAGCAATTTTTCATCTATTCACGACGAGAACTATTTTTTTAATCTCTATGGATTAATCTATGAACAATTTTTGTGTATGCATGTGAAGAGCGAGTGTGTTGTATGGTCTGCCTTGTAATAGCGCACACTCAGGGTGACTTTACCGTGCTAGCTCACAGAGTCAGTATGCAGCAGACAAGCATACCACTCCCCCAGTCTATTATACTGATACCAGGTAAATCAGTAAAGGCCAACGGCAAGGAAAATTCACTTTCCCACATGTGGTCCGAACGGGACTCGAACTCACAGCGGTGAGAGACCCTGGATTTGAAGACTGGCATCTTATCCATAAGGCCAACGCGCCGAGTTTTAAAGCAGAAGTGTCACAGTTAATACTGTATACATACAATGTATGATAAATAAATATCAATTTGTAGTGGTTTACTGGGTATATAAAAAAATTTGGAAATGGGATTTCTATCATAATGTGCTTCACAAAAAGTAAGTCTTTCACTATTAGATTTTTTTACAAACTGCATTGTAAATGCCAAATTTTAGTCAGATTACCATTTTTTAAATCATATCACTATGTTGCCTTACCTAGCTGAATCATGCCAGAATCTGGATCATAAAATCTTTCAATCAGATTAACAATAGTGGACTTCCCTCCTCCAGATGGTCCAACTAAAGCCACCATTTCTCCAGGTTCTACTGTAAAAGTTACTTCCTATAGAACATAATGGAAAAAACAGCAATAATAAAAATTAAGTGTACATGCATTTTACAGCAAAACAGCCATTGTCGTTTCATTGGCAAGATACATACTCAATTCATTCTATCTTCCCAATAGAGGCTGCTGTAAACTCTATCCCATTTCAGTTTTTACAACTTTAACTAAAAGCTTAAGTCTGTTGATGATTATTTGATTGAAATAAGATTATTTTAAAAAAATATTATGAGGATAGACATGTGGCCAAGTGGATGAAATTTCGGGTTCATGACTCAACTGTTGTGGGTTTGAGACACTGGGGGCTGTGTGGTATGTCCTTAGACATAATATTTGATTTCACATTGCTCCAGTTTAACTTGGTGCGAAATGAATGAGGTACAAAAAATATGCTGGGATTTAACTTTGTTATGGACCAACATCTCATCCAAGGAGAAGTATTGTTTTCTCATGTGTTTTACATCATTGAAATCAGGACAAGCACTGACATGATGAGTCCCATAGGCTTGGGATAGACTGTTATTAACTTTAAACAATCCTCATTACACTCATACTGAGACAGCATCACAGACTTAACCAATTATCATTATACTTATACCGAGACAGAACCCAGAACCAGCTATAGTGTAAGTTGAAGAAATATACATCTATGTTACATGTAAGAGCAGATATAAATGTGCAGAGAGTGGTTTTCATTTACCGTAGTTAGACCAACATGTTACATGTATGTTGTGAAATATGTTTTCTATGAACAGGCCCCAGTTTCACAATCATTCCTTAGCTAAGATTTTCCTTGACTTAAATTTAGCAAATTTGTGTTATCTCTTTTTGGAACGACTGGTGAATATTTTTGTCAAAACTAATGCAAATATTTTAATCTAGAAGTAATCTTCAAAATGACATCTTAAATTCTTCAATATCTTTAAAATTAACAAAATTATAAAGATTTGAAATTTTGCAAGATTTAAGTTGAGGAAAATCCTAGCTAAAGAATGATTGTGAAACTGGGGTCAGCTTATAATCTGAAACCATTATTTTGATATAAGGAAGTAAGAAAATGAAAATGGCAACAAAACACAGACCTTTAATACTTTTGATTCCGGTCGTGATGGATAGGTAAATGTAACATTCTTGAATTCCACACCTGTAATAAAATAACATACATGTTACTACATAAGATAACCCATGCAGAGTTACTTGCCCTTACACTGTCAGGTATCAACACTTTTAATCTCTGAAATGTCTTTCTTTCAGTGAGTCACATTGATAATGTATCAGAAACAAAAGAAAACTTTGTCTAAAGGAACAGGAATAACTGTTAATACAAAATATACTTTCAAAAAATAAAAATGATAATAAATAAGCTTTCATTAGAATTTGCTATATTTTTATTATTAAATCCTATAACATTTATCAAGATATCAAATGTGGATCTGTAGTTAAATAGGATGGTCTATCAGAACCATATTTTTACTTACATCCATCAGCCTTTCCCAGGATATCACCATTTATATTGTCTACATCTGGCTTTCTATCTAACAATGCAAATATTCTTACTGATGCTCCCAAAGCCTGTTAAGAAATAAAAAAAAAATCTTCACATTATCATGAGTTATAGTCCAAATACTGTAAACATATTTATTTTTGCCATGTACTTTTATTGCTTATTTTGCAGTCGTTTTTTTTGCGCGAAAATTACATGTATTTACGCTTATTGTGTTATAGTGCATATTTAAAAAATTAAATGCGAAAATTAAACTACGGGATATGTCTAAACTTCATATAACTCGAAAATAAATACACACGAAATTTAATATATTTACAGTATGTTCTGAGCCTATAGCCTTATCAGAGAGTAATCATTCAGACTTCAGTGGCATAAAGTCACTAAGAGTATAATATTGGGACCTAGCTATTCTCTACCTGGGGAATGTGGCACTGTTTCTAATTATTCACACCAAAGACACTGGAACTCCAGGACATCAGGACGCTTCTTTTATTGGAGGGGAACAATGTGGCAGTGTAAGATATATTGTGCAATTAAGAGAGAATTTCCCTTTAGTTCAATTGATAACACAATGGACTGGTGTGCCAATGACATCAGGACGCCTCTCTCATTGGAGGAGGACAATGTGGCAGCGTTAAATATATTGTGCTCCTACATGCAATCAAGAGAGAATTTCCCGTTAGCTCAATGGATAACACACTGGACTTGTGTGCCTGACATATCAGGTTTAAAACTCAATGAATAATATTTTCATATGTAAGGAATCATAGGTAATAATAACAATTACTCCAATTTGAAATGTAAACTAGATCATACCTGCATGAATTCTCCATACAAAGATGACATCAAAGCAAATGCCATGGCAACTTGTAAAGTATACAACAGAAAAGCTGAAAAACACACAAATAAATTTGAAACCATAATATACTAGAAATTATTCACAAAGATCAAATAAATACTTTCCTACACTTTCTGGTGTTTAGGTGTTTATTTTTTAAACATATGCAATAAATATACATGTATAACAATAATAAATCGCCAAAAACACACGACTCCTTCACTCCTTTTTGTCCATGGGAGTCGTTTTATATTTGAGTAGCCTGGGTGGCTGAGTGGTCCAAAATACTGGTTTTCAGATCGCAATGTTTCAAAGACCTGGTGTGTATCCCACTCAGGCAGATCTTACTGCAAGAAAGTTTTTTTTTGTAGCCATAACAAAGCCACAAACAAATGTGAATTGCACAAAAATGTATTTGACTCAGTTTCAATAAACATGTTAAATCTGCCCAGTAGTTTCAAAGAAGTCGAAAATGTAAAAGTTTACGCCACAGAAGACAACAACAACAATGACAGCAACAGACAAATTTTGATCAAAAAAGTCCAGCTGAGATAATAAACAAAAGTTGTATTGGAACAGGACCCCCAAAATAGCTTTAGTATGTGATACCTGTTAAAATGCCCGGTGTTACACCTTGACTTTTATCTTGCATGTTTTCATAAACAAGTTTTCCACCATACCACAGCACCAGGGCTATTGCTCCTTGGGCCATTATACCGATAGTCCCATTAAAAATCCCTGTAAATAGAATATGATACATGTATGTGTGCATGAAATCATGAATTTATGTGGTGTCCAAATTTTTGTTGTTTTCTTGGATTTTCTAGCCTATTCGTTTACATGTCCACAAAATATATAAAGTATATGTTAAAAACTCATCTTTAACAAAAATTAAAGACCAAAAATTTACCAAAAACATATTTTTTTCGTAGAACAATGAAAAATCAGACAACATGGGAAAAATTATCTCCCAGCAACAGCTTATTTTTGGCTTTGACTTATTAACGATTTTTAGATGTCCTCAAAATGGGGTGTGAAGTATTTACTGGAGAACCCAGTAAATTTATTTTCACTGACTAGTTTCGGCTGAACAGATCACCCTGATGATGGCTGAAACTAGTCTGTGAAAATAAAATCACAAATAGCAGTCAGTTGGAGTTGAGTGTTTGTTTTTAACTAAGTATTTACATAGTGTACAAGGTGATCCGTGAGGTTTATGCCAATTCAAGTCCATGTGAATATACCAAATTATAAATAGTGCTAAAATTTAAACGTGCTAAGATGTGTAGATAATACAATGAGTACTTTTACAGTATTGACGACTGACCTTCTAGTGCTGCTAATTTTTTCCCAACTTGATAACTTTTATCCACATCTTTGCCATAAGCACCACATGCTTTATTTTCTCCAGAAAATGAACGGACTGTCCGTATACTGGAAAAGTTTTCTTCTGCAGTTGTCCCAGCATCACCAAGGCGGTCTTGAAATTCTTTTCTTAAGCTTTTCATGTATTTACCTAAAGCACAAAAAATAAAATAAATCATAAATCATTAATTGGTCTCTGTGTGTGTGTGTGTGTGTGTGTGTGTGTGTGTGTGTGTGTGTGTGTGTGTGTGTGTGTAAAAACTAACTTTTTTGCACATCCCTAGACTTGTCAAACTAGAACTGTCAGTGATGCTGACTCTATGTGTTTTGTCAATGAGTCATGAGAATCTCATATATATGTATGTACCACTGCGGTAGCTCAGTTGGTAGAGTGCTCGCTCCGTAAGTGGAAGTTTGTGGTTTCCAACCCCGGCTGGGTCTGACCCAAGACTTGAAAGTGGGTAGTGACTGTTCTTTTGCCAAGCACTCGGCATTACAAAATGAAAGTCATGGTTCTTTTGGATGGGATCTTAAAATAAACGAGGTCCCATGTCACGGTGGGCTTGGCACGCTACAGAACCCTGCTGTATAATGCCATCAGCGCAACACACAGGTAAAATTTCTGCACATTGGCCTATAGCTGGCGACAACTCGATATATGAAATATTCTTGACTGGGATGTTAAACTCCATTACTCAACATATACTAATTACAGCAGATACACAGGCTCTTATCAGAAATAAGATCTGTGCATAATTAAGAAGAACTGGATCATGCATGAATGAAATAAACCACCAGATAAAACAATGTCTATAGACAAACAGACAAGGTGATCCAGTAAACCCACCATACTTTGTTGTGGGGGAGGGTGGGGGTGTAAAACCAATAATTACTATGAGATCTACAGTAGAATAAAAAGTTTGGTGGTCAATCACTCTTTACCTTGAGATGTGTATTACTACACTGTACAATTTACAGAAATGAACACAGTACCAGAAAATCATGTTTATGTAGTATCTTTATATAAAGAGGTTACTAATACTAACCGTACTGAACTGCTAACAATGACACCACTGGAACCACAGCTAATAACACTCCAGTTAACGACGCATTCAGGTAAAACATCAAGGCTAATGAGCCAACCATCTGTAGCAGGTATCTTGATAACATGGACATATTAACCTGATAATAAAAACATAAATGTCACGTCAAAAAACATCTAAGCTTACTACTGCATCTACAGTGAAGTACAAAAGTGTTCTTAAATATGGCATCACTGCCAGTAGTCTGTCTAGATGTAAGCACCCTGTATGTAAACAATCTATGATGTCATAACTTGTATATAATGTAGTAATTATGTCATGTGATCTTCAAAAAAAAAGTACACTACGTTGTTGTCTGCTATTAAACATTCAGTTCAAGTTTCTTGAGAAGTTATTTTCTACTTCAAAAACTCCCCCAAAAATGGCAAACAAACTCAGGTTATTAATATGTGTATTTTCTATCAATGATGCTTTTTCAAAATTGTGATTTATAGTTTTGCAGAATGACACCAGACAAGAAGTAAGACAGATTGGAGGATGGAACTTAAAATTTAACATTCAAAATTTAATATTCTCCCATTTCTTTGAAAATAAAGAGATAAAAACAAAATTATTAAATATAATAAAATTAAAACTGTAAATCAGAATTTTTTTGTGTCAGTTGATTTTGCAATGATCATCATTTTAAGATATCCATGTACATTTAATTCTGTGTTGTCTGATGAAGGTCAGTACAGATGCCAGAGAATTATATCAATATAAAATACCTATTTGAGGAAATTTTACTTTTGTGTCTTGTTACACTCACAAATTTACAGACAACTGTGGTAGCTCAGTTGGTAGAGTGCTTGCTCTGTAAGTGGGGGGATATGGGTTTAAACCTCCACTGGTCTTGAATGTGAGTAGTGACTGTTTTTTCGCCAAACACTTGGCATTATGAAATGAAAGCTATGGTTGTTTCAGATGAGAACTTAAAACAAGAGGCCAAATAGGGCCTGTACCGCTCACCTGGGCCATTAACAGCACAAAAACTCAATAAATACTACATTTAAGGAGCAATAACTCTGATGTGGATATTTAGGTATTTATGAAACTTGCTACTCGCATCTGTGATCTTTACCTTCGAACCAATGACCATAATCTATATATTAAAATGATCATTGCATCAATACCAACAATATTCTAATATACATGCCTATACAAAAAGTTCATAGTTTTCGAGATAATGAACCTTTTTGGTATTGATTTGCTAACGTGACCGTGACCTTTGGACCCATGACCTTTTTCTGTACATCAAAATGATCGTTGTATCAATACCTACAACATTCTAATATACATGCCTATACAAAAAGTTAATAGTTTTCAAGATAATGAACCATTTCAGTATTCTTTCGTATCTGTGACCTTGACCTTTGGACCCATGACCTTTTTCTGTACATCAAAATGATCGTTACATCAATACCAACAATATTCCAATATACATGCCTATACAAAAAGTTTATAGTGTTCAAGATAATTAACCATTTTGGTATTGATTTGCTACTGTGACCTTGACCTTTGGACCCATGACCTTTTTCTATACATCAAAATGATCATTGTATCAATACCTAAAACATTCTAATATACATGCCTATACAAAAAGTTTATAGTTTTCAAGATAATGAACCATTTCAGTATTCTTTCGCATCTGTGACCTTGACCTTTGAACCAATGACCTTAATCTATATATCAAAATGATCGTTACATCAATACCAACAACATTCCAATATACATTCCTATACAAAAAGTTTATAGTTTTCAAGTTAATTAACCATTTTGGTGTTGATTTGCTACTGTCACCTTGACCTTTGGACCCATGACCTTTTTCTATACATCAAAATGATCGTTGTATCAATACCTAAAACATTCTAATATACATGCTTATACAAAAAGTTCATAGTTTTCAAAATAATGATCCATTTCAGTATTCTTTCGCATCTGTGACCTTGACCTTTAAACCAATAACCTAAATCTATATATCAAAATGATCGTTACATAAAAACCAACAACATTCCAATATACATGCCTATACAAAAAGTTTACAGTTTTTGAGATAATAAACCATTTTGGCATTGTTTTGCTACTGTGACCTTGACCTTTGGACCCATGACCTTTTTCTATACATCAAAATGATCGTTGTATCAATACCTACAACATTCTAATATACATGCCTATATACAAAGTTTATAGTTTTCAAGATAAAGAGACATTTTGGTATTGTTTTGCTACTGTGACC
Source organism: Anadara kagoshimensis (assembly GCA_021292105.1). Taxonomy (NCBI): domain Eukaryota; kingdom Metazoa; phylum Mollusca; class Bivalvia; order Arcoida; family Arcidae; genus Anadara; species Anadara kagoshimensis. The sequence continues at coordinate 35,121,410 of CM037874.1, forward strand.
TTGACCTTTGAACCAATGACCTTTATCTATATATCAAAATGTTTGTTACATAAAAACCAACAACATTCCAATATATATGCCTATACAAAAAGTTTACAGTTTTTGAGATAATAAACCATTTTGGCATTGTTTTGCTACTGTGACCTTGACCTTTGGACCCATGACCTTTTTCTATACATCAAAATGATCGTTGTATCAATACCTACAACATTCTAATGTACATGCCTATATACAAAGTTTATAGTTTTCAAGATAAAGAGACATTTTGGTATTGTTTTGCTACTGTGACCTTGACCTTTGAACCAATGACCTTTATCTATATATCAAAATGTTTGTTACATAAAAACCAACAACATTCCAATATACATGCCTATACAAAAAGTTTACAGTTTTTGAGATAATAAATAATATTAGAAAGGTAAAAAATTAGGTCATGACCTTCACAACTGACCTTGACACCATTTTGAAGGTAATTACAAGAATATGTCAAAACTGAAAACCCCATGTCATTATCTGGTCAAATAGTCAAGTTTTAACAATTTAAAGCTATTTTACGATTTTTTCAAAATTAAATGCAAAAACGCGTAACCTATTTTTTGTCCAAATTTCAAAACATGAACAAACTATAGGCTTAAGACCCTCGAGAAGCCAAATATCACATCAGATTTTTTCTCCAATCAATACTTTCGGAGAAGAAGATTTTTTAAGATTTTTGCACCCCTAGGTCACCTTGACCTAGTTATGGTAGCCATGGCAACGCCACGAACAAATCTGAATTGCACCGGCCCATATATACTTCTTACCAAGTTTTATTGAAATCTGTCCAGTAGTTTCAGAGGAGAAGTCAAAAATGTGTGTTAACGACGCACGCACGCACGCACGCATTCACGCACGCACGCACATACACACGCTGCGCTATGCCATAAGCTCACATGACCTATGGTCAGGTGAGCTAACAAACGAGTTCTCATGTCATGGTGGTCATGGCACCATAAAGAACCCTGCTGTATGTTATGCCATCAGCACAACGCATAGGCAAAATTTATGCACCTTCACCTATAGCTGGCAATGTCTCGATATAAGTGAAATATTCTTGACTGGGGCCTTAAACACCATTACACAACTCTCACAAATTTACACCAAAGAGTAAAACAAATACTTAAAATTTCCCAATTTATAGTACAAAGGGTATACTCACTGTTACAGCATTTTGTAAAACCTGTGTATCAGAGGAAAGTCTGTTACAAAGTTCTCCAGTTCTGTATAAATAAAAAGAAAATAAAACAATAAGTTTGTGTTTTTGTTCTTGTTATACAAGATATGCCAGTGTAACTGACTCACTGTATTTATCTTCATTGTACTGTATTTGCAGACATTTGTACAGAGTCTTTCATGTATGAAAGGTGAATGTAAGTGTGTATGAATGTTGTCTTTGTCTATCTCATATTTTTGTGAAAATGTTAAAAAATCTATAAAAAAAAATGTGTGCCATGTAAATTATACTCCACTTATTTGATTTTTTTGTCAGGCAAGACTTGTTTACTAGAATCTGTACACCACCTCTTGATAAGTAAAAAAAACCTTGACTGATGCGTAACAATCTATTAGTCCACTTCACACATTTTTCGTCCCTAAGACTTGATAAAACCCCATGAAACTTAATGAAACACTGTGAAAATTCTCTTGAACCTACCTATTTGTGTCATAGAAAGCAATGTCTTGTTGAATCACAGATGTGAACAATTGTTTTCTTAATCTAGCCACTAATCTCTGTCCTGCCAAGGTGAAAAGCCAAGCTCGTGCCATAGTGAAAAGAGACCCACCAACATATATACCAAACATTATCAATACAGTTCTTGTAAGCTCCTCTGCAATATAGAAACAGAATAATCAAATAGCAATGACATACCATGCTGAAAATATACCCAAAAACATATAACCAAACATAATCAATACAGTTCTAGTAAGCTTCTCTGAAAAATAGAAACAAAATAATCAAATAGCAATGATATACCATACTGAAAATATACCCAAAAACATATAACCAAACTTAATCAAAACAGTTCTAGTAAGCTCCTCTGCAATATAGAAACAAAATAATCAAATAGCAATGACATACCATACTGAAAATATACCCAAAAACATATAACCAAACATAATCAAAACAGTTCTAGTAAGCTTCTCTGAAAAATAGAAACAAAATAATCAAATAGCAATGACATACCATACTGAAAATATACCCAAAAACATATAACCAAACATAATCAAAACAGTTCTACTAAGTTTCTCTGAAAAATAGAAACAAAATAATCAAATAGCAATGACATACCATACTGAAAATATACCCAAAAACATATAACCAAACTTAATCAAAACAGTTCTAGTAAGCTCCTCTGCAATATAGAAACAAAATAATCAAATAGCAATGACATACCATACTGAAAATATACCCAAAAACATATAACCAAACATAATCAAAACAGTTCTAGTAAGCTTCTCTGAAAAATAGAAACAAAATAATCAAATAGCAATGACATACCAAATTATAAAGAGACCCACCAACATAAAACAAAACTAGGTGCAATGATTTACCATGATATTGGTTTATAATAATGCTGTGGTTTTTTCTGAGCGTATTTCGATATAGTTTCAAAAACGAGTGAAACAGTCATTGTTACAATAAACAACAATACCAATGCATCAATAAAAAAAAACCCATCATTTAAATTCAGATTAGTAGTGTACGTGGCCACATTTTGGGTTTTAGTGACGTTTTATTACCATTTGCTTGGGTGTTCTGCAAGGTTAAGTATGTGCTTATGAATTACCACACCTCTCAACTTGGGTTCAAAACCCTCATGTGCAGATAATAGTGTGAGAAAGTTTGTCAGTTACCTTGTGGAAAGCCTGTGTTTTTCTCAATCTAGGATTTGCCAAGCCTAGGTGGTGAGAGGTGCTGTGATTTGTAAGCAGCACTTACGACCACTCGTCCACTAAGTACCCTTCAAATAACACCATATTATAAATGTCTACACTTACCCATACTTTTCTGTGCAGCATCTACTACCATACCAAAGAATAGTGGTGCCACCATGGAGGATGCACTTGATACCAACAGAGCTCCTGAAGCTGCTATAATTAATGGTGCTTCCTAAAAAATACAACATGTTCCATGAGGTAAAAAAGACTTTTTGATTTTTTTTTTAATTTCTTAGATGTTCAAATTGTGAAGGTTAAAAGGATGGGTAGAGTGGAGTGGAGTTTCATACCCCCAGTTTTTTTCTTCTTTTTTTTTTTTTTTTTTTTTTTGCCATATAATAATCTAGGATGGTGGAGGAAACCAGAGTGTCAAGAGAAAATTTGTCAACCTTTAATGAGCAAACTGACTAACTTTCTGACACTTAGATCTGTTTAATTAAGATTCAAATTTCAAATCTAGGTCTAGGATGACAAAAACAATAAACAGAAAAAAAACAACAACGGTAAAACCTCAACTCATCAGTCTCACCACCATATGCCATCTCGCTTCTCATCACACTATTTTGAGGTCTCAAAATCTGTTTCTTCTATGTTTTAATTAATGATTCTCGATTCATCACCAAACCTAAATATAATGCCATAATCTGTTTGAACAAATACAGCCCAACCTGCCTTAAATGCCACCTCTATTATAGTATATAAGGACCATCTGCTTCTAAAGGCAAGAAGAATTGTATCCCAATTGTTCTTCATTTATATTATTTTAACATGTATATAAAGGCCACCTGCCCATAAAGGTCACTTTTACTGGTTCCCTTGGGTGGCCTTTATAGACAGGTTTGACTGTAGTAGCAATGAATCGAGGTTTCACTGTACATACATGTATTGATTTCTTTTTTACTTACTGGTTTGGCTAATTTCAGTAATCTCTTCATATCCACCTTTTTCTCAATTGGTTTGCCATCTTTGTCGATCTCCTGTCCTTTATCGTTTAGCCTGTGTAAAATTCTGACAGACTTCAACCGATTCATGGCAAAGGGACTCCATAGTGCAAACAGGCATTCCACAAAACTAAAGCAAAATGCACTTATAACTAATGCATTATAAGTAGCATGCATTCGTTTGTAGTCCGAATCATTTAGAAACGCATATAAAACAAGTCCTCCTTTTGTTGAAGAATATGCTAAGAATATAATTCCAAACAGAATCAAGAGTATACACAGTAATCTTGAAAACTTTTTTAATCTTTGTTCAAAAGGAGAGTCTATCTGTTTGTTTGAATAGTCTTCCAAAAAAGGTAATAAGGCTACCATGGAAACAACCTTCACTGTTGCCATAAGTGCAAGGTCAAATACTGATTCTGTCATATGAAAATGTGTTATATTGTCTACAAAATAATCCGTGTGACCACCTGAAAGAAAAATTTCAAAAAATAAAGTTACTAGTGTTTAAATGAAATTACAAATATCAAATTTGGAAAAAAAGTTTTCTTTGCTATATAACCAAAAACTCTATACTGAAGGATTGGAGTGATGGAGTTTTATGCCCCTATCAACATTCTTTCACTTATATAGAGGCAGACAATGGAATGGTGGAGAAAACTGGAATACCCAGAGAAACAAGAGGCCCAATAGGGCCTGTACCGCTCACCTGGGCCATTAACAGCACAAAAACACAATAAATACTACATTTAAGGAGCAATAACTCTGATGTGGATATTTAGATATTTATGAAACTTGCTACTCGCATCTGTGACCTTGACCTTTGAACCAATGACCATAATCTATATATCAAAATGATGATTGCATCAATACCAACAATATTCTAATATACATGCCTATACAAAAAATTCATAGTTTTCGAGATAATGAATCTTTTTGGTATTGTTTTGCAACCGTGACCTTGACCTTTGGACCCATGACCTTTTTATATACATCAAAATGATCATTGTATTAATACCTACAATATTTTAATGTAAATGTCTATATAAAAAAGTTTATAGTTTTCGAGATAATTAACGATTTTGGTATTGTTTTGCTAATGTGACCTTGACCTTTGGACCCATGACCTTTTTCTATACATCAAAATGATCGTTGTATCTATACCTACAACATTCTAATATACATGCCTATACAAAAAGTTAATAGTTTTCAAGATAATGAACCATTTCAGTATTCTTTTGCATCTGTGACCTTGACCTTTAAACCAATGACCTAAATCTATATATCAAAATGATTGTTACATCAAAACCAAGAACATTCCAATATACATATTTATACAAAAAGTTTATAGTTTTCAAGATAATTAACGATTTTGGTATTGTTTTGCTACTGTTACCTTGACCTTTGGACCCATGACCTTTTTCTATACATCAAAATGATCGTTGTATCAATATCTACAATATTCTTATATACATGCCTATACAAAAAGTTATTAGTTTTCAAGATAATGAACCATTTCAGTATTCTTTTGCATCTGTGACCTTGACCTTTGAAATAATGACCTTAATCTATATATCAAAATGATCGTTACATCAATACCAACAAAATTCCAATATACATGCCTATACAAAAAGTTTATAGTTTTCAAGATAATTAACCTTTTTGGTATTGATTTGCTACTGTGACCTTGACCTTTGGACCCATGACCTTTTTCTATACATCAAAATGATCGTTGTATCAATATCTACAATATTCTTATATACATGCCTATACAAAAAGTTATTAGTTTTCAAGATATTGAACCATTTCAGTATTCTTTCGCATCTGTGACCTTGACCTTTAAACCAATGACCTAAATCTATATATCAAAATGATCGTTACATCAAAACAAACAAAATTCCAATATACATGCCTATACAAAAAGTTTATAGTTTTCAAGATAATTAACGATTTTGGTATTGTTTTGCTACTGTGACCTTGACCTTTGAACCCATGACCTTTTTCTATACATCAAAATGATCGTTGTATCTATACCTACAACATTCTAATATACATGCCTATACAAAAAGTTAATAGTTTTCAAGATAATGAACCATTTCAGTTTTCTTTCGAATCTGTGACCTTGACCTTTGCACCAATGACCTTAATCTATATATCAAAATAATCATTACATCAATACCAACAATATTCTAATATACATGCCTATATAAAAAGTTTATAGTTTTCGAGATAATAAATAATATTAGAAAGGTAAAAAATTAGGTCATGACCTTCATAATTGACCTTGACACCATTTTGAAGGTAATTACAAGAATATGTCAAAACTGAAAACCCCATGTCATTATCTGGTCATATAGTCGAGTTATAACAATTTAAAAACATTTTACGATTTTTGCAAATTTGAACGCAAAAATGTGTAACCTATTTTTAAACCAAATTTCATGAAATGAACAAACTTAAAGGTTAAGACTATGTAGAATCCAAATATCACATCAGTTTTTGCCTCCAATGAGTGGTTCAAGAGAAGAAGATTTTTTTAGGTTTTGTCTATTTTTAGTAACAGCGGCCATCTTGGATATTCGATCGTCATGATTTGAACAAACTATAGTTAGACTCTGTCAAGGACCTTCCATGGCAAATTTGGTTTCATTTGGCCCAGTAGTTTCGGAGGAGAAGATTAAAGTTTACTGACACACGCACGGACGCACGCACCCACGCCTCGCCATGCCATAAGCTCACATGGCCTTTGGCCAGGTGAGCTAAAAAACCAACCTACAAAAAGGCAACATAAAGATTGATGTGCACTGTGATTCATAAGAGTTGCTTTAAACTATTTGCCAAGTTGGTCACCAAGGCACTTTTTAAATGAACCAAACAAATGTTTAATTTGGATTACAGATCTACAGAAATCGACTCATTTTCAAAATTGTCTATTTCTTGTTTGCTTATTTTAGTTTCTTTGTGATTTGGTCATTATGGTTTGTCATACAAAATTAAGTTAAATTTAATCAAAGACGGCATGAAGAGTTATTTCCCTTATACCAGTCACAATATTTATATGCCTTGTCTCTGAAATATCCAATACCTAGCTCAGGTGAGATTTCCCTATCCTTCATAGATACTCATACAAGATTCTTATAGTTTCATATGCAGGTGTCCATAGTCAGCCCCACAGAGCTGAGATGCCTTGCATTGGAAGATTACAACTTTACCAGCAGTCCAACACAGCCTCCCCCACTTCAGTATGGGGCTTCAACTTCCAATCACATTACATGTAACAGTTTTGATCACTACAGTATTTGCATTGCCATTTGAGGAAATATCAACCCTCATTCTAATTCTGTAAGTATTTGGTCCAGAACGCTGCTTGAGATTTCTCTATCTGCCACCACAAGTAGTGACTGATTGCACCACAAAATACAATGTCCATCAATTAAAATTCCATTTCAACATGTTCTCAACCATTGATACACCTCTGATTTTATTGATAAATATTGATTAGAAAAAAGAGTATATATAGACTATATCTTGCAAAAGAATTAAGAAAGTGGACCATGCAAGATTGAGATATCTTTGGATTTTTCAATCTGCAGTGCAAGAAACACAGTGACCTATTTACAATGAAAGAATTAAAGTTTACCTGTAAGCCATAAAATTATAGAAACAATAGCATCTACAAATATCAAACCCAGAAATACATTTTTATATCTGAGTGATGGTAGTGTGTAATATTGGCGATTCTTTGTTGATAATAATCCATCTTGTTCGTCTCCGTCGTGATCACGTAGCAACATTTCATCATCATCATCTGCTTCAACCCCATGCACAACAGCACCATTCCTCTTCTCCATTTTCTTTTTCTCAAAATAGTTCCTATAAATATGACAATATAAAATGATATACAATTTAAAAAAAAAAAACAACTCCAGATTAAATTCAGAGACCTTGGTGGTGAAGTGGTCTAAGCGTGCACTTGCAAATCACAGAACTTCTTGCCATTTGGGCTTGAAGCCAACTCGAGAGATTGTGAGAAAGTTTGTCAGTTCACTTGCTGATGGTTTGGTTTTCTTCAGGCACTCTGGTTTACTCCACCATCCCTAACCTGACCTCCTGGATATGACCAATGACATGCGCCGAAAACATGTTACGTTTCAAAAATAGTATTGTAAACAGACAAGCTGACAATATCACCTCTCCGAACAAATTTCGGCATGAAATGAAAATTTTTATGGTTTGATTCAATAAACAAGATTGTCTTTATTTGGTTTACCAGCCAAATGTCACAAATGATCTCTTATTAAAAATTTTTGTGCAATTCTGTCTTAATACGCTGAAAACCCATGACACGAGGATACATATGTAAGTGAAAGAATCTTGTCTGGACCATAAAACTCCTTTACTTCATTCCTCTTTATTCAATTAGTTTGAGCTTAACTTTAAATTGGTTGTAGAAAAATTGTGACTGGTTTTTTTTTTCAAATAAGATAAGACAATGGGTCAAAATTTAGGACACCGTTGTACAAATCCAATATGAAAGTAGACCCTTTAGTCCAAAATAATTTAAAAAAAATGAAGATCTTATTTAGCTACAGTGTGAAATTTAATGGAATCAAGAATTTAATACAAAGACATTCACACATGCATGCGAAGATCAAAGTCAAACTATCTGGATCTACCTGCAATTTTATCAACAAAATTATGAGGTGACCGGTGTCCAACCGTTGACTGACTTACCGTAAATTTTCTGTTTAATATAATTATTTATCAGATCACCCGGCTTCACCCTTTACTTTGAGTCCTCTGAGTTTCTGATGTAATGACAATGTATATTTGATTTCAGTACTATCATAGGCAGAAATAGACCAAGACAGAAGTCCTTGTAATCACGATGATTTTGTTATTTTGGCGTCTGTCACATTACGCAACTAAAGGGAGACTACTGGCGAAAAACCAACCCGCAAAGTCCAGTCTATATCTTGGAGTAAATATCTGCATTAGAGATATTTGCAAAAAAAATAGATATCTCCATTAAAAACAGAGAATAGATATATCTGTATTAAAAATAAAGGGCACGGATATCTGTATTAGAACTAGAGAACACGGGTATTAAATAGAGATATCTCCATTAAAAAACAGAGAATAGAGCTATCTGTGTCTGTGTGTTAGAAATAGAGAATACGCCGGATATCTGCACTATAAATAGAGAACACGGATATCTGTATTAGAAAAACAGAAGATGCATGGGTATCTGTATTAGAAATAGAAAACACGGATATCTGTATTAGAAATAGAGAACACGGATATTTATTATAAATAGAGAACACGGATATCTGTACGTATTAGAAATAGAGAACACGGATATCTGTATTAGAAATAAAGAACACGGATATCTGTATTAGAAATAAAGAACACGGATATCTGTATTAGAAATAAAGAACACGGATATCTGTATTAGAAATAAAGAACATGGATATCTGTATTAGAAATAGAGAACACGGATATCTGTATTAGAAATAGGGAACATGGATATCTGTATTAGAAATAGAGAACATGGATATCTGTATTAGAAATAGAGAACACGGATATCTGTATTAGAAATAGAGAACACGGATATCTGTATTAGAAACAGAGAACATAGAGAACATGGATATCTGTATTATAAATAGAGAACATGGATATCTGTGTTAGAAATAAAGAACACGGATATCTGCATTATAAATAGAGAACACGGATATCTGTATTAGAAATAGAGAACACATATAACTGCATTATTAATAGAGAACATGGATATCTGTGTTAAAAATAAAGAACACGGATATCTGTATTAGAAATAGAAAACTGCACAGATAACTCCATTATAAATAGAGAACACGGATATCTGTATTAGAAATAAAGAACACGGATATCTGCATTAGAAATAGAAAACTGCACAGATAACTGCATTATAAATAGAGAACACGGATATCTGCATTAGAAATAAAGAACACGGATATCTGCATTAGAAATAGAAAACACAGATAACTGCATTATAAATAAAGAACACGGATATCTGCATTAGAAATAGAGAACACGGATATCTGCATTATAAATAGAGAATATGGATATCTGTATTAGAAATAAAGAACACGGATATCTGCATTAGAAATAGAGAACATGGATATCTGCATTATAAATAGAGAATATGGATATCTGTATTAGAAATAAAGAACATGGATATCTGCATTAGAAATAGAGAACATAGATAACTGCATTATAAATAGAGAACATGGATATCTATATTAGAAATAAAGAACACGGATATCTACATTAGAAATAGAAAACTACACAGATAACTGCATTATAAATAGAGAACACGGATATCTACATTAGAAATAGAAAACTACACGGATATCTGAATTAGAAATAGAGAAGATGGGTATATTCAGTATCATGCTGAATTGGAAATAAAGAACATGGATATCTGAATTAGTAATAAAGAACATGGATATCTGAATTAGAAAATCTGAGTTAGTAATAAAGAACATAGATATCTTAATTAGAAATAAAGAACATTGATATCTGAATTAAAATTCATGAATTTTTTCCGTTTTTGATGGATTTGTACCATAAACGGACAAATGAAATGAAAGGGTCAAATTAGACGGACTTCTCCCATTTTGACGAATTTTTTTTTAATTAAAAGTACTAAAAAATTGGACTTTTTTATGGAAATTGTACCAAAATCAAACAAGTACCTAAATGACATTCTTGCGCATTATTTCAAAAACGTACCGTCCGGCGATCTAGACAAATAAATAAATTTGATTGGTCAGTCCGAGAAATAGAGAACAGGGATAACTGCATTTGAAATAAAGAACGTAGCTCGTACAGGGACCAGTTTCATTATAATATACTTATTATTTTTTAAATCTTCATGATTATGAAATTGGTCCCTGTGGCTCGTGTTTATTGATTTATTTATTGGCCTTTTAACTTGATATACATTTGGACATTGTTTATTGAATTCCATTTAAATAAAGAAACAAGTATCTCAGTGTAAATTTAATCAGCGACATTTAATACAGATATTAAAGTGTTAAACAATAACCATAATTATTTTTGAGACAATTCATTACGACGCTCAGAATGGCATTATCTCCCCTGTCGCATTTTCACGTTGGTATTTTTACTTTGTAGACATTATTTCGTAAGTATTATAGAAAATGTCAACAATTCCTACAATGATTTTGCATAATTTATCCAAGTAGTGAATATTAACGGACTAAAGACACACGATTGACAGTTAAACGTGAATGCAAGTGCTTTCATTCATGCCGTTAATGAAAAAGTGAGGGTCTATTGATAAAACGAGTTGTTTCCCTTTAACCACAAACAGTCCCGTTCTACCTGAGTAAATCGGTGCCGCCTTAAAATAGCTTGTTAGACTTGCAAAACCAGTTTTGCCGTGTTTAAGTCCAGCCCACTGAAATAATTTGAATAAACTATTATTGATGTTCTATTTTAAGTATCGGAACAACCTTTGCATTGAAAACACCAGAGATCTCGTCTGGGGTTGGGTTTAGGAATACACACACCTGAGTGCGACTATTTATCGCCGTGGGGACGGGGTACAGCTACAGAGACTGACAGTTTACCTGGTTTCGGACCCTTTTTAGGGTTACCTAATACATAGAAAAATCAAGTAAGTTTTATGTTAATTTTTTGTTATGGTTTTATATATTGGTAAAATTTTATGCCGGGTGTGGACATATTCTGCTATTACAGATATTTTACATGTAAATGTGTATTGGTATCCTCCAGTTTTATTTTAATATTTTTGCTATAAAACTTTATATAGATCCATGTTTTTTATTATTTAAACTGACATTTTAAGATATGAATAAAACATGTTTCGGCATTACATTTTGAATCACCCGACTTGCGATACAAAATATTTACCAAAACACAAGAACTTTGTTATGTTTTATCTAAGGGCGATTTTTAATTTGAAATAATAAAATTAAAAAGATAAACGCAATTTATAAGTATGTGTAAAGTTTTATTGTAACGTTGAATTGTTTATTGAAATTGCACATGTTTCTGTTTTACTTAATCGGGGTTAAATTTTAAAAGTCCATACAAAACTTAAAAAAAAACACCATTGATTTATAAGATAGAATTCCATTTTAACCCTCCACTAAAATTATAATTTTGACTGAAAAAATGACAAATAAATTATATTTATTATATCTAATATTAATGTATTTCTGAAAATACCTTAAATGGAATTCACTGGGTGGAGGTTGAAGGGAGGGGGGGGAGTGTTACAAAAGTAAATTCTGCAAATTTATGACTTCTGAATCTACTGATGTTTCAAAGAAAACTGCAAAGGTTTTCATTTTTAGTAATTCATTTAATACACACCCCCTCCAAAAAAAAAAAAAAATCGTCAAAGCAGGTTTAAATGATAAATGGTATCCAACATCATTAGAAATAGAAAGTTATTTCATATTTTAGTACACAAACAAAAAAAACCTGACTACATTTTAATCTGTCTATCCATTGTCCAACCCATTGATAGATACCACTCAGCCAGCAACCCACCCAATTATCCTTCTATTGCCAATTTTTCCATTCATCCATCCAACCACCCTTGGATCTATTCCATCCATCCATTCATCTATTAAACCACACATACATCCATCCATCCATCCATCCATCCATTCATTTATCCATCAATCTATTTATGTATCTATCAACCCAACCATCCATCCTTCTGTCCATACATCCATCCGTCTATTCATGCATCTATTCACCCAACCAACCATCCATCCATCCTTCTGTCTATCCATCCATCCTTCTGTCTATCCATCCATCCATCCATCCATCTGTCCATACATCCATCTATATATTCATGCATCCATCCATTCATCCAAACTATCCATCCACCCACCATTCATCCACACATTCATTTATTAATCCATTAATTCATGCATCAATCCATCCACCCACCTGTCCATCCAATCATCCATCCATCCATCCATCCATCTATCCATCCTTCCATCCATCCACATCCATTCATCTATCTAGCCATCCAACCATTTATTCACCCACCCATTTATCCTTCTATCCATTTACCACTCATCCATCCACCCATCATTTAATTTTTGGCCCATTTTAACCATGTAAACTATTTATCCATTCACTAACCATTAATCTTTCCTCATTAAATTTCCACTTCTTTAAACATTTGTTTTATTTCTTCATTTCTAGGATGTGGATCACTATCGTGAGTTTGTTGTCACTTTTGATTGCTTGCCAAGCACAGAATTTACAAAAGGAGACATGTGATGCAACAAGATCACATGTCAATGTTGACTTATCAGGTGCTCAAGCTGTGATTGGTGGACTGTTTGAAATCCGGAGCCCAACACAGAATGGATATGCTTGTGGCCAACCCCACAAAGGTAAGAATCAATTCAATTTACATATGTAGTGGTCTGGGTATCTCAGTGGTAGAGCACTTACCTATAGTGCAGGAGGTCCCGAGTTCAATCCCCTTGCTGACCCTTCATTTTTCTCCTTCCTGTTACAGTTTGGTGGCCAGTGTGGCCCTAGGAAGTGATGGACTGGCAATGTGGAGCCTTTTAAAGTCCATCCTAGGGAATTTGCATGAGATTTCCCACTTGGGAAACTAAAAAATAACAGGAGAGGAATGTAGTGGTCTGGGTAGCTCAGTGGTAGAGCACTCATATATAGCCCAGGAGGTCCCCGTTTGATCACCGGTCCGACCCTGCAATTTTCTCCTTCCTGTTACACATACATCATTTAACTGTGTTTAAATTGAGATATAATTGTACAGTTCACTTGCCAAAGGCTGGTAGCTTTCTTTGAGAACTAACCACCTTGAAATAAATGAATTAATTTTGATTCTGTTGTAAAATCCAATTTCCGCCCACAAACTTATTAACCACATGTGATTGTACAATTTAAGCTGTAGATAAATAGAGATAGAGAGAACAATGAAGGGAAATTTTAAGAAAACCTGCTCATAAAGTTTTCCTGCTTATGGTAAAGCTCAATGCTGTTTAATTTGGAGCACCAGTAATAGTATAAATGTACATTTATAGAGCTTCAAAAACTTCTTTTCAGAAAAAGACTTTGGATTAGATCTATTTATTAAATGCACTAACACTTGTGTCTCGCCTATAGATGGCGACGTCTCGATATATACATATTATATACACAGTGTGTCTGTACAACCCTCTGTATCAGGTCGAGTCCTTTTTTCGTAGTCGTATCACTACGAGTCGCGCTTGCGATACGAAGGGTTGTACATACACACTGTGTATATGATATTTTTATCTAACATTTCCTATTAGGTCATTAAAATAATAAAAACCCAATACTTTATGTGAAAAAATGCATTTTACCGCAGAAAACCACTGAACTATGTTATGACATGTTTTGTAGTAATGACGTCATTGTTTACATTTGACAAAGTAGAGATTCCCCAATGACGTCACAATAAGAAGTGCACATGTACTTTACCGCAAATGTTGTATCACCACACTGTGGTGATACAAGAGTGGTGATACAAGATTCTGTATCACGCGTGTTCGATAAAACTTGTATTTCATCAAATACAGACAGAAAAACTAGTCTAATGTTAGATAAAAGTGAAATATTCTTGACTGGGACGTTAAACACCATTACTCAACTCAACTCTCATACATGATAACAACTCTCTCTCTCTCTCTCTCACACACACACACACACACCATTTTTGCTTTCAATAAATATATACATGTACATGTAAAGTAATACGTATAACGGGTAATTTACGTGGTTATTGAATTTACGTGTATATATGCAGACACATTTTAACCGCGAAAATTAAAATTGAGTAATATATACATTATACGATATTATTTTTCTTCTAAACCCTCAACCGCGAAAATTAAAATCGCAAAAAATTTGATAGGTTTTAAATCACTATAAAATCGTGAAAATTTTGTACCGTGAAAATTACCAGTGATATACACATGTACCATATTTGTTTCAGAATTGATACAGATATATGAAGCTGCAGTGTGGGCCTTAAACAAAGTCAATACTAATGTCCTGAACGCTGCTGGTATCAAGTTAGGTAAGTCTATTTGTAATCAAAAACAAACATACTAATACATGTCTGAATCAAAATCCAGAAGCAAAGTAAAAACTTTGGAACTGACAAGTTAGATAAGACGTGTGAACTTCCACCAGGAAAGTGAGGCCGGGTGCGGAAGAATAAGTGCCTCCTGTTTAACTAGCTACACCCGCCATGTGCCTAATCAAAATTGTGTGAAAGGAACATTGAACTATAGGAAGTCAAGAGGATTGAAATGGTTCCGAGTTCTCTATTGATTACGGTAGAGTGCTCACAATCACTTTGTATGTATACAACCACACTAGAGCAATTGAAAGAGTGCTTGTTCCATAGGTTGGAGGTCGTGGGTTCGAAGCTGGCCAGGGTCTGACCTAGACTTAATAAAAGGTATTCTTTAGCCAAGCACTGAAAGTCACAAGGTCCTTCGGGAGTGAGCTTAAAAACCAATGCCCCATGTCACTGCAGGTGTTACACATTAAAAGAACCATTCCTGCAAATTGCCCTAAGCACACTACAAAGGTAAAAAAAAATTGTCACTTCACCTATAGCTGGTGACTCCTCAATATAAATGGAATATTCTTGACAGGGACCTAAAACCTTATTCAATCAATTAAATACTTTGATTCTAGGAGGTCAGGGGTTCAAATACAGTGATTTTATTTTGATATTGGGGTTATTGTAACAAATAAAGCATGAGAAGGCATGATTATATATGCAAATAAAGACAATGCTGTTATTATCAGTATATACATTTTAGTCTCAACCATGTTTATAAATACTGTCATCAGATGGTGAACAACTTATTAATGTATTATTATTACTACATGTATTATTATTATATTTCAGGTATGAGGGCCTTTGATACTTGTGGAATGCGTTCCATTGCCCTGAAATATGCTGAGGAATTTTATCCCCAGTATTCAGCTATGCAGTCATCCTGCTCAGTTAATTCTACCATTTCTCTAGGTAAGACATTGTACTAAGTAATATACAACTAAAGTAAATGAGTTAAACGGAACCGGTTGTTATTAAAGGAAATGTGTATTTCACATACCGATACTTGTTGTCTTAAAATATAATAAAGCATCATTGTAATGTGCTCTGATTACATTGCTACATGAATCATTTCAATAGACATTATCATCAACCAATCAAGCAAGCAATGGTTCAATCAACCAATCAATTAAGCAATGGTTCAATCAATCAAGCAATGGTTCAAGCAATGATTCAATCAATCAAGCAATGGTTCAATCAATTAAGCAATCAAGCAAACAATTGTTCAATCAAACAATGGTTCAATCAATCAATTAAGCAATGGTTCAATCAATCAAGCAATGGTTCAATCAATCAAGCAATGATTCAATCAATCAAGCAATGGTTTAATCAACCAATCAATCAAGCAATGGTTCAATCAACCAATCAATTAAGCAATCAAGCATTGGTTCAATCAATGAAACAATGGCACAATCAACCAATGGTTCAAACAAGCAATCAAGCAAGCATTTATTCCAGAAAGTGTAGGATATGTATAGAAAGACCACCTAAGCCAGAAAAAGCAATCTTTATTTACAACATGCATGTATTTAAACAAGTATTTATAGTCATCAATTACAGTAAAAATCTTGTTATAAGATCCTTCAATAATTTTGCCACCTCCCTGCCAATGTTTTGAAGTAAAAAAAACAACATTTATTCAAAGCCTTCCCTAATTAATCACCAAACACCTTTATAACACTAATATTTTACTTAAACAATAATGGTGATAAATCAAGGTTTTACTGTATATTAAATTTAATATTTGTTTATTGTATACATATTTAATTTGGTGTGTATTTATTTTCGTGGTATAAAATATTTTAACATATCTGCATAGTTAAATTTTCGCGTTTGTGAAATATGCACTATAACACAATAAGCATAATATATTTTTCGCTCAGTATTAATTTTCGCATATAGCATAGAACTGCGAAATAAGTGAAAATTAGTACACAGTGAAAATAAATACAGTTACAGTATGTATAATTATTGTACCGGTAAAATTATGACTAGAAACAATATTAGACTCTATTCTCACCACATTTTAACATATCCTCGGATAAAGTGCAAAATTCAGTAAAATAATATGTCATGTAACTTCAAATATTTTACTTTTGACAGGATTTCTTGGACCACTTTCTAGTTGGACATCCAAACCAGTAGCAGCCCTGGGTTCTTCCTGGCCAGTTTCTATACTGTCACCCCGTGCATCATCAGCAGAGCTCAGCAATAAACATATGTATCCTTATTTCCTGAGAACATCACCTTCTCTAGCTGGTCAGATGAGGGTGAGTATACTCTCTCTCTCTCTCTCTTTTTCTCTCTCTCTGTGGATGTTTTAACAATGAAAAATGAGGAAAATGTGAGAGAAATACGGTAGTGGGGACATGTGAGATAAAAGGATATTTGAGAGTACATTTACCTGCAATGTGGTGACAATTTGTTTTTGTTTGGACAGTGTCAAATGTTTCCACATAGCCTAACCCTACTCCATTAAAATAGCATTTTCAAGGCATTTCAAATAATCTACCATAAATCTGAAGATGTGAGTTTTACATTTACACCATTGGTAGTGTTCTCACTAAGAGGATGATGTAGCTAATATTTGCTCTCTCTCTCTCTCTCTCTCTCTCTCTCTCTCTCTCTCTCTCTCTCTCTCTCTCTCTCTCTCTCTCTCTCTCTCTCTCATAATTACTTGACAGATTTTGCAGTAACTTATTGACATTGGGATATTAAAATTTGGTTCAATAAAAGGGTAATAATTTTTTGTTATTTTTCAGGCAATTTTAGCTACTTTGAACCAGTTGTCATGGAAACAAATTGTTGCTATTAGAACTGATAGTGACTATGGTACTGATGGCTACAGCATGTTCTTAAAGCAGGCTTATAACCAAGGAATCTGTATCACAAAAGTAATAGTCGTCCCTGCATTGGGCAGCGTCACAGAATACAGCCAACTCTTAAACAATCTCGGAAATTATGGTGTCAAGGCTGCCTTGTTCTTTGGTTCATATGTAAATGCTGTAACCGTGCTTGATGCCTTGGAAAGGGTCAATAATACCAGATCTATGCACTACATGTTTACTGATCTAAACTTAATGGAGACCTATTCCTCGAGACTGGCTCAAGGAGCCACCTTCATAGGTCCAGAAATGAAGGAAGTGACTGAATTCGCAACTTACTTCACCAGCCTTAACGAAAATTCTCCACCAGTCCATAACCCCTGGTATAAAGACTGGTATATGACACAATATGACTGTAACCTTAATGTTAACTACCCACCCTTTGTTGGTAAAACAAGCTGTACTCCTCTGACGGCATCACAGAAATTGGCTAATTTCAGACAGGTGCCCTATGTAACATCGACTGTTAAAGCAGTATACGCCTATGCCAAGGCCTTGAGAGAAGCACATAAACAGAAATGTTCGTCTTTCTCTGGGACCTGTAACGGACTCCAGCAGATGACAACACAAGATTTTCATAAT
The DNA here is from genome assembly GCA_021292105.1 of Anadara kagoshimensis. Lineage (NCBI taxonomy): Eukaryota > Metazoa > Mollusca > Bivalvia > Arcoida > Arcidae > Anadara > Anadara kagoshimensis. Next base: position 35,139,979 of record CM037874.1, read on the forward strand.
AATTATCTGAAAAGAGTAAATTTCCAGGTTAGTAACATAAATATGTCTTATTTTTGGTGGGAGGCGGGTGGGTGGACCTCCATGCCCGAGTTAAAACATGTCAGATGTTACCCGAGGTGGGCCCTTGGTGGCCGAGTGGCCTATAGTGCCAGCTTACCGATCACAGTGACGCTCCTGTCTCTGTTCAAATCCTGTTGCCTAGGTTTGAATCTGGCCACTCAAAGCAGATCTTAGTGTGAGAAATGTGTCTGTACACTTGCCCAAAGTCAGTGGTTATCCCAGAACTGACCACTTTGATACACTAGTAAGTGAAAGGATCTTGAGTGGGGCTTAAATCAACATTACTCAACTCGACTCACCGTTGGTGCTGGTTTTCATCCCCTGCCTTTTAAAGAAAGAGGAGGATAGTAAAATAGAGTTTCGGTCCGTCCAAAATTCTTGCCTGCGCAAATTCTCAAAAACTATGAAGCACTATTTCAAGAAACTTGGTGCAAAGCATCAACATTGATAGGAGATGCACATATCTGATTATTAACCCGAATTGGTCTGCTCATTATTCTGGGAGTTATGACCCTTTGACTGAAAAAAATATCCTTCTGGCAGGAGATCCTAATTTTACTGAATTTACTTGTTATACACTGTTACTTACATGTCAAGTTTGTTCTATTTTTATGTTTAATACTCAGAGTTGACATCTTGCTGGCAGTCTGTCTGTCTGTCCATCTGTCCATCTGTCATACTTTGGATTTCAAGGAATAATAGGGGTTCAGATTTGTTTTGTAAAGGAAGGTCCAGGACCTTTTGCCTTTGTTTTTGGCAGGTCCCACATTCAGTTTTGAAAGTCCAATATCCATGTGCAAATAATTAACAAAATAATAGAATAATCTTAAAAAGAATAATCTTAAAATGAGGTTCATATTATTAAAAATGACAGGTACATCAGACATTTTCAGTCCAAATATCAATAGTCCCAATGTAATATCAAAAGGTCTTGGACCTCGAACTTGGGTAATTTTGAACCCCTGAATGACTTATGTTTTATTACACCACAGCTAAATTTCCTGTTATCTGTTTGGATGATAGCCAGTTGACAAAATAAATGTCCTCCATTGATGTCACGTTTATGCTGTGGTGTATTATATAGTGTATTGCTAACAAGTCACTTCAATTTAAACATTGGAATTTTCGTAATATTTCATAATTTGGACTGAAAATTCGCTTCAAATTAAGCAAAATTTTGAATTCGGCATTTCGAATTAAACAAATTTACATAGAAATACATAGCGATCTGACGGGACCATTTGTATCATTTAGATTTAAGCGAAATTTTGATTCAACCGATTTCAAATTAACGAGAGTTGACTGTATAGTAAAACAATTTTTTTGGTCTCTATTTTACAGTTTTCTGCTCAAGATGGAATCCCAAGCTTAATTGGAGAAAGTGTCAGTTTTGACTCTAACGGAGACATGCCTGTTTCTTCATTTGCCATACATAATTATAATAACAGAAATGGTGGCATTTTCAAATTTGAAAAAGTAAGTATTATTACAATTATATTATACATTGATTACCTTTGAGTGAGGTACATATGAACATTTGTTCATCCTTAACCCAAAGCCCGAGGGAAATGTGATTTTTTAAGGGTAAACAAATGTTCATATCTCCTTCAAACAAAGGCAATAAATTGTTTATTATACTGAAAGATAACCATGGTAATAAGAAAGACAGAAGAAAGAAAAATATTTTATCGTACTTTTCTAATGAGGTATAATCAAAGTGCTTGTATATGTGAAAAATAATTTGTTGTTTGTCTCGTTCATTCATGGTTTCAGAAATATACTTATCAATAATTCAATTCTATCCTTTAATTTATTGTTAAGATATTGGACTGGATGGGTAGGTTCCTACACATGTAAATTCATAGGTCAAGGTGTCCATTAAAACAACGAAAAATTGGGACATCACAATAAAACCTCGATTCATCGCCACCATTTGTTCAGTCAAATTTTAGCATTATAAAGGGGTTTGGTGATAAATTGGGGGAGGGAGGTAGATAAAGAATAACATAAACAAAATGGCTTTTGGGACTTCAAAATAGTGTGGCGATAAGCGAGGTGGCAAAGTTATCGAAGGGCCTTATAACGAGGTTTTACTGTATGTGTATCGCTATGCTTCTGTCGAGAGAAAGATTTTTGAGTTATCAACAGTTTACTGTATATCTTAACTTTTTATCGGTGACGTCTTGATATAAGTGAAATATTCTTAACTTTGAACACCATGACTCAACTCAACTCAACTCAACTCAACTCAACTCAACTTTTTATCTTGTAGGCTGGTACATATATATCAGAGACCCTGAATTTGAACAACAGTAAAATTGTGTCCTATAATGGCGTTGGGGCTTCTTTGTGTCCAGCGGGAGGTTGCGGGTCATGTCTCGTAGAGAGAGGAATGGTAGACTTCTACTATACTCCCGGAGACGTGGTTATAGGTGGTGCCTTTAGTGTACACAGACAAGGAATGGAACCATTTTCATGTGGCAGTACGTATCCAGGTGGCCATTCCAGTGCCGCAGCATTTGCTTATGGTCTGGCAACAGCTAAATCTCAGTTACCGGGGATTCTTAACGGAGTGTCACTTGGTGGTATTATTATGGACCTATGCGATAGTGCTGAAACAGGTCTGTTGTTCATGAACAATGTGCTTGGAGAACGCCATATTGTTTACGACAAGAAAGGTCAGTTGGTTGACCCAAATAATATCGAGTCATTTGTAGAGGTTATGGGTAGTGGCACAACAAAAGACTTTTCCAAGGGACTGTATCCATTTAGATTACCGGAAGTAGGAGTCATTGCTACAAGTGCAGATCTGTCTGATAAAGCGGAGTATCCATACTTTACAAGAGTTGTCCCAGCAGACGACAAACAAGCCGGTGCTGTAATAAGTCTGCTGGCCAACATGGGATGGACCTATATTCAGACATTACAAGGTGCTAACGATTATTCTAGGAGTGGTATTATGATGCTGAAAAATATCGGTAAATATCACAGTATTTGTGTCTCTGCCTCTTACGAATTTGGAACAGATGGCTCCTACAGTGAAATTCTGCAGAAGTTACGATCCAACCAGAAAGCTAGGGCTGTTGTCATTTTTGCGGGAACTTCTGACACAAGAGGGTTGTTACAGGCTATTAAAGATTCAAACATCCCACAGGATTTTGTAATTATTGGAACTGATTTCTGGGGAAAGAGTAACAAGTTGATAGCTGGATATGAAGATGTTGCCAATGGTGCTATCACTATTGAGCCATCTCCGTATGGTACATCAGGATTTAAAGCTTGGCTGAATACACTGAATCCAAGGGCAGCCATGGATATCCCATGGTTCAAAGAATGGTATCAGATTGCTTATAATTGCTACATTGATGTTGAAAATCGTGGAAAGTACCTCACTGAGTGTCAGAATTCACCCATTACCAATGCTCCTAATTATGATGAAGGATATGGTCTATCATACACTATTAATGCTGTTTATGCAGTTGCCAAGGCGTTGGATAAAACACTGACCTTCTTTTGCGGAAACGGCTACTCCGGAGTGTGCTCCAATTTCAGAGCCTCAGAGTATACTTCCAAAATATTACTGGAATATTTGCATAATATTACCTTTTCTGCTGAAAATAATAAACAGTTTGAGATGATCAATGGAGAAGGGACTGGACAGTACAACGTCTACAGCTACAGACAAAATGGAGGCTATGTCAATGTAAGTACACCTGCACTTGTCTCACACATGTCTCTTAGTATAGGTGAACAACATTGACCTGTTCACTTGACCTTTAAAATTTTATCATGGACCAGTTCATTATGTAGAGGGAATACAGGTGTTATTTGTGTCTATATCATGCGAAAAATGTGTATTTTTGTATTAACTATGAACCCTACCACTACCCATATATTGGTTGAATCATGGTACACAAAATTTATTCTAATGAAAGGTCAAGTGGAGAGGTCAATGTTGTTTGCCTATAATTATCTGTCTCTCTTTCAAACTTTGTTTATCTAACTTTGATTCGCAATCAATGACTTTTGTTTTCTTCAACAAATTACTATGACTTGATGAAAAAAAAAAATTTATCAAAATTGAACTATGGATTTATAATGTTTTAAAATTTACTTGTATAAACTGAACACCTGTCTAATCTTCTGTTCAGCTTCACAAGTCCTACTATAGCAACCATTGTGGTAACTTAGTTGGTACAGTGTCATTGTTTTTACATTTTTATAGAAAAAATTTAAATGGGCGCATCTTGCACTGTATAGTGGTGTTCTTGTTTTGAACTGTATTAAGAGTATCAGGGAAAATTGGAATTTTGTCCAGGAAAATGTCATAGAATTGTCTGTGAATTTTGAATGAAGTTAGGCGTGGGACCCATGTATATACATATATGTTACATGATGTATATTTATTACATTTTAGGTTGGAAATTATGACACAAAAACAGGTTCATTGATCCTACAAAAGCAGAACATTGTATACCCAGCTGGAGTCAATTCAGCCTCATTCTCATCTGTCTGTACCACTTCCTGTTACGAATGTTCATACGTCTCCGACAAACCATTATACTATGAGGAGCCAGGTGATATTGTTATAGGCGGTCTGTTTGGCATCCATTCTCGCAGTATTTACAGTCAGTACTTGTGCGGTGACATGAAAACCGTCAACGGGTTTCAGTTCGGTTCAGCAATGGTGTATGCCGTCCAAAGGATAAACCAAAAGTTAGCACCTGTTTCTCTTAATGGTATTAATTTAGGGACTCTAATATTTGACCACTGTGATGTCTCAACACGAGCATTTGACACAATGGCAAGTTTATATTCCGGAACATTGAAACCATATTTTTGGACAAATAGTCCTTTTAAACCAGAGAGAGTTACGGCGTGGGTAACTGATAGCACCAATGCTGTTATGGAAGTGAAAGATGTGGTAAAACATTTGAACTTACCTCTTATAAGTCCATTAGCTACGAGTGAAGAACTGGCCAAACTTGAAGAATTTCCAACATTTTTCCGAACAGTGAGTGGGGACATTTCTCTATCTATCGCAATGGCAGAGCTAGCAAGAACCTTAGATTTTAAGCATGTATCTGTGGTTTATTCAAACAATGCTTATGGAATGGGAGGTATGGAAACTTTTGAATCAGTCACCCAACAAGAAGGCGTATGTGTCACCCATAAATACAAGATGGACGGAACCATGACAGCGGCTGAAATTATTAAGGCTGTTCAAACTAGCTCATCTCATGTGGTCATATTGTGGACAGATGTGGAAGATTCCATTGAAATGTTAAACGCCAGACGGGACAACCCAGTGGGTAGTAACATAGTCTTTATTTTCCCAATGCCGTTTATGTCACTTGTCGGAGCCTATGGTGGAGCAGGTGGCAATACATTCATGCTGAATATTAAGAGATCAAATGTGGACAGTTATAGAGAATTTATGGAGCATATGTTTGATGCAGGAACTGCAATGAATCCAATTCTCACAGAGTATTACATGGCCATGTTCAAGTGTGACCTGCCAGGAATGTCCTAGTAAGTTTATTATTATACACAACCCCCTAACTCACAACCTAGTTTGAGGGGCGTATATAGGAATCACTATGTCTATCTGTGCATTTAAAATTGTGTCAGGGCCATATCTCATAATTGCTTTGGACGACTATCAAAAAATGAATAATCTTCATTGTCCTAAGGTGTGTCACTACCTTGAACCAAGGTCATATTGGAAAGGTCAAGGTCGCTGGAAAACATGAAATGTTGGCAGCAGAGGGTATTTGGCTTTCAAGGCACAGTTCTAGTTTCTTTACTGAGAATATATGTCCTCATCAGTGGCAGAGTGATCTAAATCATGCATTAGCGCATCAATACCTCTAACTGCCTAGGTTTGAAAACAAATTGGGCAGATCCTAGTGTGAGAAACTTTTTCAGTCCGTTTGCTGAAGGGTGGTAGTTTTCTTTGGGCACTCCAGTTTCCTCTACCATTCCAGAACTGACTGCCTTGATATAAGTGAAATAATCATGGCTGAGGCAAAAAACACCAATACTTAACTCCACTTTATTGAGAATAGCTGAAAATTGCTGATGTGATATAGAGCAGTATAACAGTAGTGGTTTTCTTTTTGATCGAAATATTTGAAGATTGGTTCGTTACTTCAACTGACTCAGCAGGTGATCATGAAAATCAAAAATTACTGTAATTACAAACAATTATGCAAAAGTCTTAATCAACCAAAAGCCAAGGTTTTTACCTGAGCTGTTACACTCCTTTACAATCTTACAAAATGCTATTTTCTTTACCATAAAAGCCTGCATATAGATAATGTTACCTCGCACTGCATAGGTTTGAATCCAACTTGGTAATTCTTTCGAGGTTCTTCTACCATACAACACGGTCCCTATATAAGTGAAAGAATCAGGACTGTGGTATAAAATAGCATTTACTCCTTACCACTTCTACCACTGTGGTAGCTCAGCTGGTAGAGTGCTTGCCCTGTAAGTGGGAGGTCGTTGGTTCGATCCCTGGCCAGGTCTGACCCAAGACTTGAAAGCAGGTAGTAACTGTTCTTTCGCCAAGCACTTGGCATTACGAAATGAAAATCACCATTCTTTCTGATGGTAACTTAAAATGAAGGAGTTCCCGTGTCATGGTGGGCTTGGCACACTAAAGAACCCTGCTGTATAATGCCATCAGCACAATGCACAGGCAAAATTTCTGCACCTTCGCCTATTCCTGGTGACATCTTGATATAAGTGAAATATTCTTGACTGGGATGTTAAACACCATTACTCCACTCCTCACCACTGTTTACCATATTAAATTAAGTAATTGTTTTGATCATCTCATTTTTAATTACTTACCTATGTATTTATTTTCCCCTCATCTGTTCAGCTATAAAACACCATGCCAGTATGAAAATGGTAAATTGATACCCGTCACCAGGGCTGCTGGATTTTCTCAAGACAACTATGTTGTGCCTACTATCAATGCTGTATATGCTTATGTGGCCGCCCTGGATGCCACCCTGAAGGAAAAATGTGGCCTTGGATACAAGGGAGTATGTACAGCTTTCTCGACAACTCCGGATATTAACAATGTTGTAATGGCTAAAATGGAAGAGGTCGGATTCCTTGACCCCGCAGGATCGCAGTTCAGATTCCTGGACAGAAGAGGCAACACAGGATTGGACGTTTATTTTAACAATGGAGGAACTACTTCAGTGGTAATATATCATTCTATAATTCTATATAATCTATATATTTTGTTTTGCAAATTTGAATGCTATTGTTTTCTGCATTATAATTTTGACTTGGATGTAAAACCCCATTAAATCAATCAATCAATCAATCAATCAATCAATCAATCAATCATTATAATGGAGTTTGCTGCTGTACAAGGTGATCAATACTTCTTTACAGTTGTGTGGAATGTTTTGGAAAACATTTATGTCACAAATTCCCTCCCTGAATAACGTTTTTGTACAGGAAAAATGTCATTTTATGCAATTCCATATCCATTGGAAATAAGTGTTCCTCACAAACATTAGGAGGTATCATGTGATACAGCGGCATACCCCATTGGGTTGTTCAAAGACCCCTGTTCGCTGGCCAACATCATGTATTAATGGTTCATGTGTAATAATGATTGGCCAAAAATTGTCACAATTTCTAAACTATACTTCAATATGTATTGGCTACATATTGTTCTGGTAATCTTTATCAGAATCATGTTGAAAAAAAAATTGTACTGATCGCTAATAAAACCCCCAATTAGAACAAGCTTTAGGTTTGTTGAGTTTCTTAAACTGTTTGAGATCTTGTTTAGCACTATGGTTGAGTATGACTGCACTGAAATCAAGCTGGTTATAAACATCATAGATTTGATATTAAGACAATTTCATGTTTTATCAACCTGAATCAATAATCAACCTTCTTGCAACATGTTTTTTTTTAAAAGAGGTGATAATTCAACAACTGTTCTTGTATTTGTCACCCGTCTATCTTAGTCACTTTTGTCTGGTCCTACATTTGGCAATTATAGACAGTTTGACTGTTAACTCACAAGTTTTTTAGGTCAAGGGCTTGAATCCTTTATTTGTATTTACAGGTAGGAGAATTTGCAGGTGCTTCATTACAGATCTTGGACAACACCTTATCAGATAGGTTTACTTCAATTATATCCAGTTGTATAGAACCATGTACTGTCTGTATAAAGAAGTCACTTAACTTTACTTATATCCCAGGAGATTTACTGCTCGGAGGTGAGTCTTAACTTTACTTATATCCCAGGAGATTTACTGCTCGGAGGTGAGTCTTAACTTTACCTATATCCCAGGAGATTTACTGCTCGGAGGTGAGTCTTAACTTTACCTATATCCCAGGAGGTTTGCTGCTTGTAAGATAAAGTTTTTTTTCACAACTATGATTCAGAATGGACGTTAAAACTGATGTGACTGCCTCAGTGGCTTGGTGGTAGAATGTTTTCTTATAGAGCAAGAGGTCAATGATTCCAACCCTTTGCATGCATAAATAGGAGACTGCTTCTGTACCTGCCGTTTTGTATTAAAAGGGCAAGGTATTGAATGGTTCACCTGGTATCAGTATAATGTGTTTGGGGTTTACAGTCTACTGACTCTGTGAGCTTGCACCTTAAAGTTGCTTCAATTGAGGTATTGCCAGGGATGCCTTTTATGTTTTGCCACTGGCCACCATCACGACACCAAAGCAGAGTTAGGGCAACTAATGACATACAAGTGTTAGTGACATCATTAAATGGCACAATTCAGGCCAAGTTTTCATTCTTTTTGTGTGTAATTCAAGCATGCCAGGCCTTTGTCAGACCATCATGGGCGTGGCCGACAATCCATCAACTGTGTGCTAGTACAAAGCAACTCCCCCCATCTAACAAGTCCACAAACTTGTTGTTAGACTAATCCTTATAAATTAATAAACTTGCTCTCCTAGTGAATAGCTGAAAATTTATTACCTGGTATTTTACTTTTCTGTACACTTGTTATTTACAACCATTTGTAATTAATATATCTTTTTATTTGTGTATTTTCAGGAATATTTGATGTCCACCAGAATGATTTGACCCCATTTTCATGTGGACCACTTAAAACGTTCCATGGCTTCCAGCTGTTAGAAGCTTTCAATTATGCCATAAATAAAGTTAATGACAAATCTGGACCTTTTGCAAACATTTTGAAACATGTCAAACTTGGAGGAGTAGGCCTGGATTCCTGTCAGAGCTCAATTAGGACAGGGTACCTGGTGTCAAACATCCATAGTGGACTTACGGAACTTTCTAGAAATGGATTCACTCTGAATCCAGATGACATAAATGCTTATATTGCTGGCTATTCTAGTGACAGTTCTATATATCTTGCAAGAATTTTGAAGACCCTGAAAATACCACAAGTCAGTTATGCTTCAACAAGCACAGAGTTGTTAGATCAGGATAGATACCCATATTTCATAAGATCGGTACCCGCAGATGATAAACAGTCCATGGCCATGATCGAATTCTTCAAAAAGTATAATATTAAGTATGTTCAAGTAGTCCATACTGCCACAAATTATGGTGAAAGAGGAGCCAAAATATTCTCAGAAAAGGCCAAGGAAAATAAAATCTGTGTTGCTCAAGTTGTGTCTTTCCCTGACAATGGTACTGTAACACAAGAGAGTGCTAATGATGTTATCTCAGCACTACTGACCAGACCTATGGCTAATACAGTCATTGTTTTTGCAGACCAAGACTACATCAATGAAATGTTCCGTGCCATTGCTCGTAATCCTGTTGCTATTGGCAAATTCAAATTTGTTGGTTCAGATTCTTGGAGCAACAATATGGAAGCCATTTCTGGTGTTGAATATTTAGCAGAAGGGTCAATAACTCTTAATTTAGAATCATCAGATCTGTCGGACTTTGACCTTTACCTTGGAAAGAAAACGCCAGGAAATTACCCGGAGAATCCATGGTTCCCAGAATTCTATGAAAGAATGGTGGATTGTTATTTGGCTGTTCCTACCAGGACAAGAACGACCCAGTGTCCATCAATTCCAGAAAACATTGTCGCCCAAAGAAATTACGTGCAAGATCCGGGTATACTTCATGTAATTAACTCTGTATACGCAGCAGCCATTGGTATAGATTTGGCATTGAAATCGGAATGCGGAGATAACTACACGACAGTTTGCGAGAAGTACAAGAACAGCCAAGATAGAACTGATCTCCTGATGAGCAGTATCCTCAGAGCTCGCTTCACAGACCCAGCAAATAAACAGTTTGAATTTAGTACCAGACGGGAAGGAAACAAAGGTTATCAGATGTACTCCATCACAAAGAAAATGACAATGGGTGATGTCGGATATGCTTATGATAAGGTAAGATCAAAATGTTTTAGTTTATTACGATAATTTTTTCAGAATTTTTTTTTTTTATTACGATCACATTTTTTGTTTTTCCCATATTTTAGCCTTTAAAACAGATGAATTTCATTTAAAATTTAAAAAAAAATAAACATGAAAAATTGTATTTTTATCATAAGATCTAGAAGTACGGGCTTCAACGAAAAAATTACTAAAAGACAAGAATCTGCTACTTTTCAAGTTGATCGGTTTCGGTTTCATTCATTATTCATAATATCAGATATTTTTGGAGATTTTTGAAAATTATATAGGTACATACGGTTGATTCAATTCATCTGTTTTATTAATAATACCTCGTTATAGTGATAACAGTTTTGCTAAATAATTATTTTATTTTTGAGAATAGAACACATTTACATAATTTTACAATTTTTCATTATACTAGTATTATAGATATACATTGTATATGTACAGTTATTACCTCAGTTCCTTTGACACTGCTTCAAAATTTGTATTTAAATATGCTTTTGATTTTTAGATATACCGGTAGTTAAGTTATCATGCAATTTATAAGAATTGCATTTAGAGTGACCCCCAGGATTAACATAGAGTATTTTTACAATATGAGAGATTTACAGCCAATAGGGGTGACTTAACATTGGACAGACTCACATTTCATTGACTTTCTGTACTCCCCCTGCAATAAACTACGGTATATGTTTATAGTTCACATTTGATTGTTCCTCAAGAGATGATGGAATGTGATGAAGTTAGTGGTAATGTCAGTGTAATGTGATTGGTTAACGGTCAAGTGACATGTAGAATATAGATTAAAGGTCAAGTGAAATGCAGAATATAGGTTAAAGGTTAAATGACATGTAGAATATAGATTAATGTCATATGACCTATGACATGTAGGATATAGGTTAACGGTCAAGTGACATGTTAAAGTTTTATTTCCCGTTTTTTGGGTTTTTTTTTTTTTAAATGAAATCACCCCAATAGAACAAAGCAAGGGAAATAATTGGAATGTTCTATTGAAACTGCCATGAAAAATAAAGCTTTTCTATTCATATAATAAGATGACATGACATGACATTATTTCCTGGTGTAGCTGACATCCTCTGCTATTACTGCTGGTTAATTGGGACAATTAACGGTATCCGTGTTTTAATGCTTGTATGGGATTCCCCATTATACCATGTGGCATTCCTGAATATTTGTAGAGTTTGACATGGTTAAGACATTTTTATGTAGAAATTACTATTTTTTTCTCAAAAGTATGGAAATTCTATTATCAAATTTCCAATAACTGAAAGTCCCTTCAGTGGCCAAGCGGTCTAAATAAGGCATCTAAAGCATCTGTTTATAAAGCAGTGTATAACTGACTAGTTTCAAGCACCACTTGGGGCAGATCCCAATTTGAGAGAGTTTGTCAGTTTGTTGTCAAACGTCAGTGGTTTTCTTTGGGCACTTAGGTTTTCCTTCAACATTGCAGAATTCACTGCCTATATATGAGTGATATAATCTTAATGTGGACATAAAGCACAATTCCACCACTTTCTGTACCAGGTGTGCAGCAGCAGCTAAAAATAACTAATGTTCCACCCACCCACTTCTTGGGCCAAATCTGCCACATAAGCTCAAAATAATTAATATTCCACCTATTCTATATGATGATAATAATGACATTGGTTTTCCACCTCATGAATTCTAAAGCCTGAAAAAGTGATCTAGTAATTAAAGTTTGGCAAAGGAATGGCAGCTAAAGCCACAGATGAGAGAGAGAGAGAGAATATACTTTAATTCTAACCCTAGATATAGAGATTTAATGAAAAGATGCTTACCTCTAAATACAGGGATTCAATAAAAAGATGCTAACCCTAAAAACAGTTGGTTTGTTAAAAGAAAGAAATTAATCGCATGTTGTGAAAACTGACCTGTATAGATTCAGATTGCTATGACCCTGAATAGGTTCGGTCATGTACTGTTTGATGTGCCTCCATGTTTGTGCAGACCATTGCATCAGGAACACTGTGAATTTATTCATTTTAGCATGCATGAATTTTAGCACAAATTTTAATTTCGGTGAATTTATATGGACTTGAATTCGGGTAAAATCTCTTGGTTCACTTTTTCCACTTTGATCGTATTTAATTTGGTAGTGGATTTGGACTATCACTACTGTATCATCATGGAAATTTCTAAAATTAGTACATTGCTAAAATTAATACAATTACATTAAGCGGTATTTAAAGATTTTCCTGACAATTATTTATGATATTTCTGTGCAATACATGTAATTACCAGTCATCGTTTGGTACATGGATGAGGCCCATTACCTTTATGTTTTAGTAAACTGTCTGCCATAATATATTTATTCCCAATTAAAAAAATAACCACCTGAAATGCTAAGAAATATTAATTATTAGTCGCTTTTGCATGTTTACCGCTACGTAGATATATATATATTATTGTTATGTGCAGTTAGCTTCGCAGTTTTATAATACGTGTGAGAAAGTTGATGTTCTAGGAAAAATCAACATCGCTGTGTAAAATGCTTGGGGAGCGTATCCCCCCCAGCTTTGTATCCTGGCTCGCCTCCCCTGGTAAATATATATGGTTACTATGGTTACAGAAAGCCAGCTTGAAGGGAAAAAATGAAGGTTTGAATATTTATTTATTTATTTAATCCTTTTGTTGTACTCTGTGTTTTGAATGTATGTTTTTTTTGTCTTTTTGTGTTGCATGTATGTCTTATATGTTTTTAACTGTTATGCATTAATGACAAGAGTAATCTCCCTTTTCGAAGCCATTTTGTACATCTTTGATATATAGATTTTTGAAAATATAGGTGGCAAGTTTCAGCCTTCTTCCACCTAAATATTGTGATATGAGTGAAATATTCTTGACATAAAATGTCACTCAATTAATCAATCTGCCACTCTTTTAGTAGGTAGTGATGGTTATATCACCAAACGCTGACCCAGCATCAAAATCTAAATTTAGAATCTAGAGCCCCAAATGGTACTGTAAAAACTGATGCTGCATCAATAATTTGTGATGTATCGATATAAGTGAAATGATTTTTATGTTGAATGTAAAACTCCTTTCATTCAATCAGTTTCAGTCATCTGTAACAACTGGTGATGTCTCAATATAAGTTTTTGACTAGGACATAAAATTTATCATACACTGAACCCTTTGTTGAAATGTTTGTGTTGTTCAGATCTAATTTCACAGAGTGTGTTATACCTCACCAAGTCTAATGTCACAAATCTAATATAATATATATAAATGAATATTATAATATTGACCTTAGCACTTCAAGAAACAGAAGTCACATGTCCTTTTAAAGAGACCTTAAAAACCAATGTTTCACGGTAGAGAACCCTCCCTTCACATGGACCTGAGTATACTGCAAAAATAAATTTCTGCAACTTCACCTTTGGATGTTGAACCCTGCTTAATCAATCAATCAATCAATCAATCTACCAACCGATTATTGTAGTCAATCAATCTAGTGACAGATAGTTATACATGTACATGTAAGTGAAATATTCTTGATCATACTAAATCAAATCAATCTCAATTCACATTGTACAGAGGTCTGTACATAGGCCAGCAGGCCATGTGTAGACATGAAAATCTACATCAATCTGCCTGCTTAAGGACACCAAAATGAAACAAGCAAAAATAAATATTGAGTTCCCAAAATTTGATAAGGCCCTAACATTGCATGATGCCTGATTATTATAACAGTAAACTTATAACTAAATGCATGAAGAATGTTAAAAATACCGCTGGAATGAAGTAACTGTATATGTTGTTCCTGTGTCATCTAACAGCACTAATCTTACCTGAAAATTACTTAAAAAAAACAAATTAACTTTTTCTACCAAATTTGTTTATTGTTAAAAAATTATTCTATTTCATATTTTTTAAAATTTGGAATAAAAATAAATTTTGCTGAAATGTGATATAATGTGAAAGGTGCTAAGGACTATTTTGAAAATAAATATGTTATTTATTTATTTTTTATTTTTTTAATTCAAAATATTGAGTAAAGTGATACTTTGGTTTTCACAAATTTTTACATTTTTGTAAAATTTGTGAAAATTTAATCATAAAATTAAATACATGTAAATGTCATCGATGATGTCATTTTGGCATGAAACAAGCAAATTACATATTTAGAGTATCTTATTGAAAAATAAACAAAGACATAATTATTTCATTTCAAAATGGTCATTTACACCTTTTGAGTAAATAGAGGTTATATATTAGGGGTTTTATATAATGAAAATATTTTTACCATTTTAACAGGTTGGACTGTACTCATTTGATGGAAAGCTACAGACCATTAACAACTATAAACCCTCATGGGATGGAAGTTGTGAGAGAGATCGTGCGTGTGCTGAATGCCCATCACTAAGAAATCTGCTGACCAGATACATGCTACAACCATCAAAGGGTCAAGGTGCCGCCACTCTCATATACCAGGGGCCAATACACAGTATAGGTTCTGAAGCCGACTTCTCTATCAAGTGCGGTAACTTCCATATGCCTGGTTTCCTGGACGCTCTCGCATTTCAATACACACTTGAAAAGCATTTCCCAAATACCAAATACAATATTCGTGGCTTGATTTTGGATACGTGTGAAAATCCTGTACGTGTTGATCATGACTTGTATAGTTTGATGTCTTCCGGAAAGTTATGTAACACAGTTTTTACCTCGGATTCCGATATCAGCAGTTCTACCATAGCTGGGGTTATGCAGACTACATCAACTGCTGTCATCGCTGCTAATAGAGTCTTAAAACCATTGAAAATTCCAATTGTAAGCAATGCAGCCACATCAACTCTGCTACTGGACCAGAAAAAATTTCCATATTTTGCAAGGACCGCTCCACCAGATAGTTCTTTATCAGAAGTCCTCGGAGACATATTAAAACAATTTGACTGGAAATATGTATCAGCTATATACTCACAGGAGGCTTATGGATTGTCTTTGAATAATGCATTGAAAATGTCTGCTAAAAAGCAAGATGTCTGTGTTGGCATGTCGCTACCCCATTCTTATCCAGGCACAGTTGAAGATGCTAAACTGGTTTTACAAGAACTTGTTAAACAAAAGGGTGCAAATGTCATTCTAGTTTTGTCACTTCAGCCTAGGATAATCTTACAGGCAGCCAAAGAAATGGGCATACTCAACAAGTATATATGGGTTGGAACTGATACATGGTCCAATTTTGGCAATGTTATCCAAGGGTTTGGAGATGACGTCCTCGGATCCATAACTGTTGGATTACGAACAGCCATAGTAGAGGAGGTCAGGGCGTATATAAGATCCATTACCTATACAGATCGTAAAAACATTCCCGATGATTGGTTTTTGGCTTTTTACCAAGAAATTCATAAATGCAGATTAAGTGATGCTCCTAATGTACAGACCAGATACATTACAGAATGCACCAAGCAAGAAATGATCGACAATAATAAAATACCAGCAGGTGCTCTTGACCTGGTTACCGTAGCAGCAACTTATGCAATGGCTCAAGCAGTCCAAACAATAGGAAAAGGCAGGTGTTCTTTGAAAGAGACATTCACAGAATGTGTCAAAGATGATCGCAGTTACGATGTTTTGTTTGAGGATCTCCTCCAGGTGCAGTGGAACATGAATGGAGCCTTGACCTTATCTCCTAACGACAGCTTCGCCTTGAAATTTAACAACCAGCGATTCTGGGACATCGGTTACTACATCTACAGTGTGGCGAAATCTCAAAATGGAAAACCCGAATACAGAAAGGTAAAATAACTCATCAAAAATCATATACAGCCAAACCTGTCTATAAAGTCCACCCAAGGGAACCAGTAAAAGTGGCTTTTCTGGGCAGGTGGCCTTTATATACAGGCTCAAATAATATGAATAAAGAACAATTGGGATACAATTCTGCTGGTCTTTGTAAGCAGGTGTCCCTTATTTAGAGTTGGCCTTTAAGGCAGGTTTGACTGTTTGTTAAGATTGAAGTGAATTAAAGGACTTTTACGCCCTTGTCAAGATTCTTGTACTAATATCTGTTTTTGAGGCATTAGTGCCAAGTGGTCTGAAGTGTTCACTTTTGAACAGTACCTCTCACTGCCTAGGTTTGAATCCCACTTGGGACCCATCCTCACGTGAGAATGTTCGCTTGCTGAGGTCAGTGGTTTTCTCCAGGAACTCTGGTTTCCTGCACCATTTTAGAACTGGCTGCCTCAATATAAGTGAAAAAATCTTAACTGGGGCAATAAACACTATAACTCTACTACACTCAATCTGGAGTTTTACCAGTATCTGGCCATTGGCTACAGGTGACCTACCATTTTCACACCTCATATACATTGTGTAACCAGTGAGCATTGAAAACCTTTGATTTAGGTCTCAGCTAAAAGACTATTGAATAAAGCTTTTTACAACACCTGTATTTGTGAAAAATAGAAATCATCTCAGAAAATTTCTGAGTCCTTGGCCATTTGAAGTTTGAACCCACAACCCCTGAAACAGCAAAAACAGTGTTTTAATGTTGTAAAAAATATTTTACCCAATTTTTTATATTTTACCCAAAATTTAAAAAAAAAATTCCACGAGAATTTTTTTTTCAAGGAAAATAGGACTCACTTCCCTGATCTTAGTTCACTGTAAACTAATTTGCCAGCTTCAAAGTTTTTACTTTGCCTTTGAATTGTGGTTTGGACATGAATTGGTATTTTTGTTTCACATAGAATTTACATCATTAAGTTTAGATATCACTGTAAAATAATGCAATTCAATTTTATGAATAGAATTTGACATGATGGTTATAACATTAACCTATGGCCAGTGATTTTGTTTGCCTAATATTACTACCTAATAAAGGTATTTTCCCCTGAAAAAAATTACTAAATTTTCTCAATTTGATCACTAAGATTCCCAAAACGACAGTGATTTACTAGCAACTTAAATCAAGTTGTCTTTACCCACAAAATATTAGATATTGTCACAATGTAACTTCTTTGCAATGAAGTTTGGAGCTATTGCAAACATGTCATTATGCAGTTTGCTGTATTTCAACTTAAAATTTTCCCAATTTAAAAGGCAGAAGTTGTTTTTTTTTTAAAAAATGTAACAAAATCACTGATTGCAAATATAAATATAAATTTGTGTATGTATTTATTGATGTCAATGTTTAAGACAAATACTGCAGCTGTTTAATATTGATGTTCTATTTACTTTTATTAATTTTCAGATTGGAGCAAGATCAAACGGCGTTACACAGATTTATCCATCTTACAACAATTACCGTGACGACGACTTCTCATCAGAGTGTCCTATACCAGGATCCTGCGGTTGTTCTATCACTGTTACTGGGCCAGCACGCCAGGTTTCCAATCTTACAGAAGAAAGCACAGAGCCTAGAAACTACTTCTTGTATAACATGGACACAGTACCATGGCAAAGACTATACAACTGGCCAATTTGGGCAATAGTAGTGGCCGTTTTAACATGTGTCGGCTTATTCATAACGATATTCTTGTTTGCATATTTTCTAATAGCATATCCTGTAAAAGGGGGGACAACTGTGTTGGGTTTCATGATGATGATTGGAATTATGGGTATTTATGCCCTGAACTTTGCGTTTTTCTTGCCGGCATCAGAAGCGACTTGTATTGGTAGAAGATTCATGATGGGAGTAGTCTATGCTATAGTGTTTGCGGCATTACTCGTCAAGGCGATAGACAATTGGCGTTACAGTGACTACGAGTATACCGTTCGTAAATATAAAGGCATTACTAACTCATGCACATTATTAATGATTTCTCTGGGTATCGTTTGTGTACAGCTGATAATTCCCATCATGTGGCTTATTATTGTACCACCAGGAGCCATAAGTAAATCCGACTCGTTGATACACGACTGGATGTGGTGTGATCCATGGCAAGATTATGACGTTTCTCTTGTACTCTCTATGCTATTTGTTATGTTCCTGGTGTTGCTGACAGCCATATTTTCAGCCATAGCTTGGGAGAGTGACAGTAACTATTATGAATCTCGGTGGATTTTTGTCGGAAGCGTGTGTACAGCAGGGTGTTTCCTCGTCTGGATGATTGTCACTACAAATGCTGGCCCTCCATTCCGAGATCCAGCAGTAGCCATTTCTAATTTTGTCAATGCGACAGCTTTGCTTATTTGCTTGCCAATCAGAAAATTGTGCTTACTCTTATACTTCCAAAAGTTAGAGGGTAAAGATATGGATATCACACAGCCAATGCCAGATGAGGATAAAGGTTAGTACATATAGTTCAAAGGTCAAAGTTCAGATATTACACATGAAATCAAGTTTATGCATATAGCTGAAAGGTCAGAGTTCAGAATTGGAACACCATGATTGGTTTTAGAGGCTGATTAAACCCCAGTCAAGTTTATTTTTATTTATGTTGAGATTGTGAGGTCTGGCATGGTAGAGAAAATCAAGTTTTTAAAAACCACAAACTAACTGCTGACTTTTTTCAAATAAGTTTACAGTTGAACTCATGAATCAATAAGGGTAGTGTCTATATTTATGCACCAGAATCACACATATGCAGTTTGAATTGCAGAAAGGTTTTCACCAGAATGTCCCGAGACCTGAGTAAGGAGTGGAGTGGAGTGTAGTGTAGTCATGGTGTTTTACATCCAAGTCAAGATTCCTTCACTTATATCAAGACTGTAAATCCAGGGATCATTGAAGAAACTAAAGTACATGCAAAAAAAATCACTGACCTATGACAAGGGAACTGACTAGACTTTCTTACTCTGGGATCTGACCCGATTGGGATTCAAACCTGGGTGATGACATGTGTTGTGATCCATAATTGGTGACAGGTGCTGTGATCCATAATTGATGACAGGTGTTGTGATCCATAATTGATGACAGGTGTTGTGATCCATAATTGGTGACAGGTGCTGTGATCTATAATTGATGACAGGTGCTGTGATCCATAATTGGTGACAGGTGCTGTGATCCATAATTGGTGACAGGTGCTGTGATCCATAATTGATGACAGGTGCTGTGATCTATAATTGATGACAGGTGTTGTGATCCATAATTGATGACAGGTGCTGTGATCCATAATTGGTGACAGGTGCTGTGATCCATAATTGGTGACAGGTGCTGTGATCTATAATTGATGACAGGTGCTGTGATCCATAATTGGTGACAGGTGCTGTGATCCATAATTGATGACAGGTGCTGTGATCTATAATTGATGACAGGTGCTGTGATCTATAATTGATGACAGGTGCTGTGATCCATAATTGATGACAGGTGTTGTGATCCATAATTGATGACAGGTGCTGTGATCCATAATTGATGACAGGTGCTGTGATCCATAATTGATGACAGGTGCTGTGATCCATAATTGATGACAGGTGCTGTGATCTATAATTGATGACGGGTGCTGTGATCCATAATTGGTGACAGGTGCTGTGATCCATAATTGGTGACAGGTGCTGTGATCCATAATTGGTGACAGGTGCTGTGATCCATAATGGATGACAGGTGTTGTGATCCATAATTGATGACAGGTGTTGTGATCCATAATTGATGACAGGTGCTGTGATCTATAATTGATGACAGGTGCTGTGATCCATAATTGATGACAGGTGCTGTGATCCATAATTGATGACAGGTGCTGTGATCTATAATTGATGACAGGTGCTGTGATCTATAATTGATGACGGGTGCTGTGATCTATAATTGATGACGGGTGCTGTGATCTATAATTGATGACAGGTGCTGTGATCCATAATTGTGCACTTTAGACTTCTTTGTCACCACGACCCCTGAAAACTGGTAAGAATTGAAATCAGAAACATATTTTTTTGAAATGAAATAGATGTGATAAAAAAGTTTATTTATTCATTCTGTTTTAGGATTAGATCTATATTCTACAGTATACAGTAATGAGGGCTATGAAGCTGATCCTAACATATATATACCAGATGTCTCCAAACATAGTGATGCAGGAAGTGGATTGTAAAGGTACTGCATTCTGGGAGTTTTTACTCCTTGTGAAGTATTTTTGTAACAGAATTGTGCCAAAAATTTAATCATTTTTTAAAAAGTTTTTATCCACACCATGACCAGACCATTCATTCGATCACAATCATTTTTATGTATTACCAAACAACACCCACCAAAACCTATCCCCCATAGATTAAATAACAGTTTTTTACAGTGAGAAACTTTGTGATTGCAGATTTAATAAATATTGAAAAAATAACTACGGTATCCATTGTGCAGACATCAAATTTAGTCCATGCCGTGGTCTGACTTAGACTTAAAAATTTGTAGTAACATTTTTCGCCATGAACTTAGCATTTAGAAATGAAAGTCACAGGGTCCTTTGAAACAAATGCCCCATAATGTAATAGAATGGCGCTCTTAAAGAACCCTCCCAACACAATGCACTGCAAAGGCTGCTTCACCTACAGCTGTTAATATTTTATATAAGTGACATATTCTTAACAGGGACATAAAACCACATTCAAATAACCAATTGATCAAATTTAGTACATATATTTATTGTTAAGAAATTTATTAAGTTGCAAAAGATGAAGAACTATAGGTCAAGGTCATTTTAACCAAAAATATTAACATTTTGATCTGAAAATATTTCAAAATGCTGATCTCGTGTGTATATGAATATGTGAATTTTACTCTTCCATTCAATTTTGCATTAAATACCTTGCACTTTTTTCCTTTCAGATTTATCATAAGAAGAAAAGAAGGAAATATATTTTGCAGTCTGAATTGTCTTGCTTACATAGTGGACTGACTGCATATAACTACTTTAATTTCTAGTGTATTGAATTTTAACAAAGCATACAATACACCATTAAGAATAGTATAGAACAAAGAGTGGATCAAACTTAAAAATTGCCAATCAGTTTTGCATATGAAACAAAATACATAATTGTATTGGGTCATAATCAGTGAATGATCGGCATTTGTACCGGGTAATCGTTGAACTCCAATTTCATAACTATACACACAGAAGTTTTAAGTAAAATGTGGGGTTTCTATAATATACACAGTTCTTTATTATTTTTTTAGATTATTTACTATTCACTATTCCCTTTAGTATTTCTGGCTTTTAAATTTGGAAATGGTGTGTGGGGGAGGGAGGGGGGTGTATGTTTGTGTGTGTAATAAGAATAGAAGTATGTATGTGTGTATGAACCAATGATATTCTCCATACATCACATAAGAACATTAATGTTAAAGAAAGAATAAAGGCCTTTTTTTTTTTTGTTAACCTGAAAGTAATTAAGTTTTCAGCAAAATTCTTCTGTTGTGAGCACTGGTTTTGAAAAGTTGTCTTCCTTTGTAGCTTTCATTGAGGCTACCATATTTTATATGACCATTTCCGTTACAAAATGATATTCTGTTATCTAATCTGGTATAAAGTGGTCTTAGTCCACAGGTAGTAATCACTTCATAATTCAGGTGAACCAGTACTTCTATTATGTTTGTGAGAATGTAACTGAGATACAAACCAGTATACAATTTCAATTGGATACATCCATATCAAGCCCCACCCACTGAAATGTGATATTTGTTTGATTGACAGACCACCACAGAGCACCTGTTAGTGTTTGAGGCATGACAACTGTTTTATAGATGTAATGAACTTGTATATGATCATTATTCCAAATGCTTTGTGATGTTATGACTTATAATAAAGCTTTTTATATGTAAATAAACATTTTTTAATAAAAGATATATTTTATTGTATACATTAAATATTTTTTATATTATTAATGTAAATATGGTTTGTCATTTATACACAATCTATTATTTTTATATTATAAATTAATGTTATTATTTTAAACTCCAAATTTGTTTATGTTACCAAATTGACAATGATGTTGTAAAGTGTTAATGGTATAACATAAAAGAACTGTTAAATGAATATTCCAAAATATATCTTAAAGGGATGTTAATAAAAAAAATCAAATCATTCTGTAGTTGCAGCTGAAAAAGGACAAAAAGCTCACAGAATGCTTTATCCTTTCCAGTCAAATATTCAAATTCAGCTAGTAGTTCTTGAAATTAACAATGGCATGGACAGATCACTTTGGCCCGGTGGTAAAGCATCCACCTCTAGAGCTGGAGATATAATGTGACTTGGGGAGTGGTATTGTGGGTTCCTTAAAATTGCCCTGACTGCAAACTAGTACACGATGAACACACATCTCATGCATACACAAATTTGTTATTAGATTAATTCTTAGAGGTTAGTCAACTTTCTCTCATTGTGAACAGCTGAAAAAATTGTGTGATAGTTTACAACAATAACAATTGCATGGATATGTGTGTGAGTAATGGTTAACTTTTATTGCTTATGGACTATAGTTCCTATTACAGCCTATATTTAAATCAAACTTAAGATTTCAATGTGAGAAAGTTTGTCAGTTGGCCATCTGAAGATCGATGGTTTCTCTGACACTCTGGTTTCCTCTTTATTTATAAATGAAATGATCTTGAGTGATATAAATGTGTTTGAGTAAATGTCAAGGGTAGAGACTGAGACGCTTACTCAAACAATGTACTAATACTTGTAAACCGACTTTTATTAATGTGCGATTAATTTTCACATTTTTTGCAAGCACAAAATAATCATGAAAGTGATTCAGTGATTCTAATGTTCAACTTAAGTTCATATTGTGAAAGTTAATAGTCACAAATAAAAGTAAGTTTACAGTATGCATGCATCAACAAAACCGATTGGAACCAATTTGCTGTATTAAGTCACTTCCAAGGTTGAAAAATAAGAATGGTAAGAACAAAATCGCTGTCGCTCACTGTCACTCCAAATAACAGTGATTTTTCACTTTTCGTGGTGCACTCCAAATAACAGTGATTTTTCACTTTTCGTGGTGCAAGAAATAGAATCAATCGCTACTTTTGTGTCAAATAGGGAAATCTCAACCTCGTAATATATTTGGTCCAGAACTCTGGTTGAAATTTCCCTATCTGGCACCAGAAATAGTGATGGATTCTATTAATACATTTGACTAGTCTTTTGGTAGGTGAGCAATACATAGAATTTCGATAATGGGGTGATATCGATGAACATGGTGTAGATGTCTTGTGTATTAATGAATAAATGAAAGAACACCCCATGAAATGCCAGGTTATACATTAATGTATTTGTGACAACCACTGCCTAATGTTACAGTGTTGTTGAATGACTACATATCAATTTGCATTCCGGAGATTGCAATTACTGTACTCATAGTCTCTGTGTTTGTGACAGAGATTTATAAAAAAAAAAAATTAAACCTTATATTTGCTATTTTTCACTTTCTTGGGCCTAATTGTAATGGAATATTGCACTGTAGATGTGTGATCAGGCAAGGAAACATGTCTTTAAAGGCCACCCAAGGGAACCAGTAAAAGTTGCCTTTATGAACAGGTGGCCCTGATATACAGGTTCAAATAACATGAATAAAGAGCAACTGAAATAAAGTTTTACTGGCCTTTAAAACAGGTGCCCAGTCCCTTATATAGAGGTGACCTTTAAGGTTTGACTGTGTAAATATATATACTTGTTGGTGGAAGAATTTCAAGAATCCATGAATTCAGTAATGTCATAAGCAGTTTGTTTGTGTCATTACAACAGGTAAGTATACCATTTGCTGTTAACTCCATCAGGTATATCTGACATGTATATAGATATATCTTGTTACAGACAAAATTACTCCAACCTTGATATTGACATTGTTTATACAGACAAAATTACTCCAACCTTGACCTTGACATTGTTTATAGAGACAAAATTACTCCAACCTTGACATTGACATTGCTTTAATTAGGACATGATAACACAAACCTTGACCTTGGCATTGCTTAAATTGAACCTTGACCTTGACATTGCTTTAATTAGGACATGATAACACAAACCTTGACCTTGGCATTGCTTTAATCAGGACATGATTACACAAACCTTGACCTTGGCATTGCTTTAGTTAGGATATAATTACTCCTTCAGACATATATCAGCCTTACTCTGTCATTTAAGAACTTGAATCATAACTTATGAAAATGCACAGGAAATTTAATTGTTTTCTTTTTATTGATTGTTCTTAGATTGGGTCTGTGGACAGTAATGGACAGTTGACCACTCTTCAGTCATACAAGGTGCCGTGGGATGGAAGCTGTGACCGTGATGGTTCCTGTAATGAATGTCCACTTCTTCGTAACCGCCTCAGCCGTTACATGTTACAACCAGCAACCAATCCAAATGCAGCAACCATTGTTGCTTTTATGGCTGTACATGATCAAGGCGATGAGACTTATAAATGTAGCGCCTTGAATCGGGCAGAGTTCTATGGAACACTTGCATTTTTCTACACGCTTCAGAAACTCGCTCCAAATCCATTTAACCTACGAGGTATAGCGATAGACACATGTTCCAACTATTTACGTGTGGACCAGGACGCCTTTAGTTTACTAGCCTCCGGACAGCTGTGTAACACAGAGTATTCTTTTGATGGCACAATAAGTAACAGTACAATAGCTGGATTCGTGACATCATTTTCATCAAATGTGGAAGCAATCAACAGAGTGACAAAATCGGTCGCCATTCCTATAGTCAGCGGTGGGGCAACTGCAGTAGTATTGTCAAATAAAGAGAAATATCCGTACTTTGCTCGCACGGTACCTCCAGATGACAAACAGATGGCCGTTATAGGTAATATACTCAAGCAAAATGACTGGACATATGTATCGGTCATATACTCAAGAGAGACATATGGTATAGGTGGTATGAGAGCACTCAGAGAGGCTGGCGTAACTAACAATATCTGTCTTGGTTCAGCACATTCTTTATCATACCCAGGGACATTAGACGAAGCCAAAAATATTGTAGGACGTTTAGCAGATACTCCCGAGGCCAGAGTTGTTATCGTTATAGCTCTTAATCCCAGATTAATATTACAAGCTGCTAAAGAATTGGGCGTACTAAAAAGGTATATATGGATCGGATCAGATTACTGGGGAACAAAAGAGGACATTGTCGATGGAATGAAGGAAGATTTACTCGGATCGATAACCATTGAAATTCGGAGTTCAATCGTTGGATCTTTTGTAGATTATGTCACAGAACTTACTTATTATAACAGAAAAAACATTCCAAATGACTGGTTTGAGGAATTCTACCAGAGAATTCACAAATGTCGGTTATCCAACGCAGCGGAAGTTTTAACCCAGTATCCGCCATGTAATTTGAATGAGCAGATCTCTAGGGACATGGTAAAGGAACACGCTTTTATACTCCACACAATTGCAGCTACATATGCCATGGCAGAATCCCTTCAGAAATTAGCTGACCGTGAATGTCCAACACTCACATTCCAGGAATGCTTTTCTCAACAAAAGAACAGAGAGCTATTATTCACGGAACTTTTACAAGTAACATGGAGTATGCAGGAGAGTAACCTAGGATTAAATCCCAATCAGGCGTTTAATGTCAGATTTAACGAAGATCGATACTGGGATGTAGGATACACCGTACAAAACTACATAATGTCTCAAAATGAGTACATCTATAAGCAGGTAATTATGAAAAAAGGGGCTAGAAGCTTTTTAATTCTTATCTTTGATTTTCCTTATCTGAAATGTAGGGGGCTTTAGTGGCTAAGTGGTATTACGTGTGGCTTTGCAGGTAACAGAGCCTCCCACAGCTTAGATTTCAGCCCCCTTCCTTCCTCCCCACCCCCCCAGTATCATTTAAGAATGTTTGTCATTTAGCTTGCTGAAGGTCACATTTTTTCTGCACCTACTCTTAAGACTATGGTATATCAGTATTGAAAGTGACCGCTCTGTATGTAGGAGGTTGTTGGTTGAACCATGGTCATGTCTGTCTGATAAGACATGAAAATAGGTAGTGATTGTTCTTTCATCAAGCACTCAGCATTTAGAAATGAAAATCTTGGGGCCCTACTGAAAAGACCTTAAAAACCTTGACACTGTTTTAGTCAAATTTTCTGCTATAGCACTGTAGCTGGTTACATCTTGATTTCAGTGAAAAATTCTTGAATGGGATGTAAAACTCCATTCAGTCAATCATCTTAAGAAAAGTTGGGGCTGGCGGGTATTTGGACATCGTTGAAGTATAACTTATATAAGAAACATTAACACTATACCTGCACTATTGAAATACATGTGGAATAATGGTCACTTTGTAAATGAGAAGCCATAGGTTTTATTCCTGTCTGGTTCAAACTAAATTTTACATTCTTTTTCTAAACACAGAAACAGTATCATAATTCATGATAGACTCAAAAGAAAAATGGCTCTTTGTCATGGAAGCACGATACAATTTGAAAAAAAAGCCTTCATGGCCGTTAAATTAATCTTGACATAATCTGAATTTTCATACCTAAATTTCTATATTTTCTGAATTTTTTCAGATTGGCTCATCAGCAGGTGGAAGTGTGAGCTACACAGAATTATATCAAAGTTACAAGCAGGGTGATTGGCTGTCAGAGTGTACAGGAAGTCGGTGTAAATGTGACGGATTTACACCAGTTACGGAAGCCTTGGTTCAAAACTATACAAAGGTCAAAACACCAGAAGCTAGGAATTTTTATTATTATATCCAAAGTCGAAATGCCTTCAATAATCAAGTATATGACCTTGTTTACACATGGCCAATATGGGCCATAGCAGTTTGTGTATGCACATGTGCTGGACTTCTTTTGGCGATACTCTTGTTCATTTACCTCATCGTAAAATATCCAGTTCGTGGTGGAACAACGATACTAGGTTTCTTGACATTAGTGGGTATAATTGGTATTTATTGTATAAACTTTGCATTCTTTCTGCCAGCATCAGCTGCCACTTGTGGTGCCCGACGACTGCTTCTTGGACTGTTTTACACCATTGTATTTTCCTCGCTTTTTGTTAAAGCTGTCGATAATTGGAGGTTCAGCGATTTTGAATACACTGTTCATAAATACAAAGGTTTAACCAGCTCTTGCACGTTACTAATGGTAACCATCGGAATAATCCTCGTTGAACTCATAATCCCAGTAGAATGGTTGATTATGGTACCACCTACAGCTAGCAACACAAACCCTCTATCTATGTTGCACGATTGGATGTGGTGCGACCCTGTGGAGAATTACGACAGGGACCTTGTCTTATCTATGTTATTCGTAATTTTCCTGGTTGTAATCACTGGAATATTTTCCGGACTTGCCTGGAACAGTGACAGTAACTATTACGAATCTCGCTGGATTTTTGTGTCCAGTGTCAGCACGGCTGGATGCATGCTAGTGTGGATGATCGTGGTAACCAATGCAGGTCCCTCGTATCGAGATGTAGCCGTGGCAATGGCTAATGTGGTAAATGCCACCGCTTTATTAATATTTATACCTATTAGGAAGGTGGTGTTGTTATTCAGGTTCAAGTTGGAAGAAAACATGGAAAAGGCACAATCTTTAGCAGAAATAGATAAAGGTAAGATTAAGTTTTGCATTTAAAAACTTGCAATGTCCGTCAGAAGAGACCTTAAAAACCAATGTCCCCCGTCAAGGCAGGCATGGCAGGTTAAAGACCCTTATCTGCATATTGCACAGTATAAAGGTAAAAATTTCTGCACTTCACCTATAGCTGGTGACTTCTTAATGTTGGTGAAATAATCTTGACTCTGAGATAAAACTCCATTGAATCGATCAATTTAAAAACTTGTTTGCGTCTATGGTGACTTGGTGGTTAAAGCAATTAAAACCACTAATATCCTTGTTGACCACATACAGTCAAACCTGTCTTTAAAGACTGCCCAAGAAAACCAATAAAAGTGGCATTTATTGGCAGGTAGCCTTTATTTACAGGTTCAAATAATATGAATAAAGAGCAATTGGGGTACAATTCTATGGCAGTTTTATTTTGGCGATTTTGGCAGTCAGATTTTTCCGCTTAAAAAAACTGCGCTGAAATTACAGATGAGGGAATCCCGAGTACAAACAAACAGTTGGAGTGCTAAAATAAAGATGCACCAAGCACTTATGATTGTGACTTAATTTTCATTCATAAAATCATTTATTTCAATGGAAGTACCGGTAATCTCAAAAGCCAAAGAAAAACAAATGATTGTGACGTAATTTTCATTCATAAAATCATTTATTTCAATGGAAGTACCGGTAATCTCAAAAGCCAAAGAAAAACAATGGATTTCTTTGCAAATAATAGTAAAATGTACTTCTGAGAAAAGAGTTCACAAGGTTTATTTAAATGCTTTTGATTTAAGTCATGTTAGAATATATTACGAGGTGGCTCCATTGATTATTTCTTAAATAAGGAAAATTGGGACACCACAAAAATGAATGATTAAGTATTGAAATTCTTCATTCATAACAAATAATAAAGATTACATGTACATGTATTTGTTTCTATTTATAGCCACAGAGGCAGGTGCATACTCCACAGTATACTCCAACCCTGGATATGAAGACGGTGGTGGATATGTCATCAGTAACACATCCGGGTCCAAACATAATGGTTCCGATATTGGATTTTAATGTAAGTTTATGATTGGAGTTTATGATGGGGTCTAGGTATTAAGTGGGGTATACTCTTACACTGGTTGCCAAAATGGTGGTGTATGTTGTCAGTAACACATCTGGGTCTAAACATAATGGTTCCGATATTGGATTTTAATGTAAGTTTATGATTGGACAATTTGGATGGTTGGTGTGTATGTATATATTATGGGGCATGGGGTATTGAGGGGTATTATAGTCTAACCCTGGGTATAAAGATGGTGGTGGATATATTCGCCAGTAACACATCCAGGTCCAAACATAATGGTTCCAATATCAAATTTTAATGTAAGTTTACAATTGGACAATATGGATTGGTGGCGTTTATGTATGTATGCGGGTTGAGGTATTGAGGGGGTATACTCTAATCCTGGTTATGAAGACAGTGGTGGATATGTCGTCAATAACACATACAGGTCCAAACATAATTGTTCCGATATTGGTTTTTAATGTAAGTTTAATTCAACAACTTAGATGTGCAGATTAGGGTATTAAGGAACAGTACTCTTAACCCGATTATAAAGTTGAAAATGTGCAAGCTCAAATATAATGGTTTTAATGCAAATTTGCAAGGGGAGGTTGGAATAGATCATGTTCGATGATTTCATATGTAATTGATGGCATGTGTGTTTAAGAATGAATAGATATTTTCTTGTGCTTGTTAAATCGCTGTAGTACAGTGTACACAGGATATTGCAAAACTGGTGTTGTTTACATAGGCTGTTTGACTCACTTTATGCTGCAATATCCCATTTACACTGTACCACAGTGTAAATATATATGGGCACTGAGATTGTATTACAATATTCTTACACAGTAACTTTTTGAGAGTTAATATAAACTAAAAAAGCAAAAAGTTGCTAAAAATTAGTATAGTGTGGGAAATTTTTATATATTTAATGTTGCAAAACATTTGCAGTTAGCTTAAGCTTGCCATAGTTGGGCATTTTTTCCTGGCACTCAAGTTTCCTCCACCATATCTGATCTGACCATAAGTAAAAGAATCTTGACTTGGGCCATTACTCCACTCTCTATACCCAATTATTACAGAACTTAGCATGTCAGTTAAATTATGATATTTAGGTAATTTTCTCTGAGCATTCCAATTTCCTCCCTATTCCACAACTGACTACCTCACCACCTCAATATAAGTGAAAGAATCTTGACTGGGGCATAAAACTCCATTTATTTAACCCTGCTAACTTCAACATTAGGTTTGTATTTGATTTTTATATATGTTTTTACAGTTTTTTTTTATTTTTCAGTTTGTTGAAAGATAGAAGATGCATAATAATGTTTTGCAAAACGGACTTATTTGCTTGAGATAGTATAATTATAATAATGCTTGCCATGTATGTATGAAATTATGACATTGAGTTCAAAAAAGGTGATCCTTAGATTATTTAAGAAGGATTTACATAAAACAACAAGGAGTTGGTGACTTAAGCTAAAGCTGATTCTGTGAATATTTTGAAAAGGTTTTGCATAAAACAAGAAGCAGCTGGTAACCTGATCTGAAAGTGATTTCGAGATTCTGATCAAAACAAAAAACTAATCAAATTTGCTGATTGACAGATTAAATGAATGGAAAAATAAAGTTTGAATGAATAGAAAAATATAGGGTGTGTGAGAGAGAGAAAGAGAGAGAGTATTGCACAAAAAATTTAATTAATTAAATGGTAATAATATATGTACTTCCATACGATAAATAACCAGTGCTTTGTGATTTTTGTTTTTCATTGAGAAACAAAACCAGAAAGATCAGTGATGTTATTAGCAGACATTCAGCTCACAGTTGTTTTAATATACAGTAGTTATAATTTTCTTTCCAACAGTTGAAGCTTGCTACACCTGATTTTTTTTAATTTATGTCTAAATTCAAGTCAAATGCAGTTCCAGTTTCAATTCAGTATCTTGAACATGTCTTAATCCAAGGGAAGTTTTTGACATTTCACTTTATTGTTTTAGCTAGAAAGCAATTTCTGATATATTGTTAATTAGGATTGATATTCAATGTATTTCTTTCATTTGTCATGCTTGCTTTAAAAGAAATGTTTGCTAGATTGTCTCCCTTTGAAACCGGATACAATGCATACAGGGTCTAATTGACGGATGGCCACAATGTTCCAACAAAGGCCCTGCATTTTGAATTATACACAAAAAGAATGAAAACTCGTCTGAAATGTGTCATTTAATCACGTCACTGTCATTAGTTGCCATGACGCTCCTTTGGTACTGTGATGGTGGCCAGTGTCCGAACATAAAAGTCATGACTGGCAATAGGTCAGTTGTGATTTCTGGTCAAAACTGATTTTCTATTTAACCAGTTGTGAACAAAGCAGTTTCATAGTTAGCCAAAGATTTCATTTGAAAGTAGTATTCCATTTTTCTGTTTGTTTTTTGTTAAGAACCAGAGATTTTCTCGGATACAAATTTTGGATTAAAGAATTCCATATTATTGTGTTTTTCGTTAGTTATATTGAGAAGAAAGAATATGTATTAAGGCCAAAGAATAAAAATATGTGTTTCCACTAACACTCTAAAGAAAAAATGGGGTTGCTTTAATTGTTTAAGCCTTGACCCTTTTTAATGCAAGAATGCCAAACTTTAACAGTGCTTGTCAAAATATTGTCATACTAAAGACTTTAGGATTGGCATGAAAATTTATGGTTGGGTTGGCCTAGTTAGCAGAAACACGCATTTTGTTATTTTTTGGCATAAAATTGCTATATTTTGTTTATTATATACATTTATATGTATGAAAGTGCTGTGTCTTTGACTGTTAAAATGTTTTCACATTGTGCATAGTTTTTGCAATATATCTGTATAGAAATATATATTTACATATGTACAGTATATACATAAAAAAATATGTATGTTTTTTTATTTTTATGGAATAAATATTTTGTAATGACATATTGTTTTGTGTGTATAATTGATTCATGAAAAATCTGTCAGTTCACTTGCTGAAGGTCTCCAGGTCCTCCGATTGTCGGTTCATTTGCAAAAGGTCATTGATTTTATTTTGGTTCGTGGTTTTCTGCAGCATTCCAGGACTGGATAACTCGAAGCTCTCTTAGCAGTTACGAACACTTAATGCCTATATAACACAAAGGCGTTATGTGTTCGTAACTGCTAAGAGAGCTTCAAGTTACTCAGCTCTGAACTCCTCCTTAAATAAGTGAAATAATTCTGACTGGGTATTTAACATTACTCAACTCCACTCATTTGGGCCTTCTAACAAGAACTTTAAAAGTATGAATGACATTTGTGACTGGCATTGCCAGCGTGACTCTGTAAGAAGCCTACCTATGGTGACCATAGAGACGGGGAGGGGGGGGGTTGTGCTCCATTAGAGGAGACCTTAAAAACATTGACCTCTGTCGGGGCTGGTGTTGCATATGAAAGAACTCTTCCTGCACATCTTCCTGAGTACATAGCAAGGTCAAAATTTCTATCACTTCACCTATAACTGGTGTGATCTTGATATAAGTGGAATATTCTTGACTGGGACTTAAAATCTCAATGGATCAATAGATACAAGTTTGCCAACTTTTATTCCATTTCTGCTTGTAAACATGTTATAAGTGAAATAATTGTGGATGCTATGGCTATAAATCGGTAATCCACTGACATGTTGCTACATTGTTTACCAAAATAATGCCCCATGGCCTACTGACATGGTAAAGGGAACATTGCTAACTTGAATGGTGTTCAATGATTCTAGCATCAAATCATTGGTTGGTATTCCGCCATTAGTCAACATTGTCCTTGAAAGATGGCCATGGCATACTGACATGTCACGGGGAACATTGCTAGCTTGAATGGTGTTCAATGATTCTGGCATCAAATCATTGGTTGGCATTCCATGTCACTGTCAACATCATCCTTGAGTGATACTGGAATGGTGTTCCATGTTCTTAGTATGTTGACACATCAAGTCATTGGATACTGGAATGGTGTTCCATGCTCTTAGCATGTTGACACATCAAGTCATTGGATACTGGAATGGTGTTCCATGCTCTTAGCATGTTGACACATCAGGTCATTGGATACAGGGATGGTGCTCCATGTTCTTGGCATGTTAACATCAATTCATTGGATACTGGAATGGTGTTCCATACCTCTCAGCATGTTAACATCAAGTCATTGGATACTGGAATGGTGTTCCATGCTTTTGGCACGTTGACACATCAAGTCATTTGATACAAAGATAGTGTTCCATGCTCTTGACATGTTGACATCAAGTCATTGGATACTGGAATGGTGTCTATGCTCTTGACATGTTTACATCAAGTCATTGGATACTGGAATTGTGTTCCATGTTCTTGGCATGTTGATATCAAGTCATTGGTAAGGAATGGTGTTCCATGCTCTTGGCATGTTGACATCAAGTCATTGGATACTGGAATTGTGTTCCATGTTCTTGGCATGTTGACATCAAGTCATTGGATACATGAATGGTGTTCCATGCTCTTGGCATGTTGACATCATGTCATTGGGTTCTGGAATTGTGTTCCATGATCTTGGCATGTTGACACATCAAGTCATTTGATATGAGGATAGTGTTCCATGCTCTTGACATGTTGACATCAAGTCATTGGATACTGGAACGGTGTTCTATGCTCTTGGCATGTTGACATCAGCCATTGGATACAGGTATAGTGTTCCATGCTCTTGTCATGTTGACACATCTTTAAATGATGTCCATGACGTGTTGATATGAAAGATTGTTAACTTGTGTGTCTGGGGAATGTTGACACATTGTCCTTTAATGATGCGTCATGTAGACAGCATGTTGACATGGTTGACCGAACATTGTGAACTCCAATGGTGTTGTTCCATGCTTATAGCATAAAGACATTGTGTTCCATGTTATGTTGACACATTATCCTTGAATGATGTCCCATGTACATGATATGTTGACAGGGTTGATAGAACATTTAACTTGAATTATGTATGGCATGTCACATCAATTCATTTTGTACTTGGGTGGTGTTCCATGCTCATGGCATCATGCCACATATTCTGTCATAATACCCCATTTCCACGGCATGTTTTCATGGTAGATGAAACACTATTAACTTGTCATTCCATGTCCCTGATATGTTGACACATCAAGTCGCTGTGTTCGTTTTTTTGGTAACACATCAAGTCGCTGTAATCGTTTTATCGGTGGTGTTCCATGCCCCTGATATGTTTACACATCAATTCATTGTGTTAGTTCTTAGGTGGTGTTCCATGTCTATGGTATGTTGACGCATCGTTCTTGAATAATGTCCCATTCCCATTGCATATTTACATTTGGCGGATCTTTGTTAACTTGAATGGTGTTCCTTTATCCCGATATTCCGACACATATGTGTGACTGTTCTTGAATTATGTTCCTTGACAATACGTGTAGACACATATTGCTGATCAGTGAACATGGCCAATGTACCTTGCCTACGAAGTTGACACATATGCCTGGATATTGCGATATTGGATGGCGCCGTATAGCATCTTAACCACCAGTTTTTAGCTCACCTGAGCCAAAGGCTCAAGTGAGCTTTTCTGATCACAATTTGTCCGTTGTCTGTCGTCGTCGTCGTTGTCGTCGTCGTCATAAACTTTTCACATTTTCATCTTCTTCTCACGAACCACTGGGCAGATTTCAACCAAATTTGGCACAAAGCACCACTAGGTGAAGGGGATTCAAGTTTGTTCAAATGAAGGGCCACACCCTCTTTAAAGGGGAGATAATTGAGAATTATTGAAACTTTGTTGGTATTTTTCAAAAATCTTCTTCTCAAAAACTATTCGGCCTGTAAAGCTTAAACTTTTGTGGAGGCATCCTTAGGAAGTGTAGATTCAAGTTTGTTCAAATCATGGTCCCCGGGGGTAGGGAGGGGCCACAAGAGGGGGATCAAGTTTTACATAGGAGTATATAGAGAAAATCTTTAAAAATCTTCTTCTCAAAAACTATTAGGCCTGAAAAGCACAAATTAAAATGGAAGCATCCTCAGGTAGTGTAGATTCAAGTTTGTTCAAATCATGGTCCCCGGGGGTAGGGAGGGGTCACAAGAGGGGATCAAGTTTTACATAGGAATATATAAAGAAAATTTTTAAAAATCTTTTTCTCAAAAACTATTAGGCCAGAAAAGCTCAAATTAAAATGGAAGCATCCTCAGGTAGTGTAGATTCAAGTTTGTTCAAATCATAGTCCCTGGGGGTAGGGTGGGGCCACAAGAGGGGGGTCAAGTTTTACACAGGAATATATAGAGAGAATCTTTAAAAATCTTCTCCTCAAAAACTATTAGGCCAGGAAAGCTCAAATTAAAATGGAAGCATCCTCAGGTAGTGTAGATTCAAGTTTGTTCAAATCATGGTCCCCGGGGGTAGGGAGGGGCCACAAGAGGGGGATCAAGTTTTACATAGGAGTATATAGAGAAAATCTTTAAAAATCTTCTTCTCAAAAACTATTAGGCCTGAAAAGCTCAAATTAAAATGGAAGCATCCTCAGGTAGTGTAGATTCAAGTTTGTTTAAATCATGGTCCCCGGGGGTAGGGAGGGGTCACAAGAGGGGGATCAAGTTTTACATAGGAATATATAAAGAAAATTTTTAAAAATCTTTTTCTCAAAAACTATTAGGCCAGAAAAGCTCAAATTAAAATGGAAGCATCCTCAGGTAGTGTAGATTCAAGTTTGTTCAAATCATAGTCCCTGGGGGTAGGGTGGGGCCACAAGAGGGGGGTCAAGTTTTACACAGGAATATATAGAGAGAATCTTTAAAAATCTTCTCCTCAAAAACTATTAGGCCAGGAAAGCTCAAATTAAAATGGAAGCATCCTCAGGTAGTGTAGATTCAAGTTTGTTCAAATCATGGTCCCCGGGGGTAGGGAGGGGCCACAAGAGGGGGATCAAGTTTTACATAGGAGTATATAGAGAAAATCTTTAAAAATCTTCTTCTCAAAAACTATTAGGCCAGAAAAGCTCAAATTAAAATGGAAGCATCCTCAGGTAGTGTAGATTCAAGTTTGTTCAAATCATAGTCCCTGGGGGTAGGGGGGCCACAAGAGGGGGGTCAAGTTTTACACAGGAATATATAGAGAGAATCTTTAAAAATCTTCTCCTCAAAAACTATTAGGCCAGGAAAGCTCAAATTAAAATGGAAGCATCCTCAGATAGTGTAGATTCAAGTTTGTTCAAATCATGGTTAAATAATAGTGTATTTTCCATGCTGTATTCTTTTATATAAGTATTTTGATATAAAGTTAAATATATTGTTCATGAGAAATATATTAATTGTACTTGTATTTAAAAGCTAATTTTTAATGTAAATCCTGCTGTATTCTATAATTTCTATTTGCCATTTCCCGATTACAGTATTCGGCCTATGCATTTTCTCTCTTTTGAGATTGGTAGATTGCATGATGAAATTTTTTTTTAAAATTATTTCATTGGTTGAAGTGCTGTAAGAAAAAGGTAACGGAATAAGCCGAGGCTTGTCGAAACATCAACCTTTTACGGTACATAGAAATACTTACAAATTGTTTAGTGAAAAGCATCGGTAGGAAGTATAGATTTCAGTTTGTACAAAACCTCCCTCCCCTGCACTCACTTCAATACTGAACTCATTTCGGCTTCTACCTAGCAAGTTGCTCAGGTGAGCGATGTGGCCCCTGGGCCTCTTGTTATTATTTGTTGGCGTTTATGCTGAACATTATAACCCTGCCATTCCATGACTGGCATCTTGACATCTAGGAAGGGGTATTTTACCTTGAATGGTGTTCCATGCCAGTAATACTCAAGGTTAAACATTGGCGTCTCATTTATTTCTACAGAATGTTGCCCGAACGTTGAATATGCACTTGAATAGTGTCCTGAAACTTCTGTGGCAAGTTGGTGCATAACGCTGAACAAAGTGAAATTGTAAGTCGCATGTCCCCGACATGCTGACCCTTATACAGCCAAATATTGTGAACTTGAATGACGTTCATGACTGGCCTTTTGTATGTGGATGGGGACTCGTGTATTGCTGAAATTGTGCGCTTGAATATGGCGCGACGTTAAGCAACATTCAATCAACCAAGCAAAATGTAAAGTTCTTCGAGACCTTAAAAACCAGTGCCCCATTTATGTTTGGCGTGACAGGCTGAGAACTCTCCCTGAAAATTACAAAGGTCAATTTTTTCCACTTTTGCTGGTAACAACTATATGTAAGTAAAATATTCTTGACTAGGACATTTTACTTATATCGAGGTCTGAAACTGTAGAAACAATCACAATGGATTCGTCGTAAAAAAATCGCTGCTATTCAGTAAATTAATTATCAAACTTTTTCCCACTTGGATCTGCCCATGAAATTCGGACGTAAGCTGTTTCAGATTGGACTGCTTTTGGCACAAATGAGTGGCGCAATGGAGTTTACACCACAGTCAAGATTATTTCGCTTATATTGAAGCGGGCACACCAGGGATAGTGGATGGAAACCGGAGTGCCTTAGAAAACAACCCACCTTCGATAAGCGAATTGACAAACTTTCTCACACTAGGATCTGCCCCGAGTGTGATTAATTTAAACCTAGGCTGTTGGGGCGCTGCAATCCGTAAGCGCGCGCGTTTGACCACAAGGGCAGACGACAGTCCAAACAGTCTTGGAAAAGGCAGAGCCCAAGTACTTTAAATTATTCTGAAACTGTGTTCTTAAATTCGTGACACATCAATGCAAATTAACAAAAACGTTATTAAAATGTTTTATTAAAAGCATTTTAAAAATCTACTCGGAACACCTACCATAAAAAATCCCCAAAACCTTTTAAACTACCAGCATTATTTTGTTTCACTGTAGCATGAAGACTCTTTGGCTTTGGTCTTCTGTCATATTACAAATTTTCCAAATGGAAACTGTCAAAAAGTTAAAACAGGTATAAATTTTCGGATTTTCTGGATGAAATAATTAATAAAAAAATGAAAGTTGTCAAATCATAATTATTTTCAAAAATGGAATATCAATAAAATGCAACATGCCACTGCTACCAAGATCCATACTTTTACAATGAGACAGTCATAGAGTCTAATAATTAAACATAAATATTAACAAATATATAAGCGGGATTAAATTAAAATATACTAAGTCTAAAATAACTACATAAATTATTATAACATATAGTAAATAAATGAAAAAGAATTTTAAAACATACATAGTTAGTAGGCCGAACGAACTGCCTTAACGATGGCGAAGTTACATTTTGATTTTGCTACTGCCATATACCATTTTTTTAATACATTCCAAAAGCGGTATGTGACACTACTTTACTGATTTAACGCTGGTAAGTTACTTTTCTATATTATACATCATGTTGTAGGATCATCAAAAAGTAACTTACCATCGTTAAAGCAGAGTCTTCGGCCTACAGTTTCAGATCACGCACACTACACTTAACATATCGGTAACATGTACATAGACGTTTTAAGTTATGACAAAAATATTAATAAAAAAAAAACAAACAAAGAACGCGATTCTATGACAAGCATGATACAAATATTTCAATATTTAAAATACAAGAAACATGCACACTAAAAACTTAACACTTAAGTATACTGCAACAGTCTAATATAGTTATCTAACTGTCAATTAACACTAATTACTATGGTAACAAAAAGTATGTAAAATACTTTACAATTTCTAGCACTAAACATAGCTTTGAAAACAAAATAAAATATTTAAAGCACTGTGAATGTTCGAAAAAGGATTCTTAGCACTCAAGCTGGCTGGATAAAAGATTAAAAATGTCCATGCAAACAACAAGCTAGTCTAGTGGCAACACTTCTTTTCCGGTTTAGTTTTCCGTCTGCATCCACAACTTTTCCTAGGGGTCCTGGATGCAACTACAGCCGAGACGCTCTTTCCGTTAAATGGACAATAAGTCACGGTGTGGGCATTATCGCCCGTCGCCCCACAAACCGGGCAAATATATAGTCTCAAAACAGGACACGTGACCTTAGTGCCCTCTCGAAGTTGATGGCTTGTATAATATTTCGGAGTTTCGCCATTTCTTTTACAGAAATTGCAAGGAGGTGCGAAATTGTCTATTCCGTTTTCCTGTAATGAATGTGTTGACGGACTCGGTGTTCCGCTTAATTTCGCTTTAAGCTCCATCATAGAACAAAGTTTATCTACGGAATCGGTGCTTCCCGTCACTGGTGTGCTAACAACGGAATATTCTGGTGACGGAACAGCGGGTAAAACCGCCACGGCCGGTTGAAACTGAAAATTTTGTTTGTACATGTCATTCCGTGTATCATAATGAAAACAATTACTGTCAATGTTATTACCAAAACGTTGAATATGTTGTAATTCCATAAGTTCCGGATTAAACACCTTGAATCCGGGATAACAAGTCTCCGATTCTCTGAGTTCCATTCCCGGCATGTTTTCCTTATATTTCACATTTCCGACTATGGTCGAAAGGCAAAAATAATCCCGGTTCCACTCATATTCCGAAGATGCTTCCATCTTGACGCTGATATTACTGCAACTTAATTTAAGACAGTTTGTAACAAATCGTCCAGTATTCCGGACCAAACCATTTTTAAAAGGGACAATAGCATGTATAGCCTTTGATGTGGTCAGTTCAAAGGAAAGTTAGAATAAACGTTATGAAATGTCCGATATTAACCGCTTGTTGGAACATTACATTATCATCAGTATAGGATGAGGAAATGAAAGAGTTTTGTCAAATCATCAAATTTATATATTTTTATTTTATTTTTTTTTTGACACGTGTTTTTTTTCCCAATTAATTGAAGTGTCATTACGCAGTTGTTTAAACTAACTGTTCGTATGGTCATAATTATAATTATTTTCTGGATTCACTCATATTTCAATAAGAACTAAGTTGCCGTATTAAAAAAAATTGAATATTTCATTCATAACATTTACACACACACACACACACACACACACACACACACACATATATATATATATAATATTTAATTGAAGTTTTATACTAAAATTAAAAAAAAACATTAGGAAAAAACTGTACTTTTAGACAAGTTTTTGCTTCTGTCCGGTTGGATATTTCGCCATAAATATTAAGCAATTTCTCAGCATATTTCCCTGTGTTAAAAGAAGTGTATCTTCTTGAAGAATATCGCAGTGTAAAAGCCTGGGACCAGAGTAATGTAAATTCGGGGAAAAAACTTGAC
Source organism: Anadara kagoshimensis (assembly GCA_021292105.1). Lineage (NCBI taxonomy): Eukaryota > Metazoa > Mollusca > Bivalvia > Arcoida > Arcidae > Anadara > Anadara kagoshimensis. The sequence goes on from CM037874.1 coordinate 35,180,212, forward strand.
AATGTTGTTTTATGACTGCCATGTGCTGACAGAATTTTTCAGAATACTTCCCTACGTTAAAAAATGTATCTTTTTGAAAACATCGCAGTGGAAAAGCCTAGGACCAGAGTCATGTAAATGTGATAGATTTTATGGCATTGCGGCGTGCTGATTTTGATTTTTATTAAAAATAATGCATTCAAAATATTTATTAAAAAAAACCGAGATGATAAACTTTTGTCCTGGTGACATCAACCGTTATGGTAAGAAATGGACACACGAGAGAATTCGACAACGTAAACTGAAACCACGCCACGGTTGAAAAAGTGGGAACCCTCAGGGCTGCGGCACCGTGCCCGTGTCCAAAAAACCTAAAAATTCTTTTTTTATAATTCTTAAATAATATTGAGAATACAGTATATACTGTAATAATAATCTGTATTCAATATCCGACGCTGGTTTAATTCAGGAAAATTCTTAAGATTGTTTTTTTTTAGACTTGATGAATACGGTCATATGACATTGGATTCATTATGAATTAAAGAACAACTCTTTTTACATATCATGGGAATTTATTATAATATATTATTATTATTATTATATAATGAATCTGATCTGACCTGGCCTTGGTGCACCAGACCTCGAGTTTTGGCGCTGAAATTTTAAGCGCTTTTTTGTAGAAATCGTTTGACTAAGATTTTCCTTACACTGACTTAAATCTAGGAAATTTGGCAATATTTTACGGTACTATAAATAAACAGTTTCAACAAATTTTACAAAAAATACATGTAGATCAAATTGAGTTTTGAATGATCTTCAAAATGACACATTAAACATGTGAATACAATTCATCTTGAAAAACATAACAAAATTATTCAAATTAAAATACACCAAAATTCAAGTCAAAGAAAAAACTTTATTTTAAAAAAATAAAACTTGAATCGGAGGTTTATTATACTGTGTTTATTGATTTTTTGTTTTCCTTTGGTGAAAATGAATACCGGCGCCGAAGTACTTTACACCTGGTAAAGGAAAGACAACTCGTGTGGTTATTCATTACAAACAGGTTGGTTTTCATTCATAATTTTCATCCGACCGTGAACATTAATTTGCATATATCACCCCGCCCACTGACGACAAAAATACATTTCAAAACTTGCTAGACAGGTTTTGATCGCCATAACATGAATAATAATAGGCCGATTTTGTCAATACCTTGACTTCTATTTATAGAATTTCAGCATTGTAGACTTCACTACACCCAAACTAGCTAAACGTAGGGAAGGGTTTTACGAGAAAACCCTAATAGCTATCAGAGGGGTTTATCCTCTTTTTTGCCGGGAAAAAGTGAGTGCACCCTAGTTCCCTACATACAGGTGTCAATGAAATAACAGGTATGACAGTAATTATTACTTATTTATTTGAATGTGATACCGGTCGGGTGTGATTCTGGACAGAGCTGGAGGGGTTTGTTTTTATTTTTTGGTTTAAATCTCTATAAAGATTTTTAATAAGGAAAATAATCATTTATGATAAAAAGCAATATTTAGCCAGAAAATACAGGAAAATAATTATAAATATTTTTGAAAATTTTTATAAATATTTTAGTACTGTACATAACATTTTGATACAAAATTAATTTGACAATAGTTATAATATGATTATATGATTTTATTTTATATATCTTGTATATTTTTTTAAAATTCTGAATTGAAGATATTTTAACTGATATTTTAATTTTCTTATAAACAGGTGCTTGCAAGTTTTCCAAACACCAAATTAAAAATTGATTTTGTGTATTGCCTTTTCAGTTTGGAGGAGGTGGGCACCCCCCCCCCCCTTTTTTTTTTGTTTTGCTAGAACTGACAATCTGCTTATTTTGGTCATTAAGTAACTGATAGTAGGTCCCATTTCCAAGGTTCAAAACCTATATTTTCAATGAATATTTTGGTGAATTTTCCCCAATTTGAAATACATTAAGTATAAAACTAACTTTATTATTTCTAGTAATGGTCGGACCATTATGGTGTGTCCCCCATTGCATGAAACAATGCTTATTTTCTCCAAATCAAAGTGCCCCAGACATACAAGTATATTTTCAAAAAATTTGGAAATTTGGCTATTTTGTGGAAAATTTAGAAGAAAGGTGTAATCTTGCTAATTCATTGATGTAAAACATTTCAACAACTTCTTTTTAATTTTTTTGTCACAGGAATAAAAATGTTACATATTTCAACAACTTAATTTAATTTTTTTGTCACAGGAATAAAAATGTTACCAGCTTATGTGGTTGTGTTTAGCTTAGTTTCGGTATTGGTAACTGGGCAGGTTACGGTACGGACACAATCATGTGCCATCTCCGATCAGTATGTGACAATCCAGAATGGTGCACATGCGATGATGGGTGGATTAATAAGTATGCACTATGCAGGAGACAGTTATGGATGTGGAAATATTTCACCATCAGGTAAATCAACTTGAATAGACTTTTGATTAATAGTTACTGTGGCAAACTTAGCAAGGATGTCGGGAGCATATGTACCCCTTTATTTCACTGATAAAACATTCTCTTGCATTTGTTTTTCTGATTTAATCGTTCATGCCCTGGATGAATTTTTGTCTTTAATGCAGCTCAGATTGCACCAGAATAAAGCATGTTGTGCCATTTTATTCCAAATTACCATGACTTTCATTTTGTAATGCTGAGTGGTTGGCCAAAAAACAGTCACTTCCCACTTTCAATTTGGATGGGAACTTAAAATAAACAGGGTCCGGTGTCACGATGAGCTTGGCACACTAAAGAACCCTGCTGTATAATGCCATCAGTGCAACACACAGGTTAATTTCTTCACCTTTGCTGGCAACATCTTGATATAAGTGAAATATTCTTGACTGGGACGTTAAACACCATTACTCAACTCGACGACAAATTATCTTGTGGAGCATTCCCGCAGACCTGCTTCAAGGTTCATGCCTTTGGCTCTCACCTTATGTGCTGGTTTTGTACTAATATATACACACAAGAGGATGGGGCTTTAGGTGCTACCTTGCAGAGATTTCAAATGTAGAGATAATTGCCACCACCAGGCCATTATTCTGACACCAGGTAAATTGTGAGCAGCAGCATTGAGTCTATGTTTTTGACTCTTGAGGCCTTGGTGACAGAGTGGTCTAAATAAAGTGTGTGCTTACGGAACACTAATATGGGTTTACTCTCTGAAATTTTGAAGGAAGTCCATTTACCCCCCTCAAATGTAAGCCCTGTTATTAATATGTAATAGAAGTAACACCCCCACCCCCACCCCCACCCCCACCACCAAAAATAAAACCACAGAAATTCTAAGCAATACATGCTGTGAATTCATTACTTTTTGGTGTCCCAATTTTCATTCCTTTCTTGGATACCGTAGTCCAGGAATTTAAACATCAACGAAATATAATCATAAAATGAAATTTAGTGAAAACCATACACAATAAATTTTCAATCCCACAAATTTCTATTATGTTTTAGAACCATGAAAATAATCCAAAACAAACATACAAATCCATGTCTGAATCCAGAAGCAAAGTAAAAACTTTGGAACTGACAAGTTAGGTTAGACATGTGAACTTCCACCAGGGAAGTGAGGCCAGGTGCTCCGGAAGGGTAAGCACCTCCTGTTAAGCTAGCTACACCTGTCACATGTGTAATAAATGATTTTACAGTATTTTTATGTAAATTTTACAGGAATGCAGTCTTATGAAGCTATTAGATGGGCTTTGGACAGATTAAATAAAGAGAACGAAGTGTTAAATGGAGAGACTTTAAATACCAGCTATATTCCCGGAGTTAAAATAGGTAAGTTATGTTGCCATGGAAACATTACCCATATTTTTATTAAAAAAACAGTTTTTTCCTAGCAATAATATTTGTAAGTTAAGTCCCCATGGAAACAGTGTCCATATGTATTGAGGTAATGGAATTCATGGTTTTTGTCATGATCTGTTACTCAAACACTTGCTTCAACATGTACTTATTCCTAATGGAACACCTGCATTATGTATTGTACCAATTTAACCAGAAGGGAGCACTGGATGCCAAGTGGTCTAATATGACAACCTATTATGATACATGAGTTCTGTAGCTACTTGTGCAGTTGTGTCTGAATTATCTCCCTTTTATCTTCAGATTTGTTTGATAATTATCTTCCTTTAGTCTTCATGAGCTTGGGCCATGAGTTATGTAGCTACTTGTCCAGGTGTGTCCTAATTATCTCCCTTTAGTCTTCATGTTCTTAGATCATTAAGTTTTGGTTTTTTTACAGGTATGCGGGTCAGGGATTACTGTGACAGAAGTTCTGTAGCTACCAGTAGTGCACAGGGACTATTTCCACAGTTCCAATCAGAATCCAGAGATTGTCAAAAGAATCCATCTGAACTTATGTTAGGTAAAGTAACTAGAATATAATTTAATCTCGTTATACCTTTTCATGGGGTGTAAATTTTGCAGATGTAAGATAAAAATTCTGAAACAGACTTTAACAGATAAATAATACAAAATGTACATACAATAAGGAAATGGACTATAAGTTTATTTATTTATTTGTTTGTTTGTTTGTTTCAACTTTGTTTTATAAGATTGTTGACCAAGAATTACTACAGAATAAAGTTAGTTTCCCCTGGAATAAAGGGCTGGAATTTCCCAATTTAACAACCAAAGTTTCCTAAAAACAACAAATTTAATCTAGTATTGTAATAATAAAATTGACATTTACCCTCCCTATCAACAAAAAAAAAGTGTTCTGATATACTGTTGCTTAGCAACGGTGCATGGCAACTGACCCTTAGCAAATCTTAAATATGGACATTTCGCATTATGAATTTAACATATTGTGGCAGGCTAAAATAGGTTACTTTTTGAAAGTATTCCACAGAAATTAGTAGCCAATGGCAATTTTGGCTACCAGGAATGGAAACATAGAATTATGTCAGAGTGTAGTTTGCTATTTATTTAGGTCTTTAAATTTTAAACTAGTGCAAATTTTCCCAACCTAAAAGGTAGAAGGTAGTTTTGAATGAATGTAACAAAATCATTGTTTTATGTTTTCTAGGTTTGGTTGGAGCTAGTTCTAGTGGCGTTACCAAGGATGTTAACATGTTTACCAGCAAGTTTGACATTCCACTTATCTCATTCATGGCTACAGCACCTGAACTCAGCAGCAACATGAATTATCCTAAATTTATGAGGACGGTGCCACCAGATGGCCCTCTGATGGAGGTAAGATGTTTGTTAGCTTTTATGTGACACACCTATTTAGAATTTTACAAACAAATAATACATTTTTTTTGATGATTTAAGAAAAATAAAAATTGTTCATAATTTATCAGGAATGTCATATGGTTTGTATGTTTGGCGGTGGGTGGTTCCAACGTCTGGCGGGTTGTATATTAGTTGGTCTTTGACTATTGAGTAGATGGATCCTTGTGGATACCGGTGCAGTGGTAATACAATTGGTGAAGTAAGAAGATGAACACCAACATCTAAACAATAGCAGTTTATTCTAAGTAGTGATACTGGTCTAGCTTTCGGCTTAGGGTCCTGATGAAGGCTACCCCAAGCCGAAAGCTAGACCAGTATCACTACTTATAATAAACTGCTATTGTTTAGATGCTGGTGTTCATCTTCTTACTTCAATAATGGTTTATATGTGATATACACCTCTAGAATTTAATGAACAAATGAAAATGATTTATTTTTGATTAATTTGAGTAAAAAGATTACTTTGGGTGAAAAAAAGAAATTGAATTTATTTTCATATTGTTACATAAAAAATTCTTATAGTTTTTGTTTTCACACATTACCGAGCTCATTGAAATAATCTCTCTCTCTCTCTCTCTCTCTCTCTCTCTCTATCTATCTATCTATCTTTATTTCTCTTGCTCATTTATACAATTAAAGATTGAATAATAGATTGTGGGAAATAATAGAGAAGTGAGACTAGTTTTACATTCAGTGTCTGTAAAGTGTTTGAAAGTAGGTGTGGCTAGTTAGGTTATTGGTCTATTGAAAATTAAAATGAAACTTTTTCTCACCTTCTAACCAATGAAATTGATAGAGATTTATAAAACTTAATAACATTGTATATAATTATGAGTGATAACTAATGTAAAGTGTTTGTAAGTAGGTGTGGCTAGTAAGCTTATTGGTCTATTGAAAATTGAAATGAACGTCTTCTCACCTTCTAACCAATGAAATTGATAGATATTTATAAAATTTAATAACATTGGTATATAATTATGAGTGATATTTAATATATTTTTAGGCTATTACTAGGGTTCTAGAAGATCTAAAGTGGAGCTATGTAGTGGTTGTTTACTCTGATAATACATTCGGTAGAGGTGGACTAAAGGAGATCAGATCTCGCTTATCAAACTCTGGAATTTGTCTGACAAAAGCTATAGCCTTTGACCCCTCGGATACTTCCCAGACTGCAATGGACAAGATACTAGCGTCTGCTCTGGCTTCCGAGACTGTGGGAGTTATCTACCTTGGTACAACAAATGTTGCCTTCAGTTTACTGGAACGAGCGGAAACCTATGATGGTGCTGGAAAGTTACAGTGGATTTTTACAGACAGCATTCCATTATCCAGTACTTTTACTGGAAAGAAATATCCAAGAGGTATTATTTCGGTTCTCACTGGTTCCAGAAAAATCATTGAGTTTGAAGATCATTGGGTTCGAATTAATCCTGAAAACCCGTCAAGTGAGAACCCATGGTTTAAAGAATGGTACATGAACCAGAACGAGTGTCGGCTACCTGGAGTAACTAGTTCCAGATTTACTGTCCAGTGTCCAAGATTGACCGAATCACAGAGAAGAAACTCTTTTGTTCAAGATCAGTTCGTTGAGCCTGCTGTCCATGCAGTGTACTCATATGCACGTGCATTACGAGATGCACATCAAGCACTGTGTGGAGGTGCCCCAGGTGTTTGTTCTCAATTAAGTACATTGAGTCTGCCAGACTTCTATGAAAACTACTTGAAGAAAACCAATTTTACCTACACAAAAATAGAGAGAGTTGAAAGTTTGGCCTCGGTTGGATTGGAACCCTACAATGCTGCTGCTAAAGTACAATATGACCCCAATGGTGATATTGTAGGTCCGGTATATGATGTGTATAATTTCAACGATTATCCAGGAGGCACAACGTCCTTTAAGTTCCAAAAGGTAAGAATAAGTACATCTTGTAAATATTATAGTAGAGACCACTGTGGTAGCTCAGTGGTAGAGCATCTGCATTTAGAGCAGGAGGTTATGGGTTCAAACTCTGGCCTGTTATACATATATTGTAACACCTATAAGTCAATCACTTATAGTTGGGACCATCTCTAAGGCCCAGTGGTAGGGGATCCACCTTATCTTAGTTTTTTTAAGTGTCTGGGTTGTTTTTTGTTAGAGGGTTGGTCTTCCAAAACGGTTAACAAAAATTGTAATCTTTTAAATAAAATATAGGAGTGGTTTACCAATTTTTTTTAACAACTAGGGGATGGTCACATCTACAGACCTATAATACATCGGGTTGAGGGTTCAAAACCCATCAGGACCACTTGGTATGTCCTTGACCAAGGTATTTAAGTTCACATTGCTCCTGCCTACCCAGCTGCCACAGTGTTCATTCTAGAAGGGGTCATGGGGCCAATTACCCATTATTTTGCCAAATAAACCTATTCTTAAGACTTTAGTGGGCCATAGTTAACATTAAATAAATGCAAAAATATAGATGTTATCATATTATGTTATCAAGATGGATTTTTTGAAAATGACACCTCTGAAAAATCCTAGATCTAACACTTCTGCCATGTAAATAGGTATTGACAAATATGCTAGGGGTTAACCTTGTACCAGATACTGTCAAACCTGTCTATAAAGGCCACCCAAGGGAACCTATAAAAGTGGCCTTTATGGGCAGGTGACCTTTATACACAGGTTCAAATAATATGAATAAAGAACAATTGGGATAAATTCTAATGACCTTTGTAAGCATGTGGCTCTTATATAGAGGTGGTCTTTAAGACAGGTTAGACTGTAATCAAATTTTGGACAAGATTGAATCCATAGACCTTTTTAGCTGTTTATAAGTATACTGTAGTTAACCTCAAGATATTTTAGATGTAGCATTCTTAGGATAAATAATAATTAATTTGAAAATATTATTGTATTTTGGTCCCAACTGCTGAAAATATGGATGTTCTCTGTAATTAATGTAATTGATCATTGGACTACTTTATGAGATATGGGACATATCCTCAGGTGAGCAATTAAGGCCCCAGGCCTATTGTTTTCCCTATAGCATTTTATATGTCTTGTGTATTTTGAATGTATTCTCTTTTTAGTGGATTATTGCAATTATATTGAATTTTTTGTCTCTATTTGTAGCTTGGATCCTATCTTAATGGCAGATTAGAAATTGTTAAAAGTCGTCTACGCATGTATGATGTCAAGCGAGACAATATGCTCGCAAATCCACCTGCATCACCATGCCCACTCTCTGGATGTAAACCGTGTCTTGGAATTCCCGGGGAGTCGCCATACATGTATGTACCAGGAGACATAGTCCTCACTGGTCTGTTTTCTATACATCATCAAGGAACTGGTCCTTTAACATGTGGCTCTTTTATGACAGGAGTTAGGGATGGAATACAGTATTTGGAATCCATGTTTTTTGCTCTCCAGCAGGTCAATGGTGTCTTAAAGAATTCACAAGGAATTTTACGAGGTGTTAGTCTTGGTGGACTTGGTTTTGATGACTGCAGTGATGCTGCATTAGGGTCTCACCATATTACGAACTTGGTCAGAAATCCCGGTGTTATTAAAGATAAGAATGGAGTCGCTTTGAATGCACACACAGTGGAGGCTTATACTGGTTCCCATACATCAGGTCTGACGTTCCCTATTGCAGAAATTATGAACGAGGTCAAGCGCCCTCTATTGGGATATGCTGCAAAAGCCAGTGAATTATCAGACTACCCTTACTACCTGTACATGACGTACGGGAATGAACAGTTGATGACAGCTGTTGTATTGATGTTAAAAAGAGCAGGTTGGCATTATGTACAGACACTGAATCATCCCAATGCTTATGCAAGAAATGCAATTTCAGAGCTGAAAAGAATTGGGGCAAAGCATGGAGTCTGTGTTGTGGCCTCTTATGAATTGGTTACCGATGGCGATGATGCTTCTTTGATAGCCAAACTGCGAAGACAGGCATCAGTTAAACCAGTGGTTGCAATAACTAGTGGACAAAGATTAGCCCAGTTTTTTAAAGTTATCCAAAATCTAAACGCTGGTGGAGAATTTGATTTTGTTACTTACGTATCTGAAGAAAGTGTGTTTGATGAAGTCAAAAATGTAACTGAAGGACTGTTAGTTGTTCGGGAAAAAATGCCAACAATTTCAGAATTTAAGACCTATCTGTCTCGTCTTAATCCTGTCACGTATACAACTAACCCATGGTTTAATGAATGGTATGAAGTTATGTTCAACTGTTCACTTGATGCCAATAACATGCGAAAATATGGCTCTGTATGTGCAAATACGAACAACCCAATCTCAGGATCATCGTCTGCTTACAAATATCAAAGGTCTATTTTTAGCACGGTTTACGGCGTATATGCAACAGCTTATGGACTTCACAGAACATTGATTGAATACTGTGGTAGTACCTACGACGGCGTTTGTGGAAATTTTACCAATGCCGCAGACAAAGGACAAGTTTTAGTCCAGAAAATCAAAGAAGTCGCATTCAATATTCACAACTATGGATTCAGATTTGATGGGAAATATGGGAACTTTCCTTTTGAATACAGAAATTACCTCAGTGGAAAATTGGATTTGGTAAGTGCCTTTTGTGAATAAAGTAACACCATGTTATACTCCAAAAAAAAGTTTATATGGGTATATGGGAATCACCCTGGCCGTCTGTTCCAATATTGGGCCTGCTCCATATTTTTTCATGTCTACAAATGGATTTTGACCAAACTTGGCACAAATATAGACCAACATCAGATGATGTGTCACATACCTAACTTTGGCACATTGGCATAAATAACAACTCTGTATTGTTGGGGATGGAGGAGGGTGGCTGGGTGTTTGTCTCTCAAGAGACTGCTCTGGTTATACTAGGAATTGTCCCCTCACTTATGCCTGTTATGTTTTGAAGTGCCAGAGTTCATAAAATATATATATTTTTTTTCTTTGTAACACATAAGTCTCGCTGGTTTTATCAGCATTTATAATGCTGTATGTGAGAGGATGTGGGTTCAAACCCCATCTAGGGTCTGACCAAGACTTGAAAATAGGTACATGTAGTGACTGTTCTTTCACCAAGCACTCAGCATTTAGAAACAAAAGTCACAGGGTCCTTCATAAAGACCTTAAAAAGTGATGCCTCTGTCACAATAGGTGTGGCATGTTAAAGAATCCCCCTTGCACATTGCCTTGAGTACTCAATTTGCACATTTTAATTTTATTTATTTTTTTGTATTTTTTTTTGTATTTTTTTTTTTTTTTAATAGTTAAAGTTTTGACAGGTGTATTTTACTCCTGATAATGGTGCTGTAGTTAAATCATCTGAATGTATGAAAGTATGTTTATGGTTTTTTTTTATTTCTTGTATTTTAATAGGTTCTTGGTGAATATGACCCATCAAGACAGTTGTTTAATTTCCAAGTGGACAACATGCGTTTATATGGCAACCGTAGAGTTTCCCAGAGTATGTCAGTGTGTCCATCAGTATGTACAGAATGTGGCTACATGTTTACAGGTCAACCTTACATGTATATCCCAGGCGACATCTTAATACCAAGCGTTTTCGATATCCACTACCCTGGAACTGTACCATTCTCCTGTGGTAACATCCGTGTAAATAATGGATTCCAAAACTCTGAGGCATTTGCTTTTGCTATTGAAATGATCAATAGTCGGAATACGGATGTGAAACTTAATAACGGCGTGACACTAGGTGGCCTTGGATTCGATGGATGTATGGATGCACTCAGGGGTGCTGCTATTGTGTCTGCTGTTTATTCTGGTAATTTGCCTGTGGGTGATGATAAAATGTTTCCAACCCAGAAATTTGCTGGATGGTTGACTTATGACAGCCAGTTAACAATTGATCTGTCTGTGGGATTCAGCACACCAGGTGTTCCTGTAGTATCACCAGGGGCAACATCACCTGCTCTTGACAACAAGAAAATATTTACAAATTTCTTTAGGACATTGCCGTCTGATAGCATCAGGGCTCGCGCTATGGCTAGAGTTTCTAAAGAACTCGGATTCCGGTATATTATCACACTGAATGCCCCAGAAAGAGGCAGCAGAGATGCAGTACAAAAATTCCGAGAATATGTTGAGTCAGAAGGTATTTGTATCGGGGCTTCTTATGAGTTTGTTACTGATGGAAACATGGACAAACTGATTGAATATATTGTTGATTCTTCCACAAGAGTCGTGGCAGTCTTCAGTGAAATAGACATGTATATCCAAGATCTTCTAATTGCTAAACAAAAAAATCCAAATGCTGCCAATATTATATTTTTGTCTAACCGACATTGGGAACGGCCATCTGTCAATACCAACTATCTACGAGAAGCCAGCAGATCGATGTCATTCGGAATGACTAAACCAACCATACAAGAATTTATATCCTACATGAGACGGAAGATTCCTGGTACATATATGACCAATCCATGGTTTGAGGAGTACTATCAAGCCTTCTTCAACTGTAACAGGGGAACTAACTGGTACTACAGAGATGTCTGTGTCTCCAACAGAGATGTAACACAAGGTATTTGTATAATTCAACTTGATGTAAATATTGTCACGCCTTTTTATACTGTATAGTTACTTTTATTCACTGGGGATTTAATTTCACTATATTTTCGGTTTTACTTTAAAGCGCAAAATTAAATACCAAGTGAATATGTCCATGTAGCATTCATAAAACTTAGACTTGGATAATCCGTACAGAAAATTGTTTACACTGGCCACTGCATCACAAAATTGTACACCCGTGAATAAGATCCAGTGTCTGAAACACAAAATATTATCCCGAAGAATGAAACTATACAGTACTCCCATTCCTAGAAACTGGATGTTTTGCCATAACAGCTGCAGACCCAGGAATTTTGGAAAGGGTGGGTACATATTTTTATTGATGAAGAAAACAAGCTTAGATGTTTTGGGACATTCTCACCCTAGAAAATTTTTGAAATATTGCATAAAATCTTGGAATTTCCTGCAATCTACATTATGTCATGGGGAGCATGGGGGGGGGGGTTTAATCCCCAGCCCCCCCTCCCCGCCTTCTGGGTCCAACAATGTATAAGGGATGTTGTTTCTTATAAATTGGTTTAGAGTTGTGCTTCTTTGAAATTGATTTTTTTATCATTTTCGTGATCAGTGCCAACATTTTAATGGGAAAAAAATGTCAAAAGTTGTGGCACTTGCTTTTCATTGCCTTGTTTTACTGTAGATTTTGATTTATTTCTGAAACAATAACCCTGGACATATTTGACATCAGTATAGTTCCATGGTTTTTTTTTACTCTCAATTTTGATTACACATTTGGTGCCCAGACCCCAGGTGTAACTAGCTAAACAAGATCTTACTCTTCCAGAGCACCCGGCCTCACTCTCCTGGTGGAAGTTCACATGTTTAACCTAATTTGTCAGTTTCAAAGTTTTTACTTTGCTCGGATTAATTTGGACATGGATTAGTATGTTTTTTTTAATTCTATTATGTTATTTTTCAGGTGACTTCATCCAGGACTTTACTGTTTTACCCACAATCCATGCTGTATATGCTCTCGCCAAGGGCGTTCATCTTACCCTACAACAGAAGTGTGGAGCGTCATATTCTAGTGTGTGCTACAACTTCATCAGCTCCTTGGATACACACAGAATTATTATGCAACACATGGATGCACTTAACTACACTGATGTGATCAACGAAATGTTTAAATTTGTTGAGCGAGAAAGCAACAGAGGTCTTGTTATACGTCAACTGACTCCTAATGCTGGTATTGATGAGGTACGTTCACATGCTGGATATATTAATCATTTTTTTCCTGAGATAGTTATGTCTCTTTAAAGCTTCTAGGGCCTTGGTGGCCAAATTGTCTAAAACATCAGCTGACTCCTAATGCTGGTATTGATGAGGTAGGTTCACATGCTGGATATGTTAATCATTTTTTTCCTGAGAAAGTTAGGTCCATTTAAAGCTTCACGGGCCTTAGTGGCCAAATTGTCTAAAGCGTCGCTAACTGCTAATGCTGGTATTGATGAGGTAGGTTCACATGCTGGATATGTTAATCATTTTTTCCTGAGAAAGTTAGGTCCATTTAAAGCTTCTAAGGCCTTGGTGACAAAATTGTCTAAAACATCAGCTGACTCCTAATGCTGGTATTGATGAGGTAGGTTCACATGCTGGATATATTAATCTTTTTTTTCTGAGATAGTTATGTCTCTTTAAAGCTTCTAGGGCCTTGGTGGCCAAATTGTCTAAAACATCAGCTGACTCCTAATGCTGGTATTGATGAGGTAGGTTCACATGCTGGATATGTTAATCATTTTTTTCCTGAGAAAGTTAGGTCTATTTAAAGCTTATAGGGCTTTGGTGGTAAAATTGTCTAAACCGTCATCTGACTGCTAATGCTGGTATTGATGAGGTACGTTCACATGCTGGATATGTTAATCATTTTTTTCCTGAGAAAGTTAGGTCTCTTTAAAGCTTCTAGGGCCTTGGTGACAAAATTGTCTAAAGCATCAGCTGACTGCTAATGCTGATATTGACAAGGTAGGTTAACATGGTGTTTATTTTAGTCTTTTTTTTCTCAGACTGTTTGGTCTCTTTAAAGCTTCTGGGGCCTTGGTGTCAAAATTGTCTAAAGCGTCAGCTAACTCCTTGTGCCGGAATTGACAGGGTAGGTCGGTCACATGCTGGGAGCTGGGAAGTTTTCATCAGTGTTTTCCTCAGACTATTCAGTCTCTCTAAAGCTTCAGGGGCCTTGGTGGCCAAATTGTCTAAAGCGTCGCTGACTCCTAATGCTGGTATTGACGAGGTAGGTCACATGCTGGGAAGTTTTCATCAGTGTTTTCCTCAGACTATTCAGTCTCTCTAAAGCTTCAGGGGCCTTGATGGCCAAATTGTCTAAAGCCTCAGCTGACTACTAATGTTGGTATTGACGAGGTAGGTCACATGCTGGGAAGTTTTCATCAGTGTATTCCTTAGATTATTCAGTCTCTCTAAAGCTTCAGGGGCCTTGTGGCCAAATTGTCTAAAGCTCGCTGACTCCTAATGTTGGTATTGACGAGGTAGGTCACATGCTGGGAAGTTTTCATCAGTGTATTCCTTAGATTATTCAGTCTCTCTAAAGCTTCAGGGGCCTTGATGGCCAAATTGTCTAAAGCTCAGCTGACTACTAATGTTGGTATTGACGAGGTAGGTCACATGCTGGGAAGTTTTCATCAGTGTATTCCTTAGATTATTCAGTCTCTCTAAAGCTTCAGGGGCCTTGATGGCAAAATTGTCTAAAGCGTCAGCTGACTACTAATGCTGGTAATGAGGTTCATTCACATGCTTACTTTTCTCGTACTTTACTTTTTTCTCTTTTATTAGTTAAATCTCCTGAGATCTTGGTGACCAAAAAGTCTAAAGTATGTGCACATATTATCTTGCTCAGTCTGTTTCAATCACTTTTAGGTGTAAGCATCCTCTGTAGTGGGTACAGGTCTAAAGTATGTGCACATATTATCTTGCTCAGTCTGTTTCAATCACTTTTAGGTGTAAGCATCCTCTGTATTGGGCACAGGTGGTCTACTCTTTTTCAAAATCTACAGTCTGTTTTAATTGCTCTAATTGTAAATGCTTTCTGTAGCGGTAACAGGTAGCCTACTCTTTTTCCATTTCAAGAGAAGTGTCTCTAGCCTGCGCTAAGGCAGGAGACAACAGTTTTGAGTCTCATCAAAAGACTGATCAGCAATAAGCTTTTTACAGTCTAGTACAGGCAAGAGATAAAAATCAACTCAGAAAATTTAAAATCCTGACTGAGGTTTGAATCCCACAATCATTGACCCTCAAAAGCCAGTGGCAGTACCACTAGGCCAATTCAGCCCATACGATGATGATTATTTCATGTACATCTGAAATAAATTTGTGCACTTAGTACTGTAAGATCATTTTTAAAAGATGTCAAAATGAAATAAATCGCAGTATCTTCTTCCTCACTCCCTAAATTGTTGATGGGTTTTGTCTATTCATTTTTCCCGATTTCATCCTAATGTCCCTATCCCAAAATTATCAGAAAAATCCCTTAGAATTCACCTTATTTTCACAATTATTCCTTGGCAATATTTTTTGAAACTAAGAAAAATATTTTTTTGACAAAACTAAATACAAATGTTATAAGCTTAAAGTAATCTTTAAAATGACACCTTATATTCCTTAACGTGGAAGCGCGTGGCCTAGTGGTTAAGGCGTTGGACTCATGATTCAAAGGTTGTGGGTTCGATCCCTGGACCGGGCGATGTGTTGTGTCCTTGAGCAAGACACTTAATTTCACGTTGTTTCAGTTCACTCAGCTGAAAAATAAATGAGTACCAGCAAAATGCTGGGGTTAACCCTGCGATGGACCAGCGTCCAATTCAGGGGAGAGTCTTGTACTCTCAGTCGCTTAACGCCACAGAAACCGGGATAAGCTCTGGCCTGATTGGCCTAATGGCTCGGGACAGACTTTAACTTATATTCCTTAACATCTTAAAAATTAGCAAAATTTTTATGATGTTAAATTTTCCAGATTTATTAAGTTAAGGAAAATATGAGTTAAAGAAAGACTGTGCACCAGGGACCGGGTGTCTAGTCTAGAAATTTCACTTTTTAACATGCTATATTATGTGTTGTAGGTCGGTTCATTTAAAGAAGACAACTTGATTCTAACAGACAGGCAGAAACTTATTAACGATTACAAGACAACACCATCTACATGTACCGGAGATTGTTCGGTGTGTTATCGCCGTGGTGATGGCAGGGAGCTAATCTCCTACCTCAGTGGTGACATTATGCTTGCTGGTAGGTATAGTGTTGACACAATTTCTCACCAAAGTATAAAATCCAGGCTTAGCCCTCAAAATGGGTTTCAAAACCAAGTGACCAGCTCGCCACCAATTTAAATTTTGAGGTGACCAGTGGAAATTTCAAGTGGCCAGGCAATCTTTTCTTGCAAATGAAGGGAAATTAAGGTATCTATTAGGTATGGAAAACAAAAGTGCACTTTTTTAAAACTGACAGTCACTTACATACACCGGTGTTATCAATAACAAAAATGATGATGTAAAGTGTCCATTATATTGCATGAATTGGTAACAGTCTCATGAAAATTTTGAGACGCAGAAATAACATCTGTTCTCTAGTCACAAAAGTTCAAATTTAAAGTGGGCAATCTGATTTAAGGTCGCCATACACAATTCCAGGTTGATTTGGCCACCATTTTAGTTGACAAAATTGAGGGCTGAGGCTTACGAATTGCAGCACCTCTCACCAGTTTGGTTTGATTCCTAATCATGACAGATCCTAGTGTGAGAAAGTTTGTTGGTTAGTCTGGCAAAAGTCAGCAGATTTCTCTAGGTATTCCAGATTTCTCCACCATCCCAGATCTAGTTTTTAATGCATATACAGTAAAACCTGGGGTAGCAGTCACCTCCATAGAGGTGTCACCTGTCAACAGCAGTCAGTTTGAGACAGCCCCTAACGTTTTTACCTTATAAACAACCTCTTATAAAAACAAAGATCTTATTTTATTTTATTTTTATTCAAATTAAGTAAAAAAAGATAAATGAATAAAATCAATGACTTAAACTATGGAGAGTAAAACAACTTAATGTGTTGAATGCAAACCAAGGGAAGTAACTGGTCATGGAAATATAGACCCTGTCTACAAAGGTTACCTGTTAACAAAGGCCACTTTCAGCCATTCCTTCAATTGGCCTTTGTAGAGGTTTTACTGTATATGTACATAAAAATGCTTGTTTTTGTGAAAGAGGAATTGATCATGACGGATCCTGGCGTGACTAATTGTCTTGAAATAGGTAAAAAAAATCTTGACTGGGTTCTAAAGCACCATTCTAACCAAACATAATTGTTTTTGATAGCTAATTGTACATTGCTGCAAAGTGTCGAAAGGACATAGTAATAGTATCCGTCCATCTGTCTGCCAGTAAGTTTGTATTTGCAACTCCACTTAACTTCTTCATGAGTTGCTTTGCAAGTGTTTCGGGACTGTATTTAGTATTATTTAACATTGACAAATCTTATAACACAACTCTTGAAACCACATGGATGATTGGTTTGATATTTATACCCCTGCAAACTAGTTTGAGAAGGGTGTATAGGAATCACCATGTCTGTCTGTCCGTCTGTCCATCCATTCATTTTGTCTGTCTGTCTGCCCATCTGTCGGTGTGTCCATGTTAAATCTTGTTTGGGCCATATCTCATAAATGCTTTAGACGACTCTCATAAAACCAAAGGTGTAACATGACCTTGAACCAAGGTCATATCGAAAATGTCAAAGTCGTGAGAAAAACATTAAATGTTAGGGGCGGGTGGAAGTTATAGTTAATTCTGGTTACACTTTATTCACTAAATTGCCATGACTGGAGAAATATGGCTATAGATAGTTCCCATGGACCTGTAGCAGATGAATTTTTCAGTAAAGTGGTCGCCATTATGTTAGGCAATCTATGTCATTTATCTATCTATTTTCACCAAATTTGTTAATTTTTAAAATAATGCTTTTTAAAAAGTAATCCAGATATCAATAAAGTTTTTAAATTTATGAAATCGTCAATGTTTTTACTTTGATTTGGTATATTTTATAAGATTTTTGTCTCCATAACAACGATGTGACAATAAATCTTATACACCCTATCTTAGAAAGAATTAATAAGACTCAATTTCCAATGCCTACCAAAATGGCCGCTACTTTACCTGTAAAGTGAACAGTGTGACGTCACATGGGAACTTTCTATATGTAGTATCTTGTTGATATGGAATTGTAATTTTTGATTTCTTTATTTTTACAGGTTTATTTGATATACACAAAGCAGGACCCACTCCATACACATGTGGTGCTATCAATGACAAACATGGCATGCAACTGGCAGAAGCGTTCCACTTTGCCCTGGAATATGTGAACAACAAAACTGGAATGTTTGCAAATGTCCTTCCTGGAATAACTCTAGGTGGCGTCGCTTTGGATGTATGCCAGAGTCCAACAAGGGCAGGAAACCTGGTCGCAAATATCCATAGCAGAAATTTGGTCTTGTCCAAAGATGGCTTCACAATTAATCCAGAGAGATTTGATTTGTATGTTGGAACCCTTGACTCTGCCTCGTCAATTCGTGTGGCTGATGTTTTGAACCCACTTGGAATTCCACAGATTAGTTATGGTGCTACAAGTTTGGAGCTACGAGATCCAAGAAAATATCGCTATTTCATGAGATCAGTCCCAGCAGATGACAAACAAGCAAGGGCAATAATATCATACCTGAAAAGATTTTCACTCCATAATGTTCAGGTTATACACACTTTCAACAGTGTAGGAGAACATGGACGAGAAGAATTTGCCCGACTGGCATATTTAAATCGTATCTGCATCTCGCAGAATATCACCATTGGCGAGGATGGTGTGGTAAACCAGGCAGAAGCAGAAGAAGCAGTTAACAAAATGTTTAATTTCCCAGATGCTAAAGTTATCATTTTCTTTGTTGACGATCCTCTCCCAGTTTTGAACGTAATTGAAAGAAACTACAAACAGGTCAGAAGTAACTTCAGTTTTATCGGAACTGATAAATGGGGAATGGATCCCGATGTATGGAAGAATCTTAAACACTTGATGACGGATCAGAAAGCAGTTACGTTTGATATCGAGACAGCAGACATTCCGGAATTCGACAAATATTTGGAATATAAAACACCGAACAATTACGATTACAATCCATTTTTCCAGGACTATTATGAAATGATGTTCAACTGTTCCATGACAGGAAAGAGCAGTGTTTATAAATCAGTATGTCCTTCCTTCCTGCTGGGAATTCCAAGATCGCCAAAATATATCCAAGATCCATATGTGTTGTATGTCATCAATGCTGTATTTTCAGCTGCCCTTGCCGCACATGATGCTTTGACGCAAGTTTGCCCTCAAAATTTTTATGGCGTTTGTAATTTATTCCGCACCAGTGGAGAGAGGAGACAACTGATACTTAGTGGTCTGAAGAAGGTCAACTTTACAGATGCCACACAGCAGCCATTTTATTATACCCCTGGTGGAGAAGTGACCGTGGCTACCATATTTGGGAATCCATCGGGAGTAACGAGAGTATTGTTGGAGGCATTACTGAATATCACCTAGAAGATGTAAGTTATAACATTTATATTTTTATTTTTCTCTTAGGGGGCCTTGGTAGAATTCTATAGGTACTCTGGTTTCCTCCACTATTATAGAACTGAATGCCTCAATACACATGTAAATCTTACCGTGCAGTAGCTCAGTTGGTAGAGTGCTAGCTTCATAAGTGGGAGGTTGTTGTTTGAACCCTGACCGAGTGACCCAAGACTTGAAAGTGGGTAGTGACTGTTCTTCCGCCAAGCACTTGGCATTACGAAATGAAAATCCCAGTTCTTTTAGATGGGAACTTAAAATAAATGAGGTCCTGTGTCACGGTAGGTGTGGAACAATAAAAAACCTTGCTGTATGATGCCATCAGCACAACGCAAAGGCAAAATTTCTGCACCTTGCCCTATAGCTGGCGACATCTCAATATAAGTAATATTATTGACTGGGACATAAAAGACCATTATTCATCTCTTTTTGGTTTGAAGCAAAGGGACCTTAAAACACTGGTTATAATAGAGATATGATATTTATATAGAGTTTATTGCTATAGCAACAACAAGTTAGATTTGTGGAGTTTTAAAAAAGACATGTCAAATTAACATTATAGGTTAAAGGTCAGTCATTGTTGTGGTAATGCACTTATCAGGAATGAAGATTAGCAGGGGACCAGTAACCAATGGCTACTAAAAATCAGTCTGGGCTCCTTATCGTTTACACATTTTAGCTGTTTATTACTATTACAACTTTTTCTCTGAAGTGAGCTGGGCCCCTAATTCAAAAAGCTTTATCCCTGTTAAACCATACCTTTATATTTTTTAACTAATTTTTTATTTATTTTGTATGTTACAGGTTGGAAGCTACAATGATACACATTTCCTAAAAATAGATGCCAGATACGACTTAAAGTGGAGGTCCCCGTGTACAGGCGTTGCCTCTTGTAAATGTGAATTTCCCGTTTATAAACCATCTCGTTACATGGTCAAACCCTCGCCAAATGACCTCAACGTCGTATATATCTCTGATATCCATGCAACAGATCCAAACAATCCTTATGGCTGTGGTGCCATAAATACTGGTAGCAGTTTCCAGAACTTGATGGCATTCTTCTACGCCATTCAACTCATAAATGACAACCAAGCATTAAAACTTCCTGCTTCACTAAAACTTGGTGGGGTTGCCTTGGATACATGCTCCTCGCCAAATAGGATTGGTCAAGATTTGTATAGTCTGCTCAGTGGTGAAGGTATTTGTGGTGCAGAACGATCAGGCCAGGTGGTTGATCCATCTAGTATTATTTCATACTTGGCTAAAAACAGTCAAAATGCCTTGGCTGCCAGTAGTATATTGTCTCCATTGAAAATCCTAAGTATGAGTCAGAGTGCAACATCTGTAGAACTCAGCGACAAAAATTTCCATGACTACTTTTTGAGAACTGTGCCACCAGATGATATTCAGGCTATCGTTATGTCACAAGTTATTCAGCGTTTTGGTTGGGATTATGTCTCGTCGGTGTACACCGACAACGCTTACGGAAATGCTGCTATAAACACTCTTCTGAGATACACAGATTCTGATAGCTCTCGCACATGTATTTCACAGAAGATCGCCATGCCTGTAAACGCCACACTTTCCGATGCCACAGATGTGATAAATACCCTAAATCAGCGAGTTGGTGCTAGAGTGGTAATATTGTTTGTTACCCAAGAACATGCCAGGTTACTGTTACAAGCTGCCAAGGAACAAGGTTTGACATATCGCTTCATTTGGCTAGGTAGTGACACATGGGCAAATAGTGATTATATTGTTCAAGATCATGAAGATGTAGCCGCAGGGGCCATAACCATTCAGATCAGATCCGAGACAATTGAACGTTTTAGAACCTTCGTAAAATCGTTAACGTTTGAGAATCGTCTTGGAATGCCGCAAGATTGGTTTGAAGAACTTTATCAGTCCCTACACCAGTGCCGTATACTAAACAGTATTATAATTAAACCTTACACAAAATTCTGTACCGGAAACGAAAAAATTACCGATGACATGATTCCAACCGACCCATATGTCTTACATACGATAATCTCTGTCTTCATGATGGCACAGGGATTGAGTCGTATTGAAGAATGTAAATCAACCAGTCTCAGTATTTCTGCGTGTCTGTCTCTACAAGCCAACAAAAGAGATCTTATATTTGATGGTATATCCGGCGGCCAATGGCAGGTGTTCCCCGAGGAGTTAGGAGATAAATCCTTCACCTTCAAGTTCACGGATGATGGTTACGGTGATATTGGATACAACATACTAAACTTCAAACGTGATGTTACGACAGGAAATTATGAATATGTAAAGGTAAGCTTTATCCATACACCCTTAATTTGTAATGGGTTCATCCATTCTTGGAAGTTTTGGAGCAAACCACAAGATTAAAGGTGTGATAATATGCAAGATCAACTTTTCATTCATTCATATTGATTTAAAAAAAAAACTGTTTTCAGTGCTAAAATACAGTCATACCTGTCAATAAAGGCCACCCAAGGGAACCAGTAAAAGTGGCCTTTATGAGCAGGTGGCCTTTATATACAGGTTCAGATATGAATAAAGAACAATTGGGATACAATTTACTGGCCTTTATAATCAGGCGGCCCTTATATAGAGGTGACCTTTAAGACATGTTGGACTGTAATTTTAAACAATTTAATTTTAACCTTGGTTAATGGCAGAATCAGTCAACTATTATGTACAGATGATTTTAAAAAATGGGAGCTGGGCTAAAGATCCGAAAAATGTCAAAAACAAATAACTAAAAAACATCTATTATGTTTAAGTGATAGTAATCAGAAGTATTGCATATAAGGGAGACAACTCATTCATGGAAGTGTAAAATCTTGCTATCCTAAGTATGTATCCATGTAGTAGGGGAGATATTTTAGAGGTTTATGTAAATATGTTATAAAGTGAGATTTGTATGTCCAACATCCTCTGTATTTTAGTTTTACATATTTTCGTAATGTGAAACAAAATTAAAATTTGCTTATTTTCAATTTTCAGATTGGTTCTTACCAGTTGGAACTTGTGCTGGACAAGAATGCATATCAGGGATTCAGTTTTGTGGAGACACGGACCATGCCATCGTCAGTGTGTCCAGTTGGTAGTACTTGCCAGTGTCTGAAGGCTGATGGAAAAACCAAACCATACACTCGACAAGTGGCTTCTGGTGTTTCTATTTATATTTTGCCAGACGGCAGTTATGTTAATGCTCTTACCGGTGAAGTTGTTCAGGTTGAGGACATTCCTCAGATTACCGACAGGTTCAGTGATGTTTGGGGTATCATCGTCATCACTCTAGCTGGTATCGGTGTTTTGGCATCGTTATGTATGTTTATATATCTGTTGATAGTATATCCTGTTCGAAGCGGTACCTCAATTTTGGGATACATGTTAAGTTTTGGTATTGTGCTGTTGTACGCTCTTATCTTTGCCTTTGTTGTACATGCTACAGAAGAGGTTTGCGGTTTACGTCGATTCTGTCTCGGATTCTGTTATTGCCTGTGTTACTCTGCTTTGTTTATCAAGATGGTGGATTGCTGGCGTGCCAAAGACAAAACAGAGATGGGAGAGGTTAAATATGAAAAAATAGGCCAGCCTCTAGGCCTGTTCTTCTGTGCTGTTCTGTTAGTTTGTGTACAGATAATTATTAATGCTGAGTGGTTGATTCTGGAACCACCGTCGATGACACAAATTTTATATAATAAGATGTTATGGCCCCGCTGTAGTCCAGACGGGTTTTACGACGAAGGTCTAGTTTTGTCTCTTGTCTACATAATGTGTCTGATAGTTCTCATGTTGATTATTGGTTTATTTACACGAGGAACTCCCAGAAACCATTATGAAGCCAGATGGGTTTGGGGTATTGCTGGATTAAGTACCCCTATTTGGGTTGTTTTCTGCACGGTGGCAGCACTAGGTCCATACAAAATGAGGGACGCAGCAATAGCTATAGGACTTCTTTTAAATGCCACAATAATGCTGTTTTTAGGTCCTTTGAGAAAACTTTATCTTTTGAATAAATTTGAAGCTAAATTGGAGGAAGAGGAGCGGAAGTCTGTCTTAGGAAGCCAAAAGGGAGGTAAGTCAATTTTTCGTCTTTGAATTATATTCATGATAATCATTATTTTCTTTTAAATATCATTTTGTGCAAAAATTAATCCAGTAAATGTTTTAATGTTTTTGAAAACTTAAGTCCCCTGAGCCTGTACATGTGTTGAGTTCAGACAGTTGCAATGCAGTTAAAAAATGCTGAGAGGTTACTTGAAATCATGTTTACACAGAATTCTTTTCCATGAAATACATACAAATTCTCCATTCTCTTGAAAAAGTTTGCAAAGAAAATATCTTTTCAGCGTTCTAGAAAGGGCCATTGGACCATTGATCCAATTTTTTGCCAAATGTCTCTATTGTTAAGGCCATAATTGCCATATCTAACATGTGAAAACAAAAAGTATTGATGTTATTGTATTTTAAAGAAAACATTTTTAAAAATGGTCCCTTCTGAAAAATCCAAAATTGAAAAAAGTCTTGCCCATGGATTTATAAAATCTATTTTAATGTATAACTCTGTCTATATTTCAGTTGATTATTCTTCTATGTATGGTCAGCAGTACGATAACATGCCTAGGCTACAGGATACCGACTCACTGAGGGGGAGTATGAATGTAGTGGAACACCAACAAGCTTACTACGAAACACAACACGGTAATTATCACTAATCAGTGTATGTCTGGCCACATTTGGGTCTTAATTCAGATAGGACCTGAAAAGGCGATGGTCCTGGTCCTAGGGCTGAGGCTGACCACATTTGGGTCCTAATACAAATAGGACCTGATAAGGTGATGGTCCTAGTTCCAATGGGGGTGAGGCACTTTGGCTAAAAACCCTGAATTCACTTGTTGTTGGTGCATGGCAGTGAAATTCCCATAGCTCAAGTTTTTTGGCAGATAGTTTTGCTTTTGTAGTGTGCTCAGAGCCATGTGGCAAGGGTTTTTTAGTGTGCCACCCTTACCATAATAAATGGTAACAATTTTTAATGTCTGTTCCAAACTGCCCCATTACTTTCTTTTCTAGATGCTAGGTACTTGCCAAGAAAACAGTCACTACTTGTTTTCAAGTGTTAGAAAGTTTGTCAGTTTGCTTGCCGAAAGTAGTTTGTTTTCTTCAGACACTGCAATTTCTACCACCATCATCCATTAAATAACCACCTGCAAATAAGTGAAAGAATATTGACTGGGGACATAAAATCCCATAACCCCATTACTCCACTCTCATGACTCTTGTCTGTAAAATAAAATCCAGTACGGTCAATCTGTATATGGAATGAAAGATGGTGGATAGATCTATGCTTTGTTAGAAGTATTCACCCAACAACAATTAAACTTTGTTGACATTTGTGTGCCACTTTTCTAGAAAACTATTTAACAGATCTACAGATCTTTATGAAACTTCACCGGAACAATCTGTGGGAGCAGTAGATGTGCCATTTGCTATTCTTACTTTGATTTGGGTTTTCCCAGTTTTGGTTCATTTTTTTAGGGGGGGGGGAATTTTTAAATGGCATCCTATTTCAGTTATTATACCCCCACAAAATAGTTTGAGGGAGGTATATAGTAATCACCATGTCTGTCTGTCTATCCATCTGTCTGTGTAAAATAGTGTTCAGGCCATATCTCATCAATGCTATGGAGGACTCTCGTGAAATTTCACATGAATAATCTTCATGGTCCAAAGATGTGTCATGACCTTGAATCAAGGTCATATTGGAAAGGTCAAGGTTGCAGGAAAACTTTACATGTTGGGGGCAGGGGGTATTTGGCTCTCAAGAGACAGTTCTAGTTATAACTGGATTAATTTAGTATCTTCTAGTCTCCTGCTTATTTTGACTTCTGACTAGCATATTAATCGTTTTCTTAATTATTTTTGTCATTTACCTAATTTTTATATTATTTTAATATATTGTTATCATGCAATTGCAGTTCGGTCAAAGTAAACAAACTAGGTAAATTTTTGTATTCAGCTTATAAACCAGGACAAACCTTGTTTCTAACTATGACCTGTTTATCCATCTAATCATTTGTACCCAGTATACTTACTTAATTTGCTAATAAATAATGAACATGTTTATATATTTTAACATTGTTGTTATTAATAATATTATCGTCGACCGTCCTAAAATCGAGAGCGTCCTAAGATTCGAGGCCATTTTTGTTTTCAGTTATTATATGCGAGTATCGTCTCTGCAGTGACGATTTCGTGCATTAAAGACAAAATTTAGGTATTTACTGTGAAACTATCCAGAAAAATCGGTTGTCTTTTTTCAGCTCTCAAATTCTTGTTGCCTTAGCAAATTTAGTTCGTTTTCTATTAGAGTCTCGAATCACGGACGGTCGAGGCTAATATAATATTATTATTACTGGTATTATTATAATTATTTTATTATCATTATTGTGACATCCATATATTTATACATGTATATACCCTATAACTATATGTTTATATGTATATGAGTGTACTTAATGCAGTTACTATTATTATTTTTAATAATATAATATCCTGTATGTAACATTTTATAGTATAAAAAGGCACAATTTCAGAATTTCTAAATTTAAATGATACTCAACTTGCCCACCAATCAAAATTGGAGGCAGTTTTGGTTTTTTTGCTGCCAAGTTGCGGAGTCAAAAGAGACTCGAAGTGTGCAGAACATCTTTTCTTTTGTCAGTCTGTCATTTAGGCAAATGTGTTTTCTAGACACTTTTCTGATATTCTTTTTTTTTTTAAATTTAATATCCATGACAAGTCACAGAATGAGTTCAAATTTTATTCTGGTCCATTAACTTTTTGCTTAGTTATGGCTCTTGGACCTATAAACTCAAGTACTCATTATTTTTATTTTTATTTACCGGGTATATCTATATTATGCTTGTGAATATTCATGGTTCCCTGTCAGGGAAAAGTCAGGGAACTTTTCAAAATTTTTTCAAGGCCAGGGAATTTAAAAAATGCTGCCCAGTGAATTTGAAAAATTAGGAAAAATTAGGACAATGTCAGGAAATTGTCCGTTTATACTTTACCATCATTGCCATGAGCACTGCAGCTAGCAATGTTCCTGTTTAGTAGTGCTTTAGAATGTCAGGGGGAAAAAATAAAAATCTGTGGGGAAATGACTTGGAATTATGAATGGAGTAAAGTGTGAAACCATGATATTTATTTGATATTTTTGGTACATTGCTTTACCATGACAAGCTAAGATCAGAAGTTCAAATTTTGCTCAGATCCATCAAACCTATGCTGAGTTATGGCCCTTCAATTTTTTACATCTAGCGCATGAAATTTGCATAGTATTGTCATCAATAAATTTATCAGCCAGTAGGGGACAATATTCCTGAATAATACTCTCAGAATGCTTGTCGATTTAATAAGTTAGTCTAGCCAATCAATGGCTTCATAAAAAGTTACGCAAATTATTCATAAATGATATTTTTTATTTATTTTCAGTTCATGCAAGGGTGGATTATTGAAGATAACCCTCATTAGACATTTGTGCTGTATTAATATACATGTATTTGTGGTTTTGAACACTACAATAGCGCAACCATTTTTGAAATGGACTTGGTGGATTATAATAGTGCTGTTTTTCCAAAAATAAACATTCCAAAAACATGCATGCAGTGATAGCAATCATTATAAGAAAATTAATTAGTTTCTAAAAAAGTGAAAAAAAAAATGTGAAATGGTTTCTATGACAGTATAGATGAACACTTGTTACCAGTGTTAGAGTGAATATTGACATATAGCAATCACTGTTAAGTTGTGGATATGCATAATACATGTATCATTTTGTTGCTGTAATGATAGTATTTCCTGTGATTTGTTAACAATTATAAGTTGTTGTTAGAATTTCAGTGGTGGACCCAGAAATTTTGGGGAGGGATCTTTTCCCATTGGTGTGGAAGAATGAGCTAGGGTGTCTTGGGGTCATACTCCCCCCCCCCCCCCCCCCCCCCCCCCCCATAACATTTTTTAAATGTAGCTTAAATCGTGTAATTTTATGCAATCTGAACAAGTGACACACACACACACACATAATATTGACAGAAATAATGGGGGTGTGTTCCAACCCAATAAAACCCTCCCTGGGTCCACCACTGACTTTGTTACAGTAGACATTCCAACCAACTGTTTTGTACAGCTAAATAGCAGAGAAAATATTCTGAACCTTTTAACTCCCACATTTCCATATCCCTTGACCCTTGACCTTTTTTTGCTCTTATTTTTTCTCACTTTGGAATGTCCCAAAAATCAAAAATTTGGGTTGGTCTGTTCAAAATAATTTCAAGAGACTTTTCATTATGACATCCCCAGACAATTTTGGATTATAGCATATATATTGGTTTGATAATCAATTTTTTGTAATGTTCCATTTTCAGGATTGTTGTTTTCTCCCACTTAAGGTTAACATGTGGCCTGACAATTTTTCCATAAAAAGGCTACATAAATATTTTTAATATTTTAAGTGTGCAAAATAGTTAGGGATTTTGAGAAACGAAATGGTGCGAGATTAGGGTTCTGAGTGAATGTTGAATGTTACATGAATGTTTGGAGTGTGATGATGTAAAAGAAAATATATATATTTATATCCCCTTCTGTAGT
The DNA here is from genome assembly GCA_021292105.1 of Anadara kagoshimensis. Classification (NCBI taxonomy): domain Eukaryota; kingdom Metazoa; phylum Mollusca; class Bivalvia; order Arcoida; family Arcidae; genus Anadara; species Anadara kagoshimensis. The sequence goes on from CM037874.1 coordinate 35,208,318, forward strand.
TATAACATTTTTCATGCCAGACATTGCCACAATCATTAGTAATGAGGACAGCGCTATTTAATGGAAACCAACCCATAAAAATTTTTCCAGGTTATTTTTGTTTCACATGGACAGAATTGAAAATAAAAAGACTAATTTAGTTTTTTGCTTGACTAAACTAAAAATTTGACTTGTCCCCCTCATGCAAACCCAGAAACAGACAACCACTTACACACCCACCCACCGACACACACATGCACACGCGTCTGATTTGTAAATCAAAATCAAATTTTCATCCAATGAAATGCAACAATAGTGCTGAAGATGTGAAAAGACTATGCAGATTTTTGTTATGTCACTTATGATTGGCTGTCTGAGGTTGCCATGTGATACAGATATGTAAACAATATAGAACAGTTATGTAAATCTTATATATATATGAGAGAATATATAATATACATTTTGCTTATATGTAAATTATACATGTACATTTTTTGCCTGAAGATTTTAAATAAATATTTTGTATATTTTGTACTAAAATTGTGTTTATATCATGTTTTTGACACAGGTTTACCAAGATGATTGTCTCTAGATAGCTAAATTCTACTGCCCCAACCAAGATTTGACCTTGTGCTCTTAACCTTTGACCTACACACCCTAATATGGTATGTGGCACATCAACTCATGTTGGTATATATTTGTTCCAAGTTTGATCAAAATCCACCCTGATATATGAAAGTTACCAAGTGGACACAGTTTGACATTGACAGACAGGTTGATTTAAATATCCCTTGAAACTAAGTTTGTGGTATATAAATCCCGCTTTTATCTAGACATTGTCCCCACAAATAAAATGGTGTACTTTCAATGTGACTTACTTGACTTATTTCCATCTCTTCGCAAGGAATATCGGATAATTTACAAGTTCTCTATATTTGCCTTTGTCTGTGGCTACTTTGGTTGCCTCGGTCATTGAATTGTACCCCAGTTCTTTTCGCTCCCTTTAGATTTTTATTTTCAAAGTCTCCTTGGGTCGTCCATGTTTTCCGACTTCAAATGTAAGCAAGGTAATGTATTGTGTCATGGTTTTAGACACATCTCAAAATCAATACTATTACCTAGTTTTGTGTTTCATCCAGCCTACTAAACAACCACTCATCTCTTCGCTGGTGGGACTTGGTGTGTTTAAATTAGGTTGCCAGGCCCCAGGTTCACAATCATTCCTTAAATAAGATTTTCCTTCACTTAATGTCACAAATTTTGACAATCTGTTGGAACTGTGAATGTTTATTTTTTAAGAAACTAAATGCAAATATTATAAGCGTGAAGCGAGATTCAAAATGACACCTTAAATTCTGAAATACATGTATCTCAACAATTCCTAAAATTATTCAGATTTAAAATTTGCCAGATAAGTAAAATCTTAGTTAAGTAATGATTGTGAAACCGGAGCCCGATTTCAAAGTTTTTTACTTTGCTTTGTGATTGTGATTTAGGCATGGATAGGTATGTTTGTTTTTACTTTGCTTTTGAATTGTGATTTGGATATGGATAGGTATGTTTGTTTTTACTTTGCTTTTGGATTGTGATTTGGACATGGATCGGTATGTTTGTTTTTACTTTGCTTTGTGATTGTGATTTGGACATGGATCGGTATGTTTGTTTTTACTTTGCTTTTGGATTGTGATTTGGATATGGATAGGTATGTTTGTTTTTACTTTGCTTTTGGATTGTGATTTGGACCTAGGTCGGTATGTTTGTTTTTACTTTGCTTTTGAATTGTGATTTGGATATGGATCGGTATGTTTGTTGTTGACTTGAAAAAGAAAGTCAAAACCCTTTGAGGATTGTCATCTGATCTCTGTAACCATTATATATCTGTCAGGGAAAGGAAATATGTAGCTGAAAATATAATGGGCAGTAAAAGACACACCAACCAAAACATGACAACAAATACTTGAAATAAAAGACTAGAGACACAAGATATAAGCACACATAAAAATGTGTTTGACCGTACCAATAACTCTATACAACAAATGAATGAAATTAAAACATTGGGGGACAAGATGAACACATTGAGATCATTGGTATCTGGTATATAAAGTCAAGTTGTAGACTGATAGTATCTAAGACCTTTACTGGTAATTACTGCTAAATTTAACCAATTATGTCACTGATTATAGAGGAAAATATGTGTTTGACAGTAACCAAGAACACAACACGACACATAGTTCAAATAAAAATCATGGAGCACTAAGATTTATACATATCGAGATCATTATTGTAGGAACCACTCTGTTTGTAACAGTGAAATACTCTTAATATCCATAGAAAATCAAATCCAGGAAACTTCTGTACGCGCATCTGCGATTAGCCCAGAATATATCTACACAGGGTAAAACGCTGACGCTACGGGAATTTAACATGTTGAAAAACAAGGCAAATGGCGGCTTCTGTTGCGCAAATGACGTAAAACGTCACCAAGGACATCACTTCCGGTGTAAACTTCACCAATTTCGCCATGTAAAATCCCATTAACGCCAACATTTTTCTTTCTACATACTTTATGATAATCACGGATGCGCATACAGATTTCGTGTTAAGGATAGGTATGTTTGTTTTTACTTTGCTTTTGGATTGTGATTTGGGCATGGATCGGTATGTTTGTTTTTACTTTGCTTTTGGATTGTGATTTGAATATGGATCGGTATGTTTGTTGTTGACTTGAAAAAGAAAGTCAAAACCCTTTGAGGATTGTCATCTGATCTCTGTAACCATTATATATCTGTCAGGGAAAGGGAATATGTAGCTGAAAATATAATGGGTAGTAAAAGACACACCAACCAAAACATGACAACAAATACTTGAAATAAAAGACTAGAGACACAAGATATAAGCACGCATAAAAATGTGTTTGATGGTACCAATAACTCTACACAACAAATGAATGAAATTAAAACATTGGGGACAAGATAAACACATTGAGATCATTGGTATCTGGTATATAAAGTCAAGTTGTAGACTGATAGTATCTAAGACCTTTACTGGTAATTATGGCTGAATTTAACTAATTATGTCATTGATTATATAGTGAAAAATACGTGTTTGACAGTAACCAAGAACACAACACGACAAATAGTTCAAATAAAAATCATGGAGCACTAAGATTTATACATATCGAGATCATTATTGTAGGAACCACTCTGTTTGTAACAGTGAAATACTCTTAATATCCATAGAAAATCAAATACAGGAAACTTCTGTACGCGCATCTGCGATTAGCCCAGAATATATCTACACAGGGTAAAACGCTGACGCTACGGGAATTTAACATGTTGAAAAACAAGGCGGCTCCTGTTGCGCAAATGACGTAAAACGTCACCAAGGACATCACTTCCGGTGTAAATTTCGCCATGTAAAATCCCATTAACGCCAACATTTTCCTTTCTACATACTTTATGATAATCACGGATGCGCATACAGATTTCGTGTTAAGACTAGGTACATGTAAGTCAAAATATCAAACTTTATTCAAATTTATTTGATTTTCTATGGATATAAAGAGTATTTCACTGTCACAGACAGAATGGTTCCTACAGTAGATTATGGCACGCCTCACCAACAAAAGTTCGATAAAGTGCTTTAACGGTCGTTAAAGCGCTTTAACAAATTTAATGTTGCATTAGCGTCGATAACAAGAACAAAATTTCCACTATTTTTATTTAACGAACGATAAATGGATATTGATTCGATAAAGTGCTTTAACGACCGATAAAGCGATTTACCGTTCGTTAAAGCGCTTTACCGTTCGTTAAAACGCTTTACCGTTCGTTAAAGCGCTTTATCGAGATTTTAGAGCTTATTACCGATATTTATATTGCATTACCGAATTATCGAACTCGCAGAAAGTCTATTACCGTTTATCGAAAAATTCAGCCAATCAGAGGGCGTGTAACAAAAGAATTACAGACGTTTCGTCCCATAGGACTTTTCGTCCCATGCCATTTCGTAATATTTTAATGACTTTTTAGAGATTTTATTAATTTATCTATTTATTTATTTTTGTTTTTTTACTGTGTTATAAATAAAATTTAGGACTTTTCGTCCCATGACATTTCGTAACATTTTAATGACTTTTTAAAGAGGTTTTATTTATTTATTTATTTATTTATTTATTTATTTATTTATTTATTTATTTATTTTTTACTGTGTTATACTGAATAAAATTTAGTTACATATATATATTTAATTTCCCTTTTGTCTTTTTTTAAAGGGGGGTGATTAAGGTATATATGTGAATACATCTTTATTTTTTATATGAATTTAACTAACTACAAGTTTATGCCAGTAAACTATCTTTTCTCTCGCTTTATCATTAAATAAACTTTAAAGCCATAAAATCTCGGGATTTCATTTTTTTTAATACCAATAAAAACAAAACACGTGTTTCCACAAGCTTTTATTGTTCAGTTGATGGAAACGTTCTACAAACATGAGGGAGCGTATGTGGGACTTATATCACTTTTACTTATCGTGATGTCCCGCTTATAGAAATGTAAGACTTAGAGTGACATATTGTTGAAAAATGGCAATGTTCAAAAAGTATGCATAAAATATAAAAAAATATGATGCAGAAAATACTTTAATAAGATGTGCACATGTCCAATATGTAATAATAACATCATGCAAATTTAGTTTCCGACTTAGTGGAGGTGTACATGTTCAATGAATATAATAAATTGGTATAACGAATGTATAATGCCAGGACGAAAAGTACTCCATGAGTCCGAATATAGCATGAAACATACTGTAAAAATTACTTAATGTTATGGTACATCTTAAAAATGTGGAAAGAAAAGTCCCCAAAAAGTTAACGAAATATCATGGGACGAAAAGCCCTATGGTACGAAACGTCTTAGAAGTATGGGACGAAAAGTCCTGAATATGGTACGAAATGACATGGGACGAAAAGTCCTATGGGACGAAACGTCTTGCTAAAATTGTATCAAGTTAATAAAAGTTAAATTAAACACATGGAATGAACTGATGATCTATACCTGCAATTTCTACATCTTATCGAACTTACTGACTTTCTTTTCGTCTAGTAAATATAAATATATAATATATATAGATAAATTAATACATATAAATCTTACCTTGTCCCTCCATAATTCTCTCTTAGTTGATTCCCGATTAAAAAAAATCCCACGACTTTCGTATCCAGTAATGAAGCCATTTGAGTAGATCTACCTTGGAATGACAGCCGATTGGATTACGAAAATTGACCATACATCGACAACACTGAACACTAATGTACCAATCGATGATTGATTGTCTTATTACAAAGTTTTTAATACCTCTTGTGATTTTAATGGGTCAATTAAATCAGGCGAAACTAAAAAAATCAACAAGAATATGCGGGAAAGATACAATGATCGTCCATATTTAAAACAGGTTTTGTAACCATGTTTGCGCCAAAAAACTACAGTATCTGTTGTTATTATTATTATTATTATTTTGTAACCGGCTTGGTCCATGTGGATGCAAATGCCGTTAAAGTTACAATTACCATATTATTAAAAGCAGACGAGAGAGAGAGAGAGAGAGAGAGAGAGAGAGAGAGAGAGAGAGGTCTATCGTGTTGATGAAGTGGTATCCAGGGACAATCAATGTAAATCATGCGATTAGCCAATCAAAACGCTCGTTACATATCTAACCATGACACATATCGTATTCATATCGCATTAACGAATTATCGGACACATTCTTCATTACCGTTCGATAATTTTTAAAGACCGTTAAATCGCTTTATCGGTCGTTAAAGCGCTTTATCGAATCTATATCCATTTATCGTTCGTTAAATAAAAATAGTGGAAATTTTGTTCTTGTTATCGACGCTAATGCAACATTAAACTCGTTAAAGCACTTTATCGAACTTTTGTTGTCGAGGCGTGCCATAGTAGATATCATATCTGAAGGTGTGACAATGACAATAGTAACGAAGAACTCCAAACAACTAATGATAAAAGTAAGAACAATAGGACACAAGATAAACGCACATTAAAATCACGGATTTTAGTGAAAAACGTGCTGGACAGTAACCAAAAACTATGATTAAAATAGCAACAGAACTCAAGATAATAACATTGATACCACTGATTATAGAAATATGTTCTTGACAATAACCAAGACCACTGCGGTAGCTCAGTTGGTAGAGTGCTCGCTCCGTAAGTTGGAGGTCGTGGCCGACCGGGTCTAGTGGGTAGTGAATATTCTTTCGCCAAGCACTACGAAATGAAAGTCACGGTTCTTTCGGATGGGAACTTATAATAAACGAGGTCTTGTCACGGTGGGCTTGGCACGCTACAGAGCCCTGCTGTATAATGCCATCAGCGCAATGCACATGCAAAATTTCTGCACTTTCGCCTATAGCTGGCGACGTCTCGATATAAGTGAAATATTCTGGACGTTAACCACCATTACTCAACTCAACTTGACAATAACCAAGAACTCCATAATGATTGAAATAAAAGCAATGGAACACACTGATTAAGTACTATGCGCCCATTGGACATATCTGTAGACAACATTTCCAATCAACCCAAAGATGATAAAGTTTTTGGTTAACTTTAGTAATAGCCCTGGTCACTCCAACATTTCAGAAACCAAAATACTTATTTAAACTTAATGCTGACATGCCCAGATGCCATTCGACGAAAAAAAAAGGAAAATGTCTTCGCATTGAAAATTTGGTTGGCTCCAGACCGTTCCCAAAGGCTCCATATCATCAATAAAAAGGTCCGTTGACGACAGAAATAACCCGGTGTAGGTCAGGTCCTATTGTCTGGAATACCTGTAGAATAAGGTACATGTAGTCTGTAAACACTACGGCAAACACGAGTCTTAATGAAAAGGGTTTGTTTCTTTTTTTCTTATGCACCGTCGATTCTTTGTCAAAAGACAATCCAATCCAAGAAAAATAAGATCACTTGTATTTCGTATTTTCAAGATAATGGTATTTCGAGAAAGTAAAAGTATTTCAAAAATACGAAATAACTAATGCCAATAAACGAAAAAAATACGAACATGCGTAATACTATTTCCAAAAAATATAAAATAACTATTGAGAATATACGAAATATCTTCTTTTTTCCTTTTTTTTACATATGTCACCTTACGGGCTCCGTAGTTTAGTAACTACAGCGCTGGATATTAACTCTGGACAGTGTCCATCCAAAGTCTGGAATTGCATCATCATTACTAACTTTTTCGCTGTTTCTTTCATTTAACTTTGTGGTGCTTTGGTTGTTGTCAAGTTTATGTACATTGTTTTCAGTTACCAAGGAGTGTAACGAATGTCGTACTTTACCTTTTATCGCGAAATCTTACCTGTAAAATATGAATGAAATCCATCAAGTGTTAGAAGAGGAGAGCTATGAAACTAAGGGACGCACACCGGCCGTCAATGCAAAAACATAACATTACATGCTCCATATTTCAGGCTGACCAATCAAATTATATATTTTTCCAGATCGGTAATTTTTAGTGCATAAGGTTGCCATTTAGGTACTTTAAATAGTTAAGTATTTGATTTTTGTACAATTTCCATACAATAAGTCAGAATTTTTAGTACTTTTAATTTAAAAAAACCGTCAAAATGGGAAAATCCGTCCAATTTTACCGTTTTATTTTGTCCGTCGGTTTATCGTTTTTATGGTAAAAATCTAGCAAAAATAGATAAATCCGTCGCATTGGTCAGCCTGGTATTTGCTTGTAGTCGTATAAAATGCGAGTGAACATCGAGATACGACCGTATCGCGATTTTTTTTTCCTGGCGATACGATATTATACTTTTATACGTATAAATTATTGTTCTGATCAGAGAAATTTAGATTTATTAAGATAATTCCCTAGCAGCATAAGTGCTATTCTAGCAAATGTTCTTGTTATTCTTCCTAAGAAATTGTTTAAGTGCAAAAACTTTATTTCTCAAAAAAAGTGCTACTTTATAGTATAAAAAGGTATTGAATCACAACATTATTATTATTCGCAAAGATTTTCCATTTTGTCCTAATTGCAGCCATAACAGCATAAGGGTGATTCTAAATAAATTATGAAGCGACGGTAAAATAAACATATTACTTTTCAAGCTAAAAAATCAAATAAATAGATAAACAACTAACTAGCTAAATAAATAAATAAATAAAATGCAATACTTTTCTCTTTCATTTGCATTTTACCATCAATCAGTCATTCAACCAACGAGTTGTGCAAATTGTATACGTTAAAATGGTGCACCAAGTTCAAAACAATTATTGTCGCTGTAATATTTCTTGAACTAATATCTGGGTTTTTTTTTGTAATATGAAATGACATTTAAATCGATATATATTTTAAAGTTTGACAAATTCATTTCAGTTACAGCATAAACCGGTATATGTGTACTCTCTCTCTCTCTAATACACAAAACACACACACCAACCACACACACACACACACACTGCTACCTGGCTACTGTTTACATTTTACGGTAAAATGAACATTTTACCCATTTATCACACCAATTTAAGGTAAAACCTGTCATGTTTGGTGATATGGCGATCAATAAAATTAAACAAGTAAAAATTTTAAAAAATCGAAAACATTCATCAATATTTTTTTCAAAAATAAAACAGGTTTCTTCGCATAAATGAATCGCCATGGTGTTAATTTACCCGCCTTCATATATATGATGTATATATTGGATAACGACATCATGAATATTCATTAGGTTTATGAATGAATGGGCAAACTATTCTATTTATAGATCTAAAAACCCGTCAGACCAGTTCTGCTACATAATGCAAATCACCTTTAGCAGGTAATAGTTTACCTATTTATAATAACAATAGTCCAGGTATTTACGTATAAGGGAGAATCTATAGACAGTTATTGGAGGGGTATTTTTAGCAATACAGTCTGGGTTGGGCTGTACGGTGTATGTGTGTGTATGACAACTTAGAGGTGTTTTTGTCACAGGTATACAGCATCTGCCCGGGGGATAGGTACTAGCTGGACTGACAGGCCCGGGAGGGACATACAGTTCGGGTCATTAAAAACGAAAGGTAAGAATTATATTATTTTTTAAACATGAAATTCAAAGTCCGGCATGATTTTCAAACAGTATTGAATATACACACACACACTCCTTATCATGGGATAGTTGAAAATCATGTTTTGTTTTTCAATATTTTTACTGGAAATTACGTTTTAATCAAATAAAATATGTTTGACCATTTAAATAATTTGAAAATTGAATTTGAAAATTTAAAATTTGACCCCATATATTTTAATTACTTGGTTACTTTTCATTATTTTCATGCATGCTGCACACCGTGTTGACACCACCCTATCGAACTAAAATTTGGGTAAAAATTCCGAATTTTTGGAATTAGAAGAAAAATATAAGATGGTGTAAAATAGATTTGAGGCCATAAATCATTGGAGAAAAATATTCAGTTGAAGAAAAATATAATAATATTGTTATTTGCAATAAAACAATAGCAATACAAAATGGGCTGTTGTAAAAATGATACTACACGGGGTGTGTTTATATGTTCTTAGTGTTCAGTTAATTAAAACTGGACTTCTATTATTTTTTATCGTGAACATATTGTTCAGAAATTGACTTTGAACAAATGTTTTTTTATTATCAACAGAGTATTGACCAAAACACTGACCACTGACCATCACATACCCCCCCCCCCACCCCCCGGTCCAAAGAATGGTGCAGATTCCAGTCTGGGTAAAACAATAATCAATGATGAAATAGCTTATATAATTTGTATTGGAGCCAGCGATTTTTCATTATCAACAAAAATATACTGATCATCACCTAACCCCCTCCCCCGGCAAAAAAATTCCTGCAGTTCTTAAAAACAAAATCAGTGTTTAAAAATAAAAACAGGATCTGACATTTCATAAGTACCATCGTTCAGGTCCATTCTATCTATACCCAACAGGGAAATACATGTATAGATAGTCCACACACACGATTTCACCATAAGAGGGGGGGAGGGGAGTGTTGGTGGTGTAAGACCTCACTTTGTGTTCCCACCCATTAAATTATATGAAAAACTACACGTCCAAAGTTGGGAGTTTTATAAATAATATATAGTTTCAGTTTTAATGGTACATGGTTGAATTATGCAACAATGAATACACATACATGTATATAAACACATGCAAACAAAAATCAGGTAATTACACAGAATATGAAACAATCTCCAACATAGATTACAGGAAGCGTAATAAAATCTCCAATATATTATGGACACATGTTCAGTTTTTGGATTAAGAAAATAGTATATATTTTCTTGTTTCTTTTTCTTTTCGGGGGTGGGGGTAATCACAAATTAATTACCAGTGTCCTCACAACAGGTTTACATGTTCTTCTTTTTCTGTGTTTGTTGTTTTGTGTTCTTGGTTGTTTTCGCCATTACAAACTATAAGATTAGTAATTTCTACATTTATGAGCTAGTAGATTGTTCTAACTGCAAGTATTACAAGAAACAATTATGTTGTATTGTCTTCCAGTGATTATTTTCAGAATGATGCCATTTGATTACTCACAATTTTTGGTTTATTGAACATAGGCTAGAATTTTTTCGTACCCGACATATAGCGATACTCCTGTGATTCAATATGTGCACGGCACCCAGTATTTTTGCACCATAACCATTTATATACCTTTGAGATGGTTGATACCTTAGTAAGCTTCTCAGGCTTAACGTTGTATGGATACATATTCATCTTTCCGATATCGTGTCGTATTGACACTGTCGGATGTGCACAGTTCTTTAAAATGAGGCCAATAAGGTTGATTAGTTATTGAATGCTGTTTTACGTCACACAGCAACTTTCAGGTATTGTAGTCGAGACAAATCTTCTAATCAATCTAAACATACTTTCATGTGGTGGTTCAGTTTTGTAGCAGTGTTCAGTCTAGAAGGGGTCTTCACTTTCATGTGGTGGTTCAGTTTTGTAGCAGTGTTCAGTCTAGAAGGGGTCTTCACTTTCATGTGGTGATTCAGTTTTGTAGCAGTGTTCAGTCTAGAAGGGGTCTTCACTTTCATGTGGTGGTTCAGTTTTGTAGCAGTGTTCAGTCTAGAAGGGGTCTTTACTTTCATGTGGTGGTTCAGTTTTGTAGCAGTGTTCAGTCTAGAAGGGGTCTTCACTTTCATGTGGCGGTTCAGTTTTGTAGCAGTGTTCAGTCTAGAAGGGGTCACTTTCATGTGGTGGTTCAGTTTTGTAGCAGTGTTCAGTCTAGAAGGGGTCTTCACTTTCATGTGGTGGTTCAGTTTTGTAGCAGTGTTCAGTCTAGAAGGGGTCTTCACTTTCATGTGGTGGTTCAGTTTTGTAGCAGTGTTCAGTCTAGAAGGGGTCTTTACTTTCATGTGGTGGTTCAGTTTTGTAGCAGTGTTCAGTCTAGAAGGGGTCTTTACTTTCATGTAGTGGTTCAGTTTTGTAGCAGTGTTCAGTCAAGAAGGGGTCTCTACTTTCATGTGGTGGTTCAGTCTAGAAGAGGTCTTTACTTTCATGTGGTGGTTCAGTTTTGTAGCAGTGGTCAGTCTAGAAGGGGTCTTCACTTTCATGTGGTGGTTCAGTTTTGTAGCAGTGTTCTGTCTAGAAGGGGTCTTCACTTTCATGTGGTGGTTCAGTTTTGTAGCAGTGTTCAGTCTAGAAGGGGTCTTCACTTTCATGTGGTGGTTCAGTTTTGTAGCAGTGTTCAGTCTAGAAGGGGTCTTCACTTTCATGTGGTGGTTCAGTTTTGTAGCAGTGTTCAGTCTAGAAGGGGTCTCTACTTTCATGTGGTGGTTCAGTTTTGTAGCAGTGTTCAGTCTAGAAGGGGTCTCTACTTTCATGTGGTGGTTCAGTCTAGAAGAGGTCTTTACTTTCATGTGGTGGTTCAGTTTTGTAGCAGTGTTCAGTCTAGAAGGGGTCTTCACTTTCATGTGGTGGTTCAGTTTTGTAGCAGTGGTCAGTCTAGAAGGGGTCTTCACTTTCATGTGGTGGTTCAGTTTTGTAGCAGTGTTCTGTCTAGAAGGGGTCTCTACTTTCATGTGGTGGTTCAGTTTTGTAGCAGTGTTCAGTCTAGAAGGGGTCTTCACTTTCATGTGGTGGTTCAGTTTTGTAGCAGTGTTCTGTCTAGAAGGGGTCTCTACTTTCATGTGGTGGTTCAGTTTTGTAGCAGTGTTCAGTCTAGAAGGGGTCTTCACTTTCATGTGGCGGTTCAGTTTTGTAGCAGTGTTCAGTCTAGAAGGGGTCTTCACTTTCATGTGGTGGTTCAGTTTTGTAGCAGTGTTCTGTCTAGAAGGGGTCTTCACTTTCATGTGGTGGTTCAGTTTTGTAGCAGTGTTCAGTCTAGAAGGGACCATTTGCCGAAAAGTAATAATTTTGACCCCCAAAATACTGTCTGTGTGAAACCAAGACCTATTTATTAAGTTTTAAGTCTTAGTTGATTCTTTAGTAAATCTGGTTCTACCTCTTCTCATTCATTATATATGTGTGTTAGTCCGACTTATCAGCCCACTAAACCCCATTTCAATTTTTGACATGGAGATTTGTGACAACCCCCTCCCCACCCCCACCCCCGCCCCAACAAGTCAAAAATGAAAATGGGGGTTTAGTTGGCTTGATTAGTCGGACTGATATACGTGTATTGTTTCTTTACATGAAACAACTACTGTATTTCCATAAATTAAGTGCACATGGTTTTTATTATTTACTCCTTTAGTTGAAAATGTTTTCCATTAAACTATCAATAAAATGCATTTAAAATGTACTGACCTAACCAAATTATATTTTTAATTAAAACATTATTGTTCAGTTCTCCAGTTCATAGAGAAAATTTGAATGAAAAATATTTTTTCGTATTAGGTCAGTATATTTTGTATTAAGTTTTCAAACAATTTTTTGTGAGTTTGTTGGAAAATACGACTTTATTCTTGCATTTTCCTTGTGCACTGAATTTGTGGAAATACAGTAGTTACAGGTTGAACAGATAAAACAATATACATTTGTGATAAACTCGTGATATGTGAATACCGTTTAAGTAAGTCTTAAATCAATTCAATTTCATTGACACGTAAATTCGCGAGAAAGAATTCCATTTGTATCCTCCACTAAAATTTTAATTATGACTAAAAAGCCTAAACATGACGTAATGAAAAATTGTGAAATCACGAAAATCAATGATTTTACAGTAGATAACAAAGTATTCTTTATCCTGTTTTTATGTCCAGTTACAAAAACATTTCAGTATTTTGACGAAAACGGTATCATTGCTAGTGAACTGTCAGTGAAAAAAAACCTTTCCTTTGAAACATTCTGATTTCAATATTTTTGCATTCGTGTAATGTTGACTTTGGCCAACCAACTAAGACCTTAATGATGGGGTCAATGGGCAAAATAAGGGACCCATAACCCCTTCTAATATGAACATTGCAGTTGACAATACGGCTCTGTGAAATGGTCTGCTCGTGTAAGCAACGGGAAACTGCTTTTATTTCCTTCTGTTGTTTTGGTGGAAAAAATCACATGCTTTCAGATGGAATATATATGTTGTACTAAGCTTGTTCAATGACGATATGTTTAAAGATCGTTCTGCACAAACTGCCATTTATATTAATTGAGGACCCTAATTATCGATTAAACAGGAGGTGCTTACCCTTCTGGAGCACCCGGTCTCACTTCCCTTGTGGAAGTTCACGTGTCTAACCAGACTTGTCAGTTCCACAGTTTTTACTTTGCTTCTAGATTGTGATTCGGACATAGATTAGTATCTTTGTTTTTGATTGATTAACCCTCAGGAAAAGTAGTAATGTGGTTCTTAATGAAAAATAGTGAAATTATCTTGATAGAGCGTGAAACCCCATTCCTCACACTATCAACGCATACTTTTTTCTTTTCTGAAAGAGTTTACACCGTAATAGTATTCCTTTTAATCACCAAAGACATACACACTTCTCTTAACTGAATATTGCTTAATGATTCTGTTTTGTCTTTTTACCTCCAGATGGCGTTACAAGTGATCTTGAGTCTTTTGTTCGTACCATATTTATTGGTATCTTCACAAGAAGCATGTTCGGCAAGTGGCAACACCTGTGTCTATGAAGACCATGCAGTATTGGAGGCCGGAAGTGACGACGTGAACAAACATTATTACATTGGGGGACTTTTTGGAGTACACGAACGCGGTGTAGACGCATACAAATGTGAAGAAACAGCGTTCAGACCACGTGGTATTTTGAATTTGGAGGCATTTATGTGGGCAATAAGGAACTACCAAGGCACTGACTCGAAGAGAGTTTTTGTTGGCGGTCTTGGAATGGATTCCTGTTCCATGGCTGAAAAAACAATTGAAAACATACTCAGTTATGAATTATGCAAAATTCGTGTTGCTGGTCCTACAATGAAAGCGGTGTCACCTAGAAACTTGGTGGCTTATGTTGGTCCAGATAGAAGTTCGGAAGCACGAACTGCTGCAGTATTACTCCGAGAAATGAATAGAACACTTGTCAGCCATGCTGCCACTTCACCCATGCTTACAAATGGCGACAATCCATTCTTCTTAAGAACAGTTCCATCCGACAAATACGACTCCAAAATATTGACTGCATTGTTAGCCGACCATTTACAAGCTAAATACGTCCAGGCTGTATACATAGGTGATTCATACGGTCGTGACGGGTTTAATATGTTAAAGAATGAGTTACACGCCAAGAGAGTATGCGTTGTTGCTGAACAAGAACTTCCTGTTTCCGCTTCCGATCAACAGATGACCGCCATTGTTGACCGGATAATGCAAAATAAAATAACCCGATACGTGATTCTTTATCTTGACAAAGGTAACGCCAAAGCATTCCTAGCAAAATTTAAAACTGAACAACCAAACGAAATACAAAATTTTATATTTTTCGGTACCTCTTCGTGGGCAGAAGACGCCACTGTTACCTTTAACACACAGGTGTCTGGATACACCATTTCCTTAGACGCACCAGCCATTCTTTCAAATGACGTGGAGAAATTTTATAGCTACATTGACGGTTTAACACCAAAAAATGTCACTTGGAATCCATGGTTCATTGACTACTGGAAGGGAATACTGGGTTGTTCCGCAGGCAGGGTCTGTGATGAAAACGTTGATACCATTCAGGGCCGTTACAGCCGTGACGTTTATGTTCCATATACTCTGATGGCAGTTAAAGCTGTCATCAATGGCATCAGGGCTAAAGCAGACGAGATTTGTGCACAAGACGACATGTGCTCCAAGTTTCTTAATGAGAATAACAGGGGACAGAATATATTTGAAGGAATCCGCTTAGCACGAGAGAACAATATAAGAGTTTTTGATGATATGGGCGACCTTAGTCAGAATTTTGTCAGATACAACCTGATCCGAGTCAACACTGACAACACGTACACTAAAGTAAGTAAACATGACAGGTACAGTACTGACCCATCGAAAGTTTAACACTAAGCTGATTAAAAGAAATATCCCACAACTTGAGTATTGACCTTATTCTGTCCTTATAACGCTACAAGCTTGTGGGTTAAAAGACTGTCGATATGTACACTGTAAACTTATTATGTTCGCGGTTTACAAATTTTCGCTTATTCGGTTTTTTGCGCGAAAAATTAATACTAGCGTAAATTATATTATGCGAAATGTGTTATAATGCATATTTAAGAGTGCCAGAATTTACTACAGATATGTCTATTCGATATACCTCGAATTGTACTGACCCATCGAAAGTTTAACACTGAGCTGACCAAAGAAATGACCTAGAGCTTAAAGAGGTTAAAGGCTGCCGAGATACACTGTAAACTTATTATGTTCGCGGTTTACAAATTTTCGCTTATTTGGCGTTTTCTTGCGCGAAAATTAATGCCTAGCGTAAATTATATTATGCGAAATGTTTAGAATGCGAGAATTTAACTACGCGGATATGTCTATTCGATATGTACCTCGAATATTGTACTGACCCATCGAAAGTTTAACACTGAGCTGATCAAAAGAAAAAAGCTTAAAGGCTGCCGAAATACACTGTAAACTTATTTATGTTCGCGGTTTACAAATTTTCGCTTAATTATTTTTCTCACGAAAATTAATACCGAGCGTCAATTATAGTATGCGTGATGTGTTATAGTGCATACTTAAAAAACGCTAAAATTAACTACGCGGATACGCCAAAATTTCATATACCTCGAAAATTAATACACGCGAAATTAAATATGCTTGCGATACAATGTACTATAGCAGCGAACGTGGGGTCGAGATGATCTGACGACTCGACATTATTTGTTATTGTTAAACTTTTGACAGATCTTTGTTAATTTAAAAAGTGAAAGTAGGGATTGTTAGGTCTTTGAGTTGGACCACAACACAGTAAAAAAAAACTTGAATATTCAATTGACCGTTATGTGTCTACATATTTGTGTTGCTAACTGTTATTATAAGGAGGCAATCATAAATATCTACTGTTATTTCAAAATTCTTTGATTTTGAATGTAACATCGCCCTGGGCGTGTAAAGTACATTCAATTCAGATACAAAGTCACATAATTTATTCTTCATATTCCAAGGCTGTCAAAACACCCTTTTGGTACTGAATACGGGGTCCTTAGAGTAAACTCAATTAGGAAAATAATCAACTTTTAGAAAAATCTAATAAGGAAATAAAAGTTATAATTTTGCACTTTATTTAAAATTGGTAAAAGTAACAAATCTTTAATCGAAATCGGTCAGAAATGGATTATTGCGCTTGGTATTTGACAGTCTTTTAAAATTATATCTTGTACAAGTTGGGGAAACATCATATGCTAGGGAATGAGGTCCATTGTTATGTCCCAAATCAAGCACATAGGCAAACTTGTATTCTTTTATGAATTTTCATAATGTTATGCGACTCCAAATATTTCTAGGGAACAAACAATGGTTTTACTTCAGCTGCATACTGATTCATTTTACTTAAAGCAAGACGTACAATACCAACTTTTTACATTTAATACCAGAGAGAGAAATGTTTTAAGAGACTTTTGTAGTTAGGCCAAGGGTTTGGTTTGATATGTATCCTAATGTCACCTTGTTCGTTTTGTTCTTTCTTTTAGGTTGGTTCCTACAGACCCGATGCGACAACACAACTGGCTATAACGTCCAACTTAAATACAGTCCCATCGCTCTGTTCTAATGAACCATGTACTGAATGTAATGAAACAACCACAACAACATCAACGACAACGCCAGCTGTTACATCAGTCGTTGTCAAGACAACCACAGATCCAACAGAGGGAGGTGTTTATGCCTTCCCGAAAATGGTAGCCAATCAGCAGTTTACTGGGGCATTCAGTAAACAAATGAGAGGGGATGGTGAATATGGCACCAGATTTGAAATCGGTCAGAAATGGATTATTGCCCTTGGTGTTTTGGCAGGTCTTGGAATTTTGGCAGTGATAGTCTTTGAAATTTATATCTTGTACAAGTTGATGGGTACTAAGATTGGTCGTCAGTGGCGTACTATGTGGTTAGGTCAGCTTCTACTCTGTGGCATTTTTCTTGCTTATTTGACATTGTTTGCTTATATCCCCGTTCCAACAAAGGCAACATGTGGTATCACAAGGTTTGGAGTTGGGGTTTCATATGCTATTATTTTCGCTGTGCTTTTAGTTAAATTAATGGTTATTTTAACATCTAAAAGTAGTGAGTCTTACATAGCCGGTGATATCGAATCACCAAATTACCTTAAAGGAATCTACCAGTTCCTTATGTTTGTTTTTGCAGTAGGTGTTCAGATTGTAATTGACACTCAGTGGCTGATCCAAGTACCTCCCGAGGTAGTTAAAGTGGTTACCAATAATGGCGACGAAGCATGGGTTTGTAACCATTTTACGTGGTCTGCAGAGAAGGGTTGGCTAAATATGGAGAGTTTTATTAGAACAAATTTTGAAAACGATTTGTTGTCGTTGGTTTATATAATGTTCCTTATTCTAATGACGACCATAGTCGCCATGAAAGCACATGGTATAATCACAAATCATAGAGAGAGTGTGTTCATTGGAATTGGAGCCGGATTTTCTATACCTATATGGATTGCTTGGGGTCTAGTTGGAGGGTTAAACAGAAAACATGATTATGCTCAGGAGTTTGGAGATGCTTGTATGGCATTTGGTCTTTTTATTACGGCCACTCTGGCCTTGTTCTCCATGTTCTTACCCAAGGTCCGACAGCTGGTCAACATGGGTGTGGAGGGCATCTACTTGGAGGACGACCGGGACACCTACTACGCTGGGTCAGTGATCATGGCTCCTCCCAGTTACAAGAGCAGACCCAGTTCCATGGTTTATGTGAACCAGGGAATGTACTCAGAACCTGTTATCATCGGAAACGGCGAACAAAGTAAGTTAGAAAAAATATTTCCTAGCATAAAACGAAATTGTGTCAATAGCAATAGGATTACATGTACTATTATATCCTTTTAAATATAAACGTATTGATAAAAATAACACTCGTCCATGTCCGAATCACAATCCAGAAGCAAGTAAAAACTTTTGGAACTGACAAGTTAGTTTAGACACGTGAACTTCCACTAGGGAAGTGAAACCGGGTGTTCCGGAAGGATAGCTAGCTACACGCCAACTAGACTACGGTTATTAAATGCTGTCTGCATCATCTAGTTTCAAACACTAACAGATTAATTTGTCTATTATCGTTCATCGGTGTTTAAAATTTCCATCAGTCTCTTAGTCCAAGGCTGGTAACATGTCGGAAGGACTAGTTACTTTTTTCAATATATCCGGTAGTCTCGTGTCCCATAATAGAAAATATTTAATTTTTTGGATAAGGTTGGTCTGGGTTCATGCTTCCTAATGTTTAACAAATGCATTGCTGGTCTAAACTTATGCTGCTAGTTAAAACCTGAAGTTCCTCAAACACTAAGATATACTCCCTCATGCAAAGTATTTTCTTATCTGATTTTGGTCCTTTGGGTTTCTTTTCGAACATCTTGGAAAACGTTTTGGTTTCATAATTTTGGTCCCGGCCGTCTAGTGCTGTAAAATTAAGACTGGTAAATTATGTAATTATATACATTTTTATATTGCGTCATGTTTATATTTGTCAGATTCCGTACATTTGAAGCACCCAGGAAGTACTTACAGCTTACCTATTTATACAAAGAAAGGTAGCGAGATTGGCGGTAGTAAAGTTCTAAAGGTAACCGGGGATTTAACTGGTAAACACCCAGCTACAGAACGACGTAAGCCTGTTTCTGAATACGGATATTATAGAAAAACTAGATCCGAGAGTGGAGGAACACTAAGAAGTAAGTCTTAACTTTAGGTTAATATAGATTGATCTGGTGTAACATCGAAGTCGCTCTAGTATAGTTTGGCTGTGTTCTGTCATTAACTTGTAGTGCCATTGGTTGCCTTGGTTGTAATCAAGTTTAAATAATATAAGTCATGCTATTTAGTCGTCAGTTTGGTTGATTGAATGGGGTTTTACCTCCCAGATAAGAATGTTTCACTTATATCAAGACGTCACCAGCTATAGATAATGTGCCAGAATTTTTACCATAGTAGTGTAATGTGCAGGGAGGGTTTTTTAAATAGCCTGTCACGCCTACTTTTTAAGGTCTCTTCTTGGGACTTTGGGCAGTTGCCAGTCAGTTTAAGGAAGAAGGAAAAAGTTGCCATGTTTTATGTGAATTAATTATTGAAAAAGGAACTCTAGTATTAAAAGATTTAAAATTGTTTTGTTTAAATAGAGTTAGAAGGAAACAATTTTCGACAACTATACCTTCACAATAATAATTAAACACAAAACATTCCTGTCCACGTGATGTATCATGGTGTGCTTCCTTTTGGAATATATTTGAAAAAAGATCCCCAATGTCTACTGCGATTTCATTTTTGTTATTCATAGACCAAGATCGTAAAATAATGTTGCTCTCAGAATGTTTTTCTTTTGTGTTTTGATGTTTACGTGACTATTATTTCCATTTGGATACGATTTTATATTGGGTTCTCATTTTCTCAGATAGTGCTGTCAATTTAATTGTAAACCAGCAATATTTTCTGGCCAAATGAATTCATTCCCGGCTTACTTTGATGCAAATGGTGCCAATAATCAACGTCTACCGACAAATCCGCCATCGATGGTGATGCTGTTTCCCGCCAAATTTTCCTTATTAGAATCCGTTTCCGTTTGTCATTCATGAGTGCATCTGTACTAAATGTGTATTCTATTTTATTTGTAGAATCAAGGTCTCAGCAGGATTTAGGCTGTCTGTAGGAGACATCCGTCATTTAATATGCATAATATAAACATTTTGCTATCTTCACCAAGTTTTGGCTTTCATCCTGCATATGTGAGGAAAATTTCCAGGATTTTATTACATAGTTCCATGACAGCCCAGAACAACTCATCTCATCAAGCTGGCTGTCGGGTTATCTTGGACTTTGATGAAAACCAAATGAAGTATTATGATTGGATGATGAAAAGGTGAAATTTTAAATCTCAAACAGGAAGTAACATCGACATTATAAGTTTCGAATTGGTTATCCAGTAAGACATCTATTTGAGTTCAGACCTCCGGGATTTTTGTGTTGCTTCAAGATATAATATAGGGAATTTGTTAATGCTTATTGACATATTTTTGTTGTTTTTTTCAAAATTGTAAATTACATATAAATATGCTAAATATGTATATATATATATAACATAGCCATCGTTTATAAAATGATGTGTATAGCTTTAGTTTGCCAGGTTTTGTTTTCGTGTATCAGCCAGCTTCCACCGATAGATGTCGCTATAAATCTCAGGAATTGAGCGACATCTAGTGGTGGGATTGATTTGTGTATATGGACCGACTGACGTTATTCTTGCCTTTTATGTTAGATATATCGATAAACACGCGGAAGTGTGGTCTAAAATTTGTATTTGAATAATCAAAATATATGGTTGTATTGTATCCCACAATGAGGATGATAGCTATGCAAATACACAAAAACAAGTGATATGAAAGCGGTGGTCTTTGTAATTTTTCTTGATTATTTTTTACCACCTTCGTCAATTACTTGCTACAACACAAAAATGTTAAATTCAATTGTAGAGGGTATTTTAGTGACATAATTAAAATTTCGCATAGCTTTGGCATTTGACAAAAGATTAAACTATTGCCCTTATGTTCTACTCCACCATCAGACTGTGATAATATTCTTTGACTTTGTAGACTAGAATCTATCTCCGCCATGCAGTCATCTGAAATTTGATCTGATCGCTGAACTTTAACACTTATCATATATTTTCAAAAGTTTTATTTTTACAAAAAATCACAATATTTAATTACTCCTGCCACTCAAACTTAAAATTTGTTCTCAACCTTCACCCCTGAATCTATAAATAGGTTGAGTTGTTTCTTTTAATTTTGGACCAGCCCAAAAGTTCTGAAGGGATGTGAAGGTTTCAGTGTCTAGTTCACGCACGTGTACATTATTTTATATAAATAGAACATTGCTTAGATAATATAGGTCATGTGTATCACAGCAATAAAGAGTGCTGAAGTTTTTTGTTTGAAAGAGAGACTTTGTGACAATGATATATATAAATAAATAAAATATATGTATAATTTTTTTATATATGACGGTGATATCAAATTTATATGAATAAACATATTTTCTATAATTATTGCTGTTTTTGTAATGTTGGTAAATGTCGCACAAGCAAATTTTAAGCTATTCACGATGGTATCAAGTTTATTTATTCTTGGGATTAATTTATGGACAGATTTGTGTATGCTTGAGATTCTCGAGTGTGTTTACCGTCTGCTTTGTACTCGGGGTGACTTTAAGGTCCTCAGTCAGTACATCACTGTCAATCACACTGGATAAAAATCTTGATCTCCTACTCCTGTGATGCCAGACGCACTTTTATATGCATTCCGAACACCAGGCGTGGAAGCAGTATAGCAAATTTTTAAGTTTTATGTATGACCCAACCGAGGTTAGAACCCACAACCTCCCGCTCTAGAGACTGACGCTTTACCAATAAACCACTTAGGCGATCTCTTTTTTTATAATGTTGTATTGGAGGACAAACTGCAAGTTGTTGCAGAAAAGTTTTGCCCGTAACAGAAAACCGTTTTGTTAACTAAGTACCGTCCTTCCTGCCTTAAAAACCACCTCTTCATAATGACCAGTGGAATTGTATCTCAACTATTCTTTATTCATACTATTTGAACCTGTATCTAAAGGCCACCTGTCCATAAAGGCCACTTTCATTGGTTCCCTTGGCTGACCTTTATAGACAAATTTATCTGTAATTAAAAAAACCTTGAGGCAAGTATTCAGCAAAAGCTAAGACCACAATGCAACAGACAACAAATGTTCGTCGTTGCTGTTTTGTAAAATTGTTGGTCATGTAGGCACGATAGTAATACTGTATAATGCTTATATTTCGCTGTGGTTTTATTTTCGCTATATTCGCGGTCAAGTGTATTCCCGCGAAAATTAAACCACCGTGAATAGACACTTGTGTTACCACCCGATTAATCTTCCTAGAGTCGTTTTCCTTTAATCAGATAAGACCGCGAAAATATGACACCGCGAATACACTAGTCATCGTCAAACCGCGAAAATTTGACACCGTGAAAATAAAGCAATATACAGCATAAGCATAGCAAAAACCAACTGTAACTTGATAGGTGGCCGGGTTACCAAAGTTGGTAGAGCATCATGCTTGTATTGGGAAAAGTTTCACGTTGATGGAGTTAAAATTCCCTGGGTCCGAGATACGGTTCTTACTGATTTTACATTGGGGACCCTTTAATAATCTAATGTACTTACTTATTTTTACCAGGATTAGTTTTCTGACTTTTCTATATAATAATATGGACCCAATTTTTTAGAACTTCGTGTAGGACCTGTCAAAAATATAAAAGTGTTCTGTACCTTCCTTTACATAACATAATTTGAATCCCTGGTTGAGTCCTGAATTGACCGTTACGAAGAGGCCGACCAAAAGGTTAGTCCCAAGGTGGAACATGGTGGTTTTGATTCAAGGCAGTTTAATCCAAAAAGAAGAGATGGATGGGCAGATGGGAACTTAAAATATACGAGGTCCTGTGTGTCACGGTGCAGGGGCGGATCCAGGATTTTTTTAAAAGGGGGGGGGGGTGAGAATAATCCAGGATTTTTTGAAAGGGGGGGTGGGGGTTGGTTGAGAATTATCCAGGATTTTTTGAAAGGGGGGTTGAGAATTATATCAATGCTAGGTGCGAGCTTCCAGAAACGAGGGGTCTAGGGCAGCAGCCCCGATGGGGGCCAAGAAAATAATTTTTAATCAGTCAATAGCTCTCTCTCTCTCTCTCTTTCTCTCTCTCTTTTTTAATTTTTCAAAGGGGGGATTGCAGTCCCCGCACCCCCCCCCCCTTAAATCCGCCATTGCGATGGGGTTGGCACGCTAAAGAACACTGCTGTATAATGCCATCAGCGCAACGCACAAATTTCTGCACCTTCGCCTATAGCTGGCGACGTCTCTATTATAAGGGAAATATTCTTGACAGGGACGTTAAACGCCGTTACTCAACTCAACTCTGTTACACATTTGTAGTGAATAGCCTATACATCCGTGCTGCGACGTAAAACAGATGTCCTATACATACAATTCTTGCTGTTGTTTTGGACAACGAAACTATTACTAGAGGTCAATGACCATTGTATAATAATATGTTCATATTAGTCAAAAAGTCAAAAAATTAAAATGGGGGTTTAGGGGGCTGATTAGTTGGACTATGTTCATATATATTCCAAAACAAATATATTAATCCATGTCCAAATCGCAATCTAGAAGCAACGTAAAAACTTTGAAACTGACAAGTTCGGTTATACACGTGAACTTCAACCAGGGAAGTGAGACCGGGTGCTTTGGAAGGGTAAGCACCTCCTGTTTAGCTAGCTAGACCCGTCACGTGTAACCAAAATTGAGTGAAAGGAACATGGAACTATGGGACTTCAAATATAGCCAGAGCAATCCTGGACACAAGATACATCAAACTTATCAATAATGAAGAATTAAAAGATTTCCGTTGCTTTATTAAATCCATTCTTAAACGGTATTTTATGCCCATGTCCACTAGATTTTACTTGTATCAAGGTCAGATAGTCTTGGATCCGCCCGGGGCTCAAACTCTTAAGCCAGTGCTTTATCATATGTAACAAAACCGAGATGTAGTTGAAAAAGCACAGGAACTTGAAATTGTATCCGTACTGCGTAAATAGTCCAATACATGGGCAAAAATACTTATTTTTAATATAGTATAGGGGATTTTTCCCATATTTTGGGTCATTAATGTATTTCGGATAAAATTTCTGGTTCCTGTGAAAAAGTGACAAAAAACTACAAAAAAACTTAACAAAGCTCACGACAACGCAAAAATCTCCCACAACAAACGAACGAAATAACAAAATAAACCCGTTGAGACTACGTGTATGGCCAGATCAAACGGCACTAGGACACTGGAAGTCACGCTAACAATAAAAGATCGGGACGGCCCACAACTTTCTACAGCAAGGCAGGCCAGGAGCATTGCAAGGTCTAACTTGACTGCCGGTAGAGTGTACCAGAGCTACTATCTGCCTGGATACAAAATCGAGTAAACGCCTCTTGTTAAGAGTTTGAAGGCGGTTTAATTAAGAGATGTGTAGTAGTAAAGGAGCTTCTTTTTGACAGCTACACATCAAGACTAGATTTTGCGTTAAATCATGCAAATTGCCAATTTTGCACATCATGTATTTGACTGGAGTGCTGGTTTGTGGTTTAATGAGTCACTGCCAGATTACAAAATTAGTGTCTCTGTTGCATCTGCGGGATGCCTATAATTACGTTGTGGTGGTAACCTTACAGCTTATAGTACAATATCAGACGTAGGAATTGGTTTATAAGCCCCACTCTAAGGAAACTTAAATTGTATTGAATACTTTTATATCCTTGAAAACAGTGCAATACCATCTACTCATCGTCTAGGTGTTGGACATCATTTCGTATTTCAAGATGATTGTGTCATCGAAAAAGACCAAGTCTGTCATCGAAAAAGACCAAGTCTTTTTAATGAATGGAACCTGGACAATCATTTCAGGTCCTTGGATTCTAGTCATCTCTGCCCCCAAACTACAACTATGGTAGCTAGGTTGGTAGAGTGCTCGTTCCGTATGTGAGAGGTCGTGGGTGGGTCTGAGAAAGATTTGAAAATATGTATAGCGACTTCTTTCGCCAAGCAATCGGCGTTTAGAAATGAAAGTCACGGGTCCTTCAGAAGAGACCTTAAAAACCGATGTCCCGTATCACGGCAGGCGTGACACAATAAATAATCCTCCTTGCATTTTGCCCTCGCACACTGAAAAGGTCAAAATTTCCGCCACATCACTTATAGCTGGCGACGTCTTGATATGAGTGAAATATTCTTGACTGGGACGTGAAACCCAATTCAATCGATCAATAAGTCCCCAAACTGAAAATCTAGGGGGGAGGCTGTTATGTTGGCATCTTGGTAAAATGTTGCAGAAATTTGACAGAATTTGAGTACAATATTCTGTGTGCATGGTCAACAATACCAAATGATAGGCATGCACTTTTGTTAGAACTGCCAAGCTATTGTACACACGGGGGCCAGTTTCATAATAAAATTAAAAAAATACCGATAAGTATACTCTTTTTTATATACTTATCGGTATTTTTTAAATGTTATTATGAAACTGGCCCCTGTGATTGTACATGTTGGAGAGGGACATATATATACTGGCTTTAACCGCTGATGCTCAGTCTGGTGATACATAGGCGTGCTCTGTTCCAAATATTACAATTACAAACTATTTTTGTGCCATTGACATTTGTATATGCATAAATTTCTGAAAAATGTAACATAGAAAAATTGGTTTAAACAGAAATCGGCGACTTGCAGACTTGGAAGCTTTACTAAATTTCTACAATGCCAAGGTGTTACGTCAATACTGGACGCTACTTGAAAGCAACTTTATTATTCCATTTATTAAAAGGTTACAGTAGCTAATTAATCAATTTATACATATTCTATATTAATGGATTGGTTTTGTCGAGAAAAATATAACTTTTATAGTTAACAGTGAAAACTCCTTTTGGATACAGCAGATTGTGATTAAAGGGAGCTAATTCTAATTGAGCCGGTGCATGCGAAAACCTACAACTTGGTCAAAATTTTCAAAATTGAGATTTTTACATATTATGAAACTCCATTATGTTTTATACATGTAAACAATTTTTTAATGTAAAACACAAATCCTAAAATGTAAAAATGACGTCACAAAAACTTGGATGACGTCACAATTGATTGGTCAAGTGTTATGAGTGCTTTCAATTTTGCATTCAATTTTCAATACTCGAACATCGTTTAACAAAATGATTCTCACTCTTTAGACGGCGCTGGACATGTGATATCTTGATACATTAACCTGATATGGTGTAACTGAGTTTAATCGGTATTTTTAAATTTTGTCAGGCTCTGCTTCACTGACTTGGTGAGACTTGATCTGGTCGGTCTGTAAAGATACATGATCAACAGACCTCTTTACAAGTGTAAAGGTAGTCTCAGAACCATCGATATTACGGGTCCTGATCTTCAAGAAAATTTTACCGGGTTCTATACTTGAAAATCTTAAATGTATTAAATGTTTCTGTATAAAAATTCAGAATAAAAATGTTATTACCTTTTTAA
Organism: Anadara kagoshimensis; assembly: GCA_021292105.1. Classification (NCBI taxonomy): domain Eukaryota; kingdom Metazoa; phylum Mollusca; class Bivalvia; order Arcoida; family Arcidae; genus Anadara; species Anadara kagoshimensis. The sequence continues at coordinate 35,235,083 of CM037874.1, forward strand.
ATCTCCCTACAAACTCAATATCATGCCGACACCCACCATAAAGTTTAGTTATGATTGGTCATTTTACAAGGAAAGTAGTTTCAATTATTAAAAACATTTTGTTTACAATTTTTGAAACCCATTGTATTTTACATTTCTTGACTTATGAAGCGTGTGCATTATAAGTCTAGATTTAAAAATAAATAAATAAATAAACTTCTTGAATGTACTGGTGCTTGTGCATTCCAATACACATGCTATCGATTTGATACATTGACCTATTTTATCTCAGTTAAATTTTGTATCTTATTAAATGTGCTGATAAAATGGTCCAAAATGATACAGGACCGATCAGAAATGAGTTGATTAAAATGTTTTCCAATCTTTCAATTCCCGGTTCCTGGGTCCATAAACACTGTATGCAATTCTTTTATTGTTATATGCAGATTTTGTAACAGTACTAGTATCCAAGAGTGCCAACATCAATCCGACAGTATTGGCGCTTTAATTGCGCAAATCCTATAGAACTCCTGTCTATGAAGCATTGTGCATGTCCTGCAATCTGCATTTATTAAAAAAGTGACTGCAGTGTTGAGTCTTGTCAAAATGCACCATTCGAAATAAGTCATTGTATACATATTTTTGTTCTGTCTTGTAAAATATTCTAAATTTTTGTATGGCAAACACAAACTGCTGTCTATTTGGAATTCGACCGTATCAATGTAAGACATCTATTAAAAATACAGACGAGTTTGGTACTGTTTGCCATCTTCATCCAGTGCCTGGTTCTCTTCCATTAAGTGATTCAGATGCATAATCGTACATAAAAAAATCTGGATTTAACGGGGTGTCAGAAAATAAAGTGCACCCAACTGTCTATCAAAATATGGTTTATTGATCGATTGATTAATTCAATGATTGATTGAAAGGCAATCTACATCTTAGTCAAGAATATTATACTTATATCGAGGACGTTTCTAGCTATAAGTAAAGTAGTAGAATATTATTTTACCTTTGTAGTGTGTATTTTATATGAAAAAATATATCTCTTGTATCATCTCCAGTGGTTTAGAGTGAAAAAAGTTTGATTTGAATTGCCAAGTGCAATGTACAGGGAGGATTTTTAACGATGCCTGCGATGACATGGGGGCATCTGTGTTAAAGGTCTCTTCTGAAGGACTCTGTGACTTTCATTTCTAAATGCCGAATGCTTGGCAAACTTTTTGAAGTTTTTGTCAGACCCCGTTTGAAATCGAACCCACGACCTCTCGCATATGAAGAGTGCACTCTACGAACTAAGCTACCGTTGTATACATACATTTTGTGCGAAGTCAAAAGTAACATTTTGTTTTGGTACAAAGGCGCAACTGGTACACTTGGTATTGAGATTTTGGATAGTTCTTCTTGTGTCTTTGTAAGACATGTCTTAAGAACACCTTTTCTTCTTTTAACTATAAATTCTTTTTTAGAAAAGCTGTATTTCTTCGGTTTTGCCCTTCATATCCAAAATTAAAAACAAAACATACAGATGTGGGCGTTTTGGGTGTTTGGTCAAGGAATGTTCAAAACGCCCTAATGCATTTCTTAGCATAGCATGCGCAAGTGACCAAGTTTTTTTTTGCCGATACAAATTAAAGTACATACATGTGGTATTTAAAACAAATAGTTTATAATTAAATAGATAAAATTTAAACAGCAATTATGAATAACATAGGCAAATGTCCCTTTATCCTTTAGCAAAACACGTTTTCTGATATATTTCAACACACTCGCACTTCACATGCAAACACGAAATTGTTCATAGATTAATCCATAGAGATTAATAAAATTGTTCTCGTCGCGAATAGCTGAAAAATTGCTGATACGATGTTAAGCAACATTCAACCAACCAAGCCATTAATATTGAAGTCACTATGAGGTTTTTGAACCCTGTTCCCGTGTTCTTGGATCATTTAAATTATTCTTCACACGACGGATGATGAAGCTTAAAACAATTTCTCTGATGGCACACCGTGGCGTATCTTAAATACTACCCTATAAATTATTGTACGTTTAAAGTGAAATTATGGTGCTAATTCTGTCTCTACCCTCGTTTTGTTTTTTTTTCTTTGGTTGTCTTATATATCATACTAATGGACCCCTATCGTGCAACCTTCCCGCTCCGGTAATTAATTAAAATTATTAAAAAAAAAAAAAAAAATAACAACGTCAGAGGGTTTCGAACTCCCGGAACCTGTGTTTGATAAAAAGTGCAAGTCCAAAGTCATATCCACTACACCACGCCGACCACATATGAAGCGCAAAGTTATACAATGTATAAAATTTGTTATGTCACCGCTAAGGCCAGTAACTCTTCATTTCTTTACATTCACAGACGTACTCACGGTATTGCTGCTGGATCTTGTTACCGATAATATTTAATTTAGTTGCTACATCTTCATTGAAAATATATAAAATCGTAAGACACATTTTATTAAACATGTTGTATGTTATTCAACAACTCAGATAAACCCCGGGTGATATACACATAATCTTCCCGGGTCATATCTCTCCTCTCTCTCTTTTACATGTATTTAGATAAAATTGGGATGATGTTTGTATTTATTATAATTTTGTATTATATTATTAATATTGATATTATACAATTATGGACTTTTTAGTGGTTGTATATGGTGTGATATTCACCGGAAAAATAAATATTGATCGAGGCGACAGCCGAGGTCAATATTTATTTTTCCGGTGAATATCACACCATATACAACCACTAAAAAGTCCATAATTGTATATTATTATATAATTTAGCCACTGTGGCACTTCGGTTGACAATGTTTTCTCAAACCTGTGACCAGGCAATCTAACTATTTTACCCATGTTCTATTTCCCTGCCCACCCTGGTTGATCACACGAAAATTATCCCGCATTAGTTAGATCAATCTGACTTTAAATAAGTCTGATTCTATGAAAAAATAAATGGCATTCCGGATGAGACACAATCAATTACACACTACATTGTAAATTGATAATGCCATAACGTCAACGTTCTATGAAAAAATAACAAGACACAATCACTTGCGTACACTTAATTGATGACGTTCTAATCATTTTACGGAGAACGTCAACAAAAATCGATGACGTACAACGAATTTGATATTCACCGGAAAATCCGTGGTATATGATGTGAGATCCAATGGTCACATGTTACCGTTTTAGCCAATCATAAAGATGGAATTTATTAATTATATAATAAAAAGGTTTATAAAACGTGACCAATATCAGTTTCGAAATATTTTTAATGCAACCATCTCCATACTCCGAAAATACATGACCGAACTGAGTGCTCGTCCACATCTACTTTAAACCCGTATAAATGCTGTAAAAACTTATGGGTGAATTAAAAAACTCGACCTCATCTGTCTCCCCTTCAGTTACCATATCTTACCACACCAACACTTAAAATCACTCCGTTAAAATCAGTTTTAACTTCAACTCGTTCTAAAAGTTAAAACGTCAAACTTGTAAACTTGTAATTGACTTCCGTGTTTGTGACGTAACTTCGTCGCAATTTTTCTCAATTGTGACGTAATTGCCAAGTTGTAGGTTTTCGCATGCACTGGCTCAATTAGTTTTTTTTAAAGAAGTACTGTCACAATAAAAGTTGAAATGGCATATGTAATGCTCAACTGGAAAAGTTTGACCTCATTTGCCTAATTTGATAAAATTGGGTCAAAGAATTTCTATCATCTTCTAAATTATTTATTTCAAATTTGAAGAAATCCTGTGAAAAATTAAATGCACAATGGCAATTTTAATGATTTTGCTATTTCTAGCAATAGCTGCCATCATGGATTTCGTACAGGGTAGCCTTGTACAAACTTTGATTTACTCCACCTATAAGGACCTTCCACACTAAATTTGGTTTCAATTGGCCCAGTGGTTTAAGAGGAGAAGATCAAAGTTTACACAAAGATGTAAAAGCTAAAGCCAATTGAGCTAAAAACACAAAATTAATTTCATAAAGTTTTATTAGTTCTGATTTGAGTTTTACATTTTACAAGTTAATAAAAGATACAAAATATTTTAATACATGTATTTAAATAAAATATATAAAGAGAATAAATAAAATATAAATACTTAGGATAGGCTAACAATATTGACCTGTCTGCTTGACCTTCGATTTAAATATTTATCATCAGTATACAGTCAAACCTGTCTATAAAGGCCACCTAAGGGAAACTGTAAAAGTGACCTTTATGGGAAGGTGGCCTTTATATATAAGTCCAAATAATATGAGTAAAGTACAATTGGGATACAATAATACTGGCCTTTATAAGCAGGTGCCCTTATATTGAGGTGGCCTTTTAGGCAGGTTGAACTGCATTTACATAAAGGGCACACAGGTGTTTATTTTGCCTACTTCTATGCGGAAACACAAATTTCAAACACATCCATATGTAGAACCTATGGTCGATGTGGTTAAGACAGTAAGAAAAAATATCACTCTTGAGTTAGGTGTTATAGGTTGGTTGAATGATGCTTAACGTCGCATCAGTAATTTTTCGGTTATTCACAATGAGAACTATTTTATTAATCTCTATGGATTAATCTATGAACAATTTTTTTATGCACGTGAAATGCGAGTGTGTTGTATGGTCTTCCTTGTACTAGCGCGCTCTCAGGGCGACTTTACCATGCTAGCTCACAGAGTCAGTACACCCCAGACAAGCGTACCACTCCCCCAGTCCATTAAACTGATACCAGGTGAATCAGTAAAGGCCAACGGCAAGGAAAATTCACTTTTCCACATGTGGTCTCTCACAGCCATGAGAGCCCTGGATTTGAAGACTGACATCTTATCTATTAGGCCACCATGGCCTTCAGGTGTTATAGGCATGCCCCTGCACATTTTATATGTATAAACTGTGAGTCCTAACCAGATAGTCTGTCTGCAATATTGTTGCAGTGAAAAGTCTATTTTACTGTAAATAGGGATAATATCCCTATTAATGGTCGCCCTGAGTGAGCACTAGTACAAGGCAAACCACACAACACACCTGCACTTCGCATGCATACACAAAATTGTTCATAGATTAATCCATAGAGATTAATAAAATAGTTCTCATCGTGAATAGCTGAAAAATTGATGATGTGACATCAAGCAACATTCAACCAACCAACCAACCTATTTATATTATAAAGGTTGTTTTTAAATGAATGCATAAAAGTGTGAATATTTGCATATGATAACATGGTATTTATACCCATTTTTTTTAGAATAGAGTCCATTGTGTTCATAAACACTCTGTCAAATTATTGCTGATGGACTGTACCCATTTATTGGTAGATCACTGTATATGAATATTCCTTATAAAAGGTCAAGCAGACAGGTCAATGTTGTGTGCCTATACAGGAAAGGGAAAGCAAATAAAAACTGAGATCTGATATAACAAAGACAACAAAAATGATAAAATATAAAAAAATTATAAAATATAAAATAGTTGTATGATGATGACAATGAGGAATGGGGGGGATTTGATTGAGCTTAAAAATAATAAAGGAAGATATGCTTGATAAATGGCTGATATAGGCAAACAACAATGACCTGTCTGGTTGACCTTTAATTTAAATATTTATCACAGAAGAGTACATTTATGTATAGGGGCCACCCGTCTATATATCACTAAACCGGTACATAATAAATGTATTAACTGTAAATCCTAACACTACCCATGTACTGGGTAGACCCTCCGTTATGAATATTACTAATGAAGGGTCAAGCGGACAGGTCAATGTTGTCTGCCTATATATCAAAACTACTGTATAATCTCAAATGTTTGTTGGTATCAACCCAAGATGTGAAGCTTGGTGTGAGGGACCATGGTTGGATAGGATCTATGTTGGATTGGAATGGAAAAACTACATGTAAATGTAAAAAACCTATTTGTTCAAAGCTCTGTTAGATTAAACAAATGGTAAATGAACTTAGAAAATAGTATTTAAATTAAAAATATTTGTTAAAAACATGAAGTTCTGACTTAAATCACTTCTTTTGATATCAGCAACTCGTAAGGAGTAATCAAATTTGAAATCTATTACTCAATACACAAGATACAATTTTTGCTAGCCAGCTGGTTAAGCTAATGGAACTTTAAGCAACCAGGCTAAGGTTTGCATGATATTTACACCTTATAGAAATGAAATCCTGTTTCTTTTTGTTGTGGAAAACTGAAAAAATTGATCATTTTTGACAATTCAATATGCAAATTATGTCACAAGTGCTCAATGACTGACTCTTTCATTTTTTCACATAATTCTATTTCTTATAATTCAATTAACATTTTTTGTAGATAACAAATCAGCACTTTTAAAAAAAAATTAACAACTTTTGTTATTTAAAAAAATAGCATCACTTGTGTGCAGGAATACAAATATTTGAGTGTTGTCCATGACAACATGACATCACAAGTCAATTCTTTCATGCAAAAATAACAGAAAGGATCTGACCAATCAAATCATATCAAATTTTATTTCTCTCAAAACCACTGTAGGTGGTATATGAGGTCAAATCAAAATCAAAATGCTTGAAACAAAAGAGATTTCAATTATGATGTGATATTTGGTTAAGGGGAGAAGACTGGGGAGGGGTTTACAAAATATACTAAAATTACAAAATGTCATCTAAACACATATCTTTAGTAAAACAGATAAGATGTGTGCTTATGTTTTAATTGGTGGTTAAAAAGACTACCAACGATTTGCTGTGCCGATGTGGACATACATTTATATCTGATTTTAAAACATTTCTCTGATTAAATATAACCAATATTCACCTGATATCAAAATTCCATTTATAAAACAATGATCCCTTTACCATTACCATAGTAACAGAAACATTACATATAAATAAATACAAGTAGTAAAATAGCACATGATTATCACACTCAAAATTATCAAACCAACATAGTTGTTAGTATTTGTATACATCTAGGTATTTTTAAAGTGATAGAAAAATATGTGTGTGTGTGTGTATGTGTGTGTGTGTGTGTTATTTATAAAAATATTAAAATAAAAGGCAAACTTTTCAAAGTTGACATGTATAATATAGCTACATATAGTATAATTTTATCTAATTTGCTACAAAAGTAAAAATTTGAGTTATTTAGCTTAAATAACTTTATATGATTTTATATAAATTATGCAATCATTATAATATATGTGTGTATATAGATTTCTCAAATAGTAATATTTTCTATGTTTCTATGGTAACAAAAACACTACATGCTTTGAAAGCTTTCTTATTATCTAAAACTGACACTTCAGTTACGACCTTGGGTAAATGACATCAAACTATCACTATAGTTACGACCTTGGGTCAATCAATGAAAACTATTTCTATAATCAGCCTTGGGTCAATGACAAAAAACTATCGCTATAGTTATGACCTTGGGCCTATCAGGCGCATGACACAAGCAAAAATTAAAAACTTGTGGTGGACGTTTGAGCCACGACTTCAGTGGCATTTGAGCCACTGATTTTAAACATTACCATTAAATGTCGCTCAAATGTCTATCACATATTTGTAATTTCCCTCAAATGGGTTAAAATTCTGTCTCTCAAATGTCCATTACTTCGTCAATCAAACATCTGTTTATTTTCACTCTTTTGTCCTATGCTTTTGCTGGAATGTCCAACGCCGGGTCAATCATATAAGACTATTACTATAGTTACGAACTTGGGTCAAAGACATCAATTAATCACTATAGTTACGACCTTGGGTCAATGATATAGGACTATCACTATAGTTATGACCTTTTGTCAACCATTAAAAACTATCACTATAGTTACAATCTAAGTTCAATCATTTAAGACTTACAGTCTGATGAAAAAATCTTTTAAATGGTGTCTTTGTGTATGCCTCTAATACAATTTTGAGCAATGTTACCACAGTGAATATATGAATAAAAAAAATCATATGATTTCAACCCAATTATCTGAAAAATTGCACATATGATGCACCAACTTGATCTTATGGCATTTTAGTGTTTGCCCCTAGAATCTTAAAAACATACATGTTCTTGTATATACAAAATACATTTGTATAACTGTTTCAACTTAAACTCCACCCAAAAAACATACCTGTCCTAAAATATAATGGTCCATAGAGGGGTACCTGCTATCAAAATACATTATTTAGGAGTTGTATTAAGGAGAGACGATACACTTAAAACTTTCTAACCTTTAAAACTTATATTACAAAAGAGTTCAATTACCTTCAAGATCCATCTTTTTGTGTTTTTATGCAAAAATAAATTAAATACAAAACTTTACTGATTTATAGTAATGCTTTTTTCATGCCCCAGTCAAACTTTTGTTCACTTATATTGAGGTGGTCAGTTCTCATATGATAGAGGAAACATGAGTACCCAGAAGAAAACCACCAGACTGACAAACTTTCTCACACATGGGCAGCGAGAGGTGCTATGATCTGTAGAATACCATCTTTTGATGAATGAAGTTACTGAAATATGATCATTTCTGAGGTAGCATAAAATTGTGTTTGAAATAAAATAAAGTAATTTACAACTCATAAATTTGTGCGTGGCTATATCCAACAACTAAACCAATGACATGAATACAATGGACAAATAAGGCAGACAAGACCGGCGTGGCACGATAGGCATGCAATAAGACCACAGGGAATGTACCTTGTCTTTACTCTAGGGTAAGACAGGAAAATTTACCCTGGTAAAACACAGAATTATCTTGTCTAATATGGGAAAAACTTGATCCACAAGCCACATACTTGATGGGAAATATTAATTATATATAATGGTAACATCTATGCTATAACATACAAATATTTTCTTTATGATGAGGTGGATATGGGATTTTAACAGCCTCGGTGAATACATGTATTACTGTGATCAGTTCCGTATAATCCCATATCAACTGATCTAAAAAGACAGTAATTGTTTTAGTATGCAACACTTCAAAATGATATTTACAATTCAGATTTTAGTGTAATCAACAAAATAATTGCAACTTTGGCATTACTGGTGTTGAAGTGGTTGGCAAACTATTTATGGACTTTTTTTAGACATTTTTCATTGGAAAACGCTATATGTACCACTAAAATTCACCAATCAGAGAAAAGGAAAACCCTCAGCAATATAATAAGATGAGTTTTAGACCATCTTACATGTATCTAACTCTTAAGTTGGTAGATTTTAAACAATAGCATGTAACATAATAGAGAGTGACCAACACATCTACATGTACCTCAAAGTAGGGGGTCTCAGTGACCAAGGATTGGTATAAACACTAGCTTTATAATTAATTTGTAGCAAATTAAACTGTACATGTATAATATAGCAATAAACAATTTGTAGCTAAATTGATGTATTGCTGACCATGCCTTTTATGCTTTGACACTGGCCACATCACGGTACCAAAGCAGCGTCACAGCAACTAATGACATACTAGTGCCAGTGACGTCATTAAACAGCCCAATTCAGGTAGAGTTTTCATTCTTTTTGTTTGTAATTCAAGCATGCTGGGCCTTTGCATCACGATACCAAAGCAGCATCACAGCAACTAATGACATACTAGTGCCAGTGACGTCATTAAACAGCCCAATTCAGGTAGAGTTTTCATTCTTTTTGTTTGTAATTCAAGCATGCTGGGCCTTTGCCAGAACATTTTGAGCATAGTGATCCATCAATTACACATACTTAGCTACTAAGCAACCAAGAACATGATACAAAAGAGAGAAAACAAAACAAAAAGGCACAAGTTATACAAATATCATGACTACTAATTATTATACATATGTAGTTCCCAACTCTGGAGAAACACTTGACATACAACATAAAATGTAATAAACAAATACACAAATGACTTAAAAAATATACCTGGTTCCAGTTTCATAATCTTTTCCTGACTTCAGTTTTCCTTAACTTAAATCTGATAAATTTAAAATCTGATTAATTTTGTTAGTTTTAAAGATATTCATGAATTTAAGGTTTTATTTTAAAGATTACTCTGCGCTTATTACACATATATTCTTATTTTGTTGAAACTTTTTTATTTGCAGTACCCTAAAATACTACCTTAATAAGTTGCCTTATATTAGTTATGGTGAAAATCTTAGTTACTGTCCAAATCTCTGTGTTTGTGACAGTGAGTTATGCTTTTTTCAATAGAAAATCAAATAAACTTGAATAATGTTTGATATTATTGACTTATTGTGCCTAGTCATAACTGAAAATTTGTAAATGCATCCGCAATTGTCATAAAGTATTTCTGTAGAAAGGAAAATGTTGGCGCTATGGGGATTTTACATGGCAAAAAATGGTGATGTTTACACTGTAAGTAATGTCCTTGAAGACATATTACATCATATGTACAATGAGATCCACCATTTTCCTGATTTTCAACATGTTACATCCCCGCAGCACTAATATTTTACTCTGTGCAGAAATAAGATACGCTAATTGTGCATACAGATTTCCTGTTATGACTAGGTACAGTTAAGTGAAAAACATCAATATTTATTCAAGTTAATTATGTTTTCTATGGCAATAAAGCCTAATTCACTGTCACAGAAAGAGTGATACAGACAGTAGGGAATGATTGTGAAACTGGAACCCTGTACATGTAGTACCGGTATATACAAGGTCCACTAAACAACAATTAGTAAGTTCTACCTGATTAATTCTTATGTAAAATATATTAATATTTATAATTCCATAACAAAATATATTAAAATCACAATAAAAATGTACAACAACATAAAACACGTTAAACTGCTGATTATTGTAAATATACTTTATCTAGTGTAATCAAAATTTAATTGCAAACGATTATATAAAGATCATTTATCACATTTGTGATTTAATTTCAAATATTTTTTTCTGCATGCAATGACCAGTAAAATGACCAATACAATAAAAAGTACAACTAAAGCATTTTCTTAAAAAGACAAAAACCCCATCCCCAACATTGCCAATTTTTTATTTATAAGTTTTAACTTGCCCTTTGAGCTAAGCTCCTGAATTAACGATAATTGTTTGAATGGAGTATTACATCCCAGTAAAGAATATTTTACTGATATTGAGATGCCATCATCATCTATAGGTGAAATGGCATAAATTTTGACCTTGTTCAGGGCAATGTGCTCGGCAGGGCATGTTTTTTAACATGTCATGCCTACCGTGGCACGGGACATCGTGTGAGCAACTATAGTAGATGAAATATTAACATAAGTAAAAGGCTCAATACAAAGTGATGCAAATTGTTCCCCATTGGATGATTTGGATTATGGAATGTTTAAGGTGTGGATTTTACATACATCTATACCTACAATTAGGTAAGTATATGATCATTTATTTCTGATTCTGTTCACTTAAAAAAATCTACCTACGTATTATTACAATCTCATTCTGATAAAAACATTATATACTTTAAGGCACTAAAAAATCTGCTATCACACAACAAATTCACAGCCAACCAAATTTTAGCATGATATTCATGTTGACAACTAAAAAAATGTTCTATATTTAATCCTCAAAAAAGATTAAAAATAAATCTATCTGATGCCAATCAACATCTTGTTCTACAAAATATACATATTATGACAAAAGATGAAAAGAGAACATCAAAAAAATTTTCATCATTAACAAGCATTGCTCATAATTTTATGCCATCGCCGTCCCAAAATAATTGGTCTTTGCTGTTACTTAAATGTCACGTCAATATATAATCTACAATTGAATAATAGCACCAATGATTCCAAAATAATAATCATTAAAAGAAAAGCTGATAAAAATTTTACTGACCATATAATTTCACTAAATTAACTGATTGCATTTTGCAGGATTTCTGAATTCGCTGAAAATGAAGGCTAAAAATTATCATAATTATTGTGAACTGAACAAAACTGATTATTATCGACCTTCAAATTTCAATTAATTGATTGTATTTTATAAAAATTCATTTCCTTATTTATGAGCCATTGAATGCCAGCAACAACAAAAAGGTTCATCTGAAGATTCTATTCTATTTGAGTGTTTTCATTTGGTATTGTGGATGAGAGTCAAATATCTGAATCTGATTGCAAAATAATATTCACTGAAAAAAGCTACAAAATTTATAATTGACCTTAAAAAATTTCACATAATTGTAATTTACCAGATTTCTGATTTATTGTAATTTTCCAGATTTCTGATTTCAAAAGAAAAAATATATTCTATTGATAAACATGTACTGAAAAAAGCTACAAAATTTATAATTGACATTAAAAAAATTCACGTAATTGTAATTTACCAGATTTCTGATTTATTGCAATTTTCCAGATTTCTGATTTCAAAAGAAAAAATATATTCTATTGATAAACATGTATTTTGCAATTTGAAAAATAAATGATTTTGACCAATGATAATTTGTTTTCTTCAAACTGGCATATTCATGATTTCTAAACATTTTTTTGGTGTGCAATAATTACAACTATATTCAAGGGGCACAAATTGTCCCACTAGCTATTCCCAGAATGCAAACCATTAATGACACTTAAAGTAAACTCTCATCTCACAACTTTTATTTCTGACTATTAACTTTTCTAGTTCTCTTACCAAAATCATTTCACAAATATAAACATTTGCCATATGGACTATAACTGAATATTTGGTAAAAATAATACCATTTTTGGAAATAAGTTCTCACTATTAACCTTCTTATGTTTTGCCAGGAAAATGTCTTTTTTGTCATGCAAAAGAATAAAAGTTGGTTTTTCAATACAAGGAAATAACAAATATAAAACCACAAGGACAAGACAAATCTGGCTCCTAATAAAATTTGTTTAGTAACAATGAGGTCGCTTCTGTACCATGTGATTAATACCTTTTAACGTACATGTATGTGCAGAACGTTCTGGAAAATGTTAGCGTCACAAGTTCCCGAAATAACGTCATTTTTACAAGAAACATCATCTTTTGCAATACCATATCCATTCAAAATAAGTGTTCTGCACAAACATTAGAGGGTACCACACGGTAGAGCAGTAATACCCATTATGTAAAATTTTTATTTTTTCTCTTTTCATTTGAACTTTCAAATTCACTCTTTTTGGATACATCTTTTCTGTATCAATCCTTATATGGACAGCGGTAGCTTTTACTTCTTTCCTGTGGTTTAAGAATGCTTATTGTTTGGTGACAATTATGGTACTTAAGTCTCCTATTGCAAAAAATTCTTCTCTTATCTATTTAACTCTTTTAGATACATCTTTTTTTATATGTTAAGCAGAGGTAGCTTTTAATATCAGTCCTGTATTTCAAGAACAATTTTCTCCATCTTCATTTTCAAAATATTTATCAAAGACTAGTAAAATATCCTCTATAACTGCAACTTTTACATGTACATAAACCTTATGGTACAATCTGAAATAAAAAAATATCAAAAATTAAACATGAGAACTGTCTCTTAGGAGCCAAATATCCCCCACCCCCCAACATCTGCAAGGGTTTAATGTTTTTCCTGCAACCTTGACCTTTCTGATATGACCTTAATTCAAGGTCATGACATTCTTTGGACTATGAAGATTATGATGTCCTGCATCCCTGTAAGCAAGCAAGTTAAGGAAATTTTCTTGTACATTGCTCTGAGCATATTGCAAAGTTAAAATTTCCGCCACTTCACTGAAACTTAGTGATGTCTCAATATAAGTGAAATATTCTTGGCTGTAAAACCCCAATCAATCAATCAATCAATCAATCAATCAACCAATCAATCATCAATCAATCTATCTATCTATCTATCTATCTATCTATCTATCTAATCTATCTAATCTATCTATCTATCTATCTAATCTATCTAATCTATCTATCATCTATCTATCCATCTATCTATCTATCTATCTATCTATCTATCTATCTATCTATCTATCTCCTTGAAAATGCCTTTACAATACAGGCAATCATTGTTATATGTGTATAAGTTACCTTAAATTCATTAGACATTCCCATCAATGAGTCTTTATATTTACTGATGTAACATATTCTGTATGTCCCAGGTTCAACCGTCACATTTTTTGCTTTAAAGGTCAGGGTTACGCCTTTCTGACCAAACTTCTCTGCATCATCAGCTGCCCATATATAACTTACATAGTTCTTAAAATGTTTGAAATCAGACTGAAAATAATAAGCAAATTCAGTGAATTAAGATCCCCAGCCAGTAGGTTATTTGCACTTACCGGTATGTTCAAAGGGCCATAACTCTTAGGAATATAAGCAATCCAACTTGGGTTCATGATACCGGTATGTGCATTTTCTATCAATGTTGATGCTTCGCAACAAGTTTCATAATCAGAGTTAGTCAGAGTTTTGGAAAATTTCTCTGAAACAGGTTTTGTAATGACAGACTGACCAAATGATGGAACTTCAAACTTAAAACCTCCCTTTTTCTTTGAAAGGTAGGTGATACAAATCCAGATTTTTTATTTCTTTGATCTCTTTTTTTGGTGGTGGGGGTAGGTGGGCTCTATGCCTTATTGAAACTTATCTGTGATGAAAATTTGCTGAAGAAAATAAAAACAACATTAAAATACCATCAGAAATGGTAGTTCACAAGACAATTTACAAATAATTTAAAACTTACAGCGATGTTCATTGCATTATTTTTATACTGGTGGAAAACCTCCCATATATCTAACGTACTACATATATATGTAAGTAAATATGGAAGCGCGTGGCCTAGTGGTTAAGGCGTTGGACTCATGATTCGAAGGTCGTGGGTTCGATCCCTGGACCGGGCGATGTGTTGTGTCCTTGAGCAAGACACTTAATTTCACGTTGTTCCAGTTCACTCAGCTGAAAAATAAATGAGTACCAGCAAAATGCTGGGGGTTAACCCTGCGATGGACCGGCGTCCCATTCAGGGGAGTGTCTTGTACTCTCAGTCGCTTAACGCCACGGAAACCGGGATAAGCTCCGGCCTGATGGGCCTAATGGCTCGGGACAGACTTTAACTTTTAACTTAAATATACATTCATTTCTCACCTTAAATAGACCAATCCAATCCCACGATGATGATTTGGGGTCTGCGTCAGATCTCATTTCATATTTTATATCTATGTCTTTGGCTACATACCATTTATCAGGTATTTGGAAAGTCACAGTTGGAGGTCGTCTACATTGGGGAAATACCTGGAATTTTAGAAAAAAGAAATTATTTTTTCAAAATCCTGATTTCGAAGAAATGTCCTAAGTTTTAGAGAAGGATAACTACTGTAAATGTGAAATTTGATGAAGATTTTTATAAGTAAATTGGAACTTATTGTCCATGTCTAAATCTAAAATGTTCTTTAACATATTTTCCTGTGAAGCTTCTATGACAGTCAAGTTGAGTAGAATAAGAATCTTTCACTTTCACTGATATCAAAGCTTTCAGTTCAGAATGAAAGAAACTGGTGGAAACTAAAGTACTGTGGAAAAAAATGCCATCCTTCAGCAAGCAAACAAACTTTATCACACTAGGATTTGTCTCGAGTGGGATTTGTACATAGGTGATAAGAGATCTGTGAGCATGGGCTTTAGAGCACTCAACCACCCAGACCGCTATGGCAGACAAGTGAATTAATAAAAAAAAAACAAGCAAGTTAAGTGTTTTAGAAAATTTAACAGCTTAGGTTATAGGATTTTCAGTCTAAGGGTCATAACTCTAAGGAAAACTAGAATTGTCTCTTGAGAGCCAAATACCCCACCCCACCCCAACATTTAATGTTTTCATGCAACTTGACCTATATGATGTGACCTTGGTTCAAGGTTATGACACACCTTTGGACCATGAAGATTATTCATGTATGACAGTGGTCCAAAGCCTGGACATGATTTTACACTGACAAACAGGCACAGTGATTCCTATATACCCCACCTCAAACTAGTTTGCGGTGGGTATAATTAAGAACATTTACATTCTCATAATTCAAACAGTGTTTACCACCATAAAGTTCTTACTTGTATTT
The DNA here is from genome assembly GCA_021292105.1 of Anadara kagoshimensis. Classification (NCBI taxonomy): domain Eukaryota; kingdom Metazoa; phylum Mollusca; class Bivalvia; order Arcoida; family Arcidae; genus Anadara; species Anadara kagoshimensis. The sequence continues at coordinate 35,251,077 of CM037874.1, forward strand.
CATACAATGATGTAACAGGTTTATGATCACTTTCTTTATACATAGGGTGACTTGTATAGTGTAACTGTTTGGCTGATAATGTAATATTCTCAAATGAATCCTCATGAACTAGATGTAGAATTCTGTCACACCATGCTGGTACGCGGTTTTTAGCACTGTAAAAACAAAAATTAAAAGTAAATCAGAAATTCCTAGAAAAATTGAATGAAACTGAAAATTCATAAATATGCACTTAAATTTAAATCAAAGCACTGATAGTGCTGAATGTAGGAAAGTAGTGATGATTATGGTGGTGCTTCTGCTGTTGCCAATGATGATGATGATGATGATGATGATGATGATGATGATGATGGGAATATGACATGAGTAGTTATGCTGTTGCTGCAGCTACTGATGAAGATGGTGATGATGAAGATGATTTCATTATGTTGATGATGATGTGACATGAGAAGTTCTAAGGAAGACAATGAATCATGATGATGCCTATGATGATGATAACAGTGTTGGTGACATAAGTTCTGCTACTGATGATTATGATGATGGTGATGAAGATGGTTTCACCATGTTGATGCTGATACGACATGAATAATAATGATGATGATGATGATGATGATTAAATAACCTTGTTATCTGAAAATATGCAATGATTTCGTAGTAGTTATGTTGTTGTTTTGGGTCTAATTTCAGTCAGACATCATAACCAATATTTTTAACAGAACTACCAATGGCAATTCATCATCTTTGTCATCATCATCATCATCATCATCATCATATCATCATCATCATCATCATCATCATCATCATCATCATCGTCATCGTCATCATCATCATCATTGCCATGATCATAACCACCAGCATTAGCAGCAGCAGTAGAACCCATGTCACCACTATCACCATCATCATCGTCATAATCATTATCAGATATCCTCATGTCACATTATTAATGTGGTAACATCATCATCATCATCGCTCCTCATGTCACATAATCATCATAAAAATTAAATCAGAAATTTGTTGATAGGCACCAAAATAAAATTCCATTTAAATTTGAAACAATAAAAACCTGCAATTAAGACTACTCTATATAAAGGACACCTGTCAATTACAGTCTACATTGTGTCAATTATTCAGATGTATTTCGAAACTTTAGATATAGTTTGCATAGACTCTCTAGACATGAAGTAGAGGTTTTAGTGTCTTGAATGATTTGTATGCAGTGGCGGATTCAGTGGGGGGGGGTGTAGGAGGCGTACCCCCCCCCCCCCCACCCTCTTTATGTCGCTAATAATACATATTAATACAGGCATTTTGACTGAAAGATTTTTTCCTCTTTGATGCAGCTCAGATTGCACCAGAATGCAGGATTTTTGTGCCATTTTTTCGAAATTTTCTGAGTGAGCATGCCCCCCCAGACCCCCCTAGAATGTTCAAGCCTTTGGCTCTCACATTATACGCCCCCCCCCCCCCCCTTTCTAAAATTCTGGATCTGCCTCTGGTATGTATATGAGAGACAGGCCTTAACTGGCCTCAAAAGAGCAATGGTGTTATTTTTTAGTTTAAATTTAAGTTGAATAATAAAATCCAAAATTCCACTTAAAGCAATTCATGTGATAAATTATTGGTTAAAATTGAGTTATGAATATGATATAAGTGCATGTTTCATGACTATTTTGCATTACTACTTGAAAATATTTTTTTAATTAACAGAGAGCGAAAGAGATTATACCTTGTATCGTAGTTGTCTGTACCAGGATCAAACTTGTATGTCGGAGGGAATGTAATTTTACCTTCTTCAAAATCATCAAATATTATCCCTTCTTCTTGACATTTAATTAACTAAACATAATAAAAAGCAAAACTGTATAGGCAAAAAAGGTATGCACAAATAATTCTGTTTCCATTCCTTCTAGCCAAAATCGCCTTTGGCTACTAATTTCTAAGGAATTCTTTCAAAAAGTAACCTATTTTAGCAAATTTATGGAAAAATACTTTAAAAAAGACTATATTTTTACAAATTTTGGAAATTTGGCTACTAATTATTTCAAATTTGTGGAAACCTAGATAATTAATTATAGTTATAATTAATTTAAACAGGAGTGTCAGTGGCTGAGTGGTCCAAAGCAGTGCACTTACAGATCACAGTGACTTGTAATCAAACTGAAATACATGTTTTTTTTACTCTTGACTGAGGCATAAAACACCATAACTCCACTCAAGTCATGCACTACAAAATAATTAATTTACTTTTCTAAATGAAGAATGAGAAAATATCTGGCCCCAGTTTCACAATCATCCCTTAGCTAAGATTTTCCTTAACTTAAACTTAGCAAATTATGATAATCTCTTATTGGAACTACTGCGAATATTTTTGTCAAAATATAATGGAAATATTTTAATGTAGAAGTGATTGTAAAAATGACACCTTAAATTCTTTAATATCGGTAAAATTAACAAAATTATAAAGATTTGAAATTTTGCAAGATTTAAGTTAAGGAAAATCTTAGCTAAGGAATGATTGTGAAACCGGGGCCAGATGCTTAATTTACCAGGTCCCATTTTCACAATCATTCCTTAACTTATATTTAACAAATTTTTATCATCTGTTTTTGAAACTACTAATAAATATTTTTGACAAATCTAAATACCGGTACAAATGTTTTAATCCAGAAGTAATCTTCAAAATAACACCTTCAAATTCTAAATAATTGAACTGTTAACAAAATAATAAAGTTTGAATTTTTGTCAGATTTAACTTAAGGAAAATCTTAGTTAAGGAATGATTGTGAAATTGGGATCAGCTGCTAAAGATGCATATATATCATATACAAAGTACTAGTATAGTCCTGAATTATCTGCCCTTAGACCAATGGCCAACTCAGATTAAAATATTTTTTAACAATTTGTCATGGGGAAAAAATACAGAAAATCTTTTTATCCTTGGACCTGTTTAACACTGTCTCATTTTCATTTCAAGAAGCCTTGCTTCTCTGGTAGAATTCCATGTGTTTATCTTAATGTGCGAGTTTTTACTTTGCTTTTAGGGTTGTGATTAGAACATGGACAGGTATAAATATATTTGTGTTTGATTTTTATTAAGATTAAATCCTGCATGTTTTTCAATGTTATTACATGTTACTTTTAATCATGGTTCTGTGTATACACATGTATGAACCGATCTTAATTATAAACTGATATAGTGTCAACAGGAACAAAAATGTCCAATAGGTGTAGTTTTTGCCTGATGTGTCACATTTATCATTAAGAGGGTCCTGATACCTGGTCATTTTTCAACAGAGCATCAAAATTCTTGTGTCTTATTTCTCGTTCCACTCCTGGTCTACTCAAGTCATCCAAACGAAAATTCAAATCTCCCACCCAAAAAACATAACTGAAAAATAGAAAAGGAAAACAATTTGTTCATTACATGTACAGTAACACCTTGTTATAATGCCCCTCAATAGCATTGCCACCTCGCTTATCGCCACACTATTTTGAAGCCCCAAAATCCATTTTGTTTATGTTTTTCTTTATCCACCTCCCCTGATTTATCGCCAAACCCCTTTATAACGCCAAAATTTGACTGAACAAATAGTGGTGATGAATTGAGGTTTTACAGTATTTATATGTATTGAGATGCGAGACTAAGGGGTTAAAATCAAGGTCTGGGGTCAAAGTCATAGCCTTCTTCATTGTACATGTATGGTTAAAATCAAGGTCTGGGGTCAAAGTCATAGCCTTCTTCATTGTACATGTACGTTGTCCTTGCACACATTTCTTTAACATTGTTCTAATACTGTAAATCAACAAATTTTCGCATGTGTTTTTATTTCCCCATAAATTCGCAAAAGTTACAAAACATGAAAATAAAAGTTTCACAAATATTTCATTTTGATACAATTCAATTTCTTTTGCACTGACCATAATCTGACGACACAAAAATAAAATCTTTCGAATATCTCGAAATAATGAGTCTCGTGAAAATTTTCCAATTTACAGTAATGTATGAGAACGATAAAACCCACAGTCTTAGAATCAAAACTTGCAATGGATCAACAACTTTTTAGTAGATAAATATCAGTACTGGGGTACTCACTCATGATCTAGAATATTTTCCACATCCTTGTCACGGAACTTTTGTGTATCCAATATTGTAAAAAAGTCCTATAAAAAAATAATAAATATTAAATAAATAATACAGTCAAAATAAAATTGTATTCAGCATACAGGCATTTTTGGATTATGAGTGCCTTAACCATTTAAAAATTCAGAAATGTTTGTTCATATATTGGACATTCACTCCAGAGCAAGTACAAAGTAAGGAGCTTTACAATCAGAGGCCTCCCAAAACAGAACGAGCATTCTACTAATTTAGCTACTGCAGTGGTATATAAACTTGAGAGAGGTTACAAAGAGAAACAGAGATTCTGGATAGTAATTAAGGTGTCAAAGTTATAAAGTTAATAATGAAATTGACCCATCTTCGATTATTTGGATTCTTTGGCTCAGCCACTTCTAGAAAAATAGATACATTCTAGGTTTCCACAAATTTAAATTTACTATTGACCAAATTTCCAAATTTTTTGAAATATGTCTATAGTCAAAAGACAAATATACATGTACTAATCCAAAATGTGTCCGAATCACAATTCAGAAAAATCTGAAACTGACAAGTTAGGTTAAAATTGCAATTTCACCAAGAAAGTGAGGCCAGGTGCTCCGAAAGGTAAGCACTTCCGTTTAGCTCATTTTTTAAGAATTTCTCAGAATTGAATGGCAATTCTGGCTTCCAATAATGGAAACTTACACATTACATTTGTATATAATACATACCTCCACTCTTTCTGCTGCGTTATTCATATGTGCTGCTAAGTGGGCATTTACAATAATTAAGTTAATTCCATTCAGATCAAATCTAATGCTCACTCCACCTTTGTTTCCCTACAATAAAATCAATGAAATAATTATTTCAGTGGTGTTTTAGTTCTTTTGTTGTTTTTGTGGATAACCTGACTCACAAATGTTCATGTCAACAAAATACCAGTTGTACATATTATTACAAAATCTTAAACGGAAACCACAAAGCACAATTTACAACCTTTCTAAGAAGCATGACAGAAACACTATCACAAAATCATAAACTACACATTAACTGTTTTTAGAAAAATCTTTAAGATCAATAAATTTTAACTTGTTGCAATCAAATCTATGGATATCAAAGGGCATGTATAACGGTGGCGGACCCAGTAGGTGGGGTGGGGGTAAGGGGTTCAGAACCCTCTCTTTATTTCTGTCAATATTATGTATGTGCATATCAATTCCTCAGATTACAGGAAATTGCAGGATTTTATGCTACATTTCAATAATTTTCCAAGACCCCTCCCCCCAGCTCGTTCTTCTGCATCCATGAAAAAATTAACCCTTCCCTTTCCAAAATTCCTGGGTCCAGCATTGTATCCAACCAGTCAATTTACATAAGAACATAACTTACCCAGAGGCCGGCCATTCCTGCTTTAGATTTTTCTGATTCTACAGATGTAAATTTGAGCAGCTGATCACGTTTTACAAACACCACTAGCAACATTCCCTGTAACTTTACAGCTTTGAGCTGAAACAAAAGAAGGTACAAAAAAATGAAATATATACATAAATGACATACGTTATAAGTGTATATTATAAACATATTTCATTTCGCGTATATTAATTTTCCCCGGTATAAGAAATTTAGACATATCTGCGTAGTTAAATTTTTGCGTTTTGAAATATGCACTATAACACAATAAGCATAGCATAATTTTGTGCTAGGTATTAATTTTCGCACAAAACAAACAACTGTGAAATAAGCGAAAATAAGAACACCATGAAAATAAATAAGTTTACAGTATTTTGCTACAGTCAAACCTCAATTCAGTGCAATCATTTGTTCAGTCAGATTTTAGTGTTATAAAGGGGGTTTTGGGATAAAATAAGGGAGACGTATAAAGATAAACATAGAAGAACTTGATTTTAATAAATCAAAATAGTGTGGGAATAAGGGAGGTGGCATAATCATTCAGAGAGAAGGTGGATTAAACCTGGTTAGATTAAATCACACATACACATAACATTAATTATACACCTACCTCCCCCCCCCCTCTCTCTCTCTCTCTCTCTCTCTCTAAGAGTGTAAGAATAATAGTGCCATTTCAAAATTGTTATTATTTTCTACAATTTCAATGCAATTATTATCATTACCCTAATGTATCCTTTTGGAGCTAGTAACTCTGTGAGTCCATCTGACCAGGTATTTTTTTCAGCATCAATATCAGAAGGCGAGAGTTCTTGTAATCTAAAGATAAAAATAAAGATATGAATCACTTTTATTGCATTAAATGTTACATAAATGTTAAACAGTTATGACACTTGGTGTCTACAGTGTGTTTAACATATTTTTATCTGGCATTTTGTTTCACATTCTATTGAAAAGTTAATCAAATATGGGTGAGTGGAGTGTTATGCCCAAGTCAAGCTTTTTCAAGTTTTTTTTCACTAATATCCAGGTGGTCAGGTGAGGGATGGTGTAGGAAAGACTCCAATTTCCTGCATAATCTATGAAGTGACTATATTGATATAAGTGAAAGAATCTTGACTGGGGCATAAAACTCCAATCTGGCAAGATAATTAGCAAATAGCAATGCTTGATTAAATGTTACATATTTGTTGTACCAGTATATTTTTTTAAATTTAAAAGTAAGTTTTTTAATTTTTTAAACTTACCCAATGCCATACACATCTGGAAGTGTTGGTTTGTCCAGTCCTAATAAATCAGTCAGGTCTTTAGGTGGTGAAATATTCCCAACATTCCATGTACAAAGATATATACTGAAAACAAAGAAATAGATATAGGTACCAATATTTTATTTAGATACATGAACTAACTTCAACTAAGTAATAATTTGGACAAACACCAACATCTTCAGATCTTGTGATAAGAACCCTTCTGAAAGCAAAAGCCACACCAGACCTGAAAGCTTCACAACCTACAATAAGATCACAATATCTTAGGATATTCCCAGTGGTGTCCAGACTAATTATTGCTTGGTATTTAATACTACTATTATGGCCTGATTCTCCTCACGGAGAGACGGAAATAAGTCAGTAAGTCATTTAATACTACAAACACCTGCATCCCTGCAGATCCATCTAAAGATATTTTCAACACCACCTCATCGACCTTAAGTTATTGGAACTTTTCACTCTACTTAATTTGTATAAACTCATACAACAGACTTGTTCAAATTTTAACACATTTTGAACAAATTACCCATCAAATTAAACCAAAAGATTCCAATGGGTTTTTGTGATCAAGTGATGTGTTGGTCATAGTGTGAAACAGATGGTGTGTTGGCTTCAGCTGATGTCTAACTAATCAAGTGAAAAAGAATCAGTTCTTTGGGTCTTTTCTGTCACTGTATGACATCCTTCTACAGTTCCATAGCGATCATCATCTAATGATTAGAAAATTCAGACAAAACTAATGATCATTAAACTTGTCGGTTGATTGTCAGGAGAGATCTCTTGGGTTTAGAATGTGCCTCTCTCCATCTAGATTTAAATCCCATTAATGGAGATTCTAGTGTGAAAGAGTTTGTCAGTTGGATTGGTGAAAGAGTTTGTCAGTTGGATTGCTAAAATTTGTGGTTTTCTTTGGGTACACTCCAATTTCTTGAAACATCCAAGAGATGGCCAACTCAATATGAGTGACAGAATCCTGAATGGTGCATAAAACGCCAATACTACATTTATTACTTGGCAGACCTAAACATCAATTATACCATCCATGGTATAATCCTTGAAACAGTTCCCAAGGCAAAATACCTGGACATCACTATCTCCTTCAACCCTTCATAGAACTCGCACATCAGTTCTATTATCAAGAAGGCAAATAAAACCCTTGGTTTCATCAGAAGGAACACCTACTTCTGCCAAAGGAAAGTCAAAGAGCAGAACTGTGCCTCCTCGTTCTGTCAACGTTAGTTTGCTAGCAGTGATTGGGACTCTTAACTCAGTAATCCATTAATAAGTTAGTAAGTTAATAATTAAGAGCATGCCTAAAGGTAGAGCAGCCAAAAATGTCATGGGTGACTACAGATCTACCATTGTGTCATAAGGTTAAATAATAAAATTGCCTGTCAAATTCACCCCTACTTTCCACAAAACCAACCCATGTCAAAATTGCACCCATTTAAAAGCACCCCACTCCTTGTAATTGCCCCCCCCAAAAAAATGCATGTTATAGCATAGATGACAATGTCAAATAATTGTGATACTCTACGAAAAAAGAAGATCAGTACAAAGAAATCTATGTGAAGAGCATTGAATTTGAAAACGAATTTGAATTTTTGTAGTTTTTGATCTGACTGGATATGCAAGGTATGATAATTTTTACTTTAATTCAATAATTGTCAGTGTTCATTTCACTAATATGGAGGAAAGCTTACCTGACTTTCTCAGCGTGCACACTCTGCTTGATTTCTTTAGATGCCATACTTAGTCCTTACAGACTTTTCAAAATTATAAAAGTGCAAGCGTCTTAGCTGCAAATTGTTTGTGGGTGATGTTGATTTCTTATAAATTTTTAAAACCTATTCCTCTGTTTTATGGCAAATCATTTCTATTCTGATCTCCTTGCACTCTGAAATTAGTAAAATTGTGTTTTGTTTTTCTTGCAAACTTCCTGGAAATGACAAGCAGGTGCGTTCTACGTCACAAATGTTGTTCAGAATTAGGGAGATAACTCTAAATTATCTTAACCCGAATAACAGTTTGTGACAGAACGCGCGAAGAAACAAAAAAATAATAACAAGCACTTCCCTTTGTGAATAATCGGTGTAATTTAAAGGTAAACATCAAAATGTCAACGGAGGTTTAATCAAGATTTTTATTTGTCAAACATAACTTTAACTTTTTAAGCATTCATTATAATGAAATTGGGAAAATCCCATTTAAAATTCCCCCAAACGTGATCATTTTTCCAAGACCCTAAGGTTGGATCAGATATATCATATGAATGTATGATGTTTGAACAGGTATAATAAAAATATGAAAGATTGTGACTGTGACCAGAGTTCACATAATAAATGTGTTATGATGCTAAAATGTGTGGTTAAACAAAACAATAAAGTATTATCTTGTTCTCGACTGACTGGAAAAAAATATAATGACCTGTGGCAGGCAAGACTCGATAGGTGGCTGGGTAACTCGTACACCGGGTAGAGTGTCTCACTAGTATTGGGAAGGCCCTGGGTTTAAGTCCCTGTTTAGCCACTCCATATTTCCCTTTCCTGATACATTTGGGGGCCTGGGAAGTGGCTGACCAACATGTTTGTCCCAGGGTGGAATCTGGTGGTTTCGATTTCAAGGGGGTTGAATTGAAAAAAGGAAGGAAGGAATATGGCAGGCTGGATTTTATAGGTGGCTGGGTAGCTCAGTTGGTAGAGCATCTGGCTAGTATTGGGAAGGTTTGGCCTCTGCATACTTTTCCTTTCCTGTTATGAGCAACTATGTCAGACACACAAAATCATAGAATTAATTTTGACCCCATCAGTTGTAGATGGGGTCAAAATTAATTCTCTGATTTCTGTTTCCCAGTGGGACAGGTTTTAAAAATTGTCAAAATCCGGAATGACAGGGATGAAGCTTAACTATTTTGAGTTAGGGGCCAGCTGAGGGGGTTATTTTTACCGAAAGACAGAGGAAATGGATTTTTGAACTTCAAAATCGTGTAGAAGTGGCAAAATCATTGATGATAGAGGGGCATTAAAACTAGGATTTACTGTACACAATTTTGAAGATATTCATGAAATATCAGGTGTCAACCTGAATAACATTCAGACAAATAATAGGTTCTTTGTAGAAATTTTCAAAATTTACCATTCATTATTGATATTTTGTTTAACTAAAAATCAAACACAAACATACAATCCTCAAAAACAAAGTAAAACATTTCAGAACTGGCAACCCGTAGGTTAAACACATGCACATCCAGGCTGTGTGCTTCAGAATGGTAAACATGTCCTTTCTAACTAGTTAGACCTGCCACATGTGTGAAACAAATGAAATATGTTAAATTTTATGAATTTATTGTAATTAAATAGGTGTTACATGATGTCAGCAAGTGTGAAAACAAAACAAGATCACAGATCAATGTACAAAGCCAGAACTCCACCATGGAAAGAGACATACAGGAAGGTAAGATTTATAGCAGTAGTAACATATTTTATGTAGGAAATCATTTACGGGTCTTAAACCCTTCTGTAATACTGACTACCCAATATTTTTTTTAAGAAACTACTGTATAGCACTTGATATTTGTTGTGTAGCACTTGATATTTGTTGTTGAAAAATTTGGTGGTTGTTGAAATTTTTTTTTGCAGGGTTAAAATTTTTCTGATGTATCTTTCTCCAATCATAATAATAATAATCCTAGGCTTAACTAGATTTTACCCTTTTTAACTTCTCAGTCAGTCACGGACATTAAAATAGAAACTCATGATTTATCTAATAGTAATCAATTTCCATTAACATCTAATTAGCAAACCAGTATACCAGTCTTGTAGTTCAACATTCCCTGTCTATATTGTTTGTGGATAAAAAAATTTGTGAGATTTAATTTTTGCAAAAGACTACTTGATGGCAATTATAGCAAGAATTAACCTGCTTTACAGTTTCTTCTGAAAATTAAATAACTCTATAAACAAATAATTTTGTAAAAAATAAATATGGCAAAATTAAATTTGTAAAGCATGTGCATTGGAACTTGTTAGACTAGACTGAATTGTAGAAACGATAATTCACATTGTTAGAGGTAAATAAAAGCTATTCCATTCCTGGTAGCCAAAATCGCCATTGCCTACAAATGGATTTCAGTGTACCACATGATCAATATTTCTTAATGTTTGTGTAGAATGCTTTGAAAAGTTTATGTTGCAAATACAGTCAAACCTGTGTTAAAGGTCCCCTCTATATTTGAGGGCCACCTGCTTATAAAGGCCAGTAAAGTTTCCTCAATTGCTTTTAATTTTCATTTTTTTAACCTGTATATAAGGGCCACCTGCCTATAAAGGCCATTTTTACTGGTTCCCCTGAGTGGCCTTTATAGACAAGATTGACTGTAACATGATAACATTATCGAAGCCTTAAAAAAGCAACAAGTCGTACAGTTAATAGTACATTTTTGTACTCTTTTGCCTACAGAAGTGTGACTCATTGGAATTTATGATTATTTTAGAGGTGCCTGGAGAGATTGAGACAGAGTCGTAGTAAACTCCAAGATAGATTCCGTAAGCTGTCTAAAGATGATTTTAAAGGGGATTCATTTATAGAGGATTTAATGAGAGAAGAATTAGAAGTCATACAAAAGTCCTTACACAGACCATCTGATGATATTGAGGTATAAATCTGACACGACTGAATACAATACTGTATATGTATTTAATTTGGCGTGTATTTATTTTTGTGGTATAGGATATTTAGACATATCAGCGCAGTTAATTTTTGAGTTTTTGAAATATGCTCTATAACATAATAAGTATAATATAATTTTCGTTGTGTATTCCTTTTCGCACAAAACAAATGACCGCGAAAGAAGCAAAAATTAGTACATCAGGAAATAAATATGTTTACAGTATAAGTTACTCAGGTTTTTTTTTGCAGGTTACACAGTAACAATGTACCCTGTCACTTAGGACACTAATCTTTGATAGTTTGCATGCCTACACAGGCTGTATAACCTGCTAAAATCATGTATAATGTTTTTATCACCCTTTTAAGTGGCACTATTTTGTCCTTTTTATACACCCTGCTAACCAAGTTTAAGGAGGTTTTTGGGAATCCAGGGATTTTTCTGGGTATCCACAGGGTCCGGTAAAGGGACCCATTCCCAATGCAAAAAAACATACATTTTTCCCAATTCTGTAGTAAAAAATTCCCAATTAGCTGTGTTTATCAATTTTTTGTGAAAAAAAAATTCACCAGATCATCAACATCATATTCGGAGGATATCTCGTTCTGATAACGATTTCAATCTATATTAACCCACATTTTGCTGGATGATTTATATAGAGACAAAAGAGAGCGCTATTTTGCTGTGAACACTGATATAATTTGTTCAATTACCAGTATTCTAGTGGTCTAGAATTTCTAATATGTTGTTGTGATTTTTCCCAAAATTACATTTTTGTTGAGCATTTTCCCAATTTCATCCCAAGGTTCTTTTCCCAAAAAGGTCAGAAAAATCCCTGGAATCTCCCTGTCCATCTCATTATAATATCCCTTCCATATCTTCCGTGCCCATGGATGGATTTGATCAAACTTGGCATAAATGTAAACTAACATGAGACCATGTGTTCCATATCACATCAAGCTGCAAAGTTCAAGGGCGAGAGCCATGAGGTCATATCTTAAAAATAACAACTTGACAATGATGCAATATTTGTGTCAAAAGACTGCTCTAGTTTCATTTGTCATCTGCTTCATTATATTTCATTTTCAGTTTTATGTAGATGTACTACGTTAATATAATTAAATCTTTATACATATATTACAGATAGATGATATTGATGTTAAAGATCTGGATCTAGACATTGATACAACTCTGTCTCTGTTTGAGGATATACAGGAGGAATTGAGAAGAGAAGGTAAATTAGTGTATAAAATTGTAATCTATTGCAATAATTATACCATCCGCAATTGAAGTTGGGGGGGGGGTATATAGGAACACCCTGTCTGTCTGTCTGGTTATACATCCCAATATTGTGTCAACTCCATATCTTCCATATCTATGGATGGATTTTTGATCAAGCTTGGCACAAATGTAAACCAACATGAGACGATGTGTCACATACCAGATTTGTGTGCGTAAGTCAAAATTTCGAGGTGGGTGGTTTTTGGCTCTCAAGAGACAGTTCTCGTTTTTTTTGTGTGTGTATGGATACACCCCATTCACTTTATGATTTGATAAACTATTTCTAAATTTGTTAATTTGATTCAAATTGCCGCAATGATTACTATTACTCACAGAGGTATTTGTTGAACAGTTAAAAAAAAAGTAAAATTATGGTGTTACTACATGTATATATCACTATATGCCCCAGTCAAGATTCTTTCACTTATATAGGGATGGTAGGGGAAACTGGATTGTCAGGCAAAAAGTGACCTTTGACAAGCAAAACTCATTGACAAACTCATTCTGTCTTGAGTTAGATTGAAACCTAGGTTGTTACAGTTGCTGGTGCTGTGATTGGTAGGCAAGTCCTCTTATAAAGTTTAAAGGCCAGAGTGATAATGTACACAAAATGTCGTTCTTTAGTTTCAAAGTTTATAGGTTATAAAACTGAACAAGCTATCCTCAATAAGCACAAGTTATTATACCCCCACAAACTAGTTTGAGGGAGGTATATAGGAATTGCCATGTCTGTCTGTGTAATATCGTGTCTAAGCCATATCTCATAATTGCTTTGGACGATTGTCATAAAACTTTACATGAATAATTTCATGAAACCTTCCACAAAGGTCATATCGGAAAGGTCAAGGTCGTGGGAAAACATTAAATGGGGGGGGGGGGTTATTTGGCTCTCAAGAGACAGTTCAAGTTAACCTTTTTAATCCAGGATAAAGTAAGGAATTTTTGGTGTATATTGAACATTATAAGAATGCCTTTATTAACAGCTTGATCCAACTTCATTCATGAAGATTCTAATTTATTGATTGTCAGAGTATAACGTCTACATGTGTCAGGTTGACCACGTCTATATGTGTCAGGTCGACCACTGTGTAGACAGCTAACTAATTAATTATTTATCTGTTTATAGAGATGAAACTACTTGAAGAATTTGACACCTACGAGAGAAGTTTACATATAGAGGAGGCAGCACTATGTACAGCTATAGAGAGACTCAGTGCTGACGAGGTTATATGTCCAGTGTGTCAAAAGTTAGTATTTTAACGCTTTGACTGCAGTGGGCAGCAGATCCCGCCAACAATAATTTTACACTAACTCACTCCTGGTGGGATCTGCTGCCAGACAATACCTTTCCATTTCTAAAAATATATTCAGCAAATTCTGATGACGTAGAATGCAATTTTTTGGCAATACCGATCCGGGTACTTTCAAGATGGCTACAAAAAACCTGACAATTGTCTTGATGTCTTGATTTAAATTATATTCATATTAATTTGCAATGAAAGATACATGTAGGTCGTAGTGACCTTGTTCTTGACTATGTTACTCTTTGACTTTGCAGGCAAGGATGCTACATGTACCACTCTAGTGTATTCTAGTACAATAGCTGAATAGAACCACTTTGAACTTTGGAGATTTTGAATATTAAAAAAACTGTGGATACATGTACAACAACAATTCCAATGAATGAAGAACCTAGTGTCTACTACCTTTTATACACAATTTCTATTTTAAGAACACATTTGTATACACATATATAACTTTGTTGCAAGTATTAATGTTTTTTTCTTAATCTTATTTTGATTTTGTTGTAGAAATCCATTACTTCAGAATAAATCTGTGATATTTTGTAAATGTGGAATGAGAGTGAATACAGAGGTAAAATATATTTGAAAGCGATTTACCTACTTAGTACTTTGCTCGGTCTGTTTCAATCGCTTTTCCTTGTAAGCATCCTCTGTAGCGGCCACAGGTGGCCTATTCTTTTTTCAAACTCTACAGAGGTGTCTTTAGCGTGCATAGAGTCAAGAGATCTCAATTTTGAGTCTCGTCCGAAAGACTATCCTAGTATTTAGCTTTTTACAGCTCTAGTATGGGCAGGAGATGAAAATCATCTCAATAAATTTCAAAGAACCGAGTGAGGTTCAAAACCACAACCCTTGACTTCGTAAGTCAGTGACAGTACCACTCAGCCATGTTTGCCATGTTTCACCCTGGTCAAAATTATTTTGTGTATAAGGAGTGGACTGGATTGGAGTAATGGTTATTTATGCTAGTCAAAATTCTTTAACCAAAATAGAGGCAGTCGGTTCTTTATTTGTAGAGAAGACCATAATGCCTAGAGACAACCATTGACTGTAAACAAACTGTTTAATGCTTTAGATGAAGTAGGATCAGGCCCTGGTTTCACAATAATTCCTAACTAAGATTTTCCTTAACTTAAATCTTGCAAAATGTTGACTTAAATCTTGCAAAATTTCAAATCTTAGTTTTCAAGATATCGAGGAATTTTTGGTGTTCTTTTTAAGATTACCTCCAGATTAAAACATTTGCATTTGGTTTTGACAAAAATATCCATTAGTAGCATGGAAAAAGACATTACCAAAATTTGCGAAATTTAAGTTAGGGAAAATCATAGCTAAGAAATGATTGTAAAACCGGGGCCAGATCTTAGTAATAGCTGCTATTATTTTTTTTTTTTTTTTTTTTTTTGTATTAAGTGGAATTTATATGTAGACAGTTTCCATTTATCTTTATTCTTGGACAAAAGACAGATTTTCAACTTCTTGAGCTGTCATAAAGTGATCATATTGTGTGTGCAAACAAATTTGCTTCATGTCTGACTATTTCATTGCCAATATTAATGATTTATTTGTAGAATATTTAAGCTTTTAGATACAATTGTAGTGTGATGCTATTATCATTGCAAGTCAAAATTAAGAGAAATGTCTTTTGTGTGTTTTTTATCAGGAAGACTGTTTGACATTGACAGACATTAAAAAACTCCTGGAAGATGGAATGCTACAACACAGTAATACCTGTGATGGTGTGGCCACCTTTAGTGTTGTAGAAGATCTCGGGAGTCAGAACCTACTTATGTCTTGTAAAGTAAGTTTTGTGTATTTTATTGACACATTTGTGAGGATGCAACCTGAGTGTTTGATTTGCATCAACAAAAGAGTGATTGGGAGACTTTGGTGTTGCTTTTACAGTGTTATCATAAGTATTTAGAGTGGCATGTTTTCATATTCTAATAGTTCTTTTTATCATCAGCAGCAAGGTTAAGTCTTGTAATCCCCTGCTGAGAAACGATGGGATGGGGATATAGTAATGGTGTCTGTTTGTCCATCCGTTCGTCTGTCTATCACACTTTCATCAAGACTATTTCTTCTCTATAACTACTCGTTGGAATTTAGTCAAACTTACTATGAAGCATCAGTATAAAGTACAGATGTGCATAATATCATCTAGTTTAGATTCAATAATTTTTCATGGAGTTATGGCACTTATATACAGTCCAAATTTCGTGTCCGAACTATTCCTGTTACTGTGAAATTAATATTTTCGTTGGGGACCAATTTTCGTGGTTTTAGTGGACAGCCTTAACCACGAATTTACGACCACCACGTAATACTAACCTCAAGTAAAAAGACAAGATATATATGGGCGTGCATATATGTACCATATTTTATTACTCTAGCGTAACTCGCACATAAACACAAACTTTTCACGAGGTAAAGATACATGGATGTTTAATTTATTTATGAAAATTATCTAAGTAAATCTATTATGTTTAATAAATTCTTAATTCATTTTTTAAAATGTTTAGATATATATCTATTTTTAATTTGGAACTGGTTGGTACGATAGGGACAGACAGGTTTCTAACCGTAACTTTCATCATCAATTATGACCTGTCTCATTTAAAGTTCAATCATTCCGATAACATATTAATTAAATAAACATTTCAACAATCTCTATAAACCTGTTTTATATATTTATTATTACAAAGTCAGCCGTTTGATTTTACCTTCATTCAAGTCGGTAAAGCTGCCATTGTTACTCTCGTAAACAGCTGATTAGGTCATCAGAGGTCAATAATTAGAATTTTTATAAAGTTGCCGATATCACAGAAAAAAAACAGTTTTGCGTAAAGGGATTACAAAACACATAATGATTGATGTTCTATGCATAATCTTCTTAATCTAAATTAATTACCGCTTAATTGTACAACGTAACAGTTAGATCTACTCAGCCCAGGTGTCACATTGCTAGTTACTGATATACTAATTACAGGTAATTAGCGCCTACTCGAGACTTAGTCATTAATCCGCGTCTCTGTCGCAGTTCATTGCTTTCGTAATTCCACAAATAACTCATTCTTGAGGTGCCGATAAACAAACAAATGATGACTTCCTACCCCTTATCAAGGCTCAAAGAACAAACTACATTTTTGACATTTCAGTAAAACCACGAATTTACATCCCAACGAAACGCTATTTTTTACCGATTCCACGAAAATTGGGCCCAACGAAAATTAATGATTTCACAGTAAGTCTCTTGATTGAATTTTGTGGCAATAGTTATGATCCCCATTTCAAATTATGTTCAGTAACACAGCAGTTCAGTTTAGTTCAGGCAAGCTTATCAACTTGTTGATTGTGGAAGAGTTGAGGGAGCTTTTTTGAAAGACCATAGTACCCTATATGTAACTAAAATAAAGAAACACATATTTGATGACACTTGTATCAAGAATTTTACATATCAACCTTATATTTATGACTTTTTTATTTTCTTTTTGTAGCAATGTGAATGGATGTCAATTGTGATATGAATTTCAACCAACAGAGCTTTCTCTGGGCTTTCAGATACATTCATCTTCATCACTGAAGTTTCACCCTCATAGAAAAACAAACTTAAAGACTGATGTATTTGCATATGGTGTTGTAATACTGTGACATAAGCTACAAGGAAACTCATCATTGTCAGTCACTGAAATGCATGTGATTGCTCTAAAATTACTATGATAAAATTTCCTTTTCTGTGAAATTTGGCAGGAACTGTTAGACAGATACAAAGACTGATGTATGTGGTATTGCAATACTGTGACATAAGCTACAAAGGAACTCATTATTGTCAGTCACTGAAATGCATGCGACATCTTTGACCTTACAATCATTTATGATAGGATGTCTGTTTACTGTGAAATTAAAGCAAAGACTGGTGTATGTGTATATAGAATTACAATAGTTTGAAATAAGTTATAAGAGAACTCATAATTGTGTGTTGCTGAAATGCATATGAGTTCAGTCAACTTAAAACGATGGAATTTCTGTTTACTGTGAAATGATACACATCAGTATTGTATGTGAAGTGTATTTGTATGGAATAGACTCCAAGACAGGGAAGACACTTGTTCTTAGAGGTAGCATTGTGAAGATATACACATCAGTTGTAAGGTGTATATATATAGATTTCTAGCTTTGTGGATGATAGATGTCAATGTTGTAGACAACATGTACATGTATTCAATAATTGGTATAGATTCCTAGTACCAATAGCTGTGAAATTACATGTACAATGTACATGTTTCCAAAGGTGGCATTTTGAACAATACACATTGGTTTTTTCAAGTAATGTGTATTTGTATAGAAAAGATTCCTTTAACGTGTGTATTATGAGGCTGCATACAAAGAACGTTTACTTGTACAGATATTGTTGATTGTTGATAAGTCAGTTGCTATGGCTACTGATTCTTTTGGAGAAACAACATTCGATTTAAAAGTGCTAAAATGGATTCTTTGCAAATTTATGCATGAAAATGTAGATTTATATGAAATGTATATATGATGGGCATTAATTGTGATATCTACAATATTATTGTTTGTATTTATGCTTTTGCATCAAATAAACTATTTTCTTAAATGTTTGTACTATTTTTGTTTGTCTTAGATTCATATACATGTATCAAGTGAAAAAAAAAATCCTCCATTTACATTTAAACTTTTTACTTGTTGCAAAAAAGTGTTGATTATATACATGTATATAGAATTAACCCAAGAATCTACCTTGACATTCATTCAACAGCTTTCGCATATGTAGTACTAGCATTCATTAGGCTTTGCCGCTATACCATGTGATACCCCCTTACCTTTGTGCGGAACTATTACTCCATTGGATATGGAATCATATTGGTTTTCCAGTATAAAGGATGTTATTTTGGGAATTTGTGGTGTAAACATTATCAAAAATGTCCCACTCTAAGGTTAAGAATCCTTGATCACATTTTACAGCAGTGAACCCCATTTGCACAAACCTTGGCATTTACTGGTAGTTAAAAATACTGCAAAATATATTGGACATATTTTCAGGCAAGTGATAAGGCACAAAGACCTTTTTTAAACATGACTTTTTGGGTTGTTTACAATAGGACACACATTTCAAACAATCTCAAATGGATGGTGGAGGAAACAAGAGTACCCACAAGAAAACTGACAAACTAAGATCTGTCCTGAGTGGGATTAGAACATAGGCAGTGAGAAGCCACTTGACTTTTGCAGTTGCTTTCAATCTGACACATTAAACAATTTTATCAATCTCTTTAGGATGTTGGAAATAACCAAAGTGCCCAGAAAAAAACCACTGCCCTTTGGTAAAAAAAAGTTTTTCGCACCAAGATATAAGTGGGATTCAAACCTAGGCAGTGAGAGAACCTTTGAATTTTGCAGTCATTTAAATAAGACACAAATTCAAACAATTTAATCAAGTTCTCTTGGATGTTGGAAATAACCAAAGTGCCCAGAGAAAACCACTGTCAAAAACTGACATACTGAGAGGTTACTTGACTTTTGTAGTTGTTTAAATCAATTGAGGATTAATCTATATATAGTTCATGTGGCTTGTGTTGTTTCTGATCTTCTTTGTACTAGTGCACTCTTAATATCTCTACTTTTAGGGTCAATGATGCTGCAGATTTCACATCTATGGTAATAAAAATTGTCCATTTTTTTTTGGTACCAAGACAATGGGGTCCTATAACAACCACAGCTGTAAAACTCCCAAGTTTACGACATCTGTGGTCCAATAGTCTAAAGTGTGCATTTATGTATGGCAGTGAATCTCGCTGTTTTGGTTCAATTCCCACATTGGCAGATTCCAGGGTGAGAAAAATTTGTAGGTTCTCTAGCTGAAGGTTGGTAGTTTACTCCCAATTTCTACTACCATTCCTGAATCAACTGCCTCAATATAAGTGAAAGAAGTGACTAAGGCGTTAAAACTCCATCACTCCACTTCTATGACAACCCCAGCTTTCAAACTTCTTGATTTGGCAGCTTTTGTAGTTGAATTGCCTCTTGTGTGCATTTATGGACCACATCACCTTTTACTTTGTATGTTTACTTGGGCATATCCTAATGTGAATTTTTTTTCATATCTCTTTGTGAAGGTTGGTTGTTTACTCGTTACCTCAGTATAAGTGAAAAATTCTTGACTGCAGCCTTCAGTTGAACTCGGCTGAGTGCATGATTGCAATTACATGTACACGAGCGACTAGATGTACAATTTTCTCTTGCACATCTTTTACTTGTTTTGATGCAACACAAACATGGGGGCTATTAGTTTTGTCAAGATAATTTTATTCATTTCCAACTGATCACTGAAATTCAATATCTGTAGTAAAAATTTAACACAAAGATCTTAGATCAATCTTGATGCTTTCATTTATTAATCTTTACATAACAGAATAATAAATGTAATGAAAAATAAAACATTTGATATTTCTCTTAGTGATAAAATTTAAAATTTTAAAATCACTGATCTCTCCTCATAATTCATTATTAGCAATTTATCCTCAATTTTAATGTGACATTTCATTAGACATTAAAACTTTTCAATTGACAACAATAAATAAACACATAAAATAAAAATCAAGGGAGATAAACTAAATATGAAAGGGAGATAACTCAATGGAAAAATTGAATCTTTAGTTGTATCTACAGTAAATTTAAAAATATTTGCATATCATTTCATTAAAATTATTTTAGAGCAATTGAGTGTGGGTACATTTCACCAGAAACAGGAAAGAGCTGGTTATCCCACCTTTTCTGGCAAGGGCAAATACAAATCGATTTCTTCAGTGCAGCCCTGGTCATCCAAGGGGATCCCACCCTGTTATTGCTCAATCAGAAGTTGCATCAATGCAATATGGATTGATGAACTATTGGGATGAAAGGTTAAACTGAAATAAGGTTGTTCATAAATGAACCTCATTTTGAAAATTTATGATGTTGGAGAAATCAAAGATTTCTAAATTCACTGTAAATACAGGAAGTGGAAATATCTTAATAAAGTTTATGGCAAAAACTGACGATGATGGCAATATGTATTCAAATAAATTCAAAGAAATTAAGTATTGATAAAATGCATTTCTAAAACTATTATGATGAACTATTTTTATTATTTTCGCTCAACATTAATAAATAAATAAAACCTGGACCAAATAATGAAATTAATAAATAATAAACTTGAAATGATAACACTTATAATAATGGATGCGGTAAAATAATAAATACTACTAGTAACCAGTTTGTTGGCTTTTGTCATGTTGAAATGGCTGCCAAGGTTTTCCAAATGCCATCTGATAACTACTAACGTTTGTGCAGAACAATTATATCCATGGTATATGAAGTGGAGTGATGGAGTTTTTTGTCTCATTTTAGATTCCTTCACTTAAATTAAAGAGGTCAGTTCCAGGATGGAGAAACCAAGTGGGCCCGGGAAAACCAACGACCTTGGGTAAGTGCATTGACAACTTTCTCACACTATGATTTTTCATAGAGATGTGAAATCCATAAACTCAAACTTTAGACCACTATGCCATTGACCCTCCCCCCTCTTTGTATATGGAATCATATCAGTTGGTGCTATCCCACAAAATTTATGTACCTTGGTAATTCTGGAAATTTCCCAATGTTCCACACAAACTTGAAATATTATGGGGGTTTGATCATAAAGTATGCTGACATATCCCATTAAATGGGACACCTATAAATGTTTGTGTGAAATTATAAATTTCCAACAGAATTAGATACAATAATTGTTTCCACGGTGTTGTTCTGTGAAAGTATGGCAGAAACATTTTCAATAAGCAATATGTCTGCACAAATGTTTAGTCAGTATCACATGGTAGAATGGTGAACTCAAATTCTAGAAATGAGGTATGAAAATTGAAAATTGTTTTGTCGGCACAAAGGATGGCTTTACTAAGTCTAAAATGCGATATGGAGATGTGTTTCTAGGTTTCTGGGGTAAAAGATCTACTTTCTACTAGGCCAGTGTTTTGAAATAAACGTATATTTAAATATAAACTAAAATACATACGAGTTTGTGTACAATGTTTTTGTTTACAGAACATGAAATTGAGCTTTACGATCCAAAGAAAAATCTGCACATTCAAAAAATTGTAGGTAGGGGAAATAACTCTACAACCAAGTAACACGCTATAGTCACATGACCAACTACCTGTGTTGAATCAGTACTGGTCACGACTCGCATGATAAAAAAATCATTTAATTTGAAAATAATCTAAAACAAAACCCGCATTAATACACTCAATTTTTACATTTAACTCTATTTTGTGACAAAGCAAAAGAAATCTGTTGCCATGGTGACTAGTTCGGCTATTAAATTACTAACACATAGTGAATATGTATACTTGTACAGTATTTGTAAGTAATAAATTTGTTAACATATACAACTTTTCACCAAAAGTGAAAGCAAAATTTAACCCATAGGACTTTTCGTTCAAATTTGTGGTTTAGTTCATGCTCATCAAGTTTTGATGTATTTTTTTTTAAGATTATAATAACTTTACTGGCCCCTTAATAATCAATATATTTTACCTGAGCAACAGTTATATTAAATATTGTATTATATAAACAACTATATGGGACAATAGGGATTCAGTGTTATTTTGTTTCATGACAGCATCTGCTAAACCATCAGGGCCCAGCTGACAACGTGTTCGTAGCTTGATTACCATAATTAAATCCATTGGTCAAATTAGAATTTGAATCATTTCAAATATGTTGCAAAATTAATATCAAAAGTGAAGAGAATTTCATCAAATTAAAGTAAATTGTAATATAACTTACAATTTGATCATAATATGTTAATTTTGTTGTTGTTTTGAACTTGTGATAATTACTGATTTTACTAATCAAGCTTCAAACATCTTGGTCCTAATGCTTTTTCCTTCCTACAAATGCCTTGGAAACACGTTACATTTCCTAGTACTAAAAGTTTTTCCAGGGAATTATTACCAATGTCTAAGACAATCAACACAGCGATACACCAATGTACCAAGTGATGATTCGAATAATGTGTGTTTAACTATTAATTCCACTGGATATGAAATAGCTGAAGTTGATGGTTTCCATAAACAATGTCATTCTGAGAAATTGCAATATTAAAGTTTTCCAAAACCTTTTGCACAAACATTGCAGGGTATTGATCACATGGTACAATGACAAACTCAATTGACGTATCGCCAGCCATGACTTTTATGTTCGACACTGGCCGCCATCACTGTTCCAAAGCAGCGTCATGGCAACTTATGACATATTTGTGTCAGTGATGTCATAAAATGGCACAATGTAGGCCAAGTTATTATTATTTTTGTGTGCAATTCAAGCATGCCAACCTTTGTCAGATCATTGTGGCCGTTGCCGGCAATTCGTCAATTCGACAAAAGTCGCAGTTTTGATACAAAATAACACCAAATGTCCCCTATAAGGGAAGGAGTAGGTTACTTTATACAAACAGGACGGGAAATAAAAGGTCTGCAATGATATATTGTCAGACAATATATTATAATACATTCGTGTATGAGACAGTTCACCATACCTCAAAGTACATGTATATGATATGCCAATCTGAAAGTTTACCCCAACTGTTGTCTGTCCATGATAGCATATCTAAAAAAGCATGTCTAAAACTCTTAATTCAGAGGCATTCATTGACATTTCTAAAACAATTTTGTGATTATTTTCATTATAACTTCACTTAGATATTTAAACTATAAAAGATTTGGTTGTTATTTTTGTTTGCATTCCCGAAATATTTTTGCTTCCTAGAAGAATTGTGTATCATGATATGTATCATATTGTTGACGAAATATCACAATGTAAATCATATCGTCAGGTGAGTGTATCTCTCGTTGCAGACCTAGGAAAAAACACTACCACACAAATATTAACATATATGATACAAAATGGAGAATAAGCTCTCCTTTATGAGTGGAATTAATTTTCAAACCACCAAAGGATCATTTATCATCTGCAAGTATGGTACTTCATGTTACATTGTGTTTTAATGAAACAATCCGGCAAACATTAAATTGAAAAAAGAAAGGGTCAGGTCAAATCACGCCATCGGCAACCATTAAGGGTCAGGTCAAATCATGCCATCAGCAACCAATAAGGGTCAGGTCAAACCACACCATCGGCAACCATTAAGGGTCAGGTCAAACCACGCCATCAGCCACCATTAAGGGTCAGGTCAAATCACGTCATCGGCAACCATTAAGGGTCAGGTCAAATCACACCATCAGCAACCATTAAGGGTCAGGTCAAATCACGTCATCGGCAACCATTAAGGGTCAGGTCAAATCACACCATCAGCAACCATTAAGGGTCAGGTCAAACCACACCATCAGCCACCATTAAGGGTCAGGTCAAACCACGCCATCAGAAACCATTAAGGGTCAGGTCAAACCACACCATCAGCCACCATTAAGGGTCAGGTCAAACCACGCCATCGGCAAACATTAAGAGTCAGGTCAAATCACGCCATCGGCAACCATTAAGGGTCAGGTCAAACCATGCCATCGGCAACCATTAAGGGTCAGGTCAAACCACGCCATCGACAACCATTAAGGGTCAGGTCAAATCACGCCATCGACAACCATTAAGGGTCAGGTCAAATCACGACATCAAATTGAGCATGGTGTAGTGTATAAATACAAAGCAGAAATATGCATATTCATTATCAGTCATGTCTAAATCAGGGATCAGATATATCCACCACAAGCTAATATACTCAGAAATGAGTCTTGGGCTAGGTAACTTGTGAAGTGATCTTAACAGTTACGAATACTTAATGCATATATAATATATAGGTATATGTATTAAGTATTTGTAACCTCTAAGATAGTCTCTAGTTACCCAGTCCTGTACTTCACTACACTAGGCTTTATCAATGTGTTTTTATAATTTGAAAATAAACAGTATTGACAGGAGAAGGAAAGAAACACATAAAGAGAGAACAAAAAGAGACAGATAAAAATGTCCTTTGTGTCTTCATCAAGCATCTACACAAGAAAAATTATAAAGTTTTTGTGACATCATAATCTGACATCATCAATTTTTGTTGACTGACATTGTTATAAATTTCAGTGACATGACTGACATCATAGTATGGTATCATCAATTTATGTTGACTGACATTGTTATTAATTTAAGTGACATCATGGTATGATGTCATCCATTTTTGTTGACTCTGTTGTGTAACATATCAATTTCTCATGATCTAGGAACATCATAAAATTTTGCCAGCTTTTTAACATGATAGTGAGTGTTTCTTGTCACAATAATTTGATAAATATCCTATAAGTTTATACCGAAGAAAATAATAATAATGAACATTCAAAACACATTCCATTGAATAATATTAACAATGGGGTTCACTGCTGTTCCACATGATCAATACCTCTTAACGTTTTTGCCAGATTTTGGAAAACATTATCATCGAAAATTCCCAGAATGAATTTGTTTTTGTGGGAAAAAGTCATCTTATACAATTCCATATCCATTGGTGTTAAGAGTGAATGGCCTGTTACAGTGACGAACCCCATTGAAATCAGTTTCCTTCAATAACCTATTTATCTAGGGAATATTTATATTTTCAGTAAGACTTTTGAGAGTAAAAAAAAACTAAACACCAAAAAGACAAAACATTCCAAATGTGACCATAGTGCACATGCAATGAAGATAGTTAATGTATCACTGGAATTTCATCACATCATTTTCAAATTTCCCTTCACATAATAATAATAATAATCAAATGGGATTTATTCATGTTTGACTAATTCAGTTTCTTTATGCAGACCAGCACAAATTTTAGGAAACACCAAACTGAAACATGAATGAAGCCCATAAAAATATTTATCAAACAATAACATAACTCATATTACACTGGTTGTAACCATAGTAACACAAGCTTGGCACTTAATTCTTCATTCATCACATTTATAATAACCAACAAATACCATGGCAATTCTATCAAGGGACTTAATCTTTAAAATAAATTATTTCTATATCATCACATCCTGACAAAAATTATTTTTTATTTTTTTTAAATCTATAACGCAAAAAAAACATCAAAAAAAAAAATAGTTAAAAAAATCATTAAAAATTTGGAAAGTGCATGACATTAAAATAATGCTGAAAAATATTGAGCTCATGCTTTTTTTTGTGTAATAAACACAAGTTTAATGTGCAAATTTCTACAGTTAACTTATTGTTGATTTCAACATAGGGATTTTTTATTAAAAAAATTCTATCACATACATGCATAGTGCATTTAGCTTAGGAAAAAAAGTGAAATACAAATTGAACATTTCATCTACTATAATTAAAAGAACAGACAACACTTCATGGACTGTCAGTTTGATTTGACTAATTTTGAGTAATTTCACCAACGTTCATGGTTGGTGACGATTAAAATCAAAATCAATGAATTACATCTGAAGTTTTGTATGTTCTGTATTATTGTTATTATTATTATTATTAGAGCTGTTCATATAAGAACTGTGGGTACTTATCTTTACTTTCAAGTTTTAAATGAGTAGCACACAAATGAATGACTGACAGTGTTTCATACAAGCAAAGTTTTAAAATACATGTATTGCAACAACAAACTTATTACTATAACACCAATGTCCTCTTATTACTGCTTCTACTGTAAAATTTTTGATTGCCTTGGAAACCAGTTACTTCCCTTGGTGCCTTGGAAACTAGTTACTTCCCTTGATGCCATGGAAACCAGTTACTTCCCCTGATTGCCTTGAAATCAGACACTTCCTTTGGTAGGTTAGGAGATCTGTGTCCAGACACAATATTTATAGCAATAGACAGTTCCAAGGACAGATGTTTTGTTACACAAAATTCCGCTGATGTTTAATAAGTTCTTAAAAACTTGACATTAAAAAGACCAAACTTTTTAAATAAATCCTGAATTAGAAAACTGATAAAAAAATATATATTATATGACCCGAATAAAAACAACTAATCCTTTTTTCGTCATTAAAACACAGTAAAACACAATATATCCATTCTTTCCATGGTTTAAAATAATGATAAAAAACTTCCAAGCTATCTGCATAAACTGAAGAAACATCCTGACATCATCACCTGACTTGGTAAATAAAATATCACATGACCTGTACACAATAGCCAATCAAAAATATCTATTCAATCCATTGTTATTTTTAAATATCCAATCAAATTTAAAATGTCCTAATTAGCCTAAATTTCATCTACATTAATTCATTTGTAGATGAGGAGGTCGATTTGAGCTGCCGGGATACGCGGCTCGTTTAAATGTAGTGTTCTTAGTGGCTATGGCTGGAGATGTAGATCGTTTAGGAATAGCCGTTGATGATGTATCCATGGCTTCATCTTCTAACCCATTTGGATTGGCTATCTTGAATCCTTCTACTAGAGAACTCTGATGTGGGCTGTAAGAAACAAAATTAGAATAATTACACATTTATATTATAATACTACAGTGAATTATGCTTAATTTCCATAGAAAATCAAATAAAGATGAATATTCAATGTTTGATACTTTTCACTTACTTGAATAATTGAAAATAGTTATGCACAATCAAGATTGCCATAAAATGTTCTATAGGAAGAGTAAAAGTTGACAGTATGGGGATTTTACATAACAATGTTTACACCAAAAGTGATACACAAAGAGGATGTTATGTACCTTGTTTTGGTTTTTCAACAAGAAAAAGTCTCATATCAGAAACATTCAGCTCTTTATTGTTTTGGTTCTGTAGCCAATATGTAATTGGTTGTTATAGCTATTGCCAAGTACACATATTTTAGAAAACTAAAATAAACACATATGTCTCCCCACTTCATTAGTAGGACAACATGTCCCCCAACTCATTAAGGGGACATAACTTATAATCATCTTACCTCATTGTTCCTTTAAAGCTGGAGCCGACTTTTCTTGGTGACCTTGGCTCTTTCTCTGATATCCATGGTTTATTTAACTCCTCTAATACAGATGGGGCTACATAGGTAAATCCCTACAATATAAAAATACAGTACAATCTTATTATAATGCCCTTCAATAACTTTGCCATCCCACTTATTGCCACAGTACAGTAAAACCTAGTTATAATACCCCTCAAAAAACTTGGCCTCCTAATTATTCCATTCTTCTATGTAATTCTTTATCTACATGTAAGTGTCTCTTGATTTTCATTATAAATGTCAGTCTTTAACAAAAGAAAGTTGAGTTGAGTAATCCCCAGTAAAGATTCTTTCAATTACATCTTGGAAGTCAGTGCTGGAATAGTACCCTGAGAAAACCACTAACCTTCAGCTGACTTTCCTGTACTGACTGTCTCAGAATAAGATGTGCCTAAGTGGGGTCCGAACCAAGGTGGTCAGACACACTGTGATCCGTAAGCACAAATTTTAGACCACTGGGCCACTGAGGCAAAATAATTGTCACTGAATATTATAAACTCTTGGTCAGATTACTAGACTGATAATGCCTGAACAAGCAGAGTTCAGAATCCAAAAGTGAAAGAGTGACTCTAGCTACTTTAATAAAACTTTCCTGAACCAATGAGAGACAGGTTTTTTTGTAATTTAGCTGAAACAGTGTAGCTGAGAGAGAGAGAGAGAGAGAGAGAGAGAGTTTATGTACTCACCACAAATACTTCATTGGCACTTTGGCTGAGGACAGTGTCATCTGGAGAATCTACTGGCGTCTGTCTTGTAAATTTAGTATCAAACTGACTGACATCTTCCTCATTCATCTATAAAAAGACAAGTACATGTAATGTAGAGATTTTAAAGCAATACAGTCAATTAAGATTCTGAAAATGAAGTGATGGAGTTGTTTTACACCCCTGTCAAGATTCTTTGCCTTGTATAGAGACAGTCAGTTCTAGGATGATGGAGGAAACTGTAGTGCCCAGAGAACAACCACCAACCTTCAGCAAGCAACCCGACAAACTTTCTCACAGTAGAATCTGTCCCAAGCTGGATTCAAACTTAGGTGGTGAGAGGCACTGTGATTCATAAGGGGCATGCATGATACCACTCAGCCACTGAATCTTTAGAAAATAAATTTGTACCTAAAATTTTAAACAACCAATCCAATGACCTCTATCCATCCGACTTCAAATACCAAACCCCAAATTATGCCAAATTGCACATTGTGAAAAAACTTAAATTTAAACATTTGATCATGCTCTAAGAGACACTAGATATCACTGAATATTTAACATACACAGTTTCCATTACTTATGCATAGTAAATAGAGCAAACAGATATTGAATCTTGTACTGCAATAAAGGCTACATTTAAATAATATTAATCCTTTTATAATATTTATATGTACTCACCACAGAAGGCTTAAATGGTGGTTCTACTTTTCTTTGTAGTAGATCATTCCAGTCTATATGACGGAAAAATGCATGTTGCTGTAAAAAATAAAGCATACATATTAATCATTAATCTAACCATACATTACAACTAAAATCCAAATACTCCCTCTCCAGCACCCAACTAAGATTAACCTATAAAACTAAATCTGGTATGGGACATATCTTCTTGTGTTGGTATACTTTTGTGTCACATTTGATATAAGTCAAACCACAGATGTCAATCAAACATGATTTTACATAGACAGACAGATGGATGGACAGACAAATGGACAGAACATGGTGAATCATATCCATTTATCCTGCCAAACTAAGTTTGCAGGGGTTTATTAATAATGTTTTAATTGACAGAGACAGATGGAAAGAAACGATGGGAGGATGCATGCTGTCACATGTATGTGACCAAAAAATACAAACTACAATAACAGACAATATGGAAGGAAAATCAGCAAGGCCTAATGTCAAAATTGTATTATCCAAGTTTTACTGTAAACAGAATACAGTAAAATCTTTAATTATTTTAATAATTTCTTGAGTCAGATTTTAATGTTGTAATGGGATTTTGAAATAAATCGAGGAAAACTTATAAAGTGAAACAAATAAGTAATCGACCAGCAACAAGGTCTTACTATACATACCCTTATAGGCTTAGCATCATCAGCTCCACCTCCAAGTCTCTCCACAGGAGATTTTCTTAATAACTGAAATAAAAACAAACAAAAAATATTGTAAAACTGTTACACTACAAAAAAATTGTTCATAACAATATATTTTAGTGTCTTTTTGTATATACAGTCCAACCTGTCTTAAAGACCATCTCTATATAAGGGTCACCTTGCTTATAAAGGCCAGTATAATGGTATCCAACTTGTTCTTGATTCATATTATTTGAACCTGTATATAAAGGCCCCCTGCCCATAAAGGCCACTTATATTGTTTCCCTTGGGTGGTCTTTATAGACAGGTTTGACTGAACAAAATCAAAGATTTAGCATACATACATGTAAAGCATGTACAACAGAAATAGCATGTACAACAGAAATAGCATGTACAACAGAAATAGCATGTACAACAGAAATGCATTTGTTATTGGGTTGATATTTTGTATGTACATGTAGTAAATGTATCACAGGGAAGGACTGTATTTATTCAATTATCAGTTGGGGTATTCAGTGAGGAAGATGTTTCTCCCTCCTATAAAGCCAACTTACTTTTGTTTTTATGTTTCAGGGAGACAAGAAATGTTACGTAATATCATGTAATATTACATGTATTTAAAACCATATAACATCATTTCCTTGAAGAGTGACAATAATTTAGTTCTTACCTTTTTAATAAGACCTCTGGCTTCATTGGTTAAATATGGAGGTAAGCTTAATTTGGCTTTCAATATCTGTAAAAGTAAAATAATGTGAAATACTGTTACTCAACTTGTATCAATTCATTACATTCAGGAATAATAGAATAGAAAATTCTAAACATAATATAAAGCTTGATGAAGAGGACATTATGCTTATTAAGAGAGGCAGGAAAAATTTATCATTCTTTAATTTAATGCAACCACCCCCACCCCCACCCTATCCCCCTCCAAAAGTTGGAAATAAAAGCAACAGTCCATGACTGGTAAAAGTGTGAAAGACTGGTTACTTTTTCAATAGTCTCTTATATACCACAATAGAAAATGTTGAAATTCATCAGACAAGGACTGGCTGAAAATTTTGGCTTACTTCAAACAATTTCATTAGTTTACTATGAAACTAAAAAGTAAACAAAATGATACTGATACACACCTTGTCAATGGTTTTCTTTCTGTTCTCTGCTGTAAATGGTGGCTGAAACAAAGAAAATAAAGCACAATTATATAAAAAATATTAAGATATAAAGTCAACAAGTTATAACTGAAATATGATGACATTTCAAACATGCCCCCGCGAGACAAACATAAAATCTGTGTTTCTCCAACCATGTTTATGATCAAAATATGAAGAGCCAATGGTACATCTACTCCACCAAAAGGGTGCTCCTGTAAAGTATCATAAACTCGTAAAATAGCTTCTGAGAAAAGTGGCAGACAAAATAATGGAAGAAGAAATAAATCCATATGAATTAATTGTTCAAATCAGATGAAAAGGTGGTTAAAGCCAAAATACAAAGTATGTTTCTGTATCCTAACAGGAACTTAGCAATGAATTATGATCTGAACACAAAACTCTGTTTGAAAGAGGTATAATATATTTTAAGTATTTAATGACTTACAGCTCCTGTTAACATGTCGTACATCAGAGCACCTAAACTCCACCAGTCCACAGCTTTACCATGCCCACTCCTTGTCAAGATTTCAGGGGCCCTAAAAGTATATAAATCATCATGTAAAGTTAAACCTGGATTCAATTTCGCCATTTGTTCAGTCAGACTTTGCACAGTAAAATATTGATTCATTGCTGCCATTTGGTATTATAAAAAACATTTGGTAATATAAATTGAGGAAAACACATAAGAACTGTTTTTGAGATTCAAGATTCTGTGGCAATAAATGAGGATGCACATTTATTTGAGGGCATTATTGAAAGGTTAAACTATAGTAAGATATTTTGAGTGATACTGGTATTTTAGACATACATGTATATCAGATTGGCTACTTACACTGTAATATTGTGGATATCTCTTATACATACATGTATATTAGACTGACTACTTATATATACATTTCATATTGTGTAAATTAAACACAAACATACCAGTCTATGTCAAAAATCCCGATCCCAAAAGCAAGGTAAAAACTTTGAAAAATGTCAACTTAAGTTAAACAAATGGGAAGTGCTCCAAAAGGTTAAACACCTCCTGTTTAGCCAGATACATCAGCCATGACAGCCATGTGTGACATCAAAATTGAGGAAATCTAGTAATACTTACATATATTCAATGGTACCACAAAACGTGTGAGTAACAGCTCCTTCATTTATAGATTCTTTACATAATCCAAAATCTGTTAATTTTACATGACCTGAAATAATAAAATTTTATTATTAATTAGTTTTTATTATACATATTTCACAGAAGTGTCTGAAATTAACATACTGTAAGTCTTGAAATTTTTTATATGGGTTAATTTTTGTAAAAATCATCATTTCAAGATTTTTGCATACCTTTATTTTCACTTTGATGGATGATGGTGAATGATATCGAAACAACCAAATTCAGCGAATTAGTAGATTGATGGTCTTTTAAGCCTCAGTCAATATTCTTTCACTTATATCAAGACAATCAGTTCTTGGATCATGGAGAAAACCAGAATGCTTAGAGAAAATCACATCTTTGGCATGTGAACCAAAGTGAAACTTTCTCACAGTAGGATCTGTACAATATGGGATTTTACCCTAAGCGGTGAGAGCATGAACATGAAGTTTAGCCCGCTCTTCCACCCAAGACCCCTTGAAATAGAAGAGAACTGAAATATAGATCAATATATTCAACTGTCTATGGAAACCACTGACCTTCAGCAAGTGAACTGACAAACTTTCACACACAAGGATCACCCTACTGTAGAAACCACTGTGGCTGTGACAGTGAAATTCTCATTATATCCATAGAAAATCAAATAAATTTGAATAAAGTTTGATATTTTTCACTTACTTGTACCTAGTCGTAACAGGAAATCTGTATGCGCATCCGCGATTGTCATAAAGTATGTCTGTAAAAAGGAAAATGTTGGCGGTATGGGGATTTTACACATGCGAAAATGACGATGTTTACACCGGAAGTGATGTCCTTGGTGACGTTTTACATCATATGCACAACAGAAGCTGTCATTTGCATGGTTTTTCAACATGTTAAATCCCCATAGCACCAACCTTTTTTTTCCTAAAGAGATATATTTTGGGCTAATCGCGGATGTGCATACAGATTTCCTGTTACGACTAGGTACAAGTAAGTGAAAAATATCAAACTTTATTCAAATTTATTTGATTTTCTATGGATATAAAGAGAATTTCACTGTCACAGCCACAGTGGTTTCTACAGTAAGTGGGATTTAAACCTAGGTGGTGATAGGTAATTCATCAAGAGGCTATTATTTTAGACAACACTAGATATAAGGATGGTTGGTTAACAGTTATAAAAAACATCTAAATAGACATACCTAAATTATCCAGCAGTATATTTTCTGGTTTCAGATCTCTGTATATAATACCCTGTGAATGTAAATGCTCTATAGCCATTGTGATTTCAGCAAGGTAAAAACTGAAATAAATAAAACAAAAAACATCAATTAGAATCCATGGTTACTGATAAATATAAATGATTCAATACTTTTTACAATGCATTTCTTGTCAAATCCCCCTATCAAATAAGGCATATTCCAAACAGTTTTGTGGTATGGACAATATTATAATTTATTATATGGCCAATGATTTTGCCCTTTTCTGATTGGTTGAGAAGGCATTTGGCGAGCCTGATAAATCATTATATTCACCACGCAATAACGCACGCGACATTTTTATGACGTAACAATAGGCAATGTTCACCGCGCAAAAACGTACACGACGTTTTGTGACGTAACAATGGGTAATGTTAACCACGCAAAAACGCATGCGACGTTATATGCTGCAACATTGAAAAAAGAAAAGGACATTTTTTTACGTTTTGTACTATAAAACATAATAATATGGTGATCAAAATCATTGGCCATATTATAATAAAACAGTTATTGACTTTCGATTCAGTAAACATAAGGATTTATCGACCTCAAAAACATAATATTCACTTGGCCTACGGCCTCGGTAAATATATGGTGTTTGAGGTTGATAAATCCTTATGTCTTCCTCATCAAAAGTCAATAATTGTATTATGTTGAAGGGACTAGAGTGGGTGAGATGCAATATTTTGCTGAATAAATTGTAACTTAAGTTTATCATTTTTATCGAATACACATATGTAAGTGGTTTTTTTGTTCATATTCTCCAGAAGAATTTTGTTTAAAACTGATCAAATGGTAGCCATGGAAATGTCTAAATATAATTTGAAACAAAGAGAAAAGTTATGTTTATAGTTTAGAGTACGATAACAAATGACCAGTTAAAAAAATAAACAATGGGCTAAATGGGCTAAATATAAAACATTTTGTTTACATTGATACCAAAGTGGCATTATGTTCGACAAACCATAACATAACTACCCAATGTCTGACTTTCCTATATAATAACTTAGTTTATATAGAAATCAGGAAATTCTCCTACCAAGAAGTTTGACTTACCAAGCTGTGTCTTCCATAAATATGCCCTCTCTTTCTAACTGCATAAACAATTCTCCACCAGGTAAGTACTCAAGTATAAGATAAAGTTTTCCACCAGTTTGAAAGGCATATATTAAATCTACGATAAACGGATGCTGAAAATAAACAGAAGTTCATGTTAAGCTTGCTTGTCACTTTTTCAAAGATATTTCTCATAAAGTCGTCGGTTAACTTGCCAGGGTACATTGAGTCATGTTTGTAAATCTGCCAGGATACACAGTAAAAGGGAAGTAAACCTATATAATTTTCAACAGAGTATTGGGGCCATGTAACCTGCCCAAAAACTAGCATAACTTATAACATCCAAACTGCCAGTTTGGAACAGAGGATCTAACTATGAAAGTCAAACACCCCTTTCTATAGTTGAAACATCTCAATCAATACTGTTTGTATGTAATTGCCATTTTATACAAATATTTTCATGATAAAGATTGAATGACATTCTGAAATCGTTACTGTGGTCTGGAAATCGACTGTTTTAAGGTATGATCATCTAAAATCATGACCATCATCTTTTTTATCACCCACCTTTTGAAGAAAGAAGGGATATAAATATGAAGTTCTGTGTGTCTGTCCATATACTTCTTGTTTTTGCTTAACTGGAAATGTTTTCAGTTTGTTCATGTAAACAGTAATGCTTGGTTTATTCCTTATCATTTAAGTTCACATTTTTTTAGGTAGATATCATTGTGATGTGTAATCCAGTTATGTCAAATTAAGAAACTGAATGCCATTGTTGCCATAGACTGATAAATAGATTCAACAGTCTTTGAATGGATACATACCTTTACACATTCTAATATATTTCTTTCAGCTTTTGTATGTGCTGTGTCCTTAGCATTTCTGGCAATTGTTGCCTGTAAAAAACAAAGAAATACTGAATTATAATCAGATATTACAGTAAAACCTCGTTATAATGCCCTTCGATAACTTTGCCACCTCGCTTATCCCCACACTATTTTGAAGTCCCAAAATCCATTTTGTTTATGTTTTTCTTTAACCACCTTACCCAATTTATCGCCAAACCCCTTTATAATGCCAAAATTTGACTGAACAAATGGTGGCGATGAATCGAGGTTTTACTGTAGTTGCACGATCTATTAGCATTTCATTTACTGATAGATGCCTTAATGGCAGTGTGGTCTAAAGAGCACGCTTACAGTTGACAGTGTCTCCATGCATGAGACAGATTCACAGAAAATTTAAGCAAATTTAAGACAAAAGTCGGTGGTTTTCTCTGGATACTCCAGTTTTCTTCAACACCTATGAACTAACAGTCTGTTGTGAAGTAAATGAAAGAATCTTGACTGGGACGAGAAAGTTTCTGGGATGATGAGAAAGTTTCTGGGACGACAAGAAAGTTTCTGAGATGACGAGAAAGTTTCTTATCCATGTCAAGATTCTTTCATTTACTCCACTCCACTCTGTCAGTGTTCCACAATGAGGTTGGCCAGTATACCACATGATACTCCATAACATTTGTGCTAAACAATTATTTTTATCGGATATAGAATCGAATATTAAAGTTGACATTTTCCCATATAACAAACATTCCGAAAATTGTGACACCAACGTTTTCCAAAACATTCTCGAAAACATAAATAGGAATTGGACATTTTAATTACTATATCATAAATAATTGTCAATATTTGCTTACTTTTGTAATTCAAGTTGAAAACTTTTAAGGAATGATTCTGAAACTGCACTAACTTTGCTAAATACATGTAAATTGACCAACAGTGTTAAATACTATATTGTTTATTTTTGTACATCAATCACTGTCTAATCTTACCTTTCTCAATACTTTCATGGCAAATATTTTTGAAGAATTTTGACCAGAAATCTTTTTGACTTGAAAGACCTGAAAGTAATTAAAAACATAATTGTAAGTTAATTTAAATTGATAAGTATCAGTAAAAAGTATTTATAATAATCAAATGGTTACATACTCAGTCTCGATGGTTATTAGAACAATAGAGGGCCTTGATGGCCAAGCCATCTAAAGCATTGGTTTACAGACAGTGTCTCACACTAAGACATATCTTAGTGAGAAAAGGTTTTATCTAGACACTCTGGTTTCCTCTAAAATAGTAGTCACATGCTCTTTGACTGATTGATTCAATGGAATTTTACTTCCCTGTCAAGAATAATTTTTCACTTATATATAGAGAGATGCCATTCATTAAAGGTGCGGTAACAATTTATTTTTAACCTTTGCAATGTGCTCAGGGCAATCTGCAGGGAGTGTTATTTAGCGTACTTTGCCCATCGTGACACGAGACATCCGGTTTTAAAGTCTCTTCCAAAGGACCACATGATTTTCATTTTTAAATGTCAAGTGTTTGCATGACGAGAGACCAATCACTATATATTTTCATGTCTTGGACTGATATGGCCAGGATTGAAACCCTGACCTCCCAAATATGGAGCACACACTCTACCAACTAAGCTACCATAGTGGTTACATGCTCTTTGATGTTCTCATGTTATTACAAGTTTCATGATAGTTTTTAATCTCCATATACTTATGTATATTTACCTTTCCATAGCCACCTTTTCCTAACACTTTCAGGAGTTCAAAATCTTGTGGTCCAACTTTAAGGTCTCCGGGATTGACTGTACTTTCACATAATTCCAATGTTTCCATTCCATTTTCACTGTAATTTGAAAGATAGATATTGAAATTTAAAGTTTTTGTGTCAAATATTTACTCTTGCAGAAAAACTTCAGAGAAATTACATAAATAAATAGAATTTACTTGCATGTTCTGTCAAAAGACTTGTCAAAGGCCGATGGTATTTTTAAGCTACCGGATTCCTCCCACATCCCTGATCTGACCAGCTTGATATTTAAATGAAATAATCTTGACTGGGCCTAAAACAATATTACTCTCCTCTGCTCTTGAAACAATATTTTTTGGCACATTCTGCTTTGTCCGATTTTTTAACCTTTTCTTCATCTTTTATTTTCTTTCACCTTTCACACATTAAGTGATAGTTTAACTTATTTATGCCTTAGTTAAAGATTGATATCTGCGACTTGGGTTGTATGTTGTATGTCTACTTGTGATCAGGAGGTGCAGTTGTCAAACGGTTCTGAAGCATCACATCACTGCCTCTCACTTCCAATATTTAAATCCCAAATCTGGACAGATTATGTGTAAATGTTGTTTGACAGAGGTTGTTGTATGTCTGTCTACTTGAGATATGGAGCTGCAGTTGTCAAATGGTTCTGAAGCACCACATCACTGTCTCTCACTGATATCTTTACACCCAAATCTGGACAGATCATGTGAATTTTGTTTGACATGGTCGGGTGGGTTTTTTTTCCATTTACAATACAACCAAGCAATATCACTCTTGATCTAAAGACACTAGTTTGAAGATTGTCAAAAATAAGTCAGAAGAAATTGAATAGAATACTTACTAAAAATCTGCTTCTTTTCCATTTTCCTAAAATAAATAAATAAATAAATAAATAAATAAATAAATAAATAAATCCAATTATTAAGCTACAGGGATTAAGATTAGCAGGCCCCCAGTAGCCCATGGCTCCTAAAATAGGTCTGAGCCCCTAAATAATACATATTACACATTCTAGCCATTTATTACTGCTAAAACTTCTTTTCTGAAGGAAGATCCCCCCCCCCCCCCAACACAAAACAGTAAAGTTTCATCCCCAAGCTACATGTATGCATCAATGATCAACTGATAGTAGTCAGTGAAATAATTCAAGCATTCAACATGCAGTAAAACCTATATTTAAAGACTATCTACTGGACCTAAAAATGGGATTCAAAGGAAGCCATTATATAGGGGCTATTTTTGGCTGAAATACCTACATGCATAAAAAGTTGTCTGATGGACACATGGTATTTCTACAGAATTGGTCACTATGGTCAGTTTAACTGTCAGATACAGGTAGAATTTATATAGAGGTGGTCACTATAGCAGGTTTTACTGTACAGGTGGTCTATATATAGAGGTGGTCACTATAGCAGGTTTTACTGTATATCATTAATACCAAATGCTATTTTTGAGAAGCAATCTCAATGTACATCAAATTGTTTAACTTCCTTTAGGAAATAAAACACACCAATAATTATTTTATCATACCGGTATATCCTTCCATGTTTCATTTATAACTTTTCTGTGATACAACTGGTTCTTATTATTTTTGCATTACAATGTAGTTTTATAATCTTCTATTTTATTTTACATTAATTTACAAAAAATGTACCTGGTAATGATTTTTTTTAATATCATAATTGCATATTTTAGTTATTTTTACATTTGCTACATGTAGCCGTGAATAGCTGAAATAATGCTGATGCAGCTTTGAACAATAATTCACTCACTATTTTCCTAGGAAATAACACTTTAAAAACAAATTTGCATTTACCAGTAGGCTATAAAATTACATAAAATGTATTTTGTTTGAACTATGGTAAAGCTGTCACTAGTATTGGTAAACAGTATTGACCTGCCCGCTAGACCTTTGATTTAAATATTTATTATAGACCAGTACATTTATGTATAGGAAACACATGTATAATAGAAAACATACATTGTTACTGTATTACATGTAACTGCGAATTCTAAAACTACCACTGTACTGGGTAGATCATTGTATATGAATATTTCAAATAAAAGGTCAAACGGACAGGTCAATGTTGTTTGCCTATACCAGCTGATAATCATGTAGAGGAACCTCCTACATTTTTGTCCTAAAAATAGATCTAAATCAACAATAAATGACAGATGGGGTTTTCCCAAACCTGGTGATGACCGTTGGTCAAGGATCAAGGTCAAACTATCATTATGTATGATTAGGATGTCAAGTCCATGTTGAAGTACATGTATCTAACACAATGTGACAAGTCAGAAAATTTGTCCCCTGTGCAGTGAGCCTTGTCAAAAATCTGACAGGTTATCATCATAAAATGACAATCAAATATATATAGTTTATATATGGGAAAAATATTTTATTCTAAATAAACCTGTGTTACATACTTTACCTAATCAAAGACAGATAAAAAGTCATATCTTCAATAGGTTTGAGTATTGGAATTTTACTCCAGTCAAGATTTTTTCACTTATATGGAGATGGTCAATTCATAAAATGGTGGAGGATGCTTGATTGTCTAGAGAAAACCACCAAACAAGTGAAATGACAATGTTTTCTCACACTAGGTTCTGTCTCGAGTGAGATTTGAACCTAGGCGGTGAGAGTTGTTGTTGCAAGCTATAGACAAAGGTGCAGAAATTTTGCCTGGCATTATACAACAGGGTTCCTTACCCAGCCAAGCCTACCCCCACATGGGACTTCGTTTATTTTAAGTTCCCATCCGAAAAAACTTTTATTTCGTAATGCCAAATGCTTGGCAAAAGAACAGTCACTACCCATTTTCAAGTCTAGGGTCAGACCCCATCAGGATTTGAACCCATGACCTTCGACTTACACATCCAGCACTCTACCAACTGAGATACCACAGTGGTCTACTTTGATTAAAAGAATGATTTTAATTTAAAGCATTAGTAAGCGAGGTTCACATCATCACGGTAACCTGTGATTTCAGTTCAATGAGATTCAATGATGGTCATTATAGACAAGTTTTACTGTTATCAGCATCAAGACAAGCACCTGTTCATTGTAACCACTATGGTGAATTTTACAAAGATTATCAGCATTGATTTTGTTACCTTATTAACAACTGCTGTCTTTTAGAATTGGGTAAAATTGTACAATTTTTATATGAAAAGTTTGGTGTGGCATCTTTGGAAGATAAAGACACTTATACAACTTGATTTCATCTGTGTAAAGAGTTTGCTCAGGTATTCCAATATATGTTACACATCTAGTCTCACCTGTTTTTTGGAAAATTTTAGGGGTCAAATGTGCTAATTTGAGTATTTTTCTCAAGGGGGACTACCTATTAAATTTTATGGAAAATTTTTGAAAAATTACTTTTCACAGAAATGTTCAAATTGCATGATTGCTTCATTTTTACGCTCTTATAGTCGAAATTAAAATATTAGTGGAGGGTACAAATTACAAAATACTTTTATTTGGTAGTAATCTCCCTAATTCGTGGCAAACAAAATCAGAAATCAGGTTGTTGATGATCCTAAACTGTTCTTTTGGAATTTTTGAGGTGTCAAATTTGGAAATTTCAGTAATTTTCCCTAGACGAAATTTTTTTTTATTTTGGTAGCATTCCCTAATTTGAGGCAAACAAAGTCACAAATCAGGTTGGTGATGATCCTAAACTGTTCTATTGGAATTTTTAAGGGGTCAAATTTGAAAATTTGACTAATTTTCCCCAGGGGGAAACTACTTTTATTTGATAGTAATTTCCCTAATTTGAGACAAATAAAATCACAAATCAGGTTGGGTGATGATCCTCCGACGATGTATTAAGTTCCTAAGTAATCAGTTAGCAGAGGGAAAACTAATCAGTGTATACGATAGCCTTCAATGTACAATGATTAATTTAGGCTATTTTTGATCCTGTAACAAGAAAACTAACAGTAAAAAGTATCATTTTACTGGTTTATCATTATCTTCAAATATCCCTGGCTTAAACTACGAGTAAGTAGTTGTGTTAACATCAGTGATTTTGTTACAGTTTTTGAAAACTACCTTCTGCCTTTAAGATTGGGAAAACTGAAGTTCTGTAATCTAGCAAACTGCATCATGATATTCTGGCAATTGCTAGTGTCTTCATTGCAAAGACACTATATTGTACATGTACATCACTGTTGCTTTGGGGAATTTTAGTGGAAAAACTGTAAAATTTTAGTTATTTTTCCTGAGGGGAAACAACCCTCGGTAGCAATTTTAAGGAAACAAAATCGCTGACCAAAGATGTATAGTGTTTCTTAATGGTGGAGTTAAAAGGAATTTCCCTTTAAATCCTAGGTTTCCAAAAATTTAAATTACAATGAAACCTCAGTCTATAAGGGCTACCTAATGAAATCAGTAAAAGTGACCTTCATGGGCATATAACCCTTATACAATACAACCAAACCTGTCCGTTATAACCACCAGTAAAAGTGGGCCTTTTGGCATAGTGGTCCTTGTATACAGGTTCAAATAACATAGATAAAGAGCAAATGGAATAAAATTTTACTGGCCTTTAAAAGCAGGTGTCCTTTATACAGAGGTAGACTTTAGTTTAGGCAGGTTTTACTCTATAAGTGGCCAAATTTCTAAATTTTTTGACAAATTTGCTAAAATATGTTACTTTTTTAAAGAATTTCTCGGAAATAAGAAGCCAATACCCAATGATGAAATGGCAATCAGACTACTTTTTTTTACCTCCCCCATTATATTCTATGTAAAATTTTTGAAAAATCATTTTTTACAGAAATGTTCAAAATGGCTTAAATCTGTCATTTATAGACTTTTCAGTCAAAATTCAAATTTTAGTGGAGGGTAAAAATGGAAGTCTTTCTGAAATAGCTACTACATGTACCAGAAATTAAACATAGCACTGTCGTGCTGTTGTACAGCATAGTTGGGAAAATTGTGTTGTGGCAAGACAAAATATAACCGAAAATTCGGGGGGGGGGGGGTTGGGGTTGGGGTTCGATCTATGCATAGTCCAACGGATGTTTTTTTTTTGAAAAAGAAACAATG
Organism: Anadara kagoshimensis; assembly: GCA_021292105.1. Classification (NCBI taxonomy): domain Eukaryota; kingdom Metazoa; phylum Mollusca; class Bivalvia; order Arcoida; family Arcidae; genus Anadara; species Anadara kagoshimensis. The sequence continues at coordinate 35,293,475 of CM037874.1, forward strand.
TACCAAACCATGTATTGCTGAATTAAATGGTAGAAAATAATAATTTCATAAATATATGAAAAAGACAATCGGTAATTAAAATTTAAAAGAGTCGTACCCGATCGTTTTGTCATTTCGGATAGAGAGAAAGTAGAGTTTTGCAGATCCTACCGTCGCTATGAGGGGGTACATTCTAGCTGGATCATTTGCTGTTACTGCTGATTATCACTCACAATATTCCCATTTCATGTTACTGGTGAAGTATGTACAGTTGTTTTACCAGTTCCGAATTTTTACTACCGAATAATCTAAAATTTCAATCCCGTTCAATTAAAGGAATCGCAAAATAACTTTCTAAATTTGCTTCTACTTGAATGTATGGGCATTAATTGTTTAAATAATATAAACTTCAACCGCTTCCTAAATGTATGTGCAGGACAGGTCGACAGATTGTTGGTGACCTAGTTTAACGATGTAAACAAATCGTGATCACGGAAATGCTTTTTTCAAGAAAACATACTACCACGTGTTTTTGAGGACAGGTGTCGATATTTTGGAATCAGTAAACATTTGTATTATGACACCACTTAAATTTTATTTCCTCTGCTTGTTGATGACGTCTGCAGCAGCGCTTATATGAAACCCTGTTTGGAACTGGTAAAACGACTGTATTTAAAATTTGCATACAACACTGTACGAATTATCTCCCTTTCATGAAAGCAAAATCTAATCGATAAACATTTTAAAATATGACACAATTGCCTCAACATCAAAATACGTTATCATAACCTTCAAAATAAATTTAAATTTCCGTAGATTTCACGAAGAATTTATTAAATCAACCTGCCGTTGCTGTTCATTTCATAAAAAGTTATGATTTTACATCGTAGGACGCAAACTTCTCGAACTACTTTTTATTGTAAACATGAGATCAGTTCGCCAAATTGCAGAAATTATTAGATGCATCCCGTTGCAATATTTTACTAGATTCCGAAATGTATTCCGAAAATTTATTCCAAATGTGCATATGTAACCAAATGCATTACCCGTCTTAGAATACATATCTCACGATAAAACAGATATACTTCTTTCACGCTCATTTACCAGGCGCACTATTTCCAGGTGTACTCATATCTTATAATTTCATAGCAAAGAAGCTCGATATCTTGGAAGAAAGCGATAGCAATGTACGCGTTCACTTTGTTCACGCTGTACAAAAACGATGTACATGTAATTTGATTGGTAGAGCACTGAACTGACAAGTCAAAGGTGAAAGGTTATTTTCTGTACTTAGGTTCAAAATTGAAGATGCAAAACAATTCCCTCTCTTACAAAAATCAAATAATGGAATGTCTACATGGATTTCACCTTAACAGTTGATGTTTACCTTCAATATTAGATTTACAATCACATTACAGTATTCAAAATAGCTACCGGTAAAACAAAATTTCCAAGAATAGTTTTTTATTGCCAGTAACATTATCTAATTTACCAGAAGCTAATGTTGCAGAAAAAAAGCTTCAAAACAGTTAATAATCACATATTTTGGCAATATAGTTAACACAATATTCTTCACTTTGTTATTCAGAATCTAGTATTATCAAATTACAGTGTGTGCCAAACTTCGTCGGACCGTCGGACAAGTCCGATAAAATTACCGCTGGTCCGATAAAAATTCAGATTTTTCCGGACCGTATGTCCGGTAACCAGTTCGGAAAATAGAAAGCGCCAAAAATCCGGATTTATAGTTCCGATTCAATTCGAATTTTATTATTGCCATCCGACTTCCGTTATTACAAAAATGTTTAACCTGAAATACGTTCCAGGAGCTATTCCAGGGAAACCAATAAAACAGAAAGCTACGGGAGGCGCAAAATATGAAGAAAAACGTGAAAGAAAATTTAGGCAGCATTGGATGGAGGGGCGACCATGGATGCAGTTTGACGAGGAGAAATGCGTAATGAAATGCACACACTGCTTTGAATTTTACGGGTCAGGAGGCGCAGCACACAATAATAATTTAAAAGGCCAGAATACATTTATTTGTACTTCCATAAATAAATGTATTCTGACCTTTCAAATTATTATTGTGTGCTACGCCTCCCAACCCGACCCGACGCATTTCTCCTTGCCAAATGGCAACCATGGTCGCCCCTCCATCCAATGTTTCTTAAATTTTCTGCATAATTTGTGCCTCCCGTAGCTTTCCGTTTTAAAGGAGAAAATAAGTAAATATTTACAAAACCGAATAATTGTTTTCTTTTTATTGAAGAATATTTGGTCCAGTAAAAAATTTTACGGTCTGGTAAAGTTTCTAGGTTTACCAGACCGAATGTCCATTAATCATTTTGAAAGTTTGGCACACACTGAATTAGGCCAAAAATAGCTGATTTAGGGAAGATATTATACTGTAAACGTATTTATTTTCGCGGTGTTGTACTAATTTTCGCTTAATTCGCAGTCATTTGTTTTGAATGAAAATTAATACCGAGCGAATATAATATGCTTATTGCATTATATTGCATATTTTAAAAACGCGAAAATTAAACTATGCAGATATGTCTAAATTTCCTATTCCACGAAAGTAAATCCTCGCAAAATTAAATACATTTACAATAATTAATTGTTCACATTACTAGACAATAAATATGTTTGAAGATGAGTGAATTAAAGAATTTTTACCACCAAGTCAAGATTTTATACTTATATCGAAGTGGTCAGTTCAGAGAAGAAAAGGGGAAACCAGAATTCCCAGAGGAAACAACAGACCTTAGGCAAACAACTGACAAACTCTCACTAGAATTTGTCAAGAATGGGATTCGAACATATTGATATCATTCAGTAATTGGGGTCCCTGTAACTATTTCACTTATATTGAGATGTCACCAGCTATAAACAAAGTTGCAGATTTTTCATGTTCTCAGAAATAAATAAGTTAGAATTTTCAATGGGTTATTAAAAATTATTTTTCATTACAAGCCTAACCATACATGTGGCATCTATTTTACCCGAAACACTTAAAGTATGGTGGTAAGACCAACTCAGCCCACCCCACCCCATACCATTTAATTCTATGTAATTTTATTTTTTTTTTTTTAAAAAAAACTCAAAAATCTTCAAAATAACTTGATTCCATTATTTTTATTTTTTCCAGTTGAAATTAAAGTTTTACATAGGAGGGTACAAATGGACTAGAGCATGAACCTTTGACCCTAAATCTTAAAATTAGCTAATGGATCAAGTAGAACTTTCTTTACTAAATATTAATATAAAGTCTGACATAACTACGAAGTAACAGTAAGTGTTATCTTGTGCAATACACACAATAAATACATTCCAATAGATAAAGGCATTGGCAACATTGACCTGTCCACTTGACCTTTCATTAAGAATATTTTTATATGATAATCCACCAAAACACAGGTAGTGTTAGGATTGCATTTAATACAAAAACAATGCATGGCTCCCATGATGTAGAAAAAATAAACACTTGTGTTCTGTATACATAAATATACTGGTCTATAATAAATGTTCAAATAAAAGGTCAAGCAGACAGGTCAATGTTGTTTGTCGTTATGTATAGGTCTATTGACTCTATGAGGATTTAAATCAATAAATACAGTTGTTGGCTTATTAAAGATTAAAAATGATGGTCATATATAGTGTATTTATATATATATAGCCCATAATCTATATTTATACATTGTTGCAATAAAATTTTTAAAATAGTTCATATATTTTAAAAACAAAACTTGACATAGTTTTCAGACATGAGACAGAAAATTAACATTGATGTGTGTACACATACTATCTTAGGTAACCTACTTTCATTATCACAACAGCAATGCTGAATGAATGGAAATGAAATGATCGCGTTTTTTTTAATTTCCTTGCAAGGATAACACATATTTAAAATTTAAATTGTAAATTCTTTGAGAAAAAAATAAAAATACTCTTTGATGTGTTCTGACTTTTCTATCTCTTTAAGGAAACTAGAAATATACGGTACATCTCCCAAAGATCAAAGGTCACCACCTACAGTACAGACCTGTCGAAAGTTAAACACTAAGCTAACGAAAAGGAGTCGAAGTTGGGCTGTCAGAGTGGCCGAGATGTGGATAGCTAGTGACCGAAAGCTTCCAAGACATAGATAGCAGGTGGAGAGAAACAACCAACGAGGGACCGAAATGAGCCGATCATTCGGCACTGATGTGTTACCTTGGTGTTAAACTTTCGACAGGTCTGTACTGTAATCCCTGTCTAACAAGAGCAGGCAGGAGAATAAGATACTAAGCTCATCAATACATCATCCATCAAAAAACTTTTAACTAGAGTAGCTAATCTGCATAAATTTGGTTATTTATATTAAGAAGTCACTAGAACTGTGGAAAGTAGGTTACTGGAAGCCATGGCAGACAATAAGAGTGGAGTGGAGAGGATTTAAGGTGCTTTATGCTCCATCAAGATTCTTTTACTTACCGGTATATCAAAAATGGTCAATTCATGAATGGTAGAGGAAACCAGAGTACCTAGAGAAAACTGACATTCAGCAAGCAAACTGACAAACTTTCTCACACTAGGATCTGCCGAGGCGGCGGTGGCCTAATAATGGATAAGACGTCAGTCTTCAAATCCAGGGTCTCTCACCGCTGTGGGTTCGAGTCCCACTCGGACCACATGTGGGAAAGTGAATTTTCCTTGTAAAAGTGAATTTTCCTTGCCCTTGGCCTTTACTGATTCACCTGGTATCAGTATAATGGACTGGGGGAGTGGTACGGTATGCTTGTCTGCGGCGTACTGACTCTGTGAGCTAGCACGTTAAAGTCGCCCTGAGTGCGCGCTAGTACAAGGCAGACCATACAACACATTCGCACTTCACATGCATACACAAAATTGTTCATAGATTAATCCATAGAGATTAATAAAATAGTTCTCGTCGCGAATAGCTGAAAAATTGCTGATGCGACGTTAAGCAACATTCAACCAACCAACCAACTAGGATCTGCCCAAGTGGGTTAGGCAGTTACTAAGTCAGAGACACTGTGATCTGTAAGCATGTGCTTAGATCATAGAGGCCCTGGGTTATGGTCATGGGGTCCTGTTCTTAGACCATGGAGGCCCTGGGTTATGGTCATGAGGTCCTATTTTAAGTGTTGCATGTTTGAGCAACAGCCAAGCTGTGTGTCATGTTCTTCAACACTAAATCAGCAGGACATTGAATTTCAGATTGCTACAGTCTACCCAGTTGAATTGGTACCATCAAATTTGCTGGGGTCTAACCTTGCCATGGACTACTAGATGGAGTATTGTATTCTCAGCAGGCATGGGGTAATGCTAATTTGTAATTGTAATGCCCTGTAATGCATTACATTTTCTCAAAGTAATGCATGTAATGTGTAATGCCCTAATTTTTGCATTACATGTAATTGTAATGTAATGCATTACATAGACAAAAATGCATGTAATTTAAGCATTACATGGCATTACATAGCATTACTTCTCTGTATTAAATGTTAGATATTATTACAGTTACAATTCAGGGCTATTAAGTACCTACAGGCTACTTTTTTCCCTAATATAAACATAGCACTGTCGTGCTGCTGTACAGCGTAGTTGGGAAAATTGTGTTGTGGCAAGACAGAATATAACCGAAAATTCGGGGGGGGGGGGGGGGGGTCGTTAATCTATGCATATAGTCCGACGGATGGGTTTTTTTTTTAGAAAAAGAAACAAATTTTTATGTACCAAACCATGTATTGCTGAATTAAATGGTAGAAAGGATTTCATAAATATATGAAAAAGACAATCGGTAATTAAAATTTAAAAAAGTTGTACCCGATCGTTTTGTCATTTCGGATAGAGAGAAAGTAGAGTTTTGCAGATCCTACCGTCGCTATGAGGGGGTACATTCTAGCGGTTGTATGCATAACTGAATCATTTAGTTGTTTTACCAGTTCCGAATTTTTACTACCGAATAATCTAAAATTTCAATCCCGTTCAATTAAAGGAATCGCAAAATAACTTTCTCAATTTGCTGTTTCTTCAACCGCTTCCTAAATGTACGAGATTGTTGGTGACCTAGTTTAACGATGTAAACAAATCGTGATCACGGAAATGCTTTTTTCAAGAAAACATACTACCACGTGTTTTTGAGGACAGGTGTCGATATTTTGGAATCAGTAAACATTTGTATTATTACACCACATAAATTTTATTTCCTCTGCTTGTGGATGACGTCTGCAGCAGCGCTTATATGAAACCCTGTTCGGAACTGGTAAAACGACTGTATATAAAATTTGCATACAACACTGTACGAATTATCTCCCTTTCACGAAAGTAAAATCTAATCGATAAACATTTTAAAATATGACACAATTGCCTCAACATTAAAATACGTTATCATAACCTTCAAAATAAATTTAAATTTCCGTAGATTTCACGAAGAATTAATTAAACAACCTGCCGTTGCTGTTCATTTCTTAAAAAGTTATGATTTTACATCGTAGGACGCAAACTTCTCGAACTACTTTTTATTGTAAACATGAGATCAGTTCGCCAAATTGCAGAAATTATTAGATGCATCCCGTCGCAATATTTTACTAGATTCTGAAATGTTTTCCGAAAATTTATTCCAAATGTGCATATGTAACCAAATGCATTACCCGTCTCAGAATACATATCTCACGATAAAACAGATATACTTCTTTCACGCTCATTTATCAGGCGCACTATTTCCAGGTGTACTCATATCTTATAATTTCATAGCAAAGAAGCTCGATATCTTGGAAGAAAGCGATGACAAAGTACAGGTTCACTTTGTTCACGCTATACAAAAATGAAAATCAATGTCTAGAAAAATTGTAACTTTGAACTGTTGTCAAACTAATGATTTATTTCATTCAACCTTAATACTAAAACTATATAAAATGCTAAAAAGTTAGTGTACTTCAGATCATTTTGAATTTCCAACAAATGTAAAGGATAAAAATACATTTTAAAGCAAAATGCAAATGCTGTTTTAGTACTATCGGGAAGTCTAAAGATCACATCAAAATTTGCAACATATCTAAATACAAGTTTCAGTAACTACAATAATTTGTAATTTTGCTTTAACTGATAACCTGTGATGAAAACAATTTTATTTTTACCAGAAATTGTTTTTTTTTTTTTGTAATTCTTTTTATATGCTATTAAGGTAACCTATCTTTAATGATTAAAGAAGTTATTTGTTAAGTATGGTTTATAAATTACACCTGACAATACCACTAATTAGTTTGTATACATATCAACTCCTTTTACTGTTTTGATTTATGGTAGTTAAGAAAAACTCAGTGAATAAAATAAATAAAAAATAAAAACATAAAATATGAAAAAATTTCTTACAGCATCTCTGTTTTTCTCTTCTTAATTTTTAGAGTAAAACAGAAATGTATATTTGAATAATAAAAAACCTGACATAGATGAACAATCAACTTTGACAAATTTTGTAAAACCTACTGGTAAACAGCAGAAATATCAGTTGAATGACACAAAGCAAAAAGAATCTATACATGCACTTATTGACTATATATACTCCTGTTTTCAACAGTTGAAAATCAAAACATAGGAAACTTATAGAAAAAGAACCCAAAATTTAAATTTCAAATTTTGAATCCGAAACATATCGTATTTATATGTTTGGATTCATTATGAAATGTAATGTGTAATATAATGCATTACTTTGGTAAAGTAATTGTAATGTAATGCATTACTTTCCAAAATACATGTAATTGTAATTGTAATATAATGCTACTTTTGTCAATGTAATTGTAATGTAATGCATTACATTGCAATGTAATTCGCCCCATGCCTGATTCTCAGTCACTTCACATCAGTGAACCCAGGATAAGCATTGAGTAACCTAAAGGGTCATGGTAGAATTTAACTTAAAATGTACAACAAGGTTTTTTAGGAGAATAGTTTTTGTTTCAACATTCTTATCAAATTCAGATGTACAGTCCAGTGGAGAAATATTGTAGTGTATGACATCCCAGTCAACAGTACTTTACTTTATTGATGGGCTCTGTTTTCAGAGTTCTGTTGGGGCCCTGGCAATTGTGAAAATTAACGTCGTAATGACTAAAATTGTGAAAGTGAAAAATATTATTTGGTGTTACAAAACTCTAAAACACATATGACAATATGACAGAGAAAACAACCAATCTTTGCCAATTTGATAACTTTTTTACAACTAGGATCTGTCCCAGTGGGGTTTGAATGCAGCACTAACAACTGAGATCCAGAAAGTTCACAAAGGAGCACAAAAGAAGGTTTATGATTTGACAATCCATATAATTAGTAATGTTAATGGTAAAGTCCTCAATGAGTTTTTTTCATGAACTTTGCAACAAGTGACTAAATGACTAGGTACAATATATATGTATAATAATTTACAAGGGTAGAAGAGACACTTATAGTCATTGACCTTGCCACAAAATTTTAGAAACATTGATACATGATTCCATTCCTGGTAGCCAAAATCACCATTCGCTATCAATTTCCAAGAATATCTTTCAAAAAATAATCTAATATCGGAAAATGGTGTAAAAATACTTTAATAAGGACTATATTTTCAAAACAAAATATTGGAAATTTGGATTCTAATGATTTTAAATTTGTGGAAACCTAGGAACTCTAACAATGTCACACCACTGCGGTAGCTCAGTTGGTAGAATGCTCTGCAAGTGGGAGGTCATGGATTCAAACCCTGACCAGGTCTGACCCAAGACATAAAAGTGGGTAGTGACTGTTCTTCCAAGCACTTGGCATTACAACATGAAAGTCATGGTTCTTTCGGATGGGAACATAAAATAAACTAGGTCCTGTGTCACGGTGGGCATGGCACGATAAAGAACCCTGCTGTATAATGCCATCAGTGCAATGCACAAGCAAAATTTCTGCACCTTCGCCTATAGCTGGTGATGTCTCAATATAAATTAAATATTCTTGACTGGGAAGTTTAATACCGTTACTCAACTCAACTCTAACAATGTTACAATGACAAATTGTTAGTTGGTTTAATGTTTTAAGTAACATCAGCAATTTTTCAGCTATTGGTGACAAGATTTTATGATTTTAAGGATTAATTCAAACACAAGGCAAGCATTGTTTAATCCAGAAATGTATTTGGTTGGGTCATCATGGCCCAGGCCTTGAAAAAAAACAGGAGCCATGTTTCAAACATTGGGTTTACATTACAACATACATGTACATGTACTCTATGTTTCCATTCCTTGTAGCCAAAATCGCCATTGGCTACTAGTTTCTTAGGAATTCTTTCAAAAAGTAACTTATTTTAGCAAATTTGTGGAAAAATACTTTAAAAAGGACTATATTTTCACAAATTTAGGAAATTTGGCTACTAATTATTTTAAATTTATGGAAACCTAGGTACTGGTAACTCAATGTGTTTCCTTAGAAAAGATTAGTATTAAGTCAATGAAAAATATAAATGAGAGAGCAGTAAAACTGGATTTATTCAAACCTTGAATGATGTTCCAGGGTTTACCAGGGTATAACCATAGTCATTTTTTCCCGGACAAAATCATTAATTAAGGTCAATGGAGCAAGAACCCCCTTCTAGATTGAACTCTACACATGTTAATGTATTGTGTAAGTGCTAGTGTACCTGCAAATAAAGTTGCAGATTAAAACTTCAGACCTCTTGATTCATAATTATTCTGGTTCCAAGTCAACCAGTGGAATCCTATGGCAAGACCAGATCTCATTTGTGGTCAACCCAGGTGACCCGATCAAACCCAAAGAGGTGATCAGATAACTTGTATTATTTGAAAGGTAGTGCTTTAATGGTAAAGCCCCTCCAAATTCACATAATATTAACTGGTTGGTATTAATTCTAAAACCTAAAGGTTCAAAACAATGTCAGTCTATGTTTAGACTGAGGCTTGTGAATGTAAATAGTTAATTCTTCTGTCATCATTGCCTCACAAAAAAAGTTATACATACCGCCATTTTGTTAAATTCTGCATCATTGGAAACATCTACTTAACCAAATTATACTTTAGTGTGTTACAATGCATGGATAAGATTACAGTAATTCAGGATTTTAGAAGCGATTCATGTATCAATTATCATAGGTAAATAAATTACCGGTATTATTTTTGAGATGTCCCTGCCATTTGAAATCATAGAATGATAAGATTGATAGATTGAATTTATGTCCCAATCAAGAATATTTCACTTATAACAGAGATGACACCAGCTGTATGTGAAGTGACAGAAAATTTAGATCTTTGCCGTGCACTCAGGGCAATGTGCAGGAAGATTTTTTAACATACCACACTTGTCTTAGCACTGGTCATCGGTTTTTAACCTCTCATCTGAAGGACTCCATGGCTGTTATATCTAAATGCAAAGTGCTTAGAGAAAGAATAGTCATTTATTCATTAGTTTTAATCAGTCCTGACCTCCCTTATACTATGTTTCCATTCCTGGTAGCCAAAATCGCCATTGGCTACTAATTTCTGAGGAATTCTTTCAAAAAGTAACCTACTTTAGCAAATTTGTGGAAAAATACTTTAAAAAGGACTATATTTTCACAAATTTTGGAAATTTGGCTACTAATTATTTTAAATTTGTGGAAACCTAGCTTATAGTTATATGTATGACCACTCTGTCAACATACTCTTACTGCTCTGAGACACAGTAAATAAACAGAAGCATTATGTTTAAAACTGATATTTCTATTTGTATGGAAAATATTTTAGTTTTAGTGACCATGCTACAGTTGGGCAAAAATACAACCACATTTTGGGCACAATTTAGTTCTACAATAAGATCAGCTAAAAGAAGGCACCCAATCATTTTGTACGGCTGTAACAAGAGGGAGGAAACACCTGAAACAAATTTACTTTGTCACCAAGTGCTCTGGCGGAGGATGAAACCCATCCCTCCTGGGTGAAAAGCCGGCATTCTACTACAAGATCCGAACCAGAAAGTCTGGCAGTAAACCACTCTATTACATCTCCTTTATACAACACTACAATACCACGACTAGCTCAGTCCTGTTACACATCTCATGAACTTATTACTTATAATGAGTTTTCTATTCCACTGAACCAAACAGACTTCTATGTGAACAGCTCAACAGCTGTGACTGTTTGGGAGTGGGATTCATACAAAAAGTTAAAACGTAGTTCTATTCATTAATTTGTTATTTTCAAAAAATCCAACAAAACTTATGTGTGTTATATATACAATTTAAAATGTAAAACAAAGAACCGCCTTACACGAGTGAATCATACGTGTGTGTGACAGTATGTTAGCAACAATAAACTAAGTGGTTTTTCACACTGGTGATGCAACTATTTCTATATACCTGATTTTCTGGTTCAAAATATTCGTCGTCTGAGATTTCTTCGTCCCCTTCTGGGGTATCATGAAGTTCAAGGTCGAAAACACCTGCCATCTGTCCTCATCTGGCCAAAACAATTTCACCAAATCAGATCTTTTGATACAATTTTTACGCGATTTTACATCACTTCAATTGTCAAGCTTCGACGGGAACTTGCCGAGGGATTCCTCATGACGTCAGATGTCATATGCCATATGAATTTCCGCCCACATTTGACCAATGAAATTATCTGATAATGAACTCGACATAAGCCGAAACTACTTACGTCTATTTTGATTGGATAAAGTGCACGTGGCCAATTATTTCAGTGGGAGATTCTCTGTTAGTGCCATTTATAGATCGGAATTTGGGAAAGACCGTCGCCTTTTGTAGTCCGTTAATTAACACGTTCATACAAAGCGCGACAGGTTGTAATTGTGATGAATATAAATTATGCGGGACAATGTGGTTCATTATTTTATTTATTTTCTAGATGGTACAAATCTTAATTTTAAAAACGGTTATTTTTATTATGCAATTTTCAGACTATAACTTCAGAAAATTGGCCGGTTTGGAAATTTAAAAAATAAATAATAATAAAATAAGATATTGCACACTTTTAACTTTAAAAAAAGAAAAAGAAAAAAAGAAACAAAGAAATGAATCTGATTGTAAATGCAATGTTTTTGGCCTAAAAAAGTAAACCGCAATGTAGCGTCTTTAAAATGTTTAAAACTTCATATTGATGAAATACACTGAAATTAAAATATTAAAAATTTGGTAAAGACGGTGTACTGTCGATCACTCCAGGTTAATTTCATTCCACCGACCCGACAAATCATTGTTGATTTAATTTCAGATTGATTTAATTTCGAATTGATTGATTGATTGATTGATTGATTGATTGATTGATTGATTGATTGATTGATTGATTGATTGATTGATTGATTGAATGAATTCAAATGAATGAATGATTTGCTCCAACAAATGTAAGAAAGAAGATAGATCACACTTTGATGACATTGACGTTGACTTTAGTAGATTCTTCATTGAAGCAAGATGAACCATGGGCCGTGACGCTCACCTGGGGGTATGTCCCCATATCAGAAGTTCGGTGAATTACATTATTTATAATACAGCCAAATCATCAGCATTTAATGGTACGAGTGCCAAGATATTTTCAAAATAATAATTTGTTCCAAAAATTTTAGATCTAAAACATCTAAGGTCTAGCCACAGTATATTTATAAAAGGCTTAAGATGTAGGCCATTTCTACATCTGTGACCTTGGCTTTTGAATACATGACCTCTAAATATATACCAGAATGGTCGTTATACCAACATCTACAATATTCTAATAATCATGCCTATATAAACAAGAGGCCCATGGGCATGATACGCTCACCTGATAACTAATGGCTAGCTGATAGATTTAAAGAAAACATAAATACTAAACCCCAATGACTTTTTTATTACATCATGATAACCGTTGTATCAATACCTACAACATTCTAGTATACATGCCTATACAAAAAGTTAATAGGTTTTAAGATAATTAACCATTTCAGTATTGTTTCACATTTGTGACCTTCACCTTTGAACCCATGACCTTTTTCTATACATCAAAATGATCGTTGTATCGATACCTACAACATTCTAATATACATGCCTATACAAAAAAAATTATAGTTTTCGAGATAATTAAACATTTCCGTATAGTTTTCGAGATAATTAACCATTTCGGTATTGTTTCACATCTGTGACCTTGACCTTTGAACCCATGACCTTTTTATATACATCAAAATGATCATTGTATCAATACCTACAACATTCTAATATACATGCCTATACAAAATGTTTATAGTTTTCGAGATAATTAACCATTTCGGTATTGTTTCGCATCTGTGACCTTGACCTTTGAACCCATCACCTTTTTCTATACATCAAAATGATGGTTGTATCAATACCTACAACATTCTAATATACATGCCTATACAAAAAGTTTATAGTTTTCGAGATAATTAACCATTTCAGTATTGTTTCACATCTGTGACCTTGACCTTTGAACCCATGACCTTTTTCTATACATCAAAATGATCGTTGTATCAATACCTACAACATTCTAATATACATGCCTATACAAAAAGTTTATAGTTTTCGAGATAATAATTATAATCAGAGGTAAAATAAAATTAGGTCACGACCTTCACAATTGACCTTGACATCATTTTAAAGATACTAACAAGAAGATGTCAAAACTGAAAACCCATGTCATTATCTGGTCAAATAGTCAAGTTATAACAATTGGAAGCTATTTTACGATTTTTTCAAAATTAAACGCAAAATACGTAACCTATTTTTTATCCGAATTTTACAAAATGAACAAACTAAAGGCTTAAGACCCTAGAGAAGCCAAATATCACATCAGATTTTTTCTCCAATCAGTACTTTCGGAGAAGAAGATTTTTTAAGATTTTTGCACCCCTAGGTCACCTTGACCTAGTTATGGTAGCCATGGCAACGCCACGAACAAATCTGAATTGCACCGGCCCATATATACTTCTGACAAAGTTTCATTAAAAACTGTCCAGTAGTTTCAGAGGAGAAGTGAAAATAGGTGTTAACGACGCACGCACACACGCACGCACACACGCACATACACACACTGCGCTATGCCATAAGCTCACATGACCTTCGGTCAGGTGAGCTAAAAATTAATTGTTTTCCAGGTAGTTAATTAGCTCAATAATCTTATGGATACACGACCTTGGTCTTTCAACAGCCGCACATTTAATGCAAATGTGCTGGTCTTTGACCTCAGTACCTTTATCTATCCAGCGACATTTAATACATAATTCTATCATATCAAAATGATCGTTACATCAATCCAAACAATATTCTAATAAACATGCCTGTACAAAAACAGTTCATATTTACCAGATTTTTAGAAATAAATTGGGCCATGAACTTGACCCCATTTTGAAGTTGATTTAAAAATGTGCCACTGAAACAGATAAAACATCTTATTATATTTTAATTTTTAATATACAGTCTATCCTGCCTTAAAGGCCACCTCTGTATAAGGGCCACCTGCTTATAAAGGCCAGTAGAATTATATCCCAATTGTTCTATGTTCATATTATTTGAACCTGTATATAAAGGCCACCTGCTCATAAAGGCCACTTTTACTAACTGATTCCCTTGGGTGGCCTTTATAGACAGGTTTGACTGTATGTCCTATGGGAGAAGATTTAAAACATTATAATGGAATAAGTTCTATAGGGTAGAGTTAAATTTTTGACATCCCATCTTGTTACAATTAAATTACTCCAGCGAAGAATCAAGACATCGGAGTAAACTATATGATTTTTGTATATGAAATAAAAGTCTTTGTAGCTTCTATTTTCTTGTTATTTATTTAATCACTCTATAAAATACTTACTTACTTACTTACTTACTTACTTACTTACTTACTTACTTCACTCACTCACTCACTCACTCACTCACTCACTACTCACTCACTCACTCACTCACTCACTCACTCACTCACTCACTCACTCACTCACTCACTCACTCACTCACTCACTCACTCACTCACTCACTCACTCACTCACTCACTCACTCACTCACTCACTCACTCACTCACTCACTACTTACTTACTTACTACTTACTTACTTACTTACTTACTTACTTACTTACTTACTTACTTACTTACTTACTTACTTACTTACTTACTTACTTACTTACTTACTTACATTTAAGCATCGACAGACTTGTTTTTAGATTACAAAAAAAATCTCCCATTATACACTTATCACGGCGGTTGTCTAATCGGAAAATCATAACCCTGTTATTGTTGCAAACTGAACTTCCATTGTTTCTCATTTTGAATTAAATTAAAATGAATGTCTGAAGCAAATTATTAACTTGTCATTCTTTTAGCCAAGATAAGACAAGATACAAATATCTACTGCTTAACAACTGAAGATACCATCAACAAAATGCTAGATTTTTTATCATTTTATGAACACCAAATTTGCTGTGTTTGGTAATTTCAACAAACAATTGTCAGTTGTATACCAATGGGCAAAAACTGTGCGCAACTGCTTGCTGATTTGTGTCTTTGTTCGTATGAAGCAGAATTTATGCAGAGTTTTTTTAAATCTGGAAAGAAGACTTCGTCAGATCATTCAACTTCACATACAAATTTATATATAGATGACATGCTATCTCTTAATAATTCTAAATTTGGAGATTTTATTAATGCTATGCATCCAAGTGAGCTTGAAATAAAGATACATGTAGTTCCTCAATTTCTGTCTTAAATTTAGACTAATGCCTCAATTATGATGCCAAACATAGGCTATACCCACCTGCTTCTGCTTGTTGTCACGGTATTTGTTTCACAATTCATACGCTATGGTAGAGTTTGTTCCTACTACAAAAACTTTATACGTGTGCAGCGAAGCATGCTGCTTACAAATAAATCGTTGACCCAAGAATATTGCATGCCTTGGCTTTTTAGCATCCCTGATAAGTTTTACGGTCGTCATCACAAAATTGTCGATAAGTATGATATCTATGTTTCCAGGATTACCCTGGATATATTTGACGTCTCATAGTTCCGTGTTTCTTTCATTCTCAATTTTGACAACACGCGTGGCTGGTTTAGCTGGCTAAACAGGATGTGCTTACCCTTCCAATGCACTTGTTCTCACTTACCTTGTGGAAGTTAACTCCAGTTTAACCTAATTAAGTGTCAGTTTCAACGTTGCATGAAACCAGGGTTTGTGATTTTGACATGGATAGGTATTTTTTAATATCAAGGTCCTGAAAATGTTGTAGGGTCGTCATCACAATATTTGTCGATAAGTATGATGTCTCTTTATCCAAAATTACCCTGTAGCTACCTAAACAAGGGAACTCACCCTATCAGAACATGGTCTCACTTCCATGGTGAAAGTGAACATGTTTAACTTTAAAGAGGCAAGTTCATATTAAAATTTGAAAAATACCCATCAGTGGTAGGCCTATGTGAAAAAGATTTGTTGTTCCTCTTTACTCTCATTAAATAAGTATTTTTTTTTATTTTGATATAAAACTGCGTAAGTTTTCTTTGTTTTGTGATTGTCGTAGTTTTCTTTATGAATTTGATTTAATTATCTATTTAGTTTTTTTTTTTTTTAAAAACTTTTTAAATTTTTAAATTTAACCAGGTGAGCTAAAAAGACCCAAAGATTAACCCAATTAGCCCATCCCTTTTCTCGTTACACAAATCAAATTTTAGTTTAATCAAGGGAAGTAACACCAGTTTGAACCTTTTTCTAACTTCACTTTAAAAGAGCTTGTCTTTCAATAATGTCCTATATATTTTTTTAAAAGGAAACTTTCAAATAAAACAATCGGCAATATATGTTAGCATAGTAAACACAACAGATATTATATTGAAGTTATTTATTTTTGAATGTATTGAAATTATGAATTGTATTCATTTCCCTTTTCAAATGGTCCAATGAAATTAAGTTTATATAGCACATCACTCAACCATTGCACAACCAGAAAAATATGGCTGAACATGCGGGAACTTCAGTAAGAATTTATATCACACGTGTAATCGTCGCTGTAAAATAAGCATTTACTTTTTTATTTGGCATGTTCATTCTTACTCACTCTATTTATTGTGTATTTCAGACTGCCGAAACTTTGAAGAAATTTGCACAAAAGTGACAGTCTCTAGCACAAAAGAGAGGATTTCCATCCTTGAGGATGTGGCAAGCTGTGTTGCAAGACCCGGTGAGAACAAAAATGGTGTTGTTTAAGATTTAAAGCACAGAAAACACAAACAAATTACTGTTTATTTAAGTGTAATCGGTGTTTGTGATTGATTTATTTGATGGAATGAATATCAACATAACAACTGTCAAATGAAATTTCAAGGGGGGGGGGGGTTGTGATGGAGTGACAAAATTGGATGGTTATAAATTATACTAGATTTTTAAATGTTACTTTACCTAATTTTTTCATTCCAACTGTCTGAAATGAATCTGACTTGCATGTTGCTTTGTTATTATTCATGGACATAGATGTCAAAGTGAAAATGAAAGTACCAGAACCATTAAAATGAAAAAAATGCTTCATAATATGTTATTATTTTTATGGTAAATATGATTGATGGTGTGACCATTTAGAAAATGGAGCAGACCACATTGGCAGATGTTTTTGTTTAATTTTAGCATGGACCCATGCAGATTATGTACTAAGACAAACCTTTCGATGCCCTAATCTATTTATCTATAGGAAAATCCTGAATTCATTCCAAAATGATTTGTTTTGAAATCTCTTCAGATCTTGCAAGATTCCATTGATAAGACTTTGTTCATGTTTCAAAATGGTGATGCAAATATTTCAACTCGCCATTAAATGGATTGTTGTGTTGGATTTATGGTCTTTTTGTAGTGTGGTTGGTTTTAGAATTATGTACACAGTTTATCTATTCTAAAAAAGCTGCTCTTTCTATAATTTGTTAGAACTTGAAATTTTCAATAATAAAATTATTTGTCTGCAGCAGTTGAAGAAGAAATTTTTGAATAAGTTTATGAGTGACTGTGTATTTTAGTTCTTACATAAAATTGATTTGAAAAAATATTTGCAAGCCATCAGAAATTTGTTTCAAGCGAAAAAACCAGTTTATTCAAATCACTTCATTTAAATATTTTTTGACTCTAAATGTATATTATTCTGTTTTGTTATACAGATTTTCCAGAGAATGCCTTTAAAGGTGTATTTAAGTTTCTGACCCAGACCATTGGCATATACCAAGATGGAGCGTCTAGACGTGCTGTGCTTGGCGTGGTTAAATCTGCTGCTAAAACGCATCCTAATGCCACCATGAAGAATGTTGTAACCTGTCTGACTTCACAAGCTGATTCTCACAAGAAATGCACTGCTCCATGGTAACTTTCATTTATAAAACTTTGTTGTCCAGGGTTCAACACTAACACAGGTCTGTTAGTTAGACTGTGGCTAGCAAAAATTTAGACACTTTAAATTCCAGAATATCTTGACAATTAACAAAAATATAAAGATTTCACATTTTCCAGGTGTAAGTTAAGTAAAATCTTAGTTAAGGAATAATTGTGAAACCGGAGTCTTGACTAGTTCAGTTTCGCTATATTCTGGTTAGGTTGGAATCGACTTGTCTAGATCCTAGTGGTGAGGAAGCTTGTCAGTTTGCTTAGAAGTTTAGTGGTTTTCTGTGAGTGTTCTCATTTAAAAATTGACTGCCTCAATATAAATATATTTTTAATTAAAAATTTTTATGTTACAGTCGAAGCTCATCTGGAGATGCTCTGTTTGCTCTGACATGGACCTGCATTGTGTTCAGAGAGGTGTTTCCAACTTCAAAGAAGGATGAACTCAAATCATTGGTAATACTCTAAGTTGACTTATGTTTTATATAGTACAGTAAACCTAATAATGTTGCCACTTTTTTGTTTATCAAAGATCTTCTTTATAAAGGGGGTTGAAAATAAATTAAGGTGACCTATGATTTAAAGAAAAACACAGGGAAATATTAATTTTAGGACTTCAAAATGTTGTGGTAATAATGTTGACTGTAGTGCTATGAAGGGTCATTATAATGAGCTTTTACTGTAGAGCTTATCTTATAACCCAGTTAATATACCCCCCAGCAAACTAGTTTAAAGGGAGTACATAGGAATCACCATATCTGTCTGTCTGTCCATGAAAAATTGTGTCCAGGTCATATCTCATAATTCCTTGGGACGACTGTCATAAACTTCACATGAATAATTTTCATGGTCAAAAGGTGTGTCATGACCTTAAGCCAAGGTCATATTGGAAGGTCAAGGTCGTGGGAAAACATTACTGCTTTGTGGATGTTTGGGGCAGGTGGGGGTATTTGGCTTGTGGGAGACCGTTCTAGTTAGTTTAGCATGAATTTGAGTATGAAATTTACATATGAATAAAATGCTTTTATTTTGCTGAATTATGGTATCTAAATTATGAAATGGGTTGACTGGAGATATAGTTCAGTTCATAAAATTTTAAGTTTATGTGAGTTCAAGTTAAAACATGACATCGAATTAATGCCTTAACATATCCAATTTGTATCTTTTAAACGGTAATGCCATAAGGCATAAGGCATAACATACCCAATTTGTATCTGTTATATTTCTGGTATAGACATTGACATCTGCATTTCTATATTATAAGATGCTGTTATTCATTGACAGGTCATAAATAGAATATGCAACATTGAACAGAGGGAGTTAATTAGCTGAACAGTCTCTAATATGGCTGATTCAGTCAGTCCCTCCTTCACATTTGATTAAAAGTGTTCACACCCAATTAAAAAAATTAATCGTTACATTTATACACAGTGGTTTCAAAAAAGCCAGCATTTGGATTTTGATTAAGTAGGTCACCTACTTCCATTAAGTTAACATTTAGTCAATTTGTTTTGCATGTTATATTACTCCATACTTGCTGCATATTTTAGGAAATTTGTCTTTTACTTTACAAGTACTGAAAGGGCTGATAAAGTGGAAAACAACCCTCTGATTGCCCTTTAGAATTCAGTTGCTCAATCTTATGAGACCCCTCTGAAGAAAATGCACTCCATGTATATTTCTGGAAATGTATTTATTTTAAAATGTTGAAGTAATAAATTGCACCACTTGCTTTTATATGACAAGAATTGCGCTGCAGAAAGAGTCCCCTGACATGATATTAATATTTGAGGAAGGTTTTATAACCGGATAAGGCTCATAGATACTGTTGGTCACAGTGTTTAGCACACCTGGCCAAAGGCCATGTGAGCTTATGCCATGCTGAAGTGTGCATGTGTGCATGCTTCTGTCAGTAAAATAAAGTGTATATTATACCAGTATGAATTTAACAGCAATAGACAGCAGTTTCCAAATACAGTTCCTCATCAGTAGTGCTTAGACCAAACTTGTGAAACCAAAATTTCTTCAAAGGGATTCAAAATATATCCAAAGTACCTAAATACCATTTTATTTATTTAGCATGACTTGATCTGTTTGGTCCTGTGATTTGTTTACACAGGATTATAACAAGTACATGCCACATAAAACAGAGAGTTAATTAGCTGAACAATCACATAAATATGGTTGATTCAGTCAGTCCCTCTCTAACATCAAAATTAACTTTACATAAATTTGCAGTGTCATTCTTTTTTATCCTGCTGGGTCCTTCGGAAAAGACTTTTTAAATCTATGTCTTGTATAATAGTAGATGTGAAACATTATATAACCTTCCCTGCACATTGCCTTGGGTACAATGCAAAGGTAAAAAATTCTGCCACTTCACTATAGCTGGTGATGTCTCAATATAAGTGAAATGTTTTTCACTAGGACCTCAAACCCCATTCAATAAATAAATGAATAAATCAATCAATCAATCAATCAATCAATCAATCAATATTTTGAAAATTTTCTTGTGTCATTAACAGTCAAGACTTGTTCATTGATGATTTGATAATGTATCAGTATTTTAATAAAGTATTTATTATTTTATCTATTTCTAGGTGGCACTGCAGTGTGGATTGGCGTATGGAGCACTTGCCTCGGGATACGCCTCTATCAACAACTCGGTGTTTAAGAAATTGGTTTCTGTCTTTAAATGTGTAAGTATTAGATGACTATGCCAAGATAACATCAGTAAGTAAGAATGTTTCTAAATGGTACATCTTAGTCTTAGTCTTAATTCTCTCAGTGCCAGGAGACACACAAAGCTTGGACGTCATGCCTCCATGTCGGTCGGCCTGAGGCTACAGGACGTGCCACATTCCAGGTGTTCCAGTCTCCACCATTCCGTTGCCTGGCCTTCCAGGTTGGGGGGTTGGGTGGGAGGCTTACTACCTACTCGTGTTGAAACAAGCCAGTTACAGAAACAACATATGTCAAATGGTACATAGCTTCTTACATACATGTATCTAACTGGTCCATGGAGAAGGACATAGAGCTACTGGTTCAAATACAGAACCATTCAATTTTGACAGGATTTTACTTAATTTTGGCAATATTGCAAGTTGACCATGTTTAGCTCAGCTAATTCTAGCCAGAATGTTCAGAATGTTAAATTAAGCAATTATTTTTTCATTGAAAGAGGAACCTGAATGGGTGAGTGTTCTGATTAATCTAATCAGTTTACTTATCACATGGAGTTTATTTGGAGAATGCTTTTAAAATGGCATCTCAATTCAGTAATAACCTGTTGTGTATTAATTTTACATTATTAGACTACGACTGCGGCTGACGACTATGGTCAGTTGTTACAAGATATTGAACCAGCTATGTATAACATGAGTTGTATGGGTCAGTTAATGAGTTACTTACACAAGACAAAACAACAACAACTTATTGAGAAATTTAAGGTAAGTTAAATACTGTAAACATATTAATTGTGGTTTGTCCAAATTTTAGTCTAAATTATAATTTGGGTAAATTCATTTGGACTTGAATTAGCACAATTGACGTATCGCTGACCATGCCCACAATGTTCCAACAAAAGCCCGGCATGCTTGAATTATACACAAAAAGAAAGAAAACTCAGCCGGTATTGTGCTATTTAGTGATGTCACTGACACTAGTACGTCATTAGTTGCTGTGACGCTGCTTTGGTATTGTGATGGCGGCCAGTGTCGAAACATAATAGGTATGGCCGGCGATACGTCAATTCTCGTAGATCAGCTTGTGAGCCATGACTGTATT
The DNA here is from genome assembly GCA_021292105.1 of Anadara kagoshimensis. NCBI lineage: Eukaryota > Metazoa > Mollusca > Bivalvia > Arcoida > Arcidae > Anadara > Anadara kagoshimensis. The sequence continues at coordinate 35,315,604 of CM037874.1, forward strand.
CAATTTGACAATGGATTTAAATTATGCTTCTGTATCATCGTGAAAATTGTTAAAATTAGTACACCGTTAAAATTGCTAGGTTTCCATAAATTTAAAATAATTAGTAGCCAAATTTCCAAAATTAGTAAAAAATATAGGCCTTTTTAAAGTATTTTCCCACAGATTTGCTAAAATAGGTTACTTTTTGAAAGAATTCCTCAGAAATAGTAGCCAATAGCGATTTTGGCTACCAGGAATGGAAACATACATGTAGAATTGATACGTTTACAATATATACATGTAATAAATATGCTGCCATGTTTTAAATTTACATTAACAAAGTTGTGAAAATGTTTGTTTCAGTTAAGTAACACCTCATTAGCCAAACATTTGTTCATGTTTTGTTGGTAAAACAACTTAATTGCTTAACTGAAACACTAAGACGAGTAAAATGACCCATGATAATTTTGCCACCTCACTTGTCACACTATTTTGAAGTCTCAAAATTCATTTATCTTTATAAGCCTTTTGAACACTCTTTATAACACCAAAATTTAATGAAACAAATGCTGGCAATGAATCGAGGTTTTACTGTATTATGCATGTTCTAGGCAATTTCTTTAAAAAGGAAAAAAAATCTATAGATCATATGATGTACTGTGTAATCTGAAACCCAAACTCTGAGTAAACTGAAAACTTGTCTTTACTGAACAATTTTGTAAAGATAAACCAGTGATTTTGTTTACCTAAAATTACTGTGAAATAAAGGTAGTTTCCCCTTGGGAAAATAATTAAAATTTCCCAATTTGACCACTAAAATTCCCAATAACATCGGTGATACACAAAAAAATGTTAGATGTTGTAGCAATTTATAACATCTTAAATTGCAATGACAACCATAAGCTATTGCAAGCATGTCATTATGCAGTTTGCTGTATGTCAGAACTTCAAATTTTCCCAATTTAAAAGGCAGAAGGTAGTTTTAAAAAAATGTAACACGATCGCTGCAAACCATTTAGATTGCATGTACATGTATATTTGATATTTTTCAGGGACCTTTCTTGATTTTACATGTACATGTACATGTATATTTGATGTTTTTCAGGGACCTTTCTTGATTTTACATGTACATGTATATTTGATGTTTTTCAGGGACCTTTCTTGATTTTACATGTACATGTATATTTGATGTTTTTCAGGGACCTTTCTTGATTTTACATGTACATGTATATTTGATGTTTTTCAGGGACCTTTCTTGGAGATTTACATGAAGCAAGTTTTAGGAAGCAGGACAAAACCTTTAGGACATCTCCTAGTAAGTAAGATAACAGATTTAGTTTTTGTTTTCTGAATATCTAAATGGCAGTTTTAGGTATCTATACAGAAGATGCTTTCCCTTCTGGAGCACCTGGCCTTACTTCTCTTGTGGAAGTTCATATGTTTAAATCAATACAGTTATGACTTTGCTTTCGTGATTTGAACATGAACTGGTATGTTTGTGCTTGATTTCACTATTATGATGATTTGTAAGACTTTCAAGAATTTGTAATTTACTTAGTGTTACCTGAATCAGTATAATCAGTATCAAATTTTCTGGGAAAAATCAACAAAATTTAGACAAAATTTAGCAATCTCATTTATTTCATTTGCTTGATGCATATGTGGGAGATTTTGGTTTCAACCCTCTCTGCACCTAACCACAACTTGAAAGTAGTTAGTGACCAGTAGTTAGTCTTTGGCCAAGCACTCGGCACTAGAAATGAGAGTCACAGATTTCTTCAGAAGAGACCTTAAAAACCTATGCTCTGTGTCATGGTAGGCACTACACACTAAAGAACCCTCCCTGCACACTGCCCTTAGCACACTGAAAAGGTTAAAATTTCTGACACTCGTGCACTTTTAGCAGGTGACAACTTGATATAAGTTGAAATACAATAAACATTGCTCAATAAAATTTTAGGGAATAAGCTACATGTATATGACATATAGGGAAATATTTAATCTTATATATTTTTTATTTATTTTTTGCAGAACAGCTGTAAAGACTTACTACGTCATTGTTCACATTCAGACTTTAAGGATCAAATATTACCAGCTGCACAGAAAGCCATGTTACGTAACCCAGAGATCATATTACAAAGTATGTATACCATGTACTCCAAGTGATGTACATGTAATTGTATTTATTTTATATGTATAAACTGTCATAAAAGCCATGTAATATAAATAAGACACTAGTGCAGTATCACTCTGATCTCAAAGCTTAGTGATATTAATTTAATTAATGAAACCTTGTTATAAAGCCCCTCGATAACTTTGCCACCTCGCTTATCGCCACATTATTTTCAAGTCCCAAAATCCATTTTCTTTATGTTTTTCTTTATCTGCCTCCCCCAATTTATCGTCAAACCCCTTTATAATGCCAAAATTTGACTGAACAAATGGTGGCGATGAATCAAGGTTTTACTGTAATTGATTTCACATGTAGCAGGTTTAGCTAGTTAAACAGAAGGTGCCTACTCTTCTGGAGCACTCAGTCTCACTTTCCTGGTGGAAGTTCACATGTTTAACTTAATTTGCCAGTTTTCAAAGTTGTACTTTGTTTTGGGATTGTGATTTGGACATCGATTGGTATGTTTGTTTTTAGTTTGCTTTTGGATTGTGATTTGGACATCGATTGGTATGTTTGTTAGCTCACCTGACCGAAGGTCATGTGAGCTTATGGCATAGCGCAGCGTGTGTATGTGCGTGTGTGCGTGTGTGCGTGTGTGCGTGTGTGCGTGTGTGCGTGTGTGCGTCGTTAACACCTATTTTCGACTTCTCCTCTGAAACTACTGGACAGTTTTTAATGAAACTTTGTCAGAAGTATATATGGGCCGGTGCAATTCAGATTTGTTCGTGGCGTTGCCATGGCTACCATAACTAGGTCAAGGTGACCTAGGAGTGCAAAAATCTTAAAAAATCTTCTTCTCCGAAAGTACTGATTGGAGAAAAAATCTGATTTGATATTTAGCTTCTCTAGGGTCTTAAGCCTATAGTTTGTTCATTTTGTGAAATTCTGATAAAAAATAGGTTACGCGTTTTTGCGTTTAATTTTGAAAAAATCGTAAAATAGCTTTAAATTGTTATAACTTGACTATTTGACCAGATAATGACATAGGGTTTTCAGTTTTGACATCTTCTTGTTAGTATCTTCAAAATGAGGTCAAGGTCAATTGTGAAGGTCGTGACCTATTTTTTTTTACCTCTCATTATAATTATTATCTCGAAAACTATAAACTTTTTGTATAGGCATGTATATAAGAATCTTGTAGGTATTGATACAACGATCATTTTGATGTATAGAAAAAGGTCATGGGTTCAAAGGTCAAGGTCACAGATGTGAAACAATACCCAAATGGTTAATTATCTTGAAAACTATAAACTTTTTGTATAGGCATGTATATTAGAATGTTGTAGGTATTGATACAACGATCATTTTGATGTATAGAAAAAGGTCATGGGTTCAAAGGTCAAGGTCACAGATGCGAAACAATACCCAAATGGTTAATTATCTCGAAAACTATAAACATTTTGTGTAGGCATGTATATTAGAATGTTGTAGGTATTGATACAACGATCATTTTGATGTATAGAAAAAGGTCATGGGTTCAAAGGTCAAGGTCACAGATGCAAAACAATACAGAAATAGTTAATTATCTCGAAAACTATAAACATTTTGTATAGGCATGTATATTAGAATGTTGTAGGTATTGATACAACGATCATTTTGATGTATAGAAAAAGGTCATGGGTTCAAAGGTCAAGGTCACAGATGCAAAACAATACAGAAATGATTAATTATCTCGAAAACTATAAACATTTTGTATAGGCATGTATATTAGAATGTTGTAGGTATTGATACAACGATCATTTTGATGTATAGAAAAGGTCATGGGTTCAAAGGTCAAGGTCACAGATGCGAAACAATACCGAAATGATTAATTATCTCGAAAACTATAAACATTTTGTATAGGCATGTATATTAGAATGTTGTAGGTATTGATACAATGATCATTTTGATGTATAGAAAAAGGTCATGGGTTCAAAGGTCAAGGTCACAGATGTGAAACAATACCCAAATGGTTAATTATCTCGAAAACTATAAACTTTTTGTATAGGCATGTATATTAGAATGCTGTAGGTATTGATACATCGATCATTTTGATGTATAGAAAAAGGTCATGGGTTCAAAGGTCAAGGTCACAGATGTGAAACAATACCCAAATGGTTAATTATCTCGCAAACTATAAACATTTTTTATAGGCATGTATATTAGAATGTTGTAGGTATTGATACAACGATCATTTTGATGTATAGAAAAAGGTCATGGGTTCAAAGGTCAAGGTCACAGATGCGAAACAATACCGAAATGATTAATTATCTCGAAAACTATAAACATTTTGTATAGGCATGTATATTAGAATGTTGTAGGTATTGATACAACGATCATTTTGATGTATAGAAAAGGTCATGGGTTCAAAGGTCGAGGTCACAGATGCGAAACAATACCGAAATGATTAATTATCTCGAAAACTATAAACATTTTGTATAGGCATGTATATTAGAATGTTGTAGGTATTGATACAACGATCATTTTGATGTATAGAAAAAGGTCATGGGTTCAAAGGTCAAGGTCACAGATGTGAAACAATACCCAAATGGTTAATTATCTCGAAAACTATAAACATTTTGTATAGGCATGTATATTAGAATGTTGTAGGTATTGATACAACGATCATTTTGATTTATAGAAAAAGGTCATGGGTTCAAAGGTCAAGGTCACAGATGCAAAACAATACAGAAATGGTTAATTATCTCGAAAACTATAAACATTTTGTATAGGCATGTATATTAGAATGTTGTAGGTATTGATACAACGATCATTTTGATGTATAGAAAAAGGTCATGGGTTCAAAGGTCAAGGTCACAGATGCGAAACAATACCGAAATAGTTAATTATCTCAAAAACTATAAACATTTTTTATAGGCATGTATATTAGAATGTTGTAGGTATTGATACAACGATCATTTGATGTATAGAAAAAGGTCATGGGTTCAAAGGTCAAGGTCACAGATGTGAAACAATACCGAAATGGTTAATTATCTCGAAAACTATAAACTTTTTGTATAGGCATGTATATTAGAATGCTGTAGGTATTGATACATCGATCATTTTGATGTATAGAAAAGGTCATGGGTTCAAAGGTCAAGGTCACAGATGTGAAACAATACCCAAATGGTTAATTATCTCGCAAACTATAAACATTTTTTATAGGCATGTATATTAGAATGTTGTAGGTATTGATACAACGATCATTTTGATGTATAGAAAAAGGTCATGGGTTCAAAGGTCAAGGTCACAGATGCGAAACAATACCGAAATGATTAATTATCTCGAAAACTATAAACATTTGTATAGGCATGTATATTAGAATGTTGTAGGTATTGATACAATGATCATTTTGATGTATAGAAAAAGGTCATGGGTTCAAAGGTCAAGGTCACAGATGCGAAACAATACCGAAATAGTTAATTATCTCAAAAACTATAAACATTTTTATAGGCATGTATATTAGAATGTTGTAGGTATTGATACAACGATCATTTTGATGTATAGAAAAAGGTCATGGGTTCAAAGGTCAAGGTCACAGATGTGAAACAATACCGAAATGGTTAATTATCTCGAAAATATAAACTTTTTTGTATAGGCATGTATATTAGAATGTTGTAGGTATTGATACAACGATCATTTTGATGTATAGAAAAAGTTCATGGGTTCAAAGGTCAAGGTCACAGATGTGAAACAATACCCAAATGGTTAATTATCTCGCAAACTATAAACATTTTTTAGGCATGTATATTAGAATGTTGTAGGTATTGCTACAACGGTCATTTTGATGTATAGAAAAAGGTCATGGGTTCAAAGGTCAAGGTCACAGATGTGAAACAATACCCAAATGGTTAATTATCTCGAAAACTATCAACATTTTGTATAGGCAAGTATATTAGAATGTTGTAGGTATCGATACAATGATCATTTTGATGTATAGAAAAAGGTCATAGGTTCAAAGGTCAAGGTCACGGATGTGAAACAATACTGAAATGGTTAATTATCTTGAAAACTATTAACTTTTTATAGGCATGTATACTAGAATGTTGTAGGTAATGATACAACGGTTATCATGATGTAAAGAAAAAAGTCATTGGGGTTTAGTATTTATGTTTTCTTTAAATCTATCAGCTAGCCATTAGTTATCAGGTGAGCGTATCAGGCCCATGGGCCTCTTGTTTTTACTTTGCTTTGGGATTGTGATTTGGACATCGATCGGTATGTTTATTTTTACTTTGCTTTGGGATTGTGATTTGGACATCGATTGGTATGTTTGTTTTTAGTTTGCTTTTGGATTGTGATTTGGACATCGATTGGTATTTTTGTTATTACTTTGCTTTGGGATTGTTTGTTATTGATTAATTATTGTAAACTGAAAACCTGAATCATTGTTGTGGAGGGTGTTTTTTGATATAATGTATATATTACACCACTGTGCTACCATACATTTTCTGTTTTACAGGTATTGGGAATTTGCTCTCTCACCTGACATTAGACCTTAGCCAGTATGTACAGGATTTAGCCAAACCACTTGGAGGTATGAAGTTTAATTTATTCTGGTGTAATCCCAATTTTTATATGCCATACATTGAATTTTGAGTTCCATCAAAATCCTAGTGTATAGTCAGCTTTAGATGGCAGTGTATGAGCAGTGTTAACTTGGTGCTTGGTTAACCTTCTCTGACTTAAGAAAAATCCAAATCTTTTTGCAAAAATAAAAAAACATATCCAAATTATGATGCATGTTAAATAATGAAAAAAATATTTTTTCATAGCATGTGTAAGTAGGTTTTACATTCAGGTTAGAAATATAACCTGTCTACAGAGTTGGAGTCTGTAACTTAAGCCAGACCTGTAATATTTGGAACATTTTCTTAATGTTCTTATAGAAAACATTATAATTTTGGAATTCAGTACACCTTATTTCAGACACTTTCTACTTGTATATACACAGTCATATTTAAATTTAGATGATAGAACATGAATCTTATACATGTATGTTTTGTATTTAAAGCACAACTATGTTCAAAAGATCCAATGACGAGGGATGAAGCTGCAGCAGCTTATCAGAATTTGTCAGAACAGTGTAGTGATCCAGAGGCTGTAGAGAAAATACTGACACATCTGTTTGGTGTTCTTAACGGTGATTATATAGATCCATTGCTTATTGTAAACCAACTTTTATTAACTGCTAAAGTTGAAAAAAAAGAGTTTGTGATGGTAATGTTTGCAACAACAAGTCTTCCTGGTGCATACGGTCTTGTAACCAAAGTTTGCAGAATGGATACAAAAGGCATTTATTTGTCTTTGTGTTACTTTCTAAGTTTTTACTTTTCTCACAAAATAAATAATAGTTAAAAGCTCACAAGTAAAATTGTTTTACAGTAAAATGCTGTGATGAATTCGGGTAATCAGAACTTGTCCAAATGAGTCATATTCTTATATAGATCAGGGATGAAGATTAATAGGGGCCCAGTTGCCAATTGCTACTAAAAATCAGTCTGGACCCCTTAATGTTTACACATTTTAGCTATTTATCTTTTCCGTAGTGAGCTGGGCCCCTTATTCAAAATAATTAAGCTTCATCCCAGTAGATGACTGTTTTGATCTGTCATTTCATAGAAACACAGGGTAAAAATTATGTCCCTCTGTGTGTCCATGCATCACACTTTTTTTCTGGACCAGTTTTCCAATACCGCCCATCAGATATTGATCAGTTGCATGATTTCAGTTGTAAATTTCTTTGTCTGATTTTAAAATTCATCAAGCCAAGTTTCTTCTTTCTTATACTGGAATTTTGTTATACGGGAACAAAGTTTAGGGAGTATTTAGGAATAGCACTGTCTATCTGGGGGTAAATTTTAGCTTCACTGACAGGTTCCAGTTTCAGTGGTTAAAAATAATACTGAGTAGCATGACTTGATCTGTTTGGTCCTGTGATTTGTTTACACAGGATTATAACAAGTACATGCCAGATAAAACAGAGAGTTAATTAGCTGAACAATCTAATAAATGTGGTTGATTCAGTCAGTCCCTCTCTAACATCAAAATTAACTTCACATTGCTGTTTTAACATGGATATTCTGATTATAATTATGTCCCTCAAACAAAGTTGGAAAAAATAGTCTACCTTATTACTTCTACTGCCCACTTTTCTCGAAAGCCATAGTACAAGATCTTTAGGAAACTTCACAATCTTTTGGTTAAGTTGATGTGACATTGGATACTGGTATTTTGAACATGTGTATTGACATTGGATACTGGTATTTTGAACATGTGTATGCTTGTGGAATTCCCAGTTTGGCTTTGTTTGGGGACAGTTTTCAAATGGAATCCCATTTCAGTTATAACTATTTTGTAACAGATTACAGCGTAAATTTAAATTGTTCAATATGAACTCAACTATAAACTTGGTGTCTTGCTGGTGAGTGGAAATTTTCCAGACTTTTTTTTTCAAAAGCCTTCAGATACTGAACTAATAATTGGTATGTGAGTCTACCATCATGAGTTACAGATCAAATTTGGGTTTCATTCTGGTTTATTTTTGATGAAATTATGGGCAGTGGGCCTAGAAAATTTCTTTAAAATAGCAGTTTTCCAGACTTTTTTCTAAACACTTGCAGATATTGAACTAAAATTTTGTATGTGAATCATATATCATATACAGTAGAATATGAAATTGCAACTTGTTTTGTGCACCCTGGTGCCTATTGATTTTTTTCAGGTTCTGAGGGTAAACTGACAGTGGCTGACCAGAGAATTAGTGTATTACAAGCTATTGGTAATGTTTATCATAACACAGTTAGTGGTGCTAACGCCTTACAGAATCTTAGTACAGCCGTGTCAGAAAAGTTTATACCACTGTTGCAACAGGAAGGTAAGACAGCTGTAATTTTAAATCCCCGGTGTTAAAAATATTTGATTTCAGGGCTCTCTCATCCTTATGTGAATTGGCAGGGGCCCTTTCAATTGTGAAAATAAGCATCACAGTGGCCAAAATTTTGAAAATGAAAACTCCAAATACATGTACATGTATACTGGTTTTAAAGTTGAAATTTCCGAAATTGTGAAAATTGGCAAAAGTGATTGTGATACAAAGATAAGATTTTTAATTGTGAATTGTGATACGATAAGATTTTTAATTGTGAATTGTGATACGATAAGATTTTTAATTGTGATTTGTGATACGATAAGATTTTTAATTGTGAATTGTGATACGAATATCAGGCCCCAAAAACAACTTGGTGATAGTCCTGGACATACATTATACATATGTAAAGCAACTATTGGGACAATTCAAATTCTGCTGGACAGCTGACCAGCATGCATTTAAAGTCTGACTATAGTATATAGGCTTATCAGGCCACCATTTTCATCAACTGGATAGAATACTAGTAACACTTCATAAATAGGATGTGATAACACTATAACAAAGTTAACCTTTAGGCACCTTATATTGTTTTAACAATATGGATCATTAATTGGCAACCTGAACCACTTAACCACGTGCATTTACATATGCATCTTCATGATTGACTTGAGTTTTTAAAAACCATAATCACATTGTTAAGATCTAAAAACTTTCCTGTAGAGGTTAAGTTTTTATATTGCATTGAGCCATATTTTCCCTTATAAAATATTTTAATGTTATTTGAGAGAGAGAGAGAGAGAGAGAGAGAGAGAGAGTTCTATGGAAGTCTGATTCCTAATGATACATTTCAATTATATATGATTTTTATATTACAGTACATGAAGGGACATTGGTTCATGCTTTGTTGATGTTATCTTTGTGGTGTACAAAGTTTTATAATTTTTATATTACAGTACATGAAGGGACATTGGTTCATGCTTTGTTGATGTTATCTTTGTGGTGTACAAAGTTTTATAATTTTTATATTACAGTACATGAAGGGACATTGGTTCATGCTTTGTTGATGTTATCTTTGTGGTGTACAAAGTTTTATAATTTTTATATTACAGTACATGAAGGGACATTGGTTCATGCTTTGTTGATGTTATCTTTGTGGTGTACAAAGTTTTATAATTTTTATATTACAGTACATGAAGGGACATTGGTGCATGCCTTGTTGATGTTATCTTTGTGGTGTACAAAGTTTTATAATTTTTATATTACAGTACATGAAGGGACATTGGTTCATGCTTTGTTGATGTTATCTTTGTGGTGTACAAAGTTTTATAATTTTTATATTACAGTACATGAAGGGACATTGGTGCATGCCTTGTTGATGTTATCTTTGTGGTGTACAAAGTTTTATAATTTTTATATTACAGTACATGAAGGGACATTGGTTCATGCTTTGTTGATGTTATCTTTGTGGTGTACAAAGTTTATAATTTTTATATTACAGTACATGAAGGGACATTGGTTCATGCTTTGTTGATGTTATCTTTGTGGTGTACAAAGTTTTATAATTTTTATATTACAGTACATGAAGGGACATTGGTTCATGCTTTGTTGATGTTATCTTTGTGGTGTACAAAGTTTTATAATTTTTATATTACAGTACATGAAGGGACATTGGTGCATGCCTTGTTGATGTTATCTTTGTGGTGTACAAAGTTTTATAATTTTTATATTACAGTACATGAAGGGACATTGGTTCATGCTTTGTTGATGTTATCTTTGTGGTGTACAAAGTTTTATAATTTTTATATTACAGTACATGAAGGGACATTGGTTCATGCTTTGTTGATGTTATCTTTGTGGTGTACAAAGTTTTATAATTTTTATATTACAGTACATGAAGGGACATTGGTTCATGCTTTGTTGATGTTATCTTTGTGGTGTACAAAGTTTTATAATTTTTATATTACAGTACATGAAGGGACATTGGTTCATGCTTTGTTGATGTTATCTTTGTGGTGTACAAAGTTTTATAATTTTTATATTACAGTACATGAAGGGACATTGGTTCATGCCTTGTTGATGTTGTCTTTGTGGTGTACAAAGTTTTATAATTTTTATATTACAGTACATGAAGGGACATTGGTTCATGCCTTGTTGATGTTATCTTTGTGGTGTACAAAGTTTTATACGAGCGTACCTGATAAACTAATCCAGTGGTTTAAGGTAACATACATTTTATAGTCACACCGTTCTATAAATAACACCAAAGGTAACATGTATAGGGGACTTAATCAGCAGGTGCTCTACTCTATATATACAAAAAAGTTCCAGGTGTTCAGAATTGTTTTGTAATAGAAGGTCCAGGACCTTTTGTCTTTATTTTAGGCAGGTCCTGCAAAAATTTTGAAAGTCCAATATCAACATGAAAGGTCCATGTGCAATTATGCTATCATATAAAAAAAAACCCAGTATTATTCTTGTAAAAAAAAACAAAAAAAAAATCTGGTCCATCAGACTTTCACAGTTTAAATATCAAATGTCTCGATGTTATATCAATAGGTCCGAGGTTTAAATATCAAAGGTCCCAATGTAAAATCAATAGGTCCTGGAAATTGGACTTATGAAATTTTGAACACCTGAGTTCAAATGATTTAAATGTAGTTATAGAAGAAATTAGGGTAAAAATTGATGATGTTAATGCTTGTTTGACTTTGATTAAAAAAATTTACAATATGATTAATGTTTTTCCATAATCTGATAAATGTAATTGATAGGAAATGTTCTGTCATTGTGTTGTTAACATGAATTATGGGGGTTGCTTCATTCAATTTCATTCGTGAATTGGACATTTTTTTTAAATTACAGAAATGAGAAGATTACGGTACCACCTAACTAATCAATTTTGTACAAATTTTGTGGCGCTATGGAGATTTAGCAAAACTTTTTAATAATACTGTACCATTTTGTTTTACAGAAAGGTATTGGGTTAAAAACATCCACCTCAGCAGTAAGAAATGCTTATATAAAATGTATGGATTCAACATTTAATGGTAAGTATTTCCACAGATTTATCAGGGTCTTTTGGGAAAAGGCCCTAAATTAAAAATTGGGAAAAAGTATAAACTTTTTTGCTCATTTTGGGAAAACTTCGACATCATGTCAGAAGTCGGTTTACTCATGACCTCTGGAAGCCTTTGATGTAGAAGCGGTATTTTCATCTTGCTTTGCAGATGTTGTTTTCAAATAATCTAGAATCTTTTACTTGAGAGAGGGGGGGGGGGCTTTCACAAAATTTTCTTTCCTTTTCATTTAAAAACAACACAATTTTCTAATTGGGAATTTTTTCAGCCGATTTTGGGAAAAAATAACGAATTTCGGCTCTAAATAGGCCCTTGATGAATCCCTGATTTTGATTTCTGTTTTGATGTTTCTGGTGAACATCATTATTCCTAGATAATTGTACACGGGTCACATTAAGCTGGCATCTGTTTTCATCTATTGCAGGACATATTTTAATAATATTGACATTATTGTACCTTACGGGGCCTTTCACCCCATTTTTGAATGTGGTCAGCGGCCTTGGATTTGGGAAAATAAGCGGTGTTTTGACTCATTTTTGGGGAAATTCAACCAGAGGCAAAAGTGTTACATTCAGGTTTTCACTGGTCATAATTGAAATATAAATGCAAATTAGAATTCTATTTGTCTATCTTCCATGCATTTGAGTTTATTTACAGCATGTTCTAACTGTGTCTGAGAGATGAAGGTTTAGAAATCGATTTAGAAAAACATACCATTTTGATGTAAACATAATATACAAAGAAATTGAGAATATTAACCTTATCCATTGGAAAAAACTTGCGTTATTGCATTGGGAAAGGGGCCCAATTTTAGCCCCAAATTTGCTTCAGTGATACCCCTGCATTAGATTACATTTTACACGTATTCAACACAACTGTTGGTTTACCTCATCATGTTATGCTGTTATCATCATCCATATTTTTTTCAAATTGTCTATTATGAATTTTTCATAAAATTAAGGTTTTTCAGTTGATACATGTGGTTGATTTAAACCTAAACAAGTTACACTGCACTACATGTTCAATTTTTTTTTCAAAGTAAAAAAAATGAATTCATTCAGGAATGAAATAATAATGAAATTTTATTGTTCTGAACTTGCGAAAATGGCTGCACATGAACATAAACTTATAAGCATTATTTCTTAAAAACGTCACATTATGTTGATTGTGTAAATTTCAGGGGACACCTTGCCAAAAGCTGTAGATATGTTACCAGTATTGATACAAACCATAGAGAAGGCAAACAACCAGGCCAGCCAATCACAGCTAGTGACAGAAGCTGTATCAGCAGCATGTATATTAGTCAAAATTTCATTGGTTGATATACAAGCAGGTATGTTTCTGAATCATTAATTATTTAGTTTATTGATGTATTAAAATGGACCCATCTCACACCATCTGACCCAAGACTTGGAAAGTGGGTAGTGACTTCTTTCACCAAGCACTCGGCATTACGAAATGAAAGTCATGGTTTTTCGGATGGGAACTTAAAATAAACGAGGTCCCGTGTCATGGTTAGCTTGGCACGCTAAAGAACCCTGCTGTATAATGCCATCAGCGCAATACACAGGCAAAATTTCTGCACCTTCGCTTATAGCTGGCGACCTCACGATATAAGTGAAATATTCTTGACTGGGACGTTAAACACCATTACTCACTCACTCACACCATCTAAAAGGTTTAATATCGTATAAATGAGGAATGGCTTTTTAAGTCCTAACATTTTATTAAAATTCAAATATATATTAAGAAGAAAAAAATAGATGTCCAGACTTTTGATCAAACCTGGGGTTTTATTTATCTGCTACAAAAGGTCTAAAAAATCACCTCGTCCATCTCACTCAGTTTTGTTTTACCTGGCTAGCAAGGTGAACATATAAAGATGATTTTCAACTGTTTGTAATTGCCATTGTCATCACACTTTTCTTCTAACTGTTAATGCAGGCTACATAAATTTTCTGCTATATTCTTAGTGTCTAATTTGCCAGTATATCACTGTTGTTTTGAAAATTTAGAGTGGTCAAATTGGGAAGTTTTAGTCATTTTCCATTGGGGAAACTACCTGCATTCTGAAGTTATTTTAGACGAAATCAATGTTTTGTTATATTTGAAAAGTTTCTTTTGTTTGTTAATATAGAATCTAAACTGGGTCCATTTTGGAACACTGTACTGGATACACAAAAACAACTATTTGTTAATGACAAGTTTTTGACTTCGGTTGGAGATGAAGTGTTGAAGAGTGTTGTAACCCTGTCAGAAAAGCTAATACTGGAATATCCACAGAAAATGACAGAAAAAATATCACAGTAAGTTGTAACGCTAATTTTATCAACTGCTTGGCCAATAACATCTGTGGTGGCCTGCGGCTGCCAAGGGGTTTATGTTAACCTTCAAACCCAAGACATCTCACTAATGTGGTTTTGACTCTGGTTGAACTCAAGTGAGAAAGGGCTTTCTCTTGCCTTAGACCTTTACTGGTTGGTTTGGTATCAATATAATAGACTACGTGGCTTGCGTTGTTCATGTGCAACATTATAGGCATGTGTATTGGTATGTTAAAGGTAGTTCATACGTGCACACTAGTACAAAGAAAATAAGAAACACTTAAACAAACTTGCACACCAAATGAATGTGTGTTTGGATTAATCCATGAGATTAAAAAAAGGTCTTTTAATTATATGATATTAAGAATATGGTAGCTGAAAGTTTCTGATGTGACATAAAACAACATTCAACCAGCCACTCGACCAGCATTTCTGCCAGTATCATAGCAATGGCATGGAATTACACTAAATTTTGTGGTCTTAAGAAATGCCATGTAGTCTGTTGTTTCTACTTTGCTGGAAGCATGGACATCGTAAATTTGGAGATACATGTTGTATTAATATTTTATTTTGATTTTTTTAGGCCATATTATAAAGCCATTGTATACAGTCTAACCAGGAAGTCCTACAAGTTAAGAAAACGTACCAAAGCAAGTGTCAGACGACTTCTGTCACTTCTAGGAGGTACTTCCATATCATTGTCCTTACTGTCAGAGTTTAACGATTTGATAAAGACACAGAAGGTAAAATAATACTATAAACCATAGACATTTTACATCACCACATATTTTTTTCATACAAAAAGGGTTGTCTGTAATGTGTATAAATTTTTTATTATTCCCCGCCTTTCGAAGAAAGAGGTGGAATTAAATTCAAGTTTCTGTCCTTCCGAAATTCTTGTCTGTGCTAATTCTCCAGAATTATGAAGCACTTTTTCACGAAACTTGGTGCAAAGTAGCAACACAGATAGGAGTCGACATATTGTTAACTTGAGTTGGTTTGCTCACTTTTTTTGGAGTTATTGCCCTTTAAACTTTTGTAAATGACAAAAAAGAACCTGTTGGCGAGGGATCCTAAATCACTGAATTTACTTGTTAATTTTGTACTAAGGATTACAAGTATGCTTAGGATCCTTTTAAGATTTAGGACTTGTCATGACGTCAAATCTTAATCTCATTGTTAAAATTTTGTATCTTCTCCATAATTTCCACATTTTTGAATGGATTTTGATCAAACTTGTCGCAAATGAAAACTAAATGAATATGAAATGACATGTCTTGTACCACTTTTGGGTATGTAGTTCAGAGGTCAAACCTTGGTTTCTTTTTGTGTTTCTGTTCATCTACTGTCCGTTTACTGTGCTGGAGAGAAAGGAATAACGCTAATATCTCAAAGATTTGAATGGCACGGTTAAAAATCAAATAATTATTTACTTACATGAGCCGAGTCATTTCTTATAATCCTTATTTCGATCTAATCCGTGCATTATAACTCCTTTAATGCACCAAAACGTGTTTTGGGTGGGTGTTTACAATGGTAAAAATTTTGACAAAATGGCGGAGTCTTTTGTCTGACGTAATGATGTCGGAAGAATTTATTATTTACGTAGGTTCGCGAGGGGTACAATGAAGGGTAATTCAAAGGTCGGGTTGAGTTTAAAAGTTTGAATTTATGTCAATTTTTTTCAAAAGTTTGAAAATGCAGAAAGGTAGTTCACTTTATAACTTTATTAAATCGATTTTGGTCATCCCGGTTACGCAAAAATCAATCCGTTCTTGAGCTGCACTAACCTACGTAAATAGTCGACTCTTTCGTCATGACTACGTATCATAAAGAACCCCGCCATTCCGTAAAAAAGATTACCATTGTAAACACCCACCCAGGTTATATTTTGTAGCATAAAATGATATATTACGCAAGGATGGAACCGAAACAGAAATTTTCAGTTACGACTCGGCTCATGTAAGTAAAAGAATCATTGAATTGTACCCATCGTATTGAAATTTATAGAGTATTTTGCGATCTTGCTCTCTCCGAAAAAGGCTAAATAAACAGTAGTTAAAGTTCCATCTGCTTGTGGACTGAATACACATTTTTTATAGAGATAGTTTTAGTAGCTGTACTGATATTACAGTGTTAATCAGTATATTGTTTTGATTACAGTTTATAGATCCAGAAATACTACAAGGTGATGATGACAAAGAGAACACACCAGAACAGTCTAAATACATCATGCCACATCTGTTATCACAAGCCTTATTGACCTTGACCTTTGTAGAAAAAGCTGACCCCAAAGATGCAGAGGCCATTGCCAAGGCAACCCTGATTCCAGCACATCATCCTTGTATTGGTAAGGAATGTTTTCTTTACATGATCATGTTCAGGCCCCAGTTTCACAATCATTCCTTACCTAAGATATTCCTTAACTCAAATCTTGCAAAATTTCAAATCTTATAATTTTGTTAATTTTCAAGATATTTAGAAATTTAAGGTGTCATTTTTAGATTACTTCTAGATTAAAACATTTGCATTTAGTTTTGACAGAAATTTCACCAATAGTTCAAAATAGAGATTACAAAAATTTCCTAAATTTAAGTTAAGGAAAATCTTAGCTAAGGAATGATTGTGAAACCGGGACTTGGTCATATGCTTTCTGTAATGTTAAATATTAATTTTCACATTTTTCTATGGCGTTTTCAGAATGCATATATTTTTTATACATGATTAATTTTATACATGTGATTTGAATGGATTAAAGTGGAGAAATGATGTTTAATTGTCTAGACATGATTTCTTCACCTATATAGAACCAGTCAGTTCTTGGATAATTGAAGAATGTAGAGTGCCAGAGAAAACTGACCCTCGGCAAACTGAACAAACTTTCTCGTTCATATTCTGTCTGTCTGAGTGGGATTTGAAGGTAGAAGCTAGATGATTAGAGGAAATGTGATCTGTAAGCATAGGGTTTCGACCACTCAGCCACCAGGTCCAAATCTTTGTTTTGGTGTTTATTTAATCAAAACTATGCACATAGAAATAACTGCGATTGATAAGCTAAGACAGTTTCCCCCACCTGTTTAAGGGGGAGGGGGGCTTAGTGGCCAAGTGATGTAACACACCAGCATATTGATCACAATGTCTCATACTGCAAAGGTTCAAATCCTGCTCTGGACAAATCCTGTCGTTGTTGTTGCCAGTTTACTTGTCAAAGGTTGATGGTTTTCTCTGGGCACTCTGGTTTTCTTCATCATCCCAGAACTGACCACCTTGTACCGTTACTCCACTCTTCACCTGTTTCTACTTTTACTATGTGTACATTTAATGTGAAACGATATTACCAAAAATATTTTCAAGTCCTGATTTTTTTCTATTATCTTTCAGTATATGCTAATGAGTCAACTTGGACTGACATCTTAGCACAGCTGAACCTTGATGCTAGAAACTTTGTGAAGAATAACTGTGACGCATGTATAGAGATAGCAAAAACCAATGATGAATTCAGTGAGGTATGTATTATCATTCTTACATTGTAACTGAACTGATAGAAAATTTGATGAGTGTGAACCCAAACAATTGTAAATCTCGTCCAATATTTTTGTTAAGTAGAAAAATTTGAACTTTAACCGACAATTGGAATGACCATCATTATTTTATGGCTAATGCTATATAAAAAAATCCATATTTTAAGTTTAAAAGGTTTTCTCTATGTACATACAAGGTTGAAGCTTAACTATTTTGAGTTAGGAGCCCAGAATTTGTAATAGTAATAAATAGCTAAAATGTGTAAACATTAAGGGACCCAGACTGATTTTAGTACCCATTGGCTACTGGGCCCCTGCTAATCTTCATCCCTGACTGTGGTGTGATCTTCTTCATATCAAACTTATTTAAACAATATAAATTTAATATTTAAGATTCCAATTTTCCTGGTATGTAAGAGAGAGAGAGAGAGAGAGAGAGAGATGAGAGAGAGAGAGAGAGAGAGAGAGAGAGAGAGAGAGAGAGAGATTGGAATAATAATTATGCCTGTGTTTCACCATTGTGTCTTCAAATTGAAAACAGGAAAGAGTTTTTTCAAAAATACTGGCATGACTTGATTCTCAGTTAGTGTAACAGACAAAGAAATGAATTTTAAATTGTATTATTTTCTTAACAGAATGTGAACAATGCTTTATCAAATGAATTTTAAATTTTATTATTTTCTTAACAGAATGTGAACAATGCTTTATCAAATGAATTTTAAATTGTATTACTTTCTCAACAGAGTGTGAACAATGCTTTATCAACATTAGTTTGGGTTGCTCCAGATGTTGTGTTGCCTCCCCTGATCCAGTATGTCCATGGATTACTGGATAACCCGGAAATGTGTAACATAACAAGAGATGAGTATGGAATATTTTTGACGCCAGATGGAGAACTGTATGATAAATCTTTATTAGAAAGGTTGGTATCTCTGTTAAACATACATGTGTTATTCATTGGTTAGCATGCATGTTTTGTCAAGGAATTGACTGGTTGAGATCCTTTTTTTCCATAAAATCATCAGACACAGAGCTGTAAGATAAATCTTTACTAGCAATCTGTGTTAAACATACATTTACATCAGTTAGCATGCACATTTTGTCAAGGAATTAACTGGTTTAGATCTTTCTTTTCTGTGAAATCTTTTATTAAAGCGGCAGACAGAGAGCTATATGATAAATCTTTATTAGAAAGGTTGGTATCTGTGTCAAACATACATGTACATCAGTTAGCATGTACGTTTTGTCAAGACATTGACCGCTTGAGATTCTTCTTTTCCATAAAATCTTCTATTTGGACAGTAGCCAGATGCTGTATAATAAATTGCTAATAGAACAATTGCTATCTGACAAGGTTCTATGTGTTAACACATTATTGTGATAAAATTTATCAGTTAGCTTGCATATGTTTTGTCAAGATACTGACTAGACGAGTTTCATTTTTTCCATAAAAACTTTTTAAAATGGAATATGTGCCAATGACATATCAATGTTCAAATTTGATGGCTTAGGCTTAGAAGAATAAGGGTAAATATTTTAGACTTCTTCAACAGAATACCTTTTATGTTTCGACTTTTAACAAAGTATGATATTTTAAAATCCCTGTGCACTGATTTGTAGCAATTATTGTAATCAAAGATAATGATGTATTACTTTAATGTCTAATGGGATTGTTGTCGCGTAAGTTTTAGCTATTAAAATTCTTAATTCATGACATTAACCAGATGTATTAAGTATGTACAGTAAAACCTCATAATGCTTCTTAATAGTTTTGCCACATCACTTAATGCCACATCATTTTGAAAGTACCAAAATCCATCTTAAGATGCCCAGATGAAGCTTGGTGATTTACCAGTTTTTTTCACCATTCCTTATAAGTCTATGTGGATGTTTTTTTCAATATCAACCTCCATCAACTTGTGTAAAACTTTTGACTGAACAAAAGTAAAGTGTTGTGGTATCTTGTATAATATTCATGATATCTGCCTTGATGTTTTATTTCTTGTATATTTTATGTTTAGCTTCACAAAGTCTGCTGTAGTAAAAGAATCTAACATCAAAAGAGAAAACAAGCTGTACTCGTACGCTGAACAAATGGCTGAGTTAGAGCTGAAGAAGGTAATGTACAACATGTATCACACAGCCTTATTACAAAAAAAAAAAAAGATTTGGTATTGCCAAGATGCTTTGGTGACCAAGTGGTTTAAAGCATCACTTGTTGAAAGTTGTTAATGGTTTTCTCCAGGTAACCTACCACTACAGTAGCTCAGTTGATAGAGTGCTTGCTCTTTATGTGGGAGGTTGTGGGTTCAAACCCCGGCCGGGTTTGACCTAGACTTGAAAATAGGTAGTGACTGTTCTTTCACCAAGCACTTCACATTTAGAAATGAAAGTCACTGGTCCTTTGAAAGAAACCTTAAAAAACTGATGCCCCAAGTCACTGTGGGCGTGGCATATAAAAGAACCCTCCCTGGACATTGCTTTTAGTGCACTGCAAATGTAAATATTTCTGTATATAAATTATAAAACTTGTGTTTTGTTTATTTTCAGGAATTTGAAAAGAAAAAAGGAAAACCTAAAGAAACTCCCAAGTTGTCAAAGAAACAAGAGGAAATGATCCAGGCACAAACACAAAAAGAGTCTGATACCAGACAGAAATTGACTGTGGTTTGTATATACAGTAAAACTTGTTATAATGCCCCTCTATAACTTTGACACCTCGCCTATCGCCACAGTAACACTAAAAGATGCACTTGCAGTAAGTGGGAATTGTGTTTCTGTAAAAAATTTACAAAAAAAAAAAAAAAAAAAAAAAAAAAAAAAAATCCTAAAATTACAGTGTATAGTAAAATTTTCCCTTCAATTATTATAATGCATTATAATGGCCCTCAATAACATTGTCACTTCACTTGTTGTCCACAATACATTGAAGTCCAAAAATCTGTGTCGTTCATGTTCTTCTTCATAAGCCTCCCTCAATTTATTGCCGTACCTTTTACAACACCAAAAACTTACCTAATTGAATGATTGGTATCTGACTAGGTTTTGTGTGTTTAAACATCATTCTGATTGACAAATTATGGCAATGAATGAAGGTTTTTATTGTACTTTAAATACTTTTATGTTTTATTTCTTGTAGCTAAATCAACAACTATGTTGCGGATGTCAGATTTTGAAAGCTGCTGTCAAAGGTAACAAAGAAGCAGTGTGTGGATATATGAAACAGATTTGTGGATACCTGTACCCATTGTTAAAATCTCCCTTAGGTGCCCCAGTAGCAAGCCAAGTATTTGTTAAATATGGACAGGCAGCATTTGAAGATAAATTCCTAGGTGAGTCTTGTATAACTGTTAATGGGGTTCACTAGGGGTACCATGTGATCTGTACCCCTTAACGTTTGTAGCGTTCAGTCTAGAAGGTGTGCTTGAGCTATTTGACCCAAAGTAATGATCTTGTCCCTAAAAAACACTGTCTGTAGGTGGAACCTTGTCTATCATTTCAGGGCTACTATAGTTGGGTAATGAATAAATCTAGTTTTATATGTACCTGCTTCTCATTTAGATACATTCATTCAATGAGTTTATACTGATTAATAAAACACATTGAGTTATGTTATACTGTTGACCAAAGTTTTGCAAACATGGACTCTGTTTTGTGTTCAAAGTCTGGACTAGGATTACAAACAAATTGAACTGTCATCTTGAATTTTGACAGCAAAATACAACAGGATGAAATACCATAATCTTTGAGCAGCACATGTACATAATTCCCAATCCAGTTCAAATGCATTTACAAGTCAACACCATCAGTCATCTTGAAGATTTTATGTGCAGATATGAAACACATCCAATGACACATACTATCAGGGTTTGTACAGGCCTGGAAAAGTCCTTAAATTTTGAGATTTGCCTTAAAGAGGTCCTAAAAACAAGTCTGATATTAAAAAGCCCTGAAATTTATCCTTAGGGCTGTAAAAAGTCCTTGAATTTGGCCAGTTAGGTGTCTGTATTTCAATATTAAGTGGTTGCAAATAGACTGATATAAATAAATTAATAAATTATGTTGAAATGAGCAATTTAAAGGTATCTGGCCCTCCCGAACGTCCAACTTCAACCTTATCCTTATCAAATGTTGTTACTATGGACACGTAAGTAACTGTTTTATTGATTTAATTTAATTGCCTTTGCACCAATATTTTTTTTGCTAAAATTGTCCCTCTGATTAGGCCTTAAATTTGAAAATAAGACCCTGAAAAGACCTTAAAAAGTCCTTAAATTTGGAGTCTAAATGTCTGTACGAACCCTGTGCTATTAATCGATGACATATACATGTACTTTAGATCAATCAAGTTTACATGAACTTTGTAATGTTTCTTTTTTACAGGAGAACTAGTTAGCAATGTCACACTACGACTGATAAAGCCTGAATGTAAAGTGAATTCTGAATGGACACATGAATCTCAGTCAGACCAGGGCTCACGTGTAATACAAGTTTTATATGACTTATCAGTACCAGACATTAATAATCCCAATAAAGATTCAGTTCTGTTTCCATCATCCAGTTTTGCTTTTATATACTACCTTATCAGAACTATATTGCACAGTGGAGGGGTGATTGTGGACAAGAACGAAGGGACGTTAGTCAGAGCTCTGAAACTGATTGCTGCACATGCTCAGACCAGAAAAGGTGATGAAGATGACTCAGAATTGGTAAGAGAGAAATTAATTTTTTACAAAATTACCACAAAAACTCTTAATTTCCAAAACACCTGTCTTTCCTCCAACTTTCAAGCAATGAGTGAAATCACTGACTTTGTATAAATCACTGCATCACCACCATAGTCATTTAAAGGTTTTCTATGAGAAATTTATATTAAGAAGGGGCCTTGATGGCAGAGTCCCACATTGGATAGACCCTAATGTCCGAAAGTTTTTTCAGTTCACTTGCTGTAGGTTGCTGATTTTCTCCAGGCACTCCAGTTTCCTCCACCATCCATGAACTTACTTCCTCTGTATAAGTGAAAGGATCTTGACTGATGTTTAAAGTTCTCACTTTGCTTGCTGAAGGTTGGTGGTTTTCTCAGATTCCTCCATCCCCCAATAACTAAATTATGGATACAAGTGAAAGAATTATAGATACAAGTGAAAGAATTGTAGATACAAGTGAAAGAATCTTGAAATCTCTATAACTCTACTCCTTTCCTTGTGTTAGCATGTCTTTCCATTGTCTTGCAGTCAAATAATGTACAGTTCGACTTGTACAGAAATTTGAGTCATCTGTATCCGAGATGATGAGAATCGACTTTACATATAATTTCTATGTCTTATACTTCAGCATAACCCTAGTTTCCTTTGTCTTGCAGTCAAATACATGTTATATACAATATATGTATAATTACTGTATCTCTTTTACGTGTACATTTCAGTATGACCCTAGTCTCCTACCACATGAGGAACTTCTCCAGCAGCTGATACAAGTCATCAGTACATCTAATACAAAGTTACAACAGCTAGCTAGTGTCACACTGGTAGAAGTGTGTAAGTCTATCAACGGTGATGAGAGGTGTGCCAAGGCTTCCGAGAAGGAGATCAAGGTCCTATTATCTGCATTAAAATCACCATGTACAACAACTAGAGATGCCACTTTACAGGTAGGTTAAAATTACTTTTTCTGAAAAGCGTTTAGTATTTTGCACTGCTCAATCCAAGAATTTAACTGTTCTGGCCATCATCTTGACCCAGAGATTGAAAAAAAAAAAAACAGGAGCCAGTTTTTCACAACTTGGGTAAACATTTTTAAAATACACATAGCTTGATGTGTTTTATTTGGAAAGTTCATAAAGAAGATATACAATGTATATGAGAAAGAAATATAACTTGACTTATTTAAAACTCAACCAAGGCTTAAAAGATTGGCCAGGGTTACACTATAGACAGTATTTTTGTTGGACAAAATAAATATTTTTGTTTTGATGTTTTCAATACTTTTGCCATCTACCTCATTGAATATTGAAAGAATCCATGATTAAATAAATAGAAAACAAATTCTATATTTCAAAAAAAAAAAAAAAATTAAAAAGTCAGTGGTCACCACACTTACCACACTTTCTTCAGAGATGCTGGCCACCATTTTTCATTTCACTTTTGTCACATCTGACAATCTTTTTCATATACAAAGAATGCCACAAAGGGAAAAAAATTAGGGGGTATACTGTTTTTTTCTCTCATTATTTTATTGATTTATTTTTTTAAAATGAACACATTTTAGATTGTATTTACAAATTAAAATAATACATTTACCGTACATATGGCAAAACTCCTAACACGGTTTAAAAATATTAAAAATATTTTTACATATAAATTTAAAAAAAAATTTAGTCCCCATAGAGAGCCCTGCTAAAATTTTGAGTGTTGAAATGTGACAAAACACAAAAGTTTTGACACATTTGAATTTGCTCACCTGAACCTGCTGAACACCTGGCATACAGCTTTGTCAATTTCCTTACATGATTGACAGGTCAACAGAAACGTAGATTTCACCATTTTAATATCTTCTTTATTTACCAGGTGATCATGATTAACACTTCTCAATTTCTATGTCCATTTCACTTTGCATGCTCATGTGGAAATATTTCTTGGCAATTTTTTCTTATATTTTGAACATGATCTGACATTTTCGGTGGCATAGCTTGCATAAAGTACAAATCACTTATTGTATAGTGAATGTGGGTGCGTTTGAAAATGGAGTCCCTATTTTGTGAAGTCAACTCTTCCTACAGTTTTCCTCCAAAAAAAAACCCTTATAAAGGTTGATTATTTCTTTAAGATTAATATATCGTAAGTATAAATTCAGTAAATTATAGGATACATAATTTTACAAATACAGCCAATAGTCATCTCGGTATACGTGTATGTTGATGGATGTAGAATCAATAGCAATGCCATTGTGTTATATTTCTTAATGAAAGATATAAAATTATCTAAAACTGGTCAGGCAGTATGCTAGATAAAACCCTTTCAAACCACTGAAAAAAATGAAGTTAGTCTCAGAGCATTATATTATTTGGCCAAAGTTTTGATACATGTATATCTTGACCCTATCTACTACTACAACCTCTTTATAATCATGGGTTATCCTGACAGTAAAGATTCAATTAGAACCAACTATAGATTGTCTTATGCGGTGGCATGCTATTTTTCTGTGTATTATTACTAGTATAGGCAGATTTTCAGCTTACTGTAAACAGATTTAATTTTGCATGTATTTATTTTC
The DNA here is from genome assembly GCA_021292105.1 of Anadara kagoshimensis. Taxonomy (NCBI): domain Eukaryota; kingdom Metazoa; phylum Mollusca; class Bivalvia; order Arcoida; family Arcidae; genus Anadara; species Anadara kagoshimensis. The sequence goes on from CM037874.1 coordinate 35,340,800, forward strand.
GCGGTATAGGAAATTTAGACATATCCACTTAGTTAAATTTTCGCGTTTTTGAAATATGCACTATAAAACAATAAATATAATATAATTTTTGCTCTGTATTAATTTCATGCAAAACAAAACAAATGACCACAAAATAAGCGAAAATTAGTACACCGCAAAAATAAACACGTTTACAGTACTTAGTATTGAGATATCTTAAGCTCCAATATATTTCACTCTTTAATTATGTTTAGTTTATTTAGTATTATAACAATTTTGATTTTTTCTTTCAGGGTCTTTTGGCAATGGTGAATATGTTACCCAATATAGACGATAACTTTGAGGTCGGTCTTGAGATTGCTTTGAGAGTCTGGTCAATGACTTTTGATGATGATGAAAATGTACAAAGTCTTGCTGAAAAGTAAGTAAATTTTTATTCTACTGTATAATGGATAAGTTTAAAGTTTTTTTTGACTTTGTATTATAACAAGTAAGGTGGCATAGTTATAAAGGGTTATTAAAATGAGAATACACACAACTATCTTTTATTTACAGGTTATAGATAAAACACTCACCCAACTCCTTCTGACCGAGTAGAGTTGGCCTAGTCACATGAGATTTATTCACACTCAGCCAAGTGCCAATCCTTTATTCTAATTAAAATGCCAAAATATAATGCTAAAATAAAATAAAAAGCAAAATTATTTCTTTTTTAATGTCAAGTTCTAACTACTTAGTGCCAAGACCACAATACCTGGCACAATTTGAAATTTTTTTATCTGAGGCCAAAAAAAAAATATGTGAGTTTACTGTCACATGCTGAAAAAAAATAGTGTCGGTAGGTCGATTTTTTTTTTCCCCTTCCAATTGTAGATCCTTGGTCTAATTAGCTATATACAGAGAAACAGAAGACACTGTATATTGTGCACATGCTTCACACTTTTTAAAAGTTAGCGACGAAGCGCTGACAGTGCTGGCACAGGAGGCTGCCATTGTTGTTGTATACAGTAAATAACAGAACCGGTGACGGAAAAGGCGAGAATTTCCGGAATTTCAGAAAATTGCCGATAAAATAAGTTAGGGTCGCGGCGATATATGAGGGTCGGTCGGGTGACCGTAAACACACATATTTTTTTTTTTGGCCTGAGCCCCGATTTAGTAATAGAAACTGTATTCTTTCTTTCTTTTTTTTTGTACAGACTTAAAGAAGAACTTGGTTTAGATGAGCCGTATGAAGACATGTGTTCACTATTGATTGAGGATATTATACACGATGAGGAAATTGTCAGAAAGGCTGCAGCTAAAACTCTGAAGGAAACACTTAGCTGTCATAAAGAGTACATTACCCCCACCATCCAACAACTGTTTGAAAATATGAGGAAAAACTTTATGTATGCATTTATTGTTAGCTTAGAATTTGAAAATAATTTTATTTCTCCATCCATGTGTTCTGATATAGCTACTCGATCTCCTTGTCTATTTGTCTATCTATCCAATTTGTCTGTATTTATCTAAATAACTACTATAATTCATTATTTCTCCCATCCTCCATTTGGAATCACTGTGTCTGTTTGTCCTTAGGTTTATTGAGTTATGCATGACAGTCAAATTGGTTCTCTGATTTTAAATTGTGGGGAATATTGTCATATCTGAGTACAAAATCAAAGATGTTACAAACATGTTATAAATCCCAAATTGTCTAGGACATCCCAGGTTTTTACCCTTTTAAAACACAAAATACTATAATTTTGATCCTGTCTAAAGTTTTGAAAAACCTGCCATTCTCAAGAAAAAATCTAAGTTTCGCAAGATTTACAAGATATTTCATAGTTAGATTTCATCATGAAAGATACTTTTTTCACATATTGTTTCTGTTGTAGATGTATGTTAAAATAAGACAATGGCAAAAATTTTTAATTTACAGAAGTAACAATGGACCTTGTGTAAGTTTTATGCGAGTTTAAATCTTTGTGTTACAGATGCCGCCACCAATTTTAGACAGCTTCGGTCGCCTGGTAGAAGACCAGCCATTGGATCAGTGGGAAGCCAGAAGTGGAGTAGCATTAGCCCTAGAAAAAATATCACCTTTGTTGCCATCAGAACAAATTAATGAAGTTTTCTCATTTTTTGTGCCGAAATCTCTCGGAGATCGCCATGTAGAAGTCCGTACACACATGAGATTGGCAGCTTTAGCAGCAGTAAATGAACACGGAAAAGTAAGTGAAAAGTAACGATAGTTTTGAGTTACAGTTAAATAATGTTATTCACAGAACAGACTTTATCGGCTAAGTGGTTTACTGAAAGTGAAAAATTATGTTTCATGTAAAACCTACATGTTTTATTTCTAAATAAGGGTCCTTTAAGACTAAGGGGCCGAAACTCCTCCAACACAATACCATAACATGTAACATTATATAAGAACGTAAATAATACATCACCAGTGGCCTAGTGGTATAAATCACTGGCTTACAGATCTTAGCACCTATAACTGTCTAGGTTCGAAGCCCACACAGGGCAGATTCTAGTGTGAAAAGTTTGTGTTTGTCTGCTAAAATTCAGTGTTTTTTTCATGCACTTTGATTTCCTATATATCCCTTAACTGACTGCCTCAATATAATTGAAAAAATCATGCATGGGGTTTAAAACACCATCACTCAATTTTTTGCCTTATGATAAACTAAATAAATTACTAGTATTTTGAGCATGGTAAATTTTACCCTACATTACAGGAACATGTATCAGATTTACTACCGGTGTTTGAAGAGTTCTTGGCTAATGCTCCCGACACAGCCAGTTATGATGCAGTACGACAGAGTATCGTAATTTTGATGGGAAGTCTGGCTAAACATTTGGACAAGGACAATCCCAAGGTCAAACCAATTGTAGCACAACTTATTGGAGCACTCTCTACTCCATCACAAGAGGTAATTATAACTGAACAGAGATATAACATTGGAGAGCATCTGTTGTGTATACAAATATGTACCTTATAACCCCATAAAATTTGTTCAAACCCCTTAAAATTTGTGTGGAATGTTATGAAAAACATTTTCAGGGTCGTCAATCTACTTAATTGGGGCTAAAAATGGGTCCCATTTCCAATGCTCATAACCTATATTTTCCCAAATAGTTGATAAATGCTCCCAATTCAGATTAAATACAAAACTAACTTATCAGTCTCTACTATGCATTTCCTGTTCTTTCCAAAATTGCATGAATAGATGCAAATTTTCTCCCAATTGACGGATCGCCTCCCCACTTACAATGTTCCAATAAAGGCCTGGCATGCTTGAATTACACACAAAAAGAATGAAAACTCAGCCCGAGTTGTGCCAATTTGTTCACTGACGTCACTGACACTAATACATCATTAGTTGCCATGACACTGCTTTCGTACTGTGATGGTTGCAAGTGTCGGAACATTAAAGGCATGACCATCGATATGTCAATTCCAAGGAGCCTGGATCCAGTACCAAAAGGAATGTGACAGCCCTGGTTTACATAATGTCACCATTTTAGGGTAAAACATCAACTAATACATATAATACAATTTTATTTCAAATGGAAATAACAGTTACACACAAATGTTACGTGTTTTAAGGTTGTATGCTGGTGTACTCCATTGGTAACATTGTATGTCACAATGTTAACCTAATGAAATGATTTAATTTATCATGTTGGTTGAAGATGAAATGTCAGTAAGTGTGTCTTTTATGAAAACTCCCTGCACATTGCCTTTAGCTGTAATGTAGGTGAAACATTTTTGACTAGGACATAAAACCCAATTGAATTTATCCATCACTGATATTTATTTCATTTCTTGATATACATTTTAACAGGTACAAGAGTCTGTAGCTAACTGTTTGCCCCCGTTAGTACCAGCCATTAAACAAGATGCCCCTGAACTAGTCCAGAAACTACTTCAGCTGTTGTTAGAGTCTGATAACTACGGTGAAAGGAAAGGTGCAGCATATGGATTGGCTGGGCTTGTTAGAGGGCTCGGTATCACAGCTTTAAAACAGTTAGAAATTATGTCTACACTAGAACGGGCAGTGAAAGACAAGAAAAACCCCAGAAAACGTGAAGGTAAAGAAGAAAAAAAGTTTTCATTGAAAGTTATTTAATCACAAATTGTTTTTACAACACAAATATACATGTAAATACTGCAAAATTAACCATACAATTTTAATAATACAGCCGCCTGTTTCCATCAAAAGTTTCATAAAAAATACAAATGACAAAAACATTTTTATTGCTATTTTGATAGGGTGGTTTGAACTGAGTAATTAAAACAAGATGTTGGTACATATTGCATTGTACACAAATGCATCACTCTCGTGGTATACTCAAGTCTTGGATTCAAATGTTGCAAATCAAAAACAGTTCAGTTGATCAGGGAACTCTGTGGCTGAATGATGCATGCTTACAGATCACAGAAACTTTAATGCCTAAGTTTGAATCCAAGTTTGCTTGAAAAAAAATTGTGTTTTTGTCTTACCACTTCAATATTTTAGTGAATTTTGACTGGGGCTAAAATCTCTATTACTCAACTCACACCCCTTCAGTTCAGTAGATCTGTAAGCGATTTTTATATGATTTTTAAAAATTATTTACTGTAATAAAATGAATGTATTATCCCTATGAAAATTGAAGCATATTTTGATATTGTTGCAGGTGCCTTATTTGCATATGAGATGTTATGTATTATGTTGGGTAAACTGTTTGAGCCGTACGTTGTACAGATTTTACCTCATCTACTGTTATGTTTTGGAGATGGAAGTCAATATGTGAGAGAGGTAACAACATTGTTTTATTATAAACAAACTAGCATAGGGGTTATATATGAATTATTCACCATTTATAATATGGGGGGCTTCAGTGGCCAATTGGTCTAAAGTGTGCGTTCTCCACTGCTTAGGTTCCAATCCCATTTGGGATTTGGGATAGTTTCTAGTGTGAGAAAATTTGTCAGTGTGCTTGTAGAAGGTCGTCTGTGGTTTCCACTGGGCACTGATATCCTCTACCATCCCTGAACTGAAAGCTTCCATATACTTGGTGTAAGTGAAGGAATCTTGACTTGGGCATAAAACAATATTACACACCACACAACCTTACACCCAAACCCACCCCATCTCCTCAAAAGTGGATGCTTATGTCTTCAACCTCTGCTGGTTCATAATAAGACTAAAATTTGAGATCCTGCAGTTCACCTGGTATCAGTATAGTGCGATTTAGGGAGTTGCATACTTGTTTTGTGAGCTAGCACCTAATAGTCATCCTGAGTGCATACTAGTACAATGCAGACCATAAAACACACTCCCACATATCTCTCTCTCTCTCATAACAGATCTTTATGAAACTTCACAGAAACAATCTTTGGATGTGCCATTGACTATTTATATTTTGATCATGCACATGGTTGGGTATTACTCGGCTACATTGAAATTCATTTGAGGCATTTTTGAAATGACATCTCATTTCAGTTTTAACTTGTTTAACTTGATCTCTTTTGTTAGGCAGCAGATGAAACCTCAAAGGCAGTGATGAGTATGTTAACAGCTCATGGTGTAAAGTTAGTACTACCATCTTTATTGAAAGGTTTAGAAGAAGATGCTTGGAGAACTAAAACAGGTATATACATGTACAGTAAAACCTTGATTTATAGCTACCATTTGTTGGTTTGTCAAATTTTGGCATTAAATTTAGAGAGACTTATAAAAACAATTGAAGAAATGGATATTGCGACTTAAATTTAGTCTGGCAATGAATAAGGTGACAAAGTTATTGTACATTGTTTCAAATTAATATTGCATGGTTCATGTAAATACATCATTTTAGCTCACCTGAGTTCAGGTGAGCTATTGCAATGGTTCCCTGTCCGTTTTCTTGTCATGTACCATCTGCTGGTACATTTTAATCATCTCCTCTAACACGACTAAGCCAAATTTATTTGTAAGTATCATGTGCAGGTGCAGGGGTTTCAGCCTTGCACAAATAAATGTGTTATGACCTAACTTGACCTCATAAAGTGGAAGAAAGTAAAAATCTTTAGAAAAGATTCCATAACTGGGCAGGGGTTTCAGCCTTGCAAAATTAAAGGTGTTATCCTCCAACTTGGCCTCATAAAATAGAAAATAGTAAAATCTTTAGAAAAAGATTCCATGAATATACATGAGTTATAATTCAAATATTTCATGTATATCATTCTTAGGACACCTTGTTTCATATTTACACAAATCTTGTGTGTGGGGGGCTCAAAATGGGGAAACAGAAAGGTACCTAAGGAGTAAATGTTTGAAAGTATTATATTTATTAATATCTCTGATAATGTTATATCAGCAATCCGAGGTTAGAGGTCAAAAGTTAAAAGGTTACTAATTGGAGATCTATTCTTTTTCAGGTGCTGTTGAACTTTTAGGTGCCATGGCATTCTGTGCCCCGAAGCAGTTATCAGCTTGTCTGCCTAGTATTGTACCCAAACTTACAGAAGTGTTGACAGATTCCCATGTTAAAGTACAGAAGTCAGGAGCCCAAGCCCTAAAACAGATTGGGTCTGTTATTAGAAATCCTGAAATTCAAGGTATAGTGGATTGTGAAAAAAAATTGTGTAGACTTGTAAAAAAAATGTTAAAATATAATCAATAATCTATTGCTGTTGAATAGTTTAAATGGTATCCTTTCACTTTCAGTGTACATATTTGCTTTAGAGGATGCTATAGTATATTTTTTTTCTATATTTTTCAGCCATTGTACCAGTTTTACTGGATGCGTTACAGGAACCATCAAAGAAGACCATGTTCTGTCTACAGACTTTACTGGAGACTAAATTTGTACATTTTATTGATGCGCCATCCCTGGCTTTGATAATGCCTGTAGTAGAACGAGCATTCCAAGAACGGGTTACAGAAACTAGGAAAATGGCTGCTCAGATCATTGGTAATATGTACTCCCTAACAGATCAGAAGGTATGATGTTTGCTCATTTGTATTTTTTTTACATCCCACAAACTAAGTTTAGGGATGGGGTATACAGGAAATCACCCTGTCCGTCTGGTCGTTCGTCCTAATATTATGTCCTATCCATATCTTTCTTTTCTATGGATGGATTTTGATTAAACTTGGCTCAAATGTAAACCACCATGAGGCAATTTGTTGCATATCACTTTTAGGTGCATATAGCACAAGGTCAAATAACAACTTGGCATTGTTGTGGATGGGGTGAATGGGGTAAGGGAATATTTCTTTTGAAAGGGTCTGCTCTAGTTGTGTGACCCACCCCAAAAAGTGGTGTGCAAACTGTATAACTTGCATCAGGTTAATTATCATCATGGCACATTAATAAAAATCATGTCAAATGATGTAAAAACCTCATTATTATTTATCCAGGATCTGGACCCATACATAGAGAAAGTTATACCTGGGTTGAAGCAGTCCCTGCTGGACCCGGTACCTGAAGTTAGAACCGTTTCTGCCAAAGCATTGGGTGCCATGGTTAGAGGTATAGGAGGAGATAAGTTTGAGGATCTCATGAAGTGGCTGATGGATACATTGAAGAGTGAAAGTAGTTCTGTAGATAGGTCAGGAGCTGCTCAAGGTATGTATATGTATACTGTCTGACAAAGTGAACCATGATTGTAGCTTAGTTGGTAGAGTGCTACCTAGGTATGAAGGAGGTCTGAGTTTGAACCTCAGCCAGGGTCTTCATAAAAATAGGTAGTGAATGTTGTTTTGTCAAACACTCAGCATTTAGAAATGAAGTAACAGGGTCTTTTGGGAGAGATCTTTAAACTGATGTCCCATGTCATGGCAGGTGTTGCATGTTAAAGAACTCTTCATTCATATTGCCCTTAGTGCACTGCAATGGCATTTCACCTATTGTTGGTGATGTCTCAATATAAATGAAATAATTTTGACAGGGATGTAAAAACCCAATCATCTACATGAATGTAGATTTCTGTATCAATATAGGAGAAAATCGCAAATGTCTTCCTCTATTACATGCCAAACATAGTGACTGGTTTTCAATCCAACGATAGTATAATCGGACAATATTGATTGGCTTTATTCACCAAGCATCATACAAATATGAAGAGTATTTATTACAAAATTTACATGAAAATAAAAAGTTCACACAAACATCTTGAAATGGCAAGTCTTGCCAAAATTGACCCGACAAAAAATTTCCTGATTTACAGTTGTATGCGATGGTAATTACCAAGCACCATCACAAATTTGAATAGAATTTACATGTATAACAAAGTTTACGTGATTGTAATAATGGATATTTCAGTGTTTTAAGGTAAAAAAGACCCAAAGCCCCTCATCTAAATAATTCAGTCAAATAGCAACCATTTGGAAATGGTTTCTAATTGTTTCAAAGGTGATAATCAAAAATTTTGTTATTAAGGTTTATGGTTTGAAAATTTTTAGAAGTTATTATGTTTATTTTAAATTTTGACAAGCTTCAAACATTAATTTGCACTTGTGTTCTTAGTCGATAATAAACTCTAATAATTTGTTCGTAAGTTTTATCTGAATTTTTGTCATTGATTTGTACTTTTGATCTCAGTTGATTAACACTTATAATTTGTAGGTTTGAGTGAAGTGATTGGAGGTTTAGGTATCCAGGAATTACAAAGGCTGATGCCAAACATAATACAGACAGCCGAACGTAACGATATTCCATCTCACGTTCGTGATGGTTATACCATGATGTACATATACCTACCGTCAGTGTTTGGTGAAGACTTCATGGAATACATAGGGCCTATCATTCCATCTATTTTGAAGGTACAGTAAAAACAGTTATAATGGTAATGCCACTTAATAACTTTGCCCCCTTACTTCTCACTTATTGCCACACATTTTTGAAGTCCCAAAAATCTCTCTCATTTTATCGCCAAACTTCTTTATAATGCCAAAAATCTGACTGAACAAATATTGGCATTGAATTGAAGTTTTATGTTAATTAAAATAATACAATTTAAGGAGGTTATGTACTTGTACAATGTTACTGATTTTGCCTTGTATCAGTTTAGTTAGCAGGTTTGGTTTAGTTCAGCAGTGTTTGCTTTAGGATTTTTTTAAGAGGGGGCAATTTTCAAAAAAAAAAATCCTCTAAAACACCATTACATCAATATTACAGTCTTATTTTATGTTAAATTGTATATTGAGTACTTGCAGTTAAGATGGGAACCCTAAGAAATTCAATTTTCAGAACAAATCAAACACCTGGTTTGCTCAAGGTTCAGTTTAGCCATGGTTTCCAGTTTATGCAGGGTTCAGTTTGCATATTGTCACTCCCCAGGTACAAGTAAAAAGATTAGTTTTTATATTAACCTTTTTAAAACATTAATATTTTCAGGCTTTAGCTGATGAATCCGAGTATGTAAGAGACACAGCATTACGAGCAGGTCAGAGGATTATCAACGTGTATGCAGACACAGCTATAGAACTTCTGCTACCAGAACTGGAGAATGGTTTATTTGATGATAACTGGAGAATTAGATATAGTTCTGTACAGTTGTTAGGGGATCTACTGTACAAATTATCAGGTAAATGACAACATCATCTGACTACTCAGGGCCTCGGTGGCAAGGTGCTTTAAAGTGTGCTTACCTTACCGATCATGGCCAATCCCACCTCTGATGCTAGTGTCAGAAAGTTTGTCTGTTCAAATGCCAAAGGTCAGCAAATTTCTCTTGGTACTCCAGTTTTCTCCATTCCTTAACTGACCACCATGATATTTGTGAAAAAAATCTGTGAGAGTGTGTCTGTTGGATTGCCAGAGGTCAGTAAATTTCTCTGGGTACTCCAGTTTCCTCCATACCTGAAATGACCACCATGATGTTTGTGAAAAAAATCTTGACCGAGGTGTAAGCAACATTAGTCATTTACATAGTGTTAGTGGATATACACACATGATTAGGAATTACCATGTTGGTCTGTCATCATATTATTGTACATTTTAGACCGTACCATAAGGCAGAGATGAGGCCTAACTATTTTGAGTTAGGGCCAAGCTTACTTCAGAAAAGAAGCTTTAATAGGAATAAGTATCTAAAATGTGTAATCATTTAGGAGCTCAGAGCGATTTTAGGAGCTATGGGCCCTGCTAATCTTACTTCCTGCAAGTCATTACTTCTCCAGAGGAATTTCATTAAACTTCACACAAATTATTTCCATGGTCCAAGAGTGACTGGACCTTCAGTAAAGGTAATTTCTCTAAAGGTGAAATTGTGGAGGGTGTAGGTTACAACTACTGGGTGAAGGGTAAGTACAAGCAGAATTCTAGTTAATTATGGGGGATGCCTAATTGGGGAGGGTGTAGGTTACAACTGAGGGATAAGTACCAGTACAATTCTAGTTAATTATGTGTGTATGCGCCTAAATGGTATATTGAAATTATTAATAGTTTATTTGATATGTATAATTGTAGGTGTTACTGGTAAAATGAGCACAGAAACGGCTCATGATGATGATAACTTTGGTACTGAAAGTTCACAAAAGGTAAATATCTACAGGTTATTTATGTATATTGTACAAGAAAGGTAAACTTGTATTTGTACTGCTCTTTAAACTTTGACAAATTTTCAAACCATGATATACATAAGTGAAAAAACCCAGAAATCAAGGAACTAATGTGTGGTTATATTTCCCTTTTACCAAATACATGGATATACCAGGGGATGTAAATATACAGTTTCCACCACCATCCCAGATCTAACTGCAAGTGTAAGAATTTTAAAGGGGATGTAAGTTTTCATGTGTTCATTCTTAAATTGACATCTAGCAGTAATTTTTCATTTATTAACAGATAATTAGGAGAGTGTAAGAGACAATCAGTCTCTTAAGGTCCATAGCAGGCCTCAGGGTTCTTATTGTAAATGCAGCACTCAGTGGTCTATAAAGCACTTGCTTACAGATCATATAGCCTTGCACCACTTAGGTTAGAATCCTACACGAGTCAGGTTCTAGTGTGATAAAGTTTGTCAGTTTCCTTGCTGAAGGTAGATGGTTTTATCCAGGCACTCCAGATTCCTTCATTATCCCAAATCTCACTGCCTGAGTCTTTGTATTGAATGTAAGACTCCATTTCTTCACTCTTAAATTCACATCTAATAGTTATTATTTTTCTTTATTATTTATTAACAGATATTATGAGGGCTTTAGGTAAAGATCGGCGGGACAGAGTGTTGTCTGGTTATACATGGGACGTTCAGATACAGCTCTGTTAGTTCGACAATCCGCCCTTCACGTCTGGAAGATCATCGTGGCTCATACACCACAGACGCTGAGAGAAATACTTCCTACATTGTTCAAACTCTTACTTAGTTGTCTAGCTAGCACCAGTTATGACAAAAGACAGGTAATTATATCAATAATAATAATAATAATTTTGTTACTGAACTAATCAAGGGCCCACAAGAGACAACTACAACCAAACTAAAATTCCAAATAAATATATTAGATTACAGTCAAATCTGTCTTTAAAGGCCAATTTAGGGAACTGGTAAGATTGGCCTTTATGGGCAAGTGGCCCTTATATAGAGGTTCAAATAACATAAAGAAAATTGGGATAAAAATCCTCTTGCTTTTAAAAGCAGGTGGTCATCATATATAGAGGTGGCACATGAATAAAGAACGTTGGGATAAAAATCCTAAAGCTTTTAAAAGCAGGTGGTTCTTATATAGAGGTGGCCTTCAAGGCAGGTTGGACTGTATTACATGAAGTCGATGTACATACATGTACATGTAGTTATATTTCTTTTTTCACTGTTTACATACTTTGATCATTTTGAGACAAGGTGATGTTAAATATCTTGCTTACACTTGAGTTGTTAATAAGATACTTGAAGATGTTTTGATGCTTATTAAAATTAAAAGCTATAAAATATATAAAACTGGAAGAAAATTAGTTTTGACATACATTTGTATGATGTAAATTATTTAGGTATGGGTGGTTGGAAGTATACATGTTATGTGAATATGTAATTTCATAGTTGTAAATTATTTTTAAATTTTGTTTAAGACAGTTTTCAGTGTTCAATAGTAGGAAGACAGTTTTAACATCAAATATAAAGCATCACTGTATTATATGTTCCTGAATATGAATGTTTTTATTTCTATTTTGTCCAGGTTGCAGCTAGAACACTAGGTGATCTTGTAAGGAAGCTTGGAGACAGAGTATTACCAGAGATCATTCCAATCCTGGAGAGCGGTCTGGATTCTGAACAAGCAGATCAAAGACAAGGTGTCTGTATAGGTCTGAGTGAAATCATGGCAGCTACTAGTAGAGATCATGTAAGTCCAAAAAATATATAACCCTGCCCATCCACCCAAGTCCTTTTGTCTCTTCATTGAGTGAACAGCAACTGTTAGTAGAAATTATATGAGTCCAAAAATTTAAAATCCCACCCATCCAAGTTGTTTTCTCTCTTCACTGAGTGAAAAAATGGCAACTAGCACTAGATATCATGTATTATAGCCCCACCCACCAAGTAGAAGCAAGTAGCTCAGTTGGTGAAGTGTCAGACTCAAGATCTAAAGGTTGAGGGTTCAAATCCTGACAGGGGCATGTTGTGATCTTAAGCTAGTTGTTTCATTTTACATTGCTGCTGCTGTGTCAGGATAATGAACCAGTAGGACTTCAACCTCTGCAACTGCTGTCTATATGAGCTAGCATATTAAATTTGCCATGAGTGTGTGCTAGTACAAAGCAGACATATACATAATGCACATTGTCAGTCATGGTCATGTCGTGGTAGTCCAGTGTGATCTGGCTGACACTAGCAACACAGTAGAAAGTTTTTAGATGTGTCAATGCAAGTCTAAGGCTTACTTAAAGTGTCCACTACAGTGAGTGAAGTTGTTTCTGTCCTCACTTGGTTTTCTAGTGGCAAAATATACACTTACTAAACATGTATAAATGTCATTTAAATATGTAATTCAGTTTAATTGTAATATGTTTTCAGGTGTTGGTGTTCTCAGACAGTCTGATTCCAACTGTTCGTCGTGCACTCATTGATCCGCTACCAGAAGTACGAGAGGCAGCAGCACGCACATTTGACAATCTCCATGCCAACATAAGTCAGCGAGCATTAGATGAAATCTTGCCAGACTTACTACAGAAACTGGTATATAGATAAATTTCTTAAAAGTTATAATAGTTATACTAACATAAAGATATTTTGTCAGAGATCATATAGTGTTATAAAAATATAAACATGATTGCACCTATTGTTGCACTTACAAATTGTCATTGTCAATAGCCATTTTTGGGGTTTTTATTTTAGTGATGTTCGAGTTAGACAAATATTGCTAATTAATAAATGCTATTTATGCTAGTATAATAATAACATAATGACATGAAAGGATAAGATGCTAATTCATGATTATGCTAACTGTCATTGTTCAGTGTGTGCCAAACTTCGTCGGACCGTCCGACAAGTCCGATAAAATTACCGCTGGTCCGATAAAAAATCAGATTTTTCCGGACCGTAAGTCCGGTAACCAGTTCGGAAAATAGAGAGCGCCAAAAATTCGGATTTATAGTTCCGATCCAATTCGAATTTTATTATTGCCATCCGACTTCCGTTATTACAAAAATGTTTAACCTGAAATATACGTTCCAGGAGCTATTCCACAGCAATAAAACGGAAAGCAGGAGGCCCAAATTATGAATAAAACGTAAAAGAAAATATAAGCAGCATTGGATGGAGGGGCGACCATGGTTGCAATTTGACGAGGAGAAATGTGTAATGAAATGCACACACTGCTTTGAATTTTATGGGTCGGGAGGCGCAGCACACAATAATAATTTAAAAGGCCAAAATACATTTATTTGTACTTCCATAAATAAATGTATTCTGACCTTTTAAATTATTATTGTGTGCTACGCTTCCCTAACTCGACCCGACCCGACTCGTTTCTCCTTGTCAAATTGCAACCATGGTCGCCCCTCCATCCAATGTTTCTTAAATTTTCTTTCAAATTTTCTTCATAGTTTGTGCCTCCCGTAGCTTTCCGTTTTAAAGGAGAAAATAAGTAAATATTTACAAAACCGAATAATTGTTTTCTTTTTATTGAAGAATTTTTGGTCCAGTAAAAAACTTTACGGTCTGGTAAAGTTTCTAGGTTTACCAGACCGAATGTCCATTAATCATTTTGAAAGTTTGGCACACACTGTTGTTGTTGTTAAAATTTGATTGTGCTGAATAAAAAAGTACACAAGACATGTGCAAGGACGGTTCTTTGACCATGTCTCTTCTGAAGGACCTCAAGGCTTTCATTTCTAAATGCCAAGTGCATGTGGAAAGAGCAGTCTCTATCAATTTTGAAGTCTTGGTCAAACCCTGTCTATAAGTGATCAGCTGGCATTAGGGTTAATACATTGATTAATTATTCATTAACTGTGTAATGCTTATATTTTGCCATGGTTTTATTTTCGCTGTATTCGTGGTCCAGTGTATTCCTGTGAAAATAAAACGACAGCAAAAACATGTGGGTATTTCCAGCCAATCACTCTTGCTAGAGTTGTTTTCATTTAGTCAGATAAGACTGCGAAAATATTGACACGGCGAATACACTAGTCATCGTCAAACCGCGAAAGTTTGACACCATGAAAATAAAGCAATATACAGTACTGTAGAATGTCTAGTGTTCACATATTCAGCATTTTAATTTTTCTCTTGATTTATTTTTCAGGGAGATCCAGAGTATTCAGAGCGAGCACTTGATGGTTTACAACAAGTCATGACAGTTAAAAGTAGAGTTGTACTTCCTTATCTTGTACCACAGGTATGTGATAGAAATTTTTTGTCTCATTCTGTGATCAGGAGGCTATCACATGGCTTTTTATACAATCATTTCTAGAAATGGGACATATTATGGTAAAGTTCCATGTGCAATAGTTTGCCTGGCCTACACCTCCAACACTATTGGAGGATCTGTAACCAAACTGGGTATATATAATTACTAGGACATGTGTTGGCCAAAAGAGGAGAAAGGCTTGTGTAAATTTCTCAAGAGTTGTGCCCCTTTGATTGAAAAACAAAAAATGTCCCTAGATACTAGATTGGATGTGATTACAAACCAAATTGTCAATGACAATCCTTAAAGGTACTGTTCTTATCAGTCCCGATACCTTTTTAGTATACCAAGTTTGAAATAAAAATTCAAAATGGATGCATAAAAGATATGTGGAGGCAGAGTAGTCTGAATTGAGTTATGACAGCTGTGTGTCACCTTGCAAATCGAACTTTCATCGCCAGCAATGGGTACTTCCAACTCTGCCCTAGGTATATAGTGTCCGTCTTGTAAGGACATCCTCCACATTGATACCTAGTCAAGGAATTTCTGGTGCACCCACTCCTCTTTTCAGAGGACCCCCTGCTAGAGGGTTGATTTGACTTTTGTCTCAGACCTTCCCAAGGGTAATATGAGTAATTGAATACCCAGTTTGTTACCCCTAAAGCAAGCATTGCCACCACACCATGCTACATATAGGGTGTGATTTCATTTATATAGCATGCGATGCTCAAGTGCTAATTCATAGTTTTATTTAATTTGCATATATTTAAAAAATTGAAACAATTTATTATGTATATACAGGGATATTCATGTTTTAATTCAATTTTGATTTAAGCAATATAGTATTTTAAATTTTGATAAAAGAAAATTAGTATTTATATCTTATTTTGGCCATGAAAATGAGATTTCACAAAATATCTAAAATCCTTGATTTTTTAAGGGGAGATAATCATGATTTTTTTTTAAAAAAAACACATTTGATGTTGAGCACTGATTGAAATCTAGAATAAATGAATAATCATTATTATTACTCATAGGAAAAGGTTTTTTAA
Source organism: Anadara kagoshimensis (assembly GCA_021292105.1). Lineage (NCBI taxonomy): Eukaryota > Metazoa > Mollusca > Bivalvia > Arcoida > Arcidae > Anadara > Anadara kagoshimensis. The sequence continues at coordinate 35,356,641 of CM037874.1, forward strand.
TGAATTAAATATTTCTATGAAAATATTTTTATAAGAGATTTGGTCCATAACTAGACATTATATATATAAAGAGGGAAAAATATTCAGAAAAAACTTATAATCTGCCCTTGATAACTTTGTTCATTACTGAGCCCTTAAATCCTTCAGTTTAATGGGATTCGCTGCTGTACCGCGTGATACCCTCTAATGTTTGTGCAGAACACTTATTTCCAATGGATATAGAATCACTTAAGATGACGTTTTCTGTAAAAACAATGTTAATCTGGGAATTTTCTACATTAACGTTTTCCGAAACATTAAAAGGTATTGGTCTGGTGGTACAGCAATGAACCCCATTCTGGTGTCTACCTGGATTTATTGTCAATACCCTTTATGTTGTCCAAATAGACTAAGCATGCAAGATTGAACTGTATATTTGGCTTGAAATCTTTTGATACCAGTAGTTAAAAAATTTTAATTTATTTTTTAGCTCACATCTCCACCTGTGAATACCAGAGCATTGTCATTTTTGTCATCGGTAGCAGGGGATGCATTAACTAGACATTTGACTAAAATCTTACCAGCTTTGATGTCGTCCCTTAGTGAAAAATCAGGATCACCAGAGGAAGAACAGGTTAGTTCATTAGATGATAGAAAAGTTGAAATCATTTGAAGACATTTCTTAGCTATAAAAATGTCAAATTATTTTTCTCCATTTGTATACTAAATAACACAACAAGGTCAGTTCAGCAGATGGTATGAAAGTTAAAATCATAGTTAAAAACATTTTTTTTGTTATATAAATAACAAACCATTTCATTTTTATCCTTCTACACTACATGACATTAATACAAATCAGTACATATTTCTACACCTTTATCCCATACATACACACACTCACACCCAACACTTCATCATCATCATAAAATTTTTTAAACCCAAATTAAAAAAAAAATTAATCCATGATTTCTGAACGTAGATTGGAAATTTGATGATTAGTAAACCAGAAAATTTAAATATGTAAAGTAAATAGATATATTTCCTTGCCAACCTGCTTGTTTACTGTAAACATATTTATTTTTCATGGTGTACTAATTTTTAGCTTATTTTGCGGTTGTTTGTTTTGTGCAAAAATTGTTACCAAGAGAAAATTATATTATGCGTAATGTGTCTATATAGTGCATATTTAAAAAACACAAAATTTAACTACGTAGATATGTCTTAATTTCATATACCTCGAAATTTAATACACATTAAATTTTTTAAATTAAATATATTGACAGTATTGTATACATGTTGTTACCATGGTAATTATTGTATTATCGTGGTAATTGTTGTGTAAAGATGGTAATTATTTTGTTACCTCCTCACTATTTTACAGGAATTAGACTACTGCAGAAGTGTGGTATTGTCAGTCACAGATCCAGAGGGTGTCAGAACCATTATGGAAGAACTTCTATCAGCTGCCAATACTCCCTCTGCAGACTTGTGTAGTTCTGCTGTTACAATTCTACATGCGTTCTGTGAAGGAACATCAGCTGACTATTCTGATTACCTCCCCCAGCTTTTCAGAGGACTTATTGGATTGTTTGTTAGAAGTGATGAGAAAGTTTTACATGCCAGCTGGAATTGTCTAAATGCAGTAACCAAGGTAAACTATAAGCATCCTTGATTTCCACATTTTTAAAATTTTAGTTCACCCGATTGACCATCACTACTTTTAGGGGGATTTTCTGTGGTAAATTTTAATTATTTTTCTCAAAAGAAAACTTCCTGTATTCTGTTGTAACGCATGTTTTACGTTATATACACATATTTATATTAAGAAGCTAGAATTTATTATTTCGCCAAAAGTAAGTGGGGCACTTAGTGTTTGCTCCGTTTCTTGCGTAAACATTTTGTCCAGGTCTTTTCTCAACAACAACATTGAATTTAACAAATCCTTATGAAACTTCACAAGAACAATGTTATGGTGATGTAGGCATGCCATTGATTATTCATACTTTGATCATGCAGATGGTTGGGATTTTTAGTTGGGGTTCATTTTTGAAATGACATCCCATTTCAGTTATAACTTGTTTTTTTTTTTATAGAAACTTGATGTATCTGAGATGTTACAACACATAGCTGATGTTAAACTGGCTATGAGGTATGCTACATCTGACTTCAAAGGTAAAGAACTTCCAGGATTCAGTCTACCAAAGAAGGTAAGTGTGACATAAAAAAAAACCCACTAAACATTAAGTGTTGTTTGTTGCATTCAAAACATGTCCAAATCAATAATTTACAGCCCTGTCAGTAAATTTTGAAGTAAACGACAAATTTGTTTTAAGTAGACAGCAAATATGGAGTAATATACATTGTATATTGTAAAAAATGTTTTGAAACGTAAACTTAGTGGAAGTATGCAACAAATTTAATCCAAATCCAAAATAGTAGAAAATTTTCATTGCCTTACAAGCTTTATTGAAACCACTGAGTGACAAAGATGGTTCCATTAAACATTTGATATTCATGGGGTAAAATTTTGTGATTATTTATGTAAATAAAAAAATGTTTTGAGACAATTTTTGGGTGAGGTAGATATGTCATTGGCTATTTGTATTTGATCACACACATGCTTTGGGTTTGTTTTGCAGATGCTTTTGAATTGACTCCCTATTTTAGTCATAACTTGTTATTTCAGGGTATTGCTCCAATTTTGCCAATATTCAGAGAAGGAGTACTAAGTGGATCACAAGACGTAAAAGAACAGGCAGCCATTGGACTGGGAGAACTAATTAACCTTACTAGTCCTGAAGGATTGAAATCATCTGTTGTTGCAATAACTGGTCCCTTGATTCGTATCCTTGGAGACAGATTTACCTGGAATGTCAAAGTCGCTGTTTTGGAGACTTTAACCATTTTGTTAGGCAAGGTCAGTATTCATTTTAAACATTTCATTTGCAACATGCAAGATTGAAAATGTTAACAAAGAAAGATTGTCAATAATCATAAGATGTTTACATTGGATTAATCAGTGTACTATGTGATACTTCATAACATTCGTGCGGAAAATTATTTTCATTAAATATTGAATCTTATACGTTCATGTTTTCCCATAAAAAATATGTTTGTCTAATAATTTGCAGCATTAACTTTTTCCAAATTATTCAGCTCAAATGTTAAAGAGTATCCTTTGGTTTCTCTGATAAATTCAAATAAGTATTGATAATTCAAACGAAATATTGACATCAGTTTGTTTTGGTTACGGTGGAAAGCCAACATATTTATTTTCAAGGTGTACTAATTTTTGCTTCTTTTGTGGAAAATAAACACCAAGCAGAATTTATATGTGCTTATTGTGCATATTTCAAAAAGCAAAAATTGAACTACACGGATATATCTAATTATCCTATACAGCGAAAACACAATACATGTGAAATTAAAGATGTTTACAGTATATTGAATGAGATTTTAATATAAGAAAAAAGTTGTTGAGTCAGAACCAGATGCCTTTCAACATTCTTATTTTAGGTCGAATCTTAAACATAACAACTCGACGTACAATGGTGGGGGAGGAGATTTGGGATTTGTCTTTTAAGAGACTGCACCAGTTTGGTTTTACAGATTTAATTTGATTACACATATACATGTATATTTAAATTTCTTATTTATTTAGGTTGGAGCATTGTTAAAACCATTCTTGCCACAGTTACAGACAACATTTCTGAAAGCTTTGAATGATCCACAGCGGTCGGTCAGATTAAAGGCTGCCTCGGCTTTAGGGAAGTTAATAGTTATCCACATGAGGGTGGATCCTTTGTTTACAGAACTTCATAATGGAATTAAGAATGCCGCAGATACTAGTGTCAGGTGAGAGTTTGTTTGAACTTCAAGTAGACTATACTCCAGGCCCCGGTTTCACAATCCATCCTTAGCTTAGATTTTCCTTAACTTAAATCTGATAAAATTTCAAATCTTCATAATTTTGTTGTTTTTTTGGATATTGAGGAATTTAAGATGTCATTATTATACTACTAGATTTAAACATTTGCATTTAGTTTTGACAATAATATTCATCAGTAGTTCCAAAAATAGCTAACCAAATTTTGCTTAATTTAAGTTAAGGAAAATCTTAGCTAAAGAATGATTGTGAAACCGGTCCCAGCTTTACCATGTGTAAATTTGCATAAGCAATGTTTCAACAAAGTTAACAAAGAACTAGTCAACATAAAGATGGCGACATGTCGTGTTATTTATCTCAACGTTTTATTTTACTATATCACAACTTTCCGTCATATTATATCTACTTGTCATGGTATTAAGTCAACATGTCTAGATAATTTTATGTCGACCGAAATTATCTGGATGTCAGAAATAAGCCACCATACTAGAAAATTGTTTCTCAAGGAAATTACTTTAGTGCATACATTTAGTTTATTAAGTTAAGCTTTCACAGCCATATACTGCAAATACTTCAATATTTCAATTTTATGAATGAAATTTCACATGATAATCATAATGAAACCTATGGCAAAATTCATTATAACTTTTCCCTGAAGTTGCACTTAGTGCATAAATAAAAATGTCTGCAGTTGATTGTAGCAATTCATTATAATTAATATCAGGTTACTTGAATGATTTGTTCTTGTTACTAGGGATACTATGCTACAAGCTTTAAGGTTATGTTTGAATGGTGCTGGTAAGAAAATGTCGGAGGCATTGAGGAAGCAGATCATGGCGACTTTACAAGGCATGCTGGGAATACAGGAAGACTCCACCAGATCAGTGTCATCTGGATGTTTAGGATCACTATGTTCATCAATGTCAGAGGAAGAACTTGCAGATACACTGATACAGCATCTTCTAGGTACAGTCATAACTTGTTATCTCAAAATTCACGGGAGGAAGAAAAATACTTTGACTTATCCAAATTTTGACTTAACAGAAGTCAGGGGTTAGGTGTTTTCCAAACAAACGGATGTAATTGAAGTTTTTGTATCTTAAGTTGTACTGTATGTTACCAGGAATCTGTTAAAGCAGATTAAATGTTGATTATATATACATGTTAAAGATTTATTTTTTGATTGAATGGGTTCTTTTGCCACCATCCCTGAACTGACAACATAAAAGTGAAAGAATTTTGTTGCCTCGTAAAACACCCTACTCAATATACATGTTATTTTTCGCATACATTCAGTTGATCAAATTTTTACTGTAACAAACCATCAAAGTTTGGCTAAATAAAAAAAGGAATTACAAGTGTATGTACATTACATGTTTACATGTATAATAATAAATACATATACAGAAAAAAGGAGCCAGAAATATTTGTCTCAGCACTTATCTATATTGATTGATTGAATGATTGATCGATTGAATGATTTATTGATTGAATGATTTATAGATTGATTGTTTGATATTACAGATAATGATACAAGTGTTGACTGGATGCTTCGTCAGGGAAGAAGTATTGCTCTCTATGTAGCCCTAAAAGAATCACCGGACGCAATCTGGAAGCCAAGTTTTCAACAGAGTATTATCAATGTAACAACTACATTGACTGGATCTGATAGGGTAATTATAAATCATGTGACAACTTATAAATCATGTGACCACATTGACTGGATCTGATAGGGTAATTATAAATCATATGACAACTTATAAATCATGTGACCACATTGACTGGATCTGATAGGGCAATGATATAGGAAGCATGACAGATATGCAAATATTCAATATAAAGGAAAAACATGTTGGTTAAAAATAGAAAAAAGTCCTGGTGGAAGAATTTTATTTTCTAGTTGTAGCATGGGGTTATTGGATGAAATTGCCTTGTTAAAAAATTCTAGAAAGTGTTATCCAAATTAGAATTTCAATTTAATATTGAAAAATATGTCTTGACAACAATAAGATCTCATAATAATACAACGTTTGACATTGGTATTTTAATGATGTTAGAAAAAAAAAAAAATAAACTTACTACATTGATATCTTAATGACAAGAATTCGTTTTGCTTCATTTCTACCCTCTACCTGCCTCCCCCAATAACTTTATGGTTTTCAGTATAAATTCCCTCGATTTATCCCCAGACCTCTTTATAACATCAAAATTTTCCTGAACAAAGAGTGATACTGCATCTATGTTTTACTTTAATATGACGATTTTGTATTGTATTTCAGATTCCGTTATGTCTTTGTGGATTTAGGTCGCTGGGTTATTTATTAAAACATCAGATAGCTATAGATGAAGTAGACACCAGCTTGGTTACATTACTAGTCAAGGTAAGTCTAATACATCAGCGAAGCTTCACTACAGTCGTACTGCTGATAGCATAACACCAAGCTTTCAAAAGCATCATATTTAGATAGCTTTATGTGGTAAACCTGCCAGTCGAGGTAGCTAATGTGATACGACTGACAATAGCATCACATCAAGGTAGCCTTATTTGATCTAACTGCCAGTTAGATGGTCAATGGTAGTCAATGGTTCTTAATTTAGCCAATGACTGTCAATAATGTTATTCTGACACATCCATTTTTCGATTCAGATCAAGCTAAGGCCATAAATTAAATTTCCCTATCTTGTATCATGATTGCTAATAGATTTTATAAACATTATACATCAGGTGCAAGTGCCTGTGACAAATGCCAAAGGTGTTTGGCAATAGCTTTTTGATCATGCTATGTTGTCCTTCTGATAGTTCTTGGATTCAGTCATGATGTAACATTTTGTAATTTGTCTTTCAGGGCATGAAGGTAGATTCAAATGATGTTAAACAGTTGGTGACACAAGTTATAACGTATTTAGCCAATACTGCATCCAAAGAACTGTCAGCAGCTTGTATCAAGATATTAGTTCCCCCGCTGGTGATGGGAACTAAGGAGAAAAATACCATAGTTAAATCTAACAGTGAATTTGCTCTTGTAGCAGTACTTAGACTAAGACAGGGAGATGCTGTTTTATCGGTAAGTATCTATATATAGCTCACATCACTACCGTTGCTAACAACAACAACAAATCAACAATTTAGCCTCAGAAAGTAAAAAAAATAGGATTACTTTGGCGTAGGGATTAAAATGTCTCTGTGTGTCATCCATAATAAGATGATGTCATTGAGAGCCAATCCATTCGTGCAAACGTAGTAGAAAAATTTGACTAATCAAAATGCTTGAAATAATGGAGAATTGAATTATCATCTATCCTTATATATCAACTTTATATAATCTCTAAATTACACGATGGATGTGTCTGTTTGAATATTCAAATTCAAGGTCAAACTTGACACACTATGTAACCATAATTTATCTTCCATCTTCCTATGTTTGAGATAGAGATTTCCACTTGAATACACGATGGTAGAAATTTCTATCTTCACCTCCACGTGCGGCTTTCAGTGACGTCACAATCAAAGGACAATTGAATGGTGTCATATCATGGAGACATGACGTCGTCTTGCGGGAAAATGACACCTGAGTCTCCAAAATTTAGAAATTTTCACTGCATTCCAAATGCTTATTTTGGGAGATTAGAATAAATGGCTTTGTTTTCTAGTTTATACATTTTGTTTAAACCAAAATCAGGCACATTCTGTCCGATGGTCATATTTATATAAAACGTTAAATAACAAAGTTAGATTTGCAAAGATGGCGTCGATGTCGATGTGACTGATACTTCAAGCAAACAATTGTCATCTAAATGGAAGAAAAAGAATCAATCATGAGTTTATCCATGTAGGATAGGGAAATCTCACCCTCGGGGTTGAATATTTCTGTCAGAGACTCGGCAAGCCTCATCTCCGGCCATTGTTTATTTACATTATTTATAATTGACTCTACTGAGTACCTCAAGGTATCCAAAACTAGTACCTTGGAGGAATTGGTTTTTCCTACTATACATGTGTAAGCTTTATATAATTGTTTCTTCCTATCAAATTTCAGGCAACCTTGTCACAGTTGGATGTTGGAATGAAAGACTCCTTAAATGAAGTTGTAACAAAGTCACTAAACAAAATATGTAAACAGCCAGAAACAGCCCAAGAGGAGATTGACGACACGGTCCTCAAATAATATATTGTTTAATTTTACAGAATTAATAAAACAATAATATTGTGCTTCAGCATTGTTGAAATATGTGTGAACTTTTAATTTATAAGCTGTTGTTTATAAAGGTGTTATAGAATTGAAATTGAAGACAGTTAAAGATATACATGGACATGTAAGTGGGATCCAGAGCTCAAACTAAAAATAACAAATAGTGCAAATACGACTTTTGCTGTTTCTAGAATGTTTATCAATTAAATCAGTCGTGTCTGATGCAGTGAAAAAAGGAAATATTTAAATATACAATGTATATTTATAAGTTATGTCAGCCATGTTATAAATCTAAATGTGTCTTTGTGACAATAACAAAGAGAATAATGAGTTGACATGTTTATCATTAAGATATGCACGTCAGATATATCCCATAATGCATTGATAATTCCCACTGTGCATCTGAATTATTATGACTCACACAGTGCATATGAAAATAGGATCGACAAATTGTAAATATACTGTTTCCCCATAATGCATCAGAAATATTGTTTCCCACAGTGCACAAAATATGATTTTCACATGGTAAATATGCATTATGTTTCCCATAATGCATCAGAAGATTTGATATTTCCCACAATGCATTAAGTATATTTTCCATAATGCATCAGAAAATTATATTTTTTAATTTTGTTAATTTAAAAAGCTGATTATAATTCATGAGAGCATATAAGAAATATCCACTCACAATATGATTTGAATTGTAATTTCCAAATTATTTGTAAAACATTTCAAAATGTATAACTTTTAATTTTTTGTTGTACAGTCCAACTTGCCTTAAAGGACACCTCTATAAAAGGGCCACATGCCCGTAAAGGCGACTTTTACTGGTTCCTTTGGGTGGCCTTTAAAGACAGGTTTGACTGTATTTTGAACATCATCATACTTACTAATCAAAGTTTGGTAATTTGAAGTGTGGCTAAAGTATTAAATTGTAAACTGTTGTTTTGTTCGCCTCACCTGGCAAATTTCTGCCACAAGGTGGAACTCGAGATTTGACTTTTCCAGTGTCTGTGTCAGCCGTGGTGCTAATTTTGTTGTATGGTTATGTTTATTCAAAGCCAAGGCTTATAGTGATAATAAGAGTGAGACTTTCTTTTATACACCCCACCTGTTAAATTCCAAGTTGAAATGAAATTTTTGAGAAAAAAAACAATTTTCCAAGAAATGTTTAAAATTGCTTGATTCTTGCATCAAGAAATGTTTAAAATTGCTTGGTTCTTGCATCAAGAAATGATTAAAATTGCTTGATTCTTGCATTTTAAGGCTTTCTGAGTTAAAATTAAATCTTTATTTGAGGGTACAAATGGAATTCTTTCCACTATAGGAACTACAATGCAACATCTTATTCCATGAGGTTCTTGTTAACTTGTTTGTACCGTTGTTGTACAAATATAATTTTTAAATTAGGTTGAAAAATGATTATGTGATGGGTCATGTGATTTATCAGTTACTTGATTTTGCCGTCAATGTAGAAAAAATTTAATGTCCTCATATTGAACACAATCATGCAGAATGATTTAGAAGTTGAAATTTAAAATAAGAGAAAAACTGTAAACATGGTTTAATATTTTCGTGTGGTGGAAATTTTTGCCAATTTCACAAATTGAAAAAAAAATCATCAGGCAAAAATTACAAGTTATGTGCTTTGTACTACAAGAACGGGCACAAATTGCGAAAATAACCCTCTCGCCAATACCAACAATACAATTTCGCAAAAATTTCCAATCATGAATATAACCACATTTACAGTAACAAATCTGAACAATATTTTCAGTGCAGAAGTTGCCAAGTTCTACATTATATGGTACAATGTTAAACTTCATTGACTTGTTTTAGTCCAATAATCATAAATAGTGCTACGAGACTGAATGAAGTCTCAAAAATGTTTGTTTGTTCTTCAAATTGAAAATAAATTTTATTAAATATATTCATACTTTAGTGTTTTCTTTAATTTTCTCTTATTTGGATCTTTAAACTATACTAGGAGTATGGGAGTGGAGTCAAGTAATGGTGATTAAGTCCCAGTCAAGAATATTTCACTTATATCCAGACATTGCCAGCTATAGGCGAAGGTACAGAAATTTTGCCTATGCATTGCACTGATAGCATTATACGGCAGAGCTCTTTATTGTGCCATGCCTAGCGACACAGGACCTTGTTTATTTTAAGTTATCTGAAAGTACATAACTTTCATTTTGTAATGTCGAGTTCTTGGCAAAAGAACAGTCACTACCCACTTTCAAGTCTTGGGTCAGACATTGTCGGGGTTTGAACCCACAACCTCCGTCATATTTAGTGAGCACTCTACTAACCAAGTTACTAGTTATATGGAATGCTATACATGCATGTCCATTTGTAGTGAAATCTTGATTGATTGAACTTGGTTTTACATCCTAGTAAAGAATATTTCATTTGTCTGCCATGACATGGGGCATCAGGTTTTTCATAGGTCTCTTTCAAAGGAATCTGATTTTCATTTCTAAATGCAGAGTGCTTGGCTACCTATTTTCGAGTTTTGGTCAGATCCGGTTGATGTTCAAATCAATGACCTCCTATATGCAAAGCAAGCACTCTATCAACTGAGCTACTGTAGTTGTGAAATATTAATGATTTATTTAAGGATCGAACTTAGTACTGATTTATTGGATAGTTTAGTAGACGATGCGAAAATCGATTGAATGGTGAAGCCCAAAATAGGGCCCCAGATCCTATTATAAGAATGTTGGCTTGCTGAAGATGTTTTGGGGGAGTATTCTAGTTTCTTCTACAATTCCTAAATTGTCTCAATATAAGTGAAAGAAACTTGGCTGAGGTGTAAAACTAAATTACTCTGCCAATGTTGCTTAACATATGTGAATTTTTTTTACAAATATTTTCGTCGAGCCACTTTTGTCTTATCAATTTTGCATCACAGCTGCTACCTTGCTCTGTCTGCAGAGCTCTTGTTGTGTTGGGTTTCATGCATATTGTTTACATGTCTAATTTAGACCAGCTTTCTGAGTAGACATATAGATTGTTGTAATTATGTTTATGATAGCTAGACTTGTTTCATTCTTATGTGAACTCATGCAATTCATGGGATCGAGAAGTCAGCCACTCTAACACAAGATTGATTGAATGAGGTTTTTACATCCCAGTCAAGAATATTTCACTTATTTTGAGATGTTGCCAGGTAAAGGTGAAGTGCCAGACATTTTTACCTTTGCAGTGCCATTGGCTTCCTGCACTTTGCCCCAACCACACTCCGTGCAAAGGTTCAAATCTTATGGCATTGTGTTAGAGCACTCTCTAAGGGCCTGGCTCCAGTTTCTTCCATCTTGCAACGAAATTACTTTTTTTGTCAGACTACGATAAATAGTAAGTCAACAACAAGAACTGTATTTTTCGATGTTTTAATACAATAGTATTAAAAAAAATTAAAAATCTGAAATCAATCCTCACAAATTCTGACAAAACCTTCATACACCTTACACCAGGCTCAGTATATATACATCAATCATCAACTACAAGTGCTTTAAGTTGACAAAATCATCATTACTGCCCCCTGGTGGAAGAATATGAAATTATTTATCAGTGCAAGTGTCGAGTCATTGCAAAAGCATACACACATAACAAAATATTTTAAATATTTTTCTTCATATACACAGCTACAAATAAATAACACTACATTTATAAAATGGCACCCAAAAAATTAAATTTTCAACCAAAATTTAAAATTTTTAAAAATTTTTTGAGATTGTTATATTTACTGGGGGTCCATACTTGTATAAAGTTTCAGTTTTTAATTTCAAACTATTCACTCTGTAAATTTATTACAATCATGACATTAACAGTCATAATGCTCCTAAAAACTTTGCCAACTTCCTTTAATTTTCTTTGGTACGGGTGTTGAGGAATAATGGTGTTTTACACCCAGTCAAAACCCTTTCACTTATTAAATTAATGAGGTGGCCAGTTCTAGGAAGGAAACCAGTGCCTGGAGAAATCTAACCACCTTCAGTGTGAACTAACATGCTTGAGAACACTTGGCCACCGAGGCCTCTCCTTTGGGGAAAACAAGCTGTAACAAATGACATCGTTTCAAATTGTTTCATGATAACCACTCACACATTTCATTCCAAATTTTAAACTTTTAAATTTCCAAATTTTACACTTTCAAACATTTAAATTGTAAAATTTTTGATACAAATAATTGGTACCCCAGTCGACAAACTAACCCATCCATACAATTATGCAAATATTCACATGCACACTTTATCCATTTAGTGATTATCAAAACATCTGTTCTTGTGCATTTAAAATTTTGAAATTTAAAAAAAATATTTTGAGGTTAACGGTCTTAAATCAAAATTATGATCCTGAAATTTTGATATGCTTCATAAAATATTTTGAGGATAACAATCTAGAAATTAAAATCATGATTCTGGAATTTAAATCTTTGTACTGCGTAATTTAAAATAATGTTTATTTATTTTTTATTTTTACAATTCCTGCTTCTTCTCGTCATCATCATCATCATCATCGTCGTCGTCTTCATCTGCTGCCTTACGTTTTACGAAGTTTGTATCTTTTAACAGCTCGTTACACTGTTCTCTGTTATAATTTGATAAATCTATTTTCTGAAATAAAAATATGTACCATAAATAATTACAATTCATGGATAAAAGTTCTGCTATGTTTTCACATTTTAAAATAAGTGAAAATATAGCCATCAGTCACATCAGTCCCAGACAATGACCTTATTGCTCTGAAACCAAAATATGACAGATGAGTGAGTTGAAGAAGTCTGCCATAAAAGTGGCTGGGTATAAAGGAGAACTATAACTAATAAAGTATATTTGAGGTGTGCAGCTGGAAAATGTTCATCTTTCCTTTTTTAGCCTTTCCATTACTGTAACAGTATTACAAGTTGTTGCATAAACTAAAAAACCTTCATTGGCTACCAAACAAGGCGCACTTTCAACCACTAGGCCATTTAAGCTCCCTTAAAGATGAGGTAGCTACCATAAAGTGTGCACTTTCAACCACTTGGCCACTGCAGCTCCCTTAAAGATGAGGTAGCTACCAAAAAGTGTGCACTTTCAACCACTAGGCCACTTAAGCTCCCTTAAAGATAAGGTAGCTACCAAAAGTATGCACTTTCAACCACTAGGCCACTTAAGCTTCCTTAAAGGTAAGGTAGCTACCAAAAAGTGTGCACTTTCAACCACTAGGCCAATGAAGCTCCCTTAAAGATAAGGTAGCTACCAAAAAGTGTGCACTTTCAACCACTAGGCCAATGAAGCTCCCTTAAAGATGAGGTAGCTACCAAAAAGTGTGCACTATCAACCACTAGGCCACTTAAACTCCCTTAAAAATGAGGTAGCTACCAAAAAGTGTGCACTTTTTACCACTAGGCCATTTAAACTCCCTGAAAGATGAGGTGGCTACCAAAAAGTGTGCACTATCAACCACTAAGCCACTTTAACTCCCTTAAAGATGAGGTTGCTTCCAATCAACTACTTGGCCACTTAAACTCCCTTAAAGATGAGGTAGCTACCAAAAAGTGTGCACTATCAACCTCTAGGCCACTTAAACTCCCTTAAAGATGAGGTAATGAGCCAACACTGGTTGCATTGGACAAAATGAAATGTAATTAACATTATCGTTATGTGCACTTTCTGGTATTAAGAATGGGTCCTTTTACTGGCCCCTGTTGAAATTACTGTTATATAATATCTTACCTCTACACTCTGTCCTGCTTCATTCAAAAAGTGTAAAACTGGTGGAGCACCAGGAACTTTTTTAAATTCAACATTGTCACTTAATTAACGTTAAGGAATTTTGTTGTCAATATGAGCCATTCAATAGCAAGCTATTAGACACCCCTAACATAGCAAGTGATTGGAGTGTAAAACTAGTACTTTTTTAAATTAAACATTGGAAAGTTAGAGAATAAATATTCTCACACCTTTGACATGGAAATCCCACATTTTTACCCATGTGGGATGTCCTTGTCTCACCCTCGGGTTGAGACAGGCTACATGCTTCACCTGAATAAACAGCTGTTTTCTGTGACCCTAGAAGCTTTTAATGGATTTTTAAAGGAATAAAAGGTGAAAAAAAGAGTCAATGGCTACTGGTCATATGAGATAGGGAAATCTCAACCCAAGGTCTTATATATTTTATATATTTATATACATGTATTTTGGTCCACAACTTGGCAAGCCTTATTTTGGACCAAATATATATAAGACCTTGGGTTGAGATTTTTCTATTTCATATGACCAGTAGCGATAGATTGATTCATTCGATTAGTAATTAAATTCAATTTTCACAACAGGTTTATAATTTTCATCATGTTTATTGCTAGTTTAGAGAGGTTTCACTTCATTTTCAATTAATATTACCTGATGTATTAATTACTTTTAATGTTTTTATCAAGAATTTTGCCTGCATACTGATTTTTATCTAAATACAGTCAGGTCAACAAGAGGTCAACAGACCTTACTGCTCACCCGAGGATATGTCCCATATCTCTTGCAGAACTAAAATACATCTCTATTTAAGTCTAGCTACAGTGTATTTATTAACAACAAAAATTGTGGTACCAAATGTATAAAACTAGGTCATTCCAGGCAGTATTCCAATACAACTGTGACCTTGACCTTTGAACTCATGACCTTCATCTATATATCACAACTATTGTTGTATCAATAAATTAAAATATTTTAATATATATATTCCTTTACATAAAGCTTAGTTTTTTCAGATAGTTGACCATTTCAGTATTTTTATGCTTTAGTGAGCTAAAAATTCTGACATGTTTGTAGGGTGAATTTGAACATAAAACTTTCCACTGTTGTAGATGTGACAGGACTTTTTCTAAATGACGTGTTTTTTATACAATGTATTTATGATTAAAAAAAATACTGTGAAAATATATACAAGAGATACAATCTTTCTCATTTGGTGAATTTGAATGAAAATCTTTTCACTGCTGCAAATGTAACAGGACTTTCTCTTAATGGCCTGTTTTTTATACAATGTATTTATGACTTGTGAAAATATACAAGAGATACAATCTTTCTCACCGGTGAATTTGAATGAAAATCTTTTTCACTGTTGCAGATGTAACAGATTTTCTCTCAAAAACTTGTTTTTTATATTTATAATCTGTAACAATGTCGTGAAAATATACAAATGATAAATCCTTCTCATATACAGAGCACCTGTTACAAATTTACATATATATTATTTAATCTCTTTACTTACTAATAAATGCTGCTACATACGCAAGACTAGTCCCAAGTGAAAAAACATCAAACAAAATATGTGATAAACCAATAAATCTGGCAACATATGGCCATTACGGTAATCTTAATAGCTTTAACTGAAACTTATCTTTCATATTATAACAATATTACAGTAAGAACCTTATTAAAAGTGGAGTGGAGTTAGGCATTTAATGTCTCAAGTCAAAATGATTTTCTTTTTACTTATACTGTCAGTACTTTGATGGCCTAGGAAACTCGAGTATGCTGACATAACTACCTACCTTATAGCTGTCAAGGGTGATAAGAGTTCAGTTGAGTTTGTTGTTTAACATTCCAGTCAAGAGTATTTAAATTATATCGAGACACCACCAGCTAAAGGTGAATGTGCAGAAATATTGCCTG
This sequence comes from Anadara kagoshimensis, assembly GCA_021292105.1. Taxonomy (NCBI): domain Eukaryota; kingdom Metazoa; phylum Mollusca; class Bivalvia; order Arcoida; family Arcidae; genus Anadara; species Anadara kagoshimensis. The sequence continues at coordinate 35,372,357 of CM037874.1, forward strand.
TGCATTAAACAACCTTTTAAAAGACTGGCTCAGGTGGTCTAGCAAAAATCCAAGTTTGAATGAGTTAAAATACAGCTAATCTTAGCAAAATTCCATGTTTTACCTAAATTTGAGCATATGTACCTGTCACTACCTGACCTGTTTTTGTTTTACATGGCATATGATCACTACTTTTATAATTATTAAAACAATGACACACAAGTCAGAGATTAGCATAGAAAACAAAACTTATACTAGCACTAAACAAATGGAATAGAAAATTGTTTGAGGGCAGAGAAAGAAATCTTCCTCACCTGTGTCTCATAAGGTTAGCCGCCTGACCATGTGATATCACACAGCGCTTGTACGGATCACTTGATTAATTGCATAAGATGACTCTTTACCTTATAAACAACTTCATTCCATGAATTTGCCATGTAAAGGTTTTACAAAATGTCTTTCATAAACCTAAATGGTTATTTATCATGTGGTACACTTGGAAACCCTAATGTTTTGATTTTTTTCTTGTTACATAAAAAGGATACTACAGAGGGATGTCATCAAAAATGAATCTCTTCACCTCTGGTAGACGGTTCAAACGTCATCCAGCACAACTCTGAAATAGACAAAAAAAACATCTTAATATTTCTAAGAGAGAGATGTTTAAAATGGAATTGGGCTAGTTGAGGTGTAGACTTTGTGTCAAAAGTACAGTTAAACCTGCCTTAAAGATCATCTCTATATAAGGGCAACCTGCTCTTAAAGGCTAGAATTTTCTTTATTCCAATCAATCTTTACTAATGTTATTTGAACCGTTTAATAAGGGTCACCTGTTCCTAAAGACCACATTGGTTCCTTAAGGTGGCTTTTGTAGACAGGTTTGACTGTAGATAAAATAATGTGGATTAACTGAGACTCTTCAGGGCTTCGATTATTCAATCGTCCACTTGTCCTGACGAGTGAAATTTATACTGGGACAAGTGAAGCTGTTATTGCACTCGTCAAGGTGCCGAGTTAAATTTATCAGACATATACTTCATGGGCTTGTTACAATTAATAAACAACAGACAATTTAGTGTAGGTCGGGAAAATTGTGTATTTAAAGGAGGTCAATTGTAACGACCAGGGCCACTTTGTAAAAATCTTGGTGTTCTGTTACAAGCGTGAATCAACAAAATCATTTGAACGTTTGCATCATATGTGCAAACCGTTTCACATTCGGAAGTCACTTAGTGTAACGTAAAATCCAACAGATGTTCCGAGTGTTTATATATTTGTCAGTCATCTGTAAAAGTACAGTATGTCAAAGAAACGTAAACAAACACAATATTATCTTTTACACTTGTGATGACTGTGCAGAGTTAAATTTCCAATGGCCTGTTCTTCATAGGTGCAGACTCACTTATCACCTGGGACACGTAGGAACAGGGTTGAACCTAATTTCTGTTAACCCTCTTGCTGCCAAACAGACATATGTGTACTCTACGGACAGCAATGGAATTGACAACTCTTGGTTAAAAGACAAAGATATACTCATAATCATTTTGTAAACAAAAATGCAAAAAGTTGACCCTTGAGATTATAATCTACGATGATGTCATGACTACAAATGTGTCCCGTATCATAACCTATTGTTGACGTCATATCATTTCGCATTGTGAACTTCAATTTGGCACTGCCAATGTTGCATTGAAAATTAATTTGGCAGCAAGAGGGTTAATCCAATGGCAGTAGTTTGAAAAAAGTTTCAGATTTGATGGATAATATCAAAATTTCAGAGCATTACCAAACTTGGATATTTGTGCCAACTTGTTGAGCTTTTTATATATTGCAATGTTTAAAAGTTTCCATATATAGATCTATGTTCATGCTTCTAAAAATAAAACTGGCAATGTGAAAATAAAAGTAGAAATCCATGTCAGCAGTTACACATATCTTAATCTTAAAAAAATATGACAGCGAACTTTAAAACTTCGAAATTTAAGTCGCTTAATCAACTGATGTATGAAAGACATTTTAAGTTTTCAATGTTTATTTGTATACTTTCAGTCACAGGGGCCAGTTTCATAATAAAATTTAAAAAATACCGATAAGTATATAAACAAGAGGCCCATGGGCCTTAACGCTCACCTGTGATCTTTGAACCCATGAGCTTCATTCAAATATCAAAATGATAATTCGGCCAATATTCTAATATACATCCCTATACAAAAAGTTTATAGTTTTTGAGATAAATAATCATCTCAGTACTTGTTTGTATCTGTGATCTTGACATTTGAACCCATGACCTTCATTCATATATCAAAATGATCATTAGGATAATACCTAAATATTCTAATATACATGCCTATACAAAAGGTTTATAGTTTTTGAGATAAATAATCATTTCAGACCTTGTTCACATCTGTGACCTTGACCTTTGAACCCATAACCTTCATTCATATATCAAAATGGTTGTTAGGCTAATACCTACAATATTCTAATATACATGCATATACAAAAGTTAACAGTTTTCAAGATAATTAACCATTCAGGTATTCATTCACATCTGTGACCTTGACCTTTGAACTCATGACCTTTATTCATATATCAAAATGACCAATGGGCCATTACCTACAATATTCTAATATACATGCCTATACAAAAAGTCTATAGGTTTAGAGATAAATAATCATTTCAGTACTTGTTTACATCTGTGACCTTGACCTTTGAACTCATGACCTTTATTTATATATCAAAATGACCATTGGGCCATTACCTACAATATTCTAATATACATGCCTATACAAAAAGTTCATAGTTTTGCAGATAATTAACTATTTTGGTAAACTTGTACATCTGTGACCTTGACCTTTGAACCCATGAACTTAATCGATATATCAAAATGATCGTCATGTCAATACCTACAATTAACCAAAAATCCTACATCATTATCACCAGAAATGTTTAAAAAATAGCATTTTTTATCAAAGGTCAAAAACTGGGACATGACCTTGACCTTTGACCTTGACATCAATCGGAAGAAAATCGCAAGACAAGATCAACAGTGAAAACTCCATACAATTATCTTCAGCCATTATGAAGTTATAACAATAAATGTCTCATTTTAAAAATTACATAATTTTACGCAAAAAACGCGTAACCTATTTTTCGTTCAATTTTCATGAAAAACACAATTTTAGTGTATCTAGGTATCCTGAATCCAAATATCCAATCAAAATTTGCCTGCACCTTTTGGTTTCAGAGAAGAAGATTTTTTTGTCTTTTGGCTATTTATAGTAACGGCAGCCATATTGTTGGGCGTGGCCAAACCCCGAACACAATTTTGAAAGCCTGTTACCCAGGCATAATAATCACCAAGTTTCATCAAATTTGGCTCAGTAGTTTTGGAGGAGAAGATTAAAATGTAAAGTTTACGCACGACGGACGACGGACGACGGACGACGAACGACGGACGGTGATAGATAGCAATAGCTCATCTGAGCCTTTCGGCTCAGGTGAGCTAAAAAGAGTAAAGGGGAACAACGAATCGGATCTTTCAAGTGTAGGTGCTCCGACAAAACTCTACATTACTTTTTTAATTTGTGTCCGACCATTGTGATCTTGGTGTCATTTTGTTCCCAGATAAATATTCTTTAAGTTGGTATTCAATTTTTGGACATAATTTAAAATCTAAATAAAATGTTCAAACGGAAAACACAGAAAAACAGTGTAATTTTGCCCGATGTAGCTAAGCCCGTCCATGTAAAAGTAGCTTAAAATTCGCATTACGCTCATGTTTTTCACTACCAGCGTCCGTGTCAACTACAAATGCTGATGTGGATCGAAGAACTAAATAAAAAGCAATAAATTTCAAAGGTAATCGTTACTCACTTCTAAATCTACAAGCTATTATATCCTATTTTGTTCCAACGCGGACCAACTTTCCTCTATCATGCTTCCATTTTGAGCTAATACAAAAAGCATGTACCGCGCATGTGTTATAGCTGTTATTCGATTGGTTAAAAACATTTCAATATACTCTGTATTTATGAAAATTTAAGAAAATGAAATTACATTAACTTATTTGATCTTTCTTTTTTAAGTATAAATCGTTATAAAGTCATTTTGATAGAAAGTTTGATACATTGACAAAATTCTACAAATGCCAACGGAGGGGGTGAAATATTTTTAACCAATCAAATCGCAGCTTAAAATAACTGCATATATAATAACAAGATGGAGGCGTGATAGAGGAAAGTTGGTCCGCGTTGGAATAAAATAGGATATAATAGCTTGTAGATTTAGAAGTGACTAACGGTTACCTTTGAAATTTATTGCTTTTTATTTAGTTCTTCGATCCACATCAGCATTTGTAGTTGACACGGACGCTGGTAGTGAAAAACATGAGCGTAATGCGAATTTTAAGCTACTTTACATGGACGGGCTTAGCTACATCGGGCAAAATTACACTGTTTTTCTGTGTTTTCCGTTTGAACATTTTATTTAGATTTTAAATTATGTCCAAAAATTGAAAGCCAACTTAAAGAATATTTATCTGGGAACAAAATGACACCAAGATCACGATGATCGGACACAAATTAAAAAAGTAATGTAGAGTTTTGTCGGAGCACCTACACTTGAAAGATCCGATTCGTTGTTCCCCTTTACTCTTTTTATATACTTATCGGTATTTTTTAAATTTTATTATGAAACTGGCCCCTGTGCTTTCAGTCTTTGTCGGCAACCCCCCCCCCCCCCCCCATCCACCTTCCCTTTTCCACATAAATATTGGAAATATTGCATATAAAATAGCAAGTAATCACATGTAATTTACCTCTACTCGTGCTTTGACAATATTTTTATCTGTTATAACTTCATTTTCTTCGTCGTCATCCGCCGTAACTATCGTTACAGCCAGAACAAACGCCAACACATGAAGAACCTTCATCTTCATGTTGTAATATGAATACACATAGACACTTCCGGTTAGAGACGTGTCAAAATAACCTCGTCCCCAGATGAAAAAATTGATTATTTTGAATTAATCACAGGTCTAAGATTCCTTTTAATATTTTTAAAAATATATATTCTGTATTGATTCAATAAAATCACAATGGTTGATTATGGCAAGATAAACAAGATATATTGAAGAAAGGCAAGCATACATAATATTTTTCCGTGAATAGTTTTATTTATTTTGCCATAAAATATTCACCTTGTAGCGGTAGACAGTTTGTCTTTTTCCACAGTACTGTTAAGTTGTTATTTTACTTTTTTTTTTTAATTATTTTAAACAATTTTCATGCCTAATTAATAAATTATTTTTTCTGGCTATTAAGTTTTTTTTTTGGGTCGAATGTTGCCGGCTAGTTATTAATGAACAAAATAAAATGTGAAAATAACGAAAAGTGAACAAAAACCCATATCACAATAAACGATGATAATAGTTTTATCGGAAACAAAGGTAAAGTGGTAGCTGGTACATGCTGCATTGTGGCCTAACTTGGTACTTGCACTGTTTTGTTATCACGGGGAGGGGTTAGCGCGAACGCAGAACCCGCACACTAAAACATTACGACCCGAGTCATCCACATTAGTGATGATTGCAAGAGTTATCCAATCCGAAGTGCAACGGAAAGGGCATCATCCCGGAAACCCGCCTTGCAGATTTCAATTAGAGACTGTTTCGTTGAGTACTTATGTGATTTCATAAATGCAATGAAAGGTGTCCATGAAAATTTTCACTTTAAATAGTTTTAATTGTGCCGGCAAAACTAGGTAAAAACTATAATACATGTTTCAAGTTATTTTCTTAAAATTTTGGTACTTACGGAAAACTGTGTAGTTCCATTTTTGTTGCGAAATACTCCAAAATTCACTATTAAAATCCTAAAAATCGCTTTAACACAAAACGTTGTACATACGTTTCAAGTGTGCATCATACACTACCCGTTTTGAACGTTTCCTCTGCGTTTTCGCAACTTTTAGCATGAAAACACACTCCGCAAACTGCATTCCGACTTTTTCAGTAACATTCGCAATTCTTCTTAGTTACCGACTGTGACGTCATACCGGATGTTCTTGTTGCACTTGTGACGTCACAATCAATTTTTAGTGATTTTGTAAGACCCGACTTTTTCGGTGTTTTTCGCTATTTTTCATGCATTGAATGTTGTCGGCAGGTTTTTGATGACACAAACTAAAATGTGACAATTGTGAAAAGTGCGAAATATGCACAAAAACCTATAAAATTAAGAATATCACAATAAAACGATGATAATAGTTTTATCGGAAACAAAGGGTAAAGTGGTAGCTGGTACATGCTGCATTGTTGCCTAGCTTGGTACTTGTACTGTTTTGTTATCACGGGGAGGGGTTAGCGCGAACGCAGAACCCGCACACTAATACATTCCGTACCCGAGTCATCCACATTAGTGATCGCAAGAGTTAGCCAATCCGAAGTGCAACGAAAGGGCATCATCCCGGAAGACCCGCCTTGCAGATCTCAATTAGAGACTGTTTCGTTGAGTACTTATGTGATTTCATAAATGCAATGAAAAGTGTCCATGAAAATTTTCACTTTAAATAGTTTTAATTGTGCCGGCAAAACTAGGTAAAAACTATAATACATGTTTTCAAAGTTATTTTCTTAAAATTTTGGTACTTACGGAAAACTGTGTAGTTCCATTTTTGTTGCGAAATACTTCAAAATTCACTATTAAAATCCTAAAAATCGCTTTAACACAAAACGTTGTACATACGTTTCAAGTGTGCATCATACACTACCCGTTTTGAACGTTTCCTCTGCGTTTTCGCAACTTTTAGCATGAAAACACACTCCGCAAACTGCATTCCGACTTTTTCAGTAACATTCGCAATTCTTCTTAGTTACCGACTGTGACGTCATACCGGATGTTCTTGTTGCACTTGTGACGTCCCACAATCAATTTTTAGTGATTTTGTAAGACCCGACTTTTTCGGTGTTTTTCCGCTATTTTTCACGCATTGAATGTTGTCGGCAGGTTTTTGATGACCAAACTAAAATGTGACAATTGTGAAAAGTGCGAAATATGCACAAAAACCTATAAAATTAAGAATATCACAATAAAACGATGATAATAGTTTTATCGGAAACAAAGGGTAAAGTGGTAGCTGGTACATGCTGCATTGTTGCCTAGCTTGGTTCTTGTACTGTTTTGTTATCACGGGGAGGGGTTAGCGCGAACGCAGAACCCGCACACTAATACATTCCGTACCCGAGTCATCCACATTAGGTGATCGCAAGAGTTAGCCAATCCGAAGTGCAACGGAAAGGGCATCATCCCGGAAGACCCGCCTTGCAGATCTCAATTAGAGACTGTTTCGTTGAGTACTTATGTGATTTCATAAATGCAATGAAAAGGTGTATATGAAAATTTTCACTTTAAATAGTTTTAATTGTGCCGGCAAAACTAGGTAAAAACTATAATACACGTTTTCAAAGTTATTTTCTTAAAATTTTGGTACTTACGGAAAACTGTGTAGTTCCATTTTTGTTGCGAAATACTTCAAAATTCACTATTAAAATCCTAAAAATCGCTTTAACACAAAACGTTGTACATACGTTTCAAGTGTGCATCATACACTACCCGTTTTGAACGTTTCCTCTGCGTTTTCGCAACTTTTAGCATGAAAACACACTCCGCAAACTGCATTCCGACTTTTTCAGTAACATTCGCAATTCTTCTTAGTTACCGACTGTGACGTCATACCGGATGTTCTTGTTGCACTTGACGTCACAATCAATTTTTGTGATTTTGTAAGACCCGACTTTTTCGGTGTTTTTTCGCTATTTTTCATGCATTGAAGGTTTCGGCAGGTTTTGATGACACAAACTAAATGTGACAATTGTGAAAAGTGCGAATATGCACAAAAACCTATAAAATTAAGAATATCACAATAAACGATGATAATAGTTTTTATCGGAAACAAAGGGTAAAGTGGTAGCTGGTACATGCTGCATTGTTGCCTAGCTTGGTACTTGTACTGTTTTGTTATCACGGGAGGGGTTAGCGCGAAACGCAGAACCCGCACACTAATACATTCCGTACCCGAGTCATCCACATTAGGTGATCGCAAGAGTTAGCCAATCCGAAGTGCAACGGAAAGGGCATCATCCCGGAAGACCCGCCTTGCAGATCTCAATTAGAGACTGTTTCGTTGAGTACTTATGTGATTTCATAAATGCAATGAAAAGGTGTCCATGAAAATTTTCACTTTAAATAGTTTTAATTGTGCCGGCAAACTAGGTAAAAACTATAATACATGTTTTCAAAGTTATTTTCTTAAATTTTGGTACTTACGGAAAACTGTGTAGTTCCATTTTTGTTGCGAAATACTTCAAAATTCACTATTAAAATCCTAAAAATCGCTTTAACACAAAACGTTGTACATACGTTTCAAGTGTGCATCATACACTACCCGTTTTGAACGTTTCCTCTGCGTTTTCGCAACTTTTAGCATGAAAACACACTCCGCAAACTGCATTCCGACTTTTTCAGTAACATTCGCAATTCTTCTTAGTTACCGACTGTGACGTCATACCGGATGTTCTTGTTGCCTTGTGACGTCACAATCAATTTTTAGTGATTTTGTAAGACCCGACTTTTTCGGTTTTTTCGCTATTTTTTCACGCATTGAATGTTGTCGCAGGTTTTTGATGACACAAACTAAAATGTGACAATTGTGAAAAGTGCGAAATATGCACAAAAACCTATAAAATTAAGAATATCACAATAAAACGATGATAATAGTTTTATCGGAAACAAAGGGTAAAGTGTGACTGGTACATGCTGCATTGTTGCCTAGCTTGGTACTTGTACTGTTTTGTTATCACGGGGAGGGGTTAGCGCGAACGCAGAACCCGCACACTAATACATTCCGTACCCGAGTCATCCACATTAGGTGATCGCAAGAGTTAGCCAATTCGAAGTGCAACGGAAAGGGCATCATCCCGGAAGACCCGCCTTGCAGATCTCAATTAGAGACTGTTTCGTTGAGTACTTATGTGATTTCATAAATGCAATGAAAAGGTGTCCATGAAAATTTTCACTTTAAATAGTTTTAATTGTGCCGGCAAAACTAGGTAAAAACTATAATACATGTTTTCAAAGTTATTTTCTTAAAATTTTGGTACTTACGGAAAACTGTGTAGTTCCATTTTTGTTGCGAAATACTCCAAAATTCACTATTAAAATCCTAAAAATCGCTTTAACACAAAACGTTGTACATACGTTTCAAGTGTGCATCATACACTACCCGTTTTGAACGTTTCCTCTGCGTTTTCGCAACTTTTAGCATGAAAACGCACTCCGCAAACTGCATTCCGACTTTTTCAGTAACATTCGCAATTCTTCTTAGTTACCGACTGTGACGTCATACCGGATGTTCTTGTTGGACTTGTGACGTCACAATCAATTTTTAGTGATTTTGTAAGACCCGACTTTTTCGGTGTTTTTCGCTATTTTTCACGCATTGAATGTTGTCGGCAGGTTTTTGATGACACAAACTAAAATGTGACAATTGTGAAAAGTGCGAAATATGCACAAAAACCTATAAAATTAAGAATATCACAATAAAACGATGATAATAGTTTTATCGGAAACAAAGGGTAAAGTGGTAGCTGGTACATGCTGCATTGTTGCCTAGCTTGGTTCTTGTACTGTTTTGTTATCACGGGGAGGGGTTAGCGCGAACGCAGAACCCGCACACTAATACATTCCGTACCCGAGTCATCCACATTAGGTGATCGCAAGAGTTAGCCAATCCGAAGTGCAACGGAAAGGGCATCATCCCGGAAGACCCGCCTTGCAGATCTCAATTAGAGACTGTTTCGTTGAGTACTTATGTGATTTCATAAATGCAATGAAAGGTGTCCATGAAAATTTTCACTTTAAATAGTTTTAATTGTGCCGGCAAAACTAGGTAAAAACTATAATACATGTTTTCAAAGTTATTTTCTTAAATTTTGGTACTTACGGAAAACTGTGTATTCCATTTTTGTTGCGAAATACTTCAAAATTCACTATTAAAATCCTAAAAATCGCTTTAAACACAAAACGTTGTACATACGTTTCAAGTGTGCATCATACAATACCCGTTTTTGAACGTTTCCTCTGCGTTTTCGCAACTTTTAGCATGAAAACACACTCCGCAAACTGCATTCCGCTTTTTCAGTAACATTCGCAATTCTTCTTAGTTACCGACTGTGACGTCATACCGATGTTCTTGTTGCACTTGTGACGTCACAATCCAATTTTTAGTATTTTGTAAGACCCGACTTTTTCGGTGTTTTTCGCTATTTTTCACGCATTGAATGTTGTCGGCAGGTTTTTGATGACACAAACTAAATGTGACATTGTGAAAAGTGCGAAATATGCACAAAAACCTATAAAATTAAGAATATCACAATAAAACGATGATAATAGTTTTATCGGAAACAAGGGTAAAGTGTGACTGGTACATGCTGCATTGTTGCCTAGCTTGGTACTTGTACTGTTTTGTTGTCACGGGGAGGGGTTAGCGCGAACGCAGAACCGCACACTAATACATTCCGTACCCGAGGTCATCCCATTAGGTGATCGCAAGAGTTAGCCAATCCGAATGCAACGGAAAGGGCATCATCCCGGAAGACCCGCCTTGCAGATCTCAATTAGAGACTGTTTCGTTGAGTACTTATGTGATTTCATAAATGCAATGAAAGGTGTCCATGAAAATTTTCACTTTAAATAGTTTTAATTGTGCCGGCAAAACTAGGTAAAACTATAATAATGTTTTCAAAGTTTTTTCTTAAAATTTTGGTACTTACGGAAACTGTGTAGTTCCATTTTTGTTGCGAAATACTCCAAAATTCACTATTAAATCCTAAAAATCGCTTTAATAACAAAACGTTGTACTACGTTTCAAGTGTGGCATCATACACTACCCCGTTTGAACGTTTCCTCTGCGTTTTCGCAACTTTTAGCATGAAAACGCACTCCGCAAACTGCATTCCCGACTTTTTCAGTAACATTCGCAATTCTTCTTAGTTTACCGACTGTGACGTCATACCGATGTTCTTGTTGCACTTGTGACGTCACAATCAATTTTTAGTGATTTTGTAAGACCCGCTTTTTCGGTGTTTTTCGCTATTTTTCACGCATTGAATGTTGTCGGCAGTTTTTGATGACACAAACTAAAATGTGACAATTGTGAAAGTGCGAAATATGCACAAAAACCTATAAAATTAAGAATATCACAATAAACGATGATAATAGTTTTTATCGGAAACAAAGGGTAAAGTGGTAGCTGGTACATGCTGCATTGTTGCCTAGCTTGGTTCTTGTACTGTTTTGTTATCACGGGGAGGGGTTAGCGCGAACGCAGAACCCGCACACTAATCATTCCGTACCCGAGTCATCCACATTAGGTGATCGCAAGAGTTAGCCAATCCGAAGTGCAACGGAAAGGGCATCATCCCGAAGACCCGCCTTGCAGATCTCATTAGAGACTGTTTCGTTGAGTACTTAGGTGATTTCATAAATGCAATGAAAGGTGTATATGAAATTTTCACTTTAAATAGTTTTTAATTGTGCCGGCAAAACTAGTAAAAACTATAATACACGTTTTCAAAGTTTATTTTCTTAAATTTTGGTACTTACGGAAAACTGTGTAGTTCCATTTTTGTTGCGAATACTTCAAAATTCACTATTAAAATCCTAAAATCGCTTTAACACAAAACGGTTGTACATACGTTTCAAGTGTGCATCATACCTACCCGTTTGAACGTTTCCTCTGCGTTTTCGCGCACTTTTAGCATGAAAACACACTCGCAAACTGCATTCCGACTTTTTCAGTAACATTCGCAATTCTTCTTAGTTTACCGACTGTGACGTCATACCGGATGTTCTTGTTGCACTTGTGGACGTCACAATCAATTTTTAGTGATTTTGTAAGACCCGCTTTTTCGGTGTTTTTTCGCTATTTTTCATGCATTGAATGTTGTCGGCAGGTTTTTGATGACACAAACTAAAATGTGACAATTGTGAAAATTGCGAAATATGCACAAAAACCTATAAAATTAAGATATCACATAAAACGATGATAATAGTTTTATCGGAAACAAGGGTAAAGTGTAGCTGGTACATGCTGCATTGTTGCTAGCTTGGTACTTGTACTGTTTTGGTTATCACGGGGGGGGTTAGCGCGAACGCAGAACCGCACACTAATACATTTCCGTACCCGAGTCATCCACATTAGGTGATCGCAAGAGTTAGCCAATCCGAAGTGCAACGGAAAGGGCATCATCCCGGAAGACCCGCCTTGCAGATCTCAATTAGACTTTTTCGTTGAGTACTTATGTGATTTCATAAATGCAATGAAAAGGTGTCCATGAAAATTTTCACTTTAAATAGTTTTTAATTGTGCCGCAAAACTAGGTAAAACTATAATACATGTTTTCAAAGTTATTTTTCTTAAAATTTTTGGTACTTACGGAAACTGTGTAGTTCCATTTTGTTGCGAAATACTTCAAATTCACTATTAAAATCCTAAAAATCGCTTTCCACAAAACGTTGTACATACGTTTTCAAGTGTGCATCATACACTACCCGTTTTGGAAGTTTCCTCTGCGTTTTCGCAACTTTTAGCATGAAAACACTCCGCAAACTGCATTCCGACTTTTTCAGTAACATTCGCAATTCTTCTTAGTTTACCGACTGTGACGTCATACCGGATGTTCTTGTTGCCGTGTGACGTCACAATCAATTTTTAGTGATTTTTGTAAGACCCGACTTTTTCGGTGTTTTTTTCGCTATTTTTTCACGCATTGAATGTTGTCGGCAGGTTTTTGATGACACAAACTAAAATGTGACAATTGTGAAAAGTGCGAAATATGCACAAAAACCTATAAAATTAAGAATATCACAATAAACGATGATATAGTTTTATCGGAAACAAAGGGTAAAGTGGTAGCTGGTACATGCTGCATTGTTGCCTAGCTTGGTTCTTGTACTGTTTTGTTATCACGGGGAGGGTTAGCGCGAACGCAGAACCCGCACACTAATACATTCCGTACCCCGAGTCATCCACATTAGGTGATCGCAAGAGTTAGCCAATCCGAAGTGCAACGGAAAGGGCATCATCCCGGAAGACCCGCCTTGCAGATCTCAATTAGAGACTGTTTCGTTGAGTACTTATGTGATTTCATAAATGCAATGAAAAGGTGTATATGAAATTTTCACTTTAAATAGTTTTAATTGTGCCGGCAAAACTAGTAAAAACTATAATCACGTTTTCAAAGTTATTTTCTTAAATTTTGGTACTTACGGAAAACTGTGTAGTTCATTTTTGTTGCGAAATACTTCAAAATTCACTATTAAAATCCTAAAAATCGCTTTAACACAAAACGTTTGTACATACGTTTCAAGTGTGCATCATACACTACCCGTTTTGAACGTTTCCTCTCGTTTTCGCAACTTTTAGCATGAAACCACACTCCGCAAACTGCATTCCGACTTTTTCAGTAACATTCGCAATTCTTCTTAGTTTACCGACTGTGACGTCATACCGGATGTTCTTGTTGCACTTGTGACGTCACAATCAATTTTAGTGATTTTGTAAAGACCCGACTTTTTCGGTGTTTTTCGCTATTTTTCATGCATTGAATGTTGTCGCAGGTTTTTGATGACACAAACTAAAATGTGACAATTGTGAAAAGTGCGAAATATGCACAAAAACCTATAAAATTAAGAATATCACAATAAACGATGATAATAGTTTTATCGGAAACAAAGGTAAAGTGGTAGCTGGTACATGCTGCATTGTTGCCTAGCTTGGTACTTGTACTGTTTTGTTATCACGGGGAGGGGTTAGCGCGAACGCAGAACCCGCACACTAATACATTCCGTACCCGAGTCATCCACATTAGGTGATCGCAAGAGTTAGCCAATCCGAAGTGCAACGGAAAGGGCATCATCCCGGAAGACCCGCCTTGCAGATCTCAATTAGAGACTGTTTCGTTGAGTACTTATGTGATTTCATAAATGCAATGAAAAGGTGTCCATGAAAATTTTCACTTTAAATAGTTTTAATTGTGCCGGCAAAACTAGGTAAAAACTATAATACATGTTTTCAAAGTTATTTTCTTAAAATTTTGGTACTTACGGAAAACTGTGTAGTTCCATTTTTGTTGCGAAATACTTCAAAATTCACTATTAAAATCCTAAAAATCGCTTTAACACAAAACGTTGTACATACGTTTCAAGTGTGCATCATACACTACCCGTTTTGAACGTTTCCTCTGCGTTTTCGCAACTTTTAGCATGAAAACACACTCCGCAAACTGCATTCCGACTTTTTCAGTAACATTCGCAATTCTTCTTAGTTACCGACTGTGACGTCATACCGGATGTTCTTGTTGCACTTGTGACGTCACAATCAATTTTTAGTGATTTTGTAAGACCCGACTTTTTCGGTGTTTTTCGCTATTTTTCACGCATTGAATGTTGTCGGCAGGTTTTTGATGACACAAACTAAAATGTGACAATTGTGAAAAGTGCGAAATATGCACAAAAACCTATAAAATTAAGAATATCACAATAAACGATGATAATAGTTTTAATCGGAAACAAAGGGTAAAGTGGTGCTGGTACATGCTGCATTGTTGCCTAGCTTGGTACTTGTACTGTTTTGTTATCACGGGGAGGGGTTAGCGCGAACGCAGAACCCGCACACTAATACATTCCGTACCCGAGTCATCCACATTAGGTGATCGCAAGAGTTAGCCAATTCGAAGTGCAACGGAAAGGGCATCATCCCGGAAGACCCGCCTTGCAGATCTCAATTAGAGACTGTTTTCGTTGAGTACTTATGTGATTTTCATAAATGCAATGAAAAGGTGTCCATGAAAATTTTCACTTTAAATAGTTTTAATTGTGCCGGCAAAACTAGGTAAAAACTATAATACATGTTTTCAAAGTTATTTTCTTAAAATTTTGGTACTTACGGAAAACTGTGTAGTTCCATTTTTGTTGCGAAATACTTCAAAATTCACTATTAAAATCCTAAAAATCGCTTTAACACAAAACGTTGTACATACGTTTCAAGTGTGCATCATACACTACCCGTTTTGAACGTTTCCTCTGCGTTTTCGCAACTTTTAGCATGAAAACACACTCCGCAAACTGCATTCCGCGACTTTTTCAGTAACATTCGCAATCTTCTTAGTTACCGACTGTGACGTCATAACCGATGTTCTTGTTGCACTTGTGACGTCACAATCAATTTTTAGTGATTTTGTAAGACCCGACTTTTTCGGTGTTTTTCGCTATTTTTCACGCATTGAATGTTGTCGGCAGGTTTTTGATGACACAAACTAAAATGTGACAATTGTGAAAAGTGCGAAATATGCCACAAAACCTATAAAATTAAGAATATCACAATAAAACGATGATAATAGTTTTATCGGAAACAAAGGGTAAAGTGGTAGCTGGTACATGCTGCATTGTTGCCTAGCTTGGTTCTTGTACTGTTTTGTTATCACGGGGAGGGGTTAGCGCGAACGCAGAACCCGCACACTAATACATTCCGTACCCGAGTCATCCACATTAGGTGATCGCAAGAGTTCCAATCCGAAGTGCAACGGAAAGGGCATCATCCCGGAAGACCCGCCTTGCAGATCTCAATTAGAGACTGTTTCGTTGAGTACTTATGTGATTTCATAAATGCAATGAAAAGGTGTCCATGAAAATTTCACTTTAAATAGTTTTTAATTGTGCCGGCAAAACTAGTAAAACTATAATACATGTTTTCAAAGTTATTTTCTTAAAATTTTGGTACTTACGGAAAACTGTGTAGTTCCATTTTTGTTGCGAAATACTTCAAAATTCACTATTAAAATCCTAAAAATCGCTTTAACACAAAACGTTGTACATACGTTTCAAGTGTGCATCATACACTACCCGTTTTGAACGTTTCCTCTGCGTTTTCGCAACTTTTAGCATGAAAACACACTCCGCAAACTGCATTCCGACTTTTTCAGTAACATTCGCAATTCTTCTTAGTTACCGACTGTGACGTCATACCGGATGTTCTTGTTGCACTTGTGACGTCACAATCAATTTTTAGTGATTTTGTAAGACCCGACTTTTTCGGTGTTTTTCGCTATTTTTCACGCATTGAATGTTGTCGGCAGGTTTTTGATGACACAAACTAAAATGTGACAATTGTGAAAAGTGCGAAATATGCACAAAAACCTATAAAATTAAGAATATCACAATAAAACGATGATAATAGTTTTATCGGAAACAAAGGGTAAAGTGTGACTGGTACATGCTGCATTGTTGCCTAGCTTGGTACTTGTACTGTTTTGTTATCACGGGGAGGGGTTAGCGCGAACGCAGAACCCGCACACTAATACATTCCGTACCCGAGTCATCCACATTAGGTGATCGCAAGAGTTAGCCAATTCGAAGTGCAACGGAAAGGGCATCATCCCGGAAGACCCGCCTTGCAGATCTCAATTAGAGACTGTTTCGTTGAGTACTTATGTGATTTCATAAATGCAATGAAAAGGTGTCCATGAAAATTTTCACTTTAAATAGTTTTAATTGTGCCGGCAAAACTAGGTAAAAACTATAATACATGTTTTCAAAGTTATTTTCTTAAAATTTTGGTACTTACGGAAAACTGTGTAGTTCCATTTTTGTTGCGAAATACTCCAAAATTCACTATTAAAATCCTAAAAATCGCTTTAACACAAAACGTTGTACATACGTTTCAAGTGTGCATCATACACTACCCGTTTTGAACGTTTCCTCTGCGTTTTCGCAACTTTTAGCATGAAAACGCACTCCGCAAACTGCATTCCGACTTTTTCAGTAACATTCGCAATTCTTCTTAGTTACCGACTGTGACGTCATACCGGATGTTCTTGTTGCACTTGTGACGTCACAATCAATTTTTAGTGATTTTGTAAGACCCGACTTTTTCGTGTTTTTCGCTATTTTTCACGCATTGAATGTTGTCGGCAGGTTTTTGATGACACAAACTAAAATGTGACAATTGTGAAAAGTGCGAAATATGCACAAAAACCTATAAATTAAGAATATCACAATAAACGATGATAATAGTTTTATCGGAAACAAAGGGTAAAGTGTGACTGGTACATGCTGCATTGTTGCCTAGCTTGGTACTTGTACTGTTTTGTTATCACGGGGAGGGGTTAGCGCGAACGCAGAACCCGCACACTAATACATTCCGTACCCGAGTCATCCACATTAGGTGATCGCAAGAGTTAGCCAATCCGAAGTGCAACGGAAAGGGCATCATCCCGGAAGACCCGCCTTGCAGATCTCAATTAGAGACTGTTTCGTTGAGTACTTATGTGATTTCATAAATGCATGAAAAGGTGTCCATGAAAATTTTCACTTTAAATAGTTTTAATTGTGCCGGCAAAACTAGGTAAAAATATAATACATGTTTTCAAAGTTATTTTCTTAAAATTTTGGTACTTACGGAAACTGTGTAGTTCCATTTTTGTTGCGAAATACTTCAAAATTCACTATTAAAATCCTAAAAATCGCTTTAACACAAAACGTTGTACATACGTTTTCAAGTGTCATCATACACTACCCGTTTTGAACGTTTCCTCTGCGTTTTCGCAACTTTTAGCATGAAAAACACTCCGCAAACTGCATTCCGACTTTTTCAGTAACATTCGCAATTCTTCTAGTTACCGACTGTGACGTCATACCGGATGTTCTTGTTGCACTTGTGACGTCACAATCAATTTTTAGTGATTTTGTAAGACCCGACTTTTTTCGGTGTTTTTCGCTATTTTTCACGCATTGAATGTTGTCGGCAGGTTTTTGATGACACAAACTAAAATGTGACAATTGTGAAAAGGCGAAATATGCACAAAAACCTATAAAATTAAGAATATCACAATAAAACGATGATAATAGTTTTTATCGGAAACAAAGGGTAAAGTGGTGACTGGGTACATGCTGCATTGTTGCCTAGCTTGGTACTTGTACTGTTTTGTTATCACGGGAGGGGTTAGCGCGAACGCAGAACCCGGCACACTATACATTCCGTACCCGAGTCATCCACATTAGGTGATCGCAAGAGTTAGCCAATTCGAAGTGCAACGGAAGGGCATCATCCCGGAAGACCCGCCTTGCAGATCTCAATTAGAGACTGTTTCGTTGAGTACTTATGTGATTTCATAAATGCAATGAAAAGGTGTCCATGAAAATTTTCACTTTAAATAGTTTTAAATTGTGCCGGCAAAACTAGGTAAAACTATAATACATGTTTTCAAGTTATTTTCTTAAAATTTTGGTACTTACGGAAAACTGTGTAGTTCCATTTTTTGTTGCGAAAATCTCCAAAATTCACTATTAAAATCCTAAAAAATCGCTTTAACACAAAACGTTGTACATACTTTTCAAGTGTGCATCATACACTACCCGTTTGAACGTTTCCTCTGCGTTTTTCGCAACTTTTAGCATGAAAACGCTCCGCAAACTGCATTCCGACTTTTCAGTAACATTCGCAATTCTTCTTAGTTACCGACTGTGACGTCATACCGGATGTTCTTGTTGGACTTGTGGACGTCACAATCAATTTTTAGTGATTTGTAAGACCCGACTTTTTCGGTGTTTTTCGCTATTTTTCACGCATTGAATGTTGTCGGCAGGTTTTTGATGACACAAACTAAAATTGACAATTGTGAAAAGTGCGAAATATGCACAAAAACCTAAAATTAAGAATATCACAATAAAACGATGATAATAGTTTTATCGGAAACAAGGGTAAAGTGGTAGCTGGTAACATGCTGCATTGTTGCCTAGCTTGGTTTCTTGTACTGTTTTGTTATCACGGGGAGTGGGTTAGCGCGAACGCAGAACCCGCACACTAATACATTCCGTACCCGATCATCCACATTAGGTGATCGCAAGAGTTAGCCATCCGAAGTGCAACGGAAAGGGCATCATCCCGGAAGACCCGCCTTGCAGATCTCAATTAGAGACTGTTTCGTTGAGTACTTATGTTGATTTCATAAATGCAATGAAAAGGTGTCCATGAAAATTTTCACTTAAATAGTTTTAATTGTGCCGGCAAAACTAGTAAAAACTATAATACATGTTTTCAAAGTTATTTTCTTAAAATTTTGGTACTTACGGAACTGTGTAGTTCCATTTTTTGTTGCGAAATACTTCAAATTCACTATTAAAATCCTAAAAATCGCTTAACACAAAACGTTGTACATACGTTTTCAAGTGTGCATCATACACTACCCGTTTTGACGTTTCCTCTGCGTTTTTTCGCAACTTTTACATGAAAACGCACTCCGCAAACTGCATTCCGACTTTTTCAGTAACATTCGCAATTCTTCTTAGTTACCGACTGTGACGTCATACCGGATGTTCTTGTTGCACTTGTGACCTCACCAATCAATTTTTAGTGATTTTGTAAGACCCGACTTTTTCGGTGTTTTTCGCTATTTTCACGCATTGAATGTTGTCGGCAGGTTTTGATGACACAAACTAAAATGTGACAATTTGTGAAAAGTGCGAAATATGCACAAAAACCTATAAAATTAAGAATATCACAATAAACGATGATAATAGTTTTATCGGAAACAAAGGGTAAAGTGGACTGGTACATGCTGCATTGTTGCCAGCTTGGTACTTGTACTGTTTTGTTATCACGGGGAGGGGTTAGCGCGAACGCAGAACCCGCACACTAATACATTCCGTACCCGAGTCATCCACATTAGGTGATCGCAAGAGTTAGCCAATCCGAAGTGCAACGGAAAGGGCATCATCCCGGAAGACCCGCCTTGCAGATCTCAATTAGAGACTGTTTCGTTGAGTACTTATGTGATTTCATAATGCAATGAAAAGGTGTCCATGAAAATTTTCACTTTAAATAGTTTTAATTGTGCCGGCAAAACTAGGTAAAACTATAATACATGTTTTCAAAGTTATTTTCTTAAAATTTTGGTACTTACGGAAAACTGTGTAGTTCCATTTTTGTTGCGAAATACTCCAAAATTCACTATTAAAATCCTAAAAATCGCTTTAACACAAAACGTTGTACATACGTTTCAAGTGTGCATCATACACTACCCGTTTTGAACGTTCCTCTGCGTTTTCGCAACTTTTAGCATGAACACACTCCGCCAACTGCATTCCGACTTTTTCAGTAACATTCGCAATTCTTCTTAGTTACCGACTGTGACGTCATACCGGATGTTCTGTTGCACTTGTGACGTCACAATCAATTTTAGTGATTTTGTAAGACCCGACTTTTTCGGTGTTTTTCGCTATTTTTCACGCATTGAATGTTGTCGGCAGGTTTTTGATGACACAAACTAAAATGTGACAATTGTGAAAAGTGCGAAATATGCACAAAAACCTATAAAATTAAGAATATCACAATAAAACGTGATAATAGTTTTTATCGGAAACAAAGGGTAAAGTGGTACTGGTACATGCTGCATTGTTGCCTAGCTTGGTTCTTGTACTGTTTTGTTTATCACGGGGAGGGTTAGCGCGAACGCAGACCCGCACACTAAACATTCCGTACCCGAGTCATCCACATTAGGTGATCGCAAGAGTTAGCCAATCCGAAGTGCAACGGAAAGGGCATCATCCCGGAAGACCCGCCTTGCAGATCTCAATTAGAGACTGTTTCGTTGAGTACTTATGTGATTTCATAAATGCAATGAAAAGGTGTATGAAAATTTTCACTTTAAATAGTTTTAATTGTGCCGGCAAAACTAGGTAAAAACTATAATACAGTTTTCAAAGTTTATTTCTTAAAATTTTGGTACTTACGGAAAACTGTGTAGTTCCTTTTTGTGCGAAATACTTCAAAATTCACTATTAAAATCCTAAAAATCGCTTTAACACAAAACGTGTACATACGTTTCAAGTGTGCATCATACACTACCCGTTTTGAACGTTTCCTCTGCGTTTTTCGCAACTTTTAGCATGAAAACACACTCCGCAAACTGCATTCCGACTTTTTCAGTAACATTCGCAATTCTTCTTAGTTACCGACTGTGACGTCATACCGGATGTTCTTGTTGCACTTGTGACGTCACAATCAATTTTTAGTGATTTTGATAAGACCCACTTTTTCGGTGTTTTTTCGCTATTTTTTCATGCATTGAATGTTGTCGGCAGGTTTTTGATGACACAAACTAAAATGTGACATTTGAAAAGTGCGAAATATGCACAAAACCTATAAATTAGGAATTCACAATAAAACGATGATAATAGTTTTATCGGAAAAAAGGGTAAAGTGGTAGCTGGTACACTGCTGCATTGTTGCCTAGCTTGGTACTTGTACTGTTTTGTTATCACGGGGAGGGGTTAGCGGCGAACGCAGAACCCGCACACTAATACATTCCGTACCCGAGTCATCCACATTAGTGATCGCAAGAGTTAGCCAATCCGAAGTGCAACGGAAAGGGCATCATCCCGGAAGACCCGCCTTGCAGATCTCAATTAGAGACTGTTTCGTTGAGTACTTATGTGATTTCATAAATGCAATG